>CM056997.1:81505920-82705920 GCA_029891345.1 Dryococelus australis
TCGCTTATAACTATATTTCAGAAAATGTACCCGAGAGTATTATACCTAAAAAAAAAAAAATGTGTTAGGTAAAATGGTAACTTGGAAAAATGGCCCAAAAAAGGCGAATTTTGCTTACGATCAACAGCGAAGCTAATGCGTTGAGATATGGGATCAACAAGAGCACCTCGTACAGAGCACGTGGTTATTTAGCCGGCCCCGGACTCGCATGCGTCTTCTAGCCCTGTAGCGTGAGTATATGGACGAGTCGTGGCGCCACTCGGCAGATCAACAGATTGGTTGATAAAGGCTGTTCACGATAAAGTAAGCACTTTAGAAATAAACTTTTGGAAAAATGTCACTGCCCCTACCTGCTCATATTTCAGTGGGCGCACTGAGTGACATTCGCCAAGTAAACTTGGTAACGAATGATGTAAAGTAGTTCCATATCTATCTTGACGTCGAATAAAAAGTGTTAGGTAACCATTTCTAATAACTAAAATTATTTCTTTCACTTTCTGGTTTTTTAATGCATCAAAGTGTTAAATCGAGCAGGTTTAAAAAATATTCATTTTTCTAATATTTTCACAGTTTTACTCGACCAAAGTTTGAATAAAGTGATAAGGTCCATGGCAATGTTAATTTTACATAAGGTGGAAGAATACACAACTTGCATACAATTAGATTGTGAGCAGGGCTTTCAAAAGTGCTAATTTTACCAAGAATAGCCTTTAACGGTAGGTAGAAAGTAGTTCCATATCTTAACATCGAGTAAAAGGTGTTAGTTAACCATCGGTGATAACTTAAAAAAATTAATTATTTTACGTTCTGTTTGTTTAATGCATCGAAGTGTAAAAATGAGCAGATTTGCAAAGTATTTAATTTCTTAATAATTTTACAGTTTCATTTGACCGACGCAAGAATAAAGTAGTGAGGCCCATAGCTTTGTTAATTATACATAAGGCGGAGGAATACACAACGTGCATACAAGTATATCATAAGCAGGTTGGATTGATGAAGTATGAGGGTCGGGGGGTTGGTTGTCCGGAGAGGCTACTCGACGTGGCAACACACCCGGCTCGTCTGCGGCGCCCGCCCTTGAAATCTCGGTCGGCCTCGGACGTCAGAGGGAACTGTGAGTGAGCTCCGAACAACAAGACGAGAATACAAATTCAGTTCATCGTCGAGGGGATGCGAAGTCAAGTGGGGAAGCTGAGAATTATTCGTCCGCCATTCTGGCAGACACGATATTGTTGCTGTCGTCCATAAGAAAGTATGGATTGGCTGTTCTTTTAAGTGCGTTAAATTATTTATGTTTGAATTTTTAATGTAATTACCAGGAGTAATTTTATGTGAAACGAGCTGATCTACGTGGCGTTTCCCGGGTATAATTTTTGCAAGTTATGCAATATAAAGAAATTTGTAGTGGCAGTAGCCTACATGTTATGATTCAGCGTACTTTGATGGGGCAGCGGTAGCGCAGCGGCTAGGGCGCTCGCCTAGCACCACGCCGATCCGGGTTCGACGACCGGCGGGGCCACTCCCGGAACTTCGCTTGCAAGAATAGTGCTGTGCGGTGCCACTTGCCGGCGGGCTTTCTTGGTGCACTCCCGCTTCCCCCTCCCCCGCATTCCAGCGCCGATCCATCATAGGGTCTCACTTCATGTCATGTCCGGGGATGACGGGCACCTACGGGTCCCAGCTGGAAAGTCCGTCACTCGGAGAGTGTTGCCTCGCCCTGGGTTTACTCCCCATTTTTTAATAACTTTAATTGAACACATTTTAATAATTTACACCATAGTTTGAAAATAATTAATAATGGTGAACGTGCATCAGTCATAAGCATTGTCTCAACTCATGGCAGGGTTATATTCCATGTATACACACTACTATTGGCATTACTAAATCATGTGTCTTTTAATAATCTGAATATATAAACTTTTCACTAAATAATAATATAAACTTAAACTATAGTAACAGGAAAAGTCCAATCATTATTTTAATCATGACATTAGTCAGCATATCTTCTTTAATACAGGTATAGCAGCTGTTTCTGAAATATGTTTTTTCTGTCGCAATAGCCTGCAAATCATATGTGACCCTATTGTACTATACATTATATCCGCAGTATGGTGAGTAATGAGTATTTTGCATGATTACACTTCCCTGAATACCTGTAACTGAACACAAACGTGCTCCATTATGAAAATCCACACCGCACAAAAGGGTACATAACGAATTGATAACCTCAAAATAATCCGAAGAGTATAATGAGGTGAGAAATAAACAAGCACAGTTCAGATTGTACGCACATACATCGGCCTAGAGGGCAGCCACTAAAGGGATCACTAAATTTATCTTCGAGATGGGGATGGAAGTCATGAATCAGAGATAACCAACCCCGTTTTTTAAGTTTTGGACCCAACTAGGAGTCGGAGCCAATTTCGTCCCACGCAGTATTTTAGTTTCGTTAGTAAAGCGTATCCCTATCAAATTTTCAAATCCGTCGAACGGTGTAGAATAATATATGAATGAGAAATAAATTACCCAATTTTTGGAGTTTCGGGTTCAACCGAAAGGGTAGAGGAAGGGGAGCCAACATAAACCTACAAAGAATTTTAATCTGGCGACTAAAGGGCATCCCTTGCAAATTTGCTCCAGATCAGTCGAACGGTGTAGATTATATAGAGGATACTTTTACTTTAGTAAATACATTTATAATAAACATTACCGAAGTAACTGGCGGATTTGTGTTCTTTCATCTTAAAAAGGTACGTAATGAAGGAAAATGGTATGCTCAACATTTGGTTGTAGCTACAGAGCATCAAGAAACTCGTAGGGGCAGACGGCAATACGCTATATAAATAAATTCACTTTTCATAGATACTTTCAAATAATGTACACGTTAAAGATTGATTTTCTTTGAGCTACAATTATGTATTAATTTGTATATTTTCCGAAATCTCGTAATCGTTGCAACCTGGAAATTTTCGCGATAAATTGAAGCGTTCTGTGTAAGATAACGTAGAAAATAATATGTAGAAAACACAGACAAAGTTATTCGTTTATCATTCATCAAACTACTTACACCAACGGTGTCGTAGTGACGGTATAAAATAGTTTATTTATGTAAATCTTTATTTTCTTTTGTTCAGTTTTTAGGAATATGTTGTAAATGACTAAGTTCGTGATGCTTAATCATTTGGCATAAGGGAAGATACTTATTACTCTGTTGTGATAATCTGATTAAACGTATAACAAAATTACTATTAGACATTAATAACTTATTTCCATACATCTCCACACTAGGACAAAACTACGATGCGTCATTAAATACTTACTTTTTATAGCTAACCCTAGTAAACGATTCTTATGTGTACCATAGTATCAAAATCGTCCAGTCGGGAAATAAGACAGAATCATGCGTACACTGGTAACAATAGAAACTCATTAAAATTCCTACCTTCCAAAAATGCTTAAAATTATCATTTGCACATCATCTATCCTTAAGTATATTTCGCTTAGTGTAATATTTCAGAATATTGCAGAATGCAAACAATTTTCTTATGATTAATATTTTAGCATTTAATTTTTCTAATTATTTTTGTTTGCATTTCAATTGAATGTTATGTATGTACGTATGTATGTGAAAACTATGGTAAATAAGATCATCCTTCCATTCAGTTTAACATCTTCTATTAAAAAATTTTCTTTGAAGTTATGTTACTTTTGTCTGAGTTACTTAGGGAAACATTGAAAAAATCTAAAAGTGAAAAATTTTAATCAAGATAAAGGAAATTTTGGAATGTCTGGAAAAATTATCGCTGCATGTTGATAAAATATTTTGCAGTTTTTCACGCTGAATGTTAAGGCCCTTGCGTAGCCCTTCAGGTAAGAACAAAGCTCGGAAATACATCCAGCAAAACAAACGAACGACCAAGTGGTAACAGCAGAAATATAAATCCCTAAGGGCTAATGACTTAAAAAAGTTGAACAGACTAACTACCAGGTAAAACACATGGGTTATGAAAAGTAGCTATATTCAAAGCTCTCAATATCCACATTACATATTTAGAAATTCAGTATAATACTGATACAAAAATCTACCACATCTACAAGATGGCGATTGGATTTCCTTTGCATACAATGGTTGAAATATTATACATTTGAAAATTTACTTAAATTACAATATATAATATAACAGCCTTTTATCATTTTCTGAAGACTGAAAATTTCATGGACAATATCCGGGTAACATCCTCACAATTTTAAATATTTTTGGTCTTTTGGCTAGTTAAATCAACTGCTATAATAGACTAAAATTTAGAAGAAAAAAATCCTAATGTGATAAGATTTGGATACAATCTCTTGCATTAAAACTTTATACATAAAAGTTTTAAAATCGTCGTTTGCAAAGAGTATTTTATTCTATTAAACACTGGGAATTCTTATAATTCCATAACAGTGGAATATATTGTACTTAATCTCTGGCGTTAGCATGACGTATTCGTCTCACAACAAATTTGTACTTTATGCATTAACATTTTAGAATGAGCGAAAATGATTTTCTTTTGAAATTTCTACAATCCACTATATTATGTGCTAAAATGTTATACTATCAGGAAAATTCTAATACTCTACAAAATTCCTGGGTAACAACACCCATTTCTACAGCCAACTGACCTTATGGCCCTAATGTTGTGTACTTATCTCATATTCTGCAGCTGTACTGGTCAACCCCCAACGGCCAGGTCTCTCTCCCGACCAGCCCGCTGGAGGGACTATTTATAGTCAAAAAATTAACAGAGGAAAATTTCCCCACCAAATTTCTTATTGGCTTAAACTGTCCTCCAATCAATAATAATTTCCCGCGAAACTAGGGCTAAATTTATCAAAAATACACTACGAGATTGAGATTAATCATTACAAATATAGATTTTTCTGGAGATCCCAATATTTCCGGCACAGTAGCGCCATCTTTACGGCTGTTAACCACAACTGCCCGCCGTCCAGCGCTTCCAGCGCCCCAAACGGGCAGGTCAAAAAACACACAGGCAAAGATGCGCCGGCCATTTTCAGTCCTGCACGGGTGCGCGAACCAGGTGGTCGCACATGTCTATGGTTCAGAAAATGTCACTGCAGCAACAAGTATTTTTTCTCGTTTGGTGTCAACACACATTATTTCTTCAAAAGGTAGAGTGTCTTCAAGTATAATTAAATAATAAACATTTCATATTAGGGACTATTTAATGTAGCAAAAATGTGTAATATAGCTGGGATGGCGATCGGCCGACAAAACAGGCAAACTTGTAGCAGACAGGGAAGTTGTAATCATAAGACATTTTGAAGATATTATTTTGCATTACGAGAAAAGTTTGGTAAAATTATATGCCGATATGAACTGTTGACGTGATTCTGCAACTGTGGGAATTCAATCCGGAGGTATCTACTGAATTTTCGAGCCCATGGTGAGATGGCCAATATGCAGGATGGACGTCGTTTGCGTAAGTTCTGTTCCAGCTCTCTTCAATGCAGTCTTATAAGGTAACCCCACCCATTTATATATCTTCAGTGGAACTGTAAGAAAGTTTATATCTTATTTCAGTCCTGTGTCCCAGAAGTCCCATTTTAAGACTTCGTGTAATTAAGGACTAGGTGGCAACTTTGAGTAATTCCTTAACAGTGAAAACAGCTGCTTTTAAATCTATTAATATCTGAGACTAACACCAAATATCTCTAAACTAATTTCTCAATTTGAAATAATTTAAATACCTGTGTATTCTTCTAATCACGTATTGTAATGATGGATGCACAGAGTATTTACTATTCGTCTTTCAAATTCTAATACCAATCCAAAGTGAACAGCATCTTAATTTCTCTTTTTCTCGTTGATTCAAATGTTCTATCTCCTACTTAAATTTTCATTAAATTAGCATAATTTCTTTGTTCTTTTCTGCAGTAGTCGTAAAATATTAATCAGGGTCTATTAAAACAAAGGGTTGATGTTTTGTGGAATAATCTGGTTGAAGTGTTGATTTTTGTATATTCAGAGTCTTGGTGCCCATATGTCCTGTAGATGTAATTTTTGTTTGTTATATTTTCTATAATAATTCCTGGCATAAAACACAGATGTACAAGCAAGGAACCGAGTGCTGTTCGTCGTAAGTGTATTCCCCCTCCTCAAAAAAAAACATATTTTTCAAACTAGGAACGTTTATATAACCATTTATTTCACTTTTTTATACTTTTGTCCACCCGTGGCATTTTTTCTTGATCAAATTTAAATTATATGGCCTATACGTAATTTCATTTACGTTGATTTTTATTATGTATATGCACTAGGCAGCCATATTTGTACGAGCCAGAATCAGATTTGTTTGTTTGCACTTTCAACGAAGCTCACTCTATCTGAACTTTTTCAATATCTTTGCCGAGCACTCCACAGCTTGCAAGCTTCCTTCTGTTGGTTGTGTTTTTCTCGCCTTTTACGGTATTTCTGAGTGCTTTCAAGTGTGTGTACAGGTTTCTCCCATCTCCTAAGTTTGAGGAGCTATTTTTCTACTTTAGTTTAACAGTTCCCTTAGAATTAAATATCTATGGAAACAAGGAGAGTGCAGAAGAAATTAATAAACACAATGTTCATTCTTGTAAACCTTTAAGTTTAGGAAGAAAATTAAATACTATTTATCATTCCTTAAACATATGTAACTTTAATTTAACTGAAATTAAAACACGTTTCTTGAAATTAAAAACGTTTTAAAACATTTCGAAAAAAAATATATATATCATGAATGTACAAATAAAAAATACGTACAACGTTGACCAGGATTCATGTGCTAAACTCCGGGAAAATAAAGTGTGATAAACATCAACAAACACTATAATGTCATGAATTTTAAGGGAGATATGCGGCATTAAAAATCAAAGTTTGAAATGCATTAATGTAAAACTGTCAGGAATTACTTTTGATGGAGCGATAAAGATCAGAATCATTTTCACGAAATGGACATTGCAATTTTATTAAAATGTAGTTGGTCAAATCGCCCCCCGTCAATGCGTAATTAGAGGTAGTCATCCTACTTTCACAGGTAACATTGAAACACTAGGGTGTAATGAAAGATACGAGGCAAATTAATACTCACCATGGCAGAATGAAGACAAAAGGTTCTCTTGCGCGAAATTAGTCCGGTAAACCGTTAGTAAACGTCGCTCAAAATTTCGAAGGTGTGGTGTACCCTGGCAACGGTAGGCAACACTACAAACACCCGTGCCATGCACATTGCTGAATAAACTGGTGAGGATGTAATTGCAGCATGCGTGGAGGTAAACTCTGCTACTGGCTAGACAGTATGTGCCTGCAGCTGGTTGTGGAAAATTGGAACGTTTTACGCGAGTGTAACTTGTACCTCGTGTACGGAACAGCCAACACGAATGCAGGGTAAGCAGTGAAGCTGTACCAGCTGCGCTATCCAGCACGTCGCCAACCCTCCAGTGCGACATCACTTTGGAGACCACGAGTTCCTAGTCGAAAATTGCTCTATTCTGTGCCCCTCTTTATGCTCTTTAAGTATGGCGGTAACCTTTTGAAACACTTTGTATAATATATGTATATTAAGGCTGTTCATGATAAAGCGAGCACTTTTGAAATTAACAATACAAAAAAGTCAGAGCCCCTACCTGAATGTATTTTAACGGGCGCCCTGTGTCACATTCACCCAGTAAAGTTGGTAACGATGGATGAAGAATAGTTTCATATCTGAACGCCGAATAAAACGTGCTAGGTAACCATTTATGATAACTTAAATTATTTATTTCGGTTTCTGTTTTTTTATGTATCGAAATGTAAAAATGAGCGTATCTGTAAAATATTTACTTTTCTAACAATTTCACAGTTTCACTTGACCGATGTACGAATAAAGTGATGAGGCTGACTACAATGTTAATCTTACATAAGGCGGAAGAATACACAACGTGCATACAAGTAGATCTTAAGCAGGGCTCTCAAAAGTGCTCATTTTACCATGAATAGCATATATCAGAGCGAAATACCAGAAAATACAACATGACATTTCACTGTCACAAGTTCTTACAGAATGTACCGCTTCAAATCAAATGAAATCCTTCTCAGAAGGTTTTATGGTGGGCAATAACCTCGGCTTCTATTTATCATTTTGGGAACCGCGCCGGTATAACTACGTATGCCCATCGTATGATCCCGCCCTTATTACCACTTTTCATTTAAGACTGAGAAATTGTTAAACGTGTAAATCTCCAAGGAGAACACAAATAAAAGTACTACGATAACTAGGTGTGGATAAATTAAATTAAATTGCTTACAGTCCAACAAAAATATACATACAGTTACATATTTAATTGTGCATTGTTACTATTTATGTTTTAATCGTGCGTGTAAAGACAACAAAGCATTTCCTTATTAAAGAGTTACTCACTATATACCTGAAAAATCTGCATATTAATTACTGCTGGAACAAGGCTTCAAAATTCGTAAGTCAATATTACTTTTGCGTTTGGTCTACGACATATTTAACACCTTTTGAAGTATCGGAGTCAGTAATAAACACGCAACGAAATACCATCCAAACATGGCGTTTAATCTTATCAGAAAGCAGCCAATGAACAGTGTATTTCTATTTGATTACACTAACTTACCAGTTTCCACTGTTAAAATAAATCTGTTAGTACAATTTAAAAAGTTACCCTGTTCGGTACTCTCAAAATTCAGCAATCTTGGTAGTCTCTCATAAACGCTCCCCTTTCCACTCCATAACCTCGGTGGACAACAGACGTCGCGATACTTTCCCAGGAGCGCACTGATCAATACATGTAGCCTGCGGTCTCCATTCTGCCAGCAACACATAAAGATAATTTGAATTTAAATTTTGAATAAAAAAAAACTTTGAACTTCAAAGAATTGTCTTCAGAAAACTTTATAATAAGGCATATTTCATATTTCATCTGCACAAGGCTAGACTGCTGTCCAATTGCAAAGTAATTGTTATATATTATATTTAATAGCCATGGTTGCATTGACAATTGTTAAATAAATAATTTATTTACTATCCCGAAATTGATGTTCTCGCAATTTTACCTTGCAACTTTCAGCAAACGTATTTTGGTACTCATAACTGTTACATATTTCATCCTTTTGACGTTTAAACTTTTAAAGTTTTTCATTTGATAGTAGCCATAGCACAAGTTAACTAACAACAAAAGGGGTAACTGAAGTATTTTGCACGGTTCTAAATTTACTAATTTACTTACATTTTCTGATTTTTTAAAGGAAGAAACGACTTTTGGGGCTCAACCATTTGTCTCTTACCTTTTCATTTAAGAGGGCCACACTTGTAGCGGAATATGGTATCTGTGCTTCATTTGGAGCGCCTACAGGGAATACGATCGAGATGACTTGAGTTGTTCGCCCATTTTTTGTGGCTTATAATTCAAGTTCCAGTCCTGCGACCAGTAGGTGTGAATTATGAAATCGCCAGGAATATACTCGAAAAAACGAGTCTTCAGTGGTGTAGAGAAGATGTATTTGTAACACCGCTAACACTTACCAGAGTTGTTCGACTACTAGGCATACTCAGAAACAGCCTGATATGCCGTCGAGACTATTCTCAGTATAGGGAAGACAATCCCTGAGATTCTAGAAAGTGTTTCATCACAAGATGTGAGCTGTGAATCAAGCAGGCTCTTGCCAACCATTTCACACGTCTTTCCTCCCTGCTCTGCGCCATCACTTGAAGAACTTAGTCTCGTAGACCCACCCAGTCTGATATCAGGTGGTAGGAATGGAAGAGGAAGGGTGGTCCGCCGGACTGCAACAAATTTTTCACTTAATTTAAGCAGTTGTAGCTAAGTAATGACACCAACGGTGATTATTGCTAGAATAAGAATGTTTCAGACTATTTCCTTAATTCCGCTGTTTGTGTTATTGATTTGAACTTGTACCTCAAAAATTTGGAAAAATAGAAAAATAAAACTCAAATAAAAATTATAGCCTTTTTGCTTTACCTCTTTTCGTGGGAAGTGATTTATGTTTGCATGAGTTAAATTCAGCCTTTGTTCCAATGGAGAGAAATACAACAGCATAGCATGGTGTATCTAGTATTAGACACAAAATATTGAAACTCGGCTAAAATGCACATACTGTAGTGTATTTTATCACAGAATTTCATACACTGTAAAATTATTTGTAATAGGCGTTTCTGTATGGCAATATCTTGTGATGTTAATTATAAAGCGGGATTAGGGCCTGTTTATGTGATTCGATATTAAAGCGATGCAGATTCAAACATTATTTTGGTTAAAGTAAAATTCACGCTTAAATGGAAGTACTGTCAAATTTTGGTTTTGTGCAGCGAGTGAATTTAAGTCTTCGACTTATTTATCCCTCTGTACGATTTAAACGTAATTATTGAATCAATGGTTTAGCAAAATTAAGGAAATATTGAACGTATTATTTATTGTTAATTATTGTCTGGGATGTAACGGTCGTTTTAATTTGTGAACTCATGCCACACGTTGGACCTTTCAAGTGTGCTGTAAAACAAAAATGAATAATTACAGTCGATGATGGGGGTTGAAGTCACTGAATGATGAGTGCAGTCTTCGTCTCCTCAGACTGTGCGGCCATCTCTTTCACTTACCACGCCTTACGGTATTCAGGGTGTTTGCAAAATTAAAGTTATGCCTAAATATCTTTGACTATTCTGGTTTAAATTGACGTGCCCAGGGACAACTTAAGCATAATAATGGCTGTACACGATAAAGTGGGCACTTTTGAAATCAACCTTATCAAAGAAGGCACTGCTCCTACCTACATATATTTTAATGGGCACACTGAGTGACATGCACTCAGTAAAGTTCGTAACGATGGAGGGGGAAGTAGTTCCATATCTTAACGTCGAATAAAAAATTTTAGGTGACAATTTGTGATAACTTCCATTATTTATAGTTTTCTAATTTTTTATGCGTCGAAGTGTAAACACTAGCAGATTTTTAAAATAGTCACTTTTCTAATCAAAATTTAGAGTTTCACTTGACTGATGCATGAAGAAAGCGATGAAGCCCATGACAATAATAATTATACATAAGGCGGAAGAACACACAACGTGCATACAAACAGACCTTAAGCAGGGCTCTCAAAAGTGCTCATTTAATAGTAAACAGCCTATACAAATAATTAGGTTTAAACACCACATACTGCCCAGGCCGTTCAGACTGTCATTATACTTTTGCCTGTGGCGAAATAAAATAATAAGCTATATTTATGTGAATTTCTTCTGCTGACTGCGATTTTTTTTCGGAATGCTTTGAAGGTGAGTGAGTGAAGAGATTTGGCCGGCTCTTAGCAGCGAGGTCTTGAGAGCAGATGAGGGTGAAGTGAGGTGAGTACGGAACAGAGCGCCGGAGTGATGAAGGGCGGGAGAAACGGGAGATCTCCGAGAAAATCCGCGGACCAGCGGCATCTGCAAGCACGATTCCCACTTGCGAAAATTCGGAGTCAACCGGTCGGTATTGAACCCTGTTCGCCATGGTGGGAGGCGAGCTGTCTAATCGCTCAGCCTCCGTGGCCACAAAAATGCAGTAGGAAATTATTTTCAGTTGTTTATAAGTTATACTAGAAATAAATACACTACGTTTGTAGATTTGATATCTGAGTGGGCATGGTCTTGAATAATTTCAGAGCGTATTGGAATCCTGCTCAAGAAGTAAAAACACAGTGAATCACATAAATAACGAGAGTAAAATCATATTTTTTCGTGACATGTGCCGTGCATGTGGTATGCACATCATAAATGTGTGTGATATTGGACAACTTTGTGCACGGATCAAGCGCTTCGAACGTCTTCTTGAGCGCCCTGGGTCGGCGAGAGGCTGCAGAGTGCACTGTCTGCACGTCAGATGTCTTTGTGGGGACAGCGCTCTCGTCACACGGTGCTTTGATGCAGAGCCTGACACATCTGTCGGAGTGTTGAGCGAGCTGCCGAGCGGAGCGGATGTGTGCCCTTCCGCTGGAAAAGATACAGGCGTTTTGACAGCTGTGCCGACCGGCGATGTAGGCAGGATATAAACTGAAGGGAGGCGTGCTGTGGGTCACCTCCAGAGTGGCTAGTTTCGGACGTGGCTGACGAACTCGGGTATGTAGCAGCCAACGATATTTTCTACCGTGAGTTGCAATTCATTTTTTGGGGTTTAGTTTCGTAAATCAAGTAAATTGAGCTGTCGTATTACTGTGGACTATTGATATCGTTTTTCCAGTGAACGAGACTCTGTGCGGGAATTGACGTAATGAAGCGTGTTACGAAATTGGCCGTTGTACCATTTTCTGCATGGAAAAATACGAGTGTGGTGAACCGACGTGGATGGAGTTACAGCCAGCGGGAGTGGCTGGTCGGATTGCGCCTCTGATGACGGTCGAGAATACCTTGAGACAAAGGCGTTGTTCCACGAGCAACTGTTGCAGCTTAAAACCGGTAATAACCAACTGATTTATTTTTTCGCATTGGAGGTGCGGCTGTGATCAGATGCGAACTTGAAATGTGGACACACTGTAAAGGATTGATTCCCGCGACGGCTTGTGAAGTGTTTCAAATCATTTACTGAGGAGTTCTAAAGTTCAGTAAACGAACATGAGTAACTTGGTTAAGCATTCACAAATACGAATGTCTTAACTGTAGGCGCAGTGCAATGGTTGCTTGAAGTACGATGTGCACACTTGGAGTTAATGTCCGAATTGAGTTGCCATATGAATAGTGCGAACAGAAGTGTTCTAGGATTTGTAAATATCAGTACGTGGGATTCTAATCATAAGTAAGATGGTTTCAGGGTGATCAGGGTTCAGAATAGCTACTTAAAATGGGACTGTTTGTTGCTCGAGTCAAACGCTTGATTTTAGAGTAATCTTTTTATATCATACAGTTCATATCTATACTAATGACTGACCTTTAATATATTTTTTATGGTGGTTACTGGTGATTTTATATTAGCCAGGGCGTGTTTTAAATATTATTTGTGTGGTAAAATTATACTTCGGATTTCACTGATAACTACCTAAGTATGTGTGAGCTGCAGATGAGCTTAAGATATAAATTTGGTTCAGCTGAATGTGTTCACAGTGTAAAGTTAGGGAAGCATACAATTTACGATTGTAATTGTTTATGCACTAATGAAAAACATTATTATGCATGTTGGGTTATGTGGTATCACCAATGGAGTTTAATACAGTTATAGTCACTTTAAACTTATAGAGTTTTATGTAACTGAAACAAATAGGGTATGGAAGTTGTTCTGTGTTATAGTATTAAACTTATGGTTTTCCTTGAATATTGTGTGTGTACATTACTATAGTCATAACTTACAGAGACACAGTGACTTTTCATCCATGCTGTATTGGTGTTTTTTGTTTGTAGTGCTGAAACTAAATGTAGTAAATGGTTCATGGAGTTTCTTGGTGAGTTTCACTGGACCTAGAGCTTTTACATTGTAAAATCACATTCTAGAAAACATAAAAATAAATAAATTGATCTGCACCAAAACAGAGATATGTCAGAAGTCTGCACCACTCTGCTGTTTTCTGCGTGTGCTTAGCTGTTTTATGATAGTTATAGTTTGTATAATTTGGTTTTTGCGAATAAATCTTGTTCACGGGAATCATGCCAGTTTCTTAGGTTTGTAAGCTCAGTAAATCTGAGTAAGTCGCTAAACTGCAGGGTGCTGGATGGGAGAAAAAAAAAGGGGGGGGGCATTACTGATGTAGATGGTGTGGATATGTTGCATAAGAAACTGGTAATTGTGATGAAAGGGAGACCCTGGTATAAAAGCGAGGTGCCCGAGAGTTAATGTCGATAGACTCAGGTGGGGCAGGGATATTGTCGCATCTGATATCTGATAAAGGTCAGTTTGCAGACGGTGCCGAAATTGGTAAATTATGATCATGAATCGGTGTGAAATTTTTTCAAGGCAGTAGACAAGGTAAAGAGGAGCATTATCCTCCACACCGATGCCAAGAATTTTCAAGGACTTTTACATTGTTATACTGGGGGGCATTGGGGATTTTCATTTAATGTTTGCAGTTAGGGAAATCGTGGGATCAGGGAAAGTTAAGGCTGTGTTCAGCTCTATGTCCTCCGAGTTTGCATAAGGAGTTGGAATGTTAGCACATATAAGGGTTCCAAAGGATGGAAGAGAAAATCAGTAAGTATGTGCAAGACCTAATGGAATGTGTTTCTGCTCTTAGGGTGTCGCTTGCCGACAAGGAGTCCATTGCTGTTGTGTTAGAAAATATTATGCCCTTATTTTGTCCTTATTGTATCTATCTGCAGTGACCTGAGACATTGGCTGAGTTGAGGCAATGGACCATCGAGGTCGATAATTTGTCGTAACCGCGTCCTTGTTTGAATGCAAACAGCAGTGTTTGAATAATCCCGAGACTCTTGAAGTGGTGCAAGCCAGTGTAAAGAGCAAAGGGGTATGGTTTGCTACAATTGTGGTAATGTTGGACATTATGCACTGAGATGTAAGGCTCCAGTTATAGAGAGGTTCAAATGTTTTAACTGTGGTGATGTGGTGCATATTTCCAAAGGCTGAAATAAGGAGAGAAATGTAGGACTGAAGGGGAAACAGGGAGATAAAGGGCAGACTGCTGCAATTAAGGCAAAGGGGGATAAGAAGCATTGGTTTCCATATTGCTTCAAGGAAAAGAAGGTCGAGGGAATGGTAGACACTGGAGCATCCTTTAGTTAAAGCGATGGTTGGATGTTGAAAACCGGTATTGTGCTTCAGGTAGCAAATGGACAGGGATGTTAGATCAAGATATGTGCTAGATTTCACTTTAAGATAGCAAAATACCCTTGGATGAGAAAATTTTGGGTGATTCCATACTTGATTAGTGATGTTGTATTGGGACTGTACTTCCTTAAGGAAAGTCATTGGGTAGCAGACTGTAGGGAGTGCAAGTTGGTTTTTGGGTTTGAACCTTCCTATCCTATACAATTAAGAGCGGAGGAGGAAAGCATGTGTAGGGATGGGAACGAAAGGGGATGTTATTTCAAATGAGCAGAGAGGGAAGCTTGAGGATCTAATAGTATGTTTTGCTGATGAATTAACTGAAAGTTTTATTAGGTGTGAGATATTCCATATGAGATTAAGGTGGAAGATGATCAGCCGGCACATTATAAACCTTATCAGTGCTGACTTCCTATATTGTTGGCTTTTCGTAACATCATTACTGATTTGGAGAGGCAAGGAGTACTGCGACATAGTTTATCTCATAATGCTTCTCCATCATTCTTAGTTAAGAAGAAGGAGCCTGGGAAGTTTCCTGGTTATGGACTATAGGCTTTTGAATAAAAAGATGAAGGTTGATCCATTCCTGATGTCGAACATCGACATTATTTTTCAATACATTTCGAAGGAGACTTATTTCACAGTCTTAGATTTAAATTCTGACTCACCAATGTGTTCTTGAGGAAGGAAGCAAGAAGCACAAAGGGTTTGTGACTCCTTGGGTCCATTTGAAATGGAATCGTGTATCATTTGGGGTGAATTTTGGAGGTCATTGTGTATCCAGGATATTGAAAAGGTTGTTGGAGGACTTCCAATTCAGGTTCGTTGTTTCTTTTCTAGGCGATATTTGTGTATACTATGACACCTTCGATGACATTGCAGAGTATGTCCAACAGGTTTTAGAGAAAATGTGCCAAACGAGTGTTGTATTTAACCCACAGAAGGTGTCCTGGGCGAACATTCAAATTAAGTACTTAGGGTTCATTGTCAGGAAAGGGGAGTTGATAATGTATCTTGACATGATAGCACTTATTGTAAATTTCTCTCGATCAAAGAATATGAAAGGGATTATGAGGTTTCTGGGTATGATTGCGTACTATTCTAAATTCATCCCAGAGCATACAGCATTGTGTGCACCTATGAACCAGCTGAAGAAGCATGTAGAGTTAATATTGTGTCATTAACAGCAGGAGAGTTATAATAAATTGAAGCATGCAATCTCTGATCCTCCGGTCCTGAGGTTGCCCGATTTCGATGAGAAATTTGTCCTGAAAGTTGATGCAAATAGCAAGGCAGTAAGGACAGTATTCTTGCAGAGGCAAGAGGATAATCGAAAGCCGATTTCTTTGCTAGTAAAACTCTTTCTGAAACAGAGACGGCATATAGCATGTATGAAAAGGAAGTTTTAACTTGCATATTTGGGGTGGAAAAGTTCTCATGTTACCTCGAACATGTTGGATTTGATTTGTTGACAGATAACCAAGCGGTTATGTGGTTATTTTTCCGAGGCCATTAGGGAAAATTGATTGTTGGATATTAAGGCATGCGGAAGGCAAGGCGAATAGTGTATCAGATGCTTTATCGAGAGTGTACGACCTGATGGAATCCGAGGTTGCTGAGGATCAGTGTAGTGGAAACATTTTAGAATTGTGTCAGGTGTTGCAATTGATTCCTGAGTCTTTCGTCAACATTCGGCAGAGGCAGGGGGGGATTCTGAGGGTAAAGAGTTGTTGGACAAAATCCAGAAGGTGCAGAGCAAAGATTTTAAGTTAGTGAAAGGGGTGAGTTACTATCTTACCAAACAGGGTAAGAAAGGGGTCTAGGTTTCACAAAGTGTCCGTCCGAAGATTTTGAAGTATTTCTATGATGTCCCAGTAAGGGCCCACATGCAGCAGCACAAGACGGAACTAATAAAGAGGAAAGAATTTTCTGGGCGAGTATGCATAGCAATATTGTGATTTACATGGGAAAATGTCATGATCGCCAGTGTTAAAAACAGCCATCGAATAGTAAGATAGGAAACTATTCAGTCGAGACTTCGCTTCAGCTTTGGCAGCGAGTGAATATAGATATTGTTGGTGTGCTACCGAGGTCTAGCATTGGTAATGACTGTCCTGATTTTGGTGGATTTATTTACTCGGTTTTGTGTATTAATGCCGCTGAAAGGTATGAAAGCTGGAGTAATTACCAGGAAACTAGAGTTGGAGATCTTTAAGGTTTTTGAGAATACAGAGCTGTTAATTTCTGATAATGTTCCGTATTTTGTAAGATCGGTGATGAAAATCTGTGCTTTAGCTGGGGTGTGCAGCAGGTTCACATGAGCCACTATTACCCTTGCCCCCATTTAGTCGAACGACTTAATAAGTCAGTAAAAGGAGCTCTCACAATCTAACACCATAACAATCACAGAAAGCAGCACTGAACTTTGTCCCACATGAGGATACATGCAAGTCACTGGCCATGGTCATGTTTGGGCATGACAACTGCTGTTGAGCATTTGGATGTAGAGTGGTCGACTTTGGTAGACAGAAGTGTTTGCTCTCACCCTGAAGTCTGGAGGGAGGGTATAGCACTCACCTGAAAGCACGCCATAAGATCGTGACCAAATATAACAAAGATTGGATACCTTGCACGATACGAGTAGTTTATCTAGTGGTATTTCGGAAGGTTACTAAAAGTAAGAAGGTTGACTGTACATATATTGGCGAAGTTATCGATGGCATACGATGGGTCTTATAAGGCGCAGTCCTTTTACCCCTGTTGCTGTAAATTTGGTGGATCCTTAGAATAACATTGTGATGACCAAGGCTTCTTTGTCTTCGATGAGACCTTATACGGCTAGATTATCTTGAAGTTGTGTTGTAATGGAAATGGATCGACAGTGGGTTACAACAGTTTGCTGATGTGTTAATATGGTTATTATCTTGCCCAACATCTGTGTTATTTGTTTCTTCTGGAGCTTAAGTTATTTTGCAGGTGGTCTTTTCTTGAGAATTGCATGGGTTTTGGTGTCACTGTTTGCTATTGTCGTTTGTAAGTTGCCGTCATCCTACCTCGTAATAGTTTATCGAAGATTTGATTCAGGCATGGGTTTCGGATGGTAGTCATGTATGCTTGTAGTCGGGAATGTGATTTCAGGGGGAGGCTGTGCCGTGCATGTGGCATGCATATCACATTTGTGTGAAATTTTGGACACCTGTGTGCAAGGATCAAGCACAGCGAACGGCTTATTGCACACACTGGGTCGGCGAGCGGTGGCAGAGTGCACTGTATGCGTGGCAGAAGTTCTTTGTCGGGTCGGCGCTGTCGTCACAGAGTGTTTTGGTGCAGAGTCGTGACCGAGCTGTCAGAGAGTGTTGAGCGACCTGGTGTACAGAGCATGCGTGTGTCCATGCCACTGGGCGATATCGGCAGAATGCGTTGTATTACAAACTGACGGGAGGCGTGCTGTGAGTAGCCGCCAGAGTGACTAGTTTCGTATGTAGTGGACGAACTCATGCGTAGCAACCAACGAGATAGGCTACCGCGAGTTGCAATTCTTTTTCGGGTTTTCGTTTGGTAAACCAAGTGTGTTCGGCCTGTCATATTACTGTGAACTACTGGCATTGTTTGTCCAGTGAACTAGACTTGTGCAATGTTAAAGTCTCACTGAGATTTAGACTCGGTGCGGGAATTGACATAATTAAATTTGTAACGAATTTTCCTGACGTGCCATTTTCTGCATGGAAAAATACGAGTGTGGTGAACCGACATGCGTGACGTCACGGCCAGCTGATGTGACTGGTTGGATTGCGCCATCTGATGACGTCCGAGATTACCTTGGGATGAAGGTGTTTTCCCACGAACAACTGTTGCAGCCTAAAACCGGTAATAAACAGCTGAATTTTTTTTTACGCATTGGATATGCGGGTATGATCGGACGCGAACTTGGAATGTGCACATAGTGTAAAGGATTGATTCCCGCAATGACTTGTAAAGTGTTTCAAATCATGCACTGTTGCATCGTAAAGTTCAGTAAACCAACATGAGTAACTTGGTTAAGCGTGAATGTATTAATTGTAGTCGCAGTATAATGGTTGCTTGAAGTACGATGTGCGCACTTGGAGTTAATGTCCGAATTGAGTTACCAAATTAGTAGTACGAACAGAATTGTTTTGGAGTTTGGAAATACCAGTACATGAACTTTTAATCGGAAGCAAAATCGGTTTAGAATGAGCATGGTTCAGAATAGCTGCGTAAAATAGCTGTTTGCTGCCGGAGTAAAATGTTGCATTCTATCATAACCTTTTTTTTATCATGCAGTGCATATTTATAATATTGAGTAAGCGTTTATATATTTTTTTTTACGGTGGTTACTGGTGCTTTTATATTAGCCATGGAATGTTTTAAATCTTAACTGATAACTTCCCGGATGTGTATGAGCTGCAGAGGAGCAGCAGATATAAATTTGGTTAAGTTGAATGTGTTCAGGTTCTGAAGTTAGGAAGCATATAATTTATGATTGTAATTGTTTACTATGCACTATTGAAAAACAGTATTAGGAGTGTTGGGTTATGGAGTACCAACAATGGAGTTGAAGTCGGTTTTGTCATTATAAACTTACAGAGTTTTTTGGAAGGCGAGCAAATAGTGTATGGAAATTGTTTTCTGTGATAATATTGTATTGATGGTTCTCCTAGAATTATTTGCGTGTACATTACTGTAGCTATACAGAGACGCAGTCAGTGGCTTTTCATCCAATGCTGTATTGATGATTTTTTTTGTACTGCGGAAACTGAATGTAGTAAATGGATTCTGAAGTTTCTTGGTGAATTTTGTTGGACCCTATGCTTTTACAAAATAGTCATATTCTAGAAAACATAAAATAAACTGATGAAAATAATAAAATCTTAAATACCCTATATGATAAGAACCGAAAATCCATATAAACTCAAGTGAATTCGCGGGAGGCTTGTTACTAAGAAGACGAATTTGCTGTAATTTCACAGCAAAATTTCGCTTAAATATATAAAAATTTACATACCCCAATCTTGTTTTTTTATTTTTTTTTGTAACAGTTTATTAAGAGGTGACACAGATTTCGTTGCTTCTTAACACCTAAAGCCCATTTTATGCAACCAAAATTTCTCAAAACCATTTTGTAAGTAATTTAAGACTTTAGACAAGACGTGCATTGCAGATAACTTTTCCTCCAGAGAAGTGTATTCCTGTATAAATACATACTTTTATTAATTAACTATGCCATATTTTCTCAGTTTACAGAATGTGTTCACGTGGATTTCTAACACGAGTAGATTCAATGTCAAGCAATTTTGCTGTCTGAACGATACACACAGTAGCCTACCACGTGATTGCAATATTGTCATTTGCGGGACTTCTACACATTTTCATTGTTACTGCATGGTTATATGGGGCTTGAAAAGAATCATAGCGTACTTAGAGGCCTTATCTGTTTGCGAGGATTGTTGGTTGCTCTCGCGCAAAGAAGATGCTGGAATTGATACAGTTTAAATAAAATGATTCAGTAAACAATTGTTAATATCATTTTAGAAAATTCATCAGCCTGATTTTCCGTGCAGTACGTCACAAAAAAAGTTTGGAAGTATGTTGCCAAACAGTAATTTCTAAGAGTACAAAAAAAATTTTTTGGTTATAGTTTCAGTACGTAACGAAATTAAAAATGAACGTATTATTCTCTCTCATAGTGTAGAACATATATCCCGTGGACGACCATGAGAATATTCGATATTGAGGGGAAAAAAATTATTCGAAGAAGAAACCACTTTGCTTCGTGTTAATGAGAAAACATTTTATCTGGTGGATTAACTGTAATATTATCCCGATTATCACTTTTGCTCCTCTTTCAGATGCTTGTTTCACAGCTTGTGCAGAGTTGTGCACAGAAATACAAATAGTATTACCAGGCTTCACGAAATTAGCTGGCAGTTTTACTGCAGAAAATCAAGTTAGTTAACCGTGTCATATTTCATCTGCATGGCAGATTGACATACAGTGATTACAAAAAGTATTCAAACAGTATATTTTTAGCTGATAATCTTCGTTACTAAATATTAATACATCTCCACAAATTAATTACAACGTGACGAAACATATATATTCACAGCGAGAGTAATCTGCAACTGCGAGCAAAATACCTCCAGGATAATAATACTTACATTGTAATGCCAAAAAAATATTTATACAGTCATGATTTAAGGAAAATTGGGGTCCATATCCAACACGTAACTAAAGTTTAATGTTTAGTATGGAGTCCATTGACATTGATTATAGCATGCAGTCTCCTAGGCATCGATTCTACATGTTTCTTTGGTTATTTTCTTCACCTATTTTGTTCGATTTTTCTTTAAGTATCTTAACAAACTCATTCCTAGAGGTGCAATTCTTTTTTATCACGTGTCGGTCCAATATAGTCCACACATTGAGATTTGTGTACGGACACTGTATAGGTATTTTAAGTAATTCTCTGAAATTATATAGTAGCCACTCTTTAGTTTTCCACGTTATGTGCCTCGGATTGTTGTCTTCTTGGGAAACGAAACTGTTTTCTAGACCTAACTTTGAAACAGTTTCTCTCAAATAATATTTATTTATGTCGATATAGCCGAGAGCATTAAGTTTTTATTTTAATGAAAAACATATCTCCTACACATAATAACCCATACTGCCTTAAAGAATTAAATTTCGTCCACCGATTTTAACAGTTGGGGTTAAGTTCTGAGGATGGAATTTACTATTGGGTGCTCTCCAAACACGTTCTGGACCATCCGTCCATAATAAGTGAAACTCACTGTCATATGTGAATATAACCCTTGTCCAGAAATATATTCCCTTATCAACGTGTTCACGAGCAAAATAAAATCTCTTCTTCCTATCGACCATTCTGATGTAGGGCTTTTGTCGCAAAGTCCGTGCCTTGCATCCAGCATTATGTGTTCTTTTGCGAACTGCTTGTGAACAAATGTATTTCCATCAGTGTCTGGAGGTCATTGGAGGTGGTTCGAGCACTCGTTCGTGGATTTTTCCTCACTTGTCGCAGCACATCACGTTCATCTCTTGCAGATAAGGCCGTATAGTGTCCTGATCTCTTCCTGATTTCTGTACTTCATGTGTTATAGTACGTGCACACAATGTACTGCATAGTAAGAAACTTTAGAGAACCATGGCGTCGATTTTTCGACGACTGTTACCTTGTTTAAACAAATATATTAAGCGCCCTGTCACCACTTCAGACATTCAACCTTTCGATGTACCATTGGGGTACTCTAATTCTTCAGCGTGCTATCAAGTACGCCAACACTATATTAATCAAGTAAACACTTTAACTTCAAGCCGGGTTAATGTAAAATAGATATAATTTGCTGTAGAACCATGACTGTATGAATACATTTTGTCGGTCATATTTTAAGATTTACTATACTGTCGATTTTGTACCGGCCGTTGCATATTAATTTCGATGTGGATAGTCATGTTTCGTCATGTTGTAACTGATTTGTGGATATATATTCAAGTTTATCGATATAGACTAGGATTATCAGGTAAAAAGTTGCTGTATGGACACTTTTCGTGATCACTTTCCTTTCCTGAAGTGTGTTCGTGTGGCGTATGAAAGAAGTTTGGTGTAGCTTACTGACGAAGCGTGTTAGAAAAAGAAAGGAAAAACCTAAAAATGTTTATGTAAAGAGTAATGTTTCTCATCTTAAAGTTATAATAGTTTCTTTCTGTAAATTACCCTAAAGCAAAATATGCGAATGAAAATTTTATCCCACCTTTATTCTACGTGTTTTGCGAAGGTTTGCAAAGAGAGGGAGAGGACGCTAAAGTAAAAAAGAATTATGACTGAAATATAACCCAATTCTTTAGGAAATTTACGTTCCTCCAACCGTAAAATTTCTCTTTGGGAGGTTAAATTATCCGGGCTACCTTCTTCCTCAACGTGAAAGGGGTAATAAAAGACAGTCGGGACTCCGGAGAGAGGACTATTGCAAGAGGCGAGGGAGGAGGGGGGTGGGGGTGGGAGTGCAAGGCGCCCGAAATGGCGGTTTGGTGGGGCTGTGGAATGGATTCCGCGGGAATAGAAGCGGTGAATGGTTGGCGGAGGAAAGTCTAGCCGGGGGGGGGGGGGGTTATGGAGGGGCAGGTAAGAATGCACCCGGCCGATCTGTGAACTGCCGAGTGGGTTAGCGCGAGATGAAATCCCTCTTCCCGCCCAACGCGGCAGGGAGCTGCACTTTGGGATAACACGTCTTACGTACGCGACCTCCACTCCAAATACATAACCCCTCCTCCCCTCCCTCCCTTATTCAATGACTTCTTTCAATTCCCCTCACGAGCCCACGTCTCTTTTTACTGCGGCACCGGTTTCGACTCCTCTGACGCCTGGTCTTATTCTGTTGATGCCCATTCACGTATCAAAATCCATTCCTGTCGATCTCCGTGGATCGGGTCCCTGGACCACCACTTTACTGTCGCGGTGTTCTGGGTTGGAGTCCCGTCAAAGCCCTGTATGTGTGTGCCCTTTTTAGATGAAAATTAAGGTTTGTAATGTAAGACAGCTCTCCTGTTGGCATTTGGGAATGGTGTCGGACGATGCCACTGGTCGGCGAGTTTTCTCGTGAATGTCCTGTTTACACCCGCCCTTGCGTTCCGGAGCTGCTTCGCACTCACCTCGCTTCATTCGCATTGGCTCCCAAGAGCTCGCATTGAGGTGCTTTTAAACGGGCTTATCATTATTGCCGTATTAAATGGAAGAAATAATTAAAGATCATCTATCGATACTAAATTTTATTTTGACTATTATTTTTGTATTAGTGTGATCGGAGAAAACTAATATTTACTCAGGATATTTAACATGGCTGTAATTTTTTTGGCTTTAAAATTTTGTCGTGTGATCTACTTCACGATAGTCAAAAAATTTTAGCGTCAAACTTTCTTCTGAATTTTAAGCTTTCCCACATTTGATCATTTATTTTGTCACGATACAGAACTAGTACTGAAAAGTTATGCTTGCAACTGGTATAATTTTTTTATTATTAGCTATTTACTGCTGTTCAGTCAGCAGAACTAACATCTCTTTTCAGATTACATTGACGTGTGGTGGACTGTTGCAAGGTGAGCTGTGTTTTTCTCTGTGCATAATCATTTACTAATTTACACATTGGTCACTTGAATTTAGTAGCGCAGTTGACGTCACAGCACGTGTGTAATGGGTGCCTCGCCGCTCTCTCGTGAGTGGCCGCAATTCATTCCGATTCTCCCGGCTCCGCTCTGGTAACTGGTTCCTGCTGCGTGCGTCGAGCGTATACAGCACTGAGCAAACACCAGCTTACCTTGCAGTACTTCCCCACACGCCAGTGCCTCATTACTATTCGATACGTTAACGTTGACCTTTAAAAATGTAGGAATATTTCAGTTAACATGATGTGATAGTCACACTCTGTGGGTACGTCGAGAACAGACAAAGAGAAACCGAGGGGGGGAGGGGTGGATCTGCTGTGGCCTGTAGTAGTGGAGGAGAACCATTCAAGCACTCGCCTGGAGTGATTCTGAGAAAACATGGGAAAACGTCATCAGGATGGCCAGATTGTGGTTCTAACCTAGATACTCCTCAGTGTGAGTCCGAAGGTATATACCAATGCGCCGGAAATGAAAATACGGAAATGGCACTGAACAAAGTGGGGAACTTCACTAAATATTTGGGGTCGCGGGGGTGTAGTGGCCGGACTGCTCCCCTCCCACCAAGGCGAACCGGGTCTGATTCTCGGCGGGTTCTCTCCCGGATGTGGGAAGTGGCAATCTTGCCGGAAGATGCCGCTGGTCGGCGAGTCGAATCATTGAGCCACAAGGAAGATCATTGGTCATTGAGCTTCGTATTGTGAAGCACAGACAAAAATTACCTACACTTGCGTAATGTACACAATTGTGTACACTGGGTCTGAATGCGTTAAGTTTCGAGCTCTTATGGCAAGATTCTATAGGTTATTCACTGTAAAGTGAGCTCTTTTGAAAGCCCTCTCACTTGGAATAATAGTCAATAGATATATTTTATTATAACCTTAGAAGTTTACTTCCGGTTGCGATGGATTATACACACTGTGGTTATTACTCATATGTTAATATTTATTTAAAAAGGTCGTTAAAAGATAAAGAAATGACTGAGAGAGAAAAGAAACTAGGACCTCAAAAGTACTCACTTTACCAAGAACAGCCTATGACCTAATATTCCAGCGCCTTCATCGATAACTGAGACGGGGATGGCAGTTTCAATAACTTATCAGTATACATGTGCCGGATTTTTAGTGGAGAGTAGGGAGATTTCGACGGCTCGTAACATCGAGGTCTTGAGAGCCGATGAGGGTGAAGCGAGGTGAATATGGATCAGAGCTGGAATGTAAGGGCGGAGGAAACGGGAGATCCCCTAGAAAACCGGCCGACCAGCAGCAGCATCATCCGACACGATTCGCACATGCGAAAATCCGGGAGCGACCGCAGTGGGAATCGAACCCGATTCGCCTAGGGGGGAGGCGAATAGTTCAACGCTACCGGCTGGTTTTTCGGTGAGATGGACAAACACGATTGGGGAGATTTTATTGCCGACCCGTTGGAGAAGGGGTGGGGGGAAACTCTATGTGAATTTTTACTTGGAATTCTGAAAAAAACAAGTCAATTATTTAAGATTTGGAAAAAGTTATTTTATATTATTTTGTTAAAAATAGAATTGTATTTTCAAAATTTCAAAATAAAATTGTATTAGATTTTCATGTTCTTTTTAAGTTTCACAGTTAAATGTTCTCAGTAATACAATTTGCATGTTTGTGTAATGAAGGTATTTTAACTACTATACAGGTATTTGGTTTTATCAAAAACAAAACAAAAGTTGTAAACTAGTAATCTTTCCCATATTCAATTTTAAGCGACCGCAGTGGCTGAGCGGTTAAACTGCTGCCCTCCCACCTAAGCGAACTGGGTTCGATCCCTGGTCAGGCTTCTCCCGGATTTTCGTATGTGGGGATCGTGCCGGAAGATGCCGCTGGTCGGCAGGTTTTCTCGGGGATCTCCCGTTTTCCCCGCCTTTTCATTTCGGCGTTGCTCCACTCTCGCCTAATTTCATCCTCATCAGCTCTCAAGACCTAGATTGTAAGAGTCGCCCAAATCTCTCAACTCAACTCAACTATATTTGTATTGTAATAAGTATTAGGGAGTTCTGTGTAAAAATTTTAAAAGGGTGGAGGAGAAAAAATATTGCAAAGTTACCCAAAATATGCAAATAAACAGGAATTTAAAATGAAGTTGAGTCGATTTCCACTCTATTACATGCTGTTCACGATAAACTGAGCACTTTTGAAAGCCCTGCTTAAGATCTACTGGTATGCATATTCTGTATCCTTCCACTATATGTAAAATTAACTTTTTCATGCATCGTTCAAGTGGAGTATTAATATTATTAAAGTAAATATAGCCTATTCACCGTTTCTTCATACTTTTTGAATTAAACCTTTGAAAAATCACCCAATTTATGACGTGTTTAGTTATTTCCTAAATATGATATCTAACATAAGCGTTTTATATCTGTTTTAACATGAAGGTATCATATTTTTCGTGAGATTGAAGTTTTAATTGTATTTTATTTATAAATTGTAATATTTCATTTATAATAAATATGAAGAAAACAGTGAGAAATCATTTTTTTGGTACCGCTTAGTAAGAAATAGATCTCACGCAAAATATCGTTATAACTGAGAGCGCACGAATTCGGTGCGGTGTCTTTTGGTGTAATGTTCTAGACTTAAATAAGCTTAGGCAGTCCCTGGATTGTCAGTATATACGTGTAAGTGTGTAGGTACTTTTGTGTACTAGCAGTGATGTGTACTTGTAGAATCTATTCGGTCAGGTCATCGCGTCTTCATGTTAAATTGGTCGCACATACTGCCAGAATTACCAGAAACAATATGACAACTGCAAAAATGCGGGGCATGGTGTTCCATATGTGTTACAACTGCTATCTTGTTTTAAGGCGACACACACAACCATATAAACATTTGTTATTTATTTTAGTGTCATGATTTTCTACCTTGACATCTTAAGAGTTTAAGCGTTGAACCATGGCTTTAGCCATGGTGGAAGATTGTAAACAAATCTAGGGCAGTTGTGGGATCTGTCGCATTTATTCATCGTATATAAAGTGGCATTACAAATAAAATGGCATTCTTTCCTCGTCTCTCTATACGTACCTTGCCATGAGTTTGAAATATACACATTACGTTTACAGAAGAAAGAGAAATACAATACAGCGGGGTTTGTAATAGTTTATAAATGCTGATTGCAAATGTCATATTATTTGTAAGCATGCACCTGGATAATATGCTACAGACGTCTATACAACGCTGAGAATTTTATTCAAAGTTGGAAGCACATTCATTAAACTGACAATTATTTACATATACCACATAACGACATTTTATATATACTTTTTAACTTTAAAACCTGCGAGCTTTATATCCAAAAACGTACACGTTAATTTTCATACCTGAAATACAATGTGGCGACTGTCGTAAGTACGCAAGTATGTCTGGCAAGTATACAATTTTAAATACTTGCCAAGTATAAAGCCTGTGTATACTATACTGGGAATTCGGACAGCTCTAGTATATACAAGGTTATGTCACTTCCGGGGACAGGTACGTACAAGTATGCATTTCAACGCCTTTGACAACAAGGATGTATCAAGGTGGACAGAAGGTCCGTAAATCGAAACTCCCATAGGAAAAACAAAACCTCGTAAAACAGAGCAAAAATTGAAACAATTCCTTGAAATAACACTGGTACTTTAAACAAAAATGGCGAGATCTTATAACCAGTAAAATTTATGAGTGTTTTCAAAAATTTATTTATTTTATTCTTTGGTAACTTTTTTTTTCCATTAAATTTATAATTCACATTTATAACCACATATTCATCTTTCATGCAGTAATTCATAAGCACGAAAGAGCAGATATTAAACAATACATTAAAAATAATAAATTCGTGTAGCTACAAGGCCAAAGTAGTGTATGCACTTTAATAGTTCGTTATAGAATTTTAGAATTTCAACCACAATATATAAACATCATATGGGCCTATAAGCATCCATGCTAATAAATTGGAGAAAAATACTCAAGTAAATTTATAGGCAACCCGGCAAGCAAGGCTATTCTCTAGCCCTACAGAAGTTCACAATAAATATTACCAACTATGTATATTTATGAATAAGTTTTGATTATACTGCTGTCCTAGAATAAAGTTCCTCCAAAATTAAAGGCGGCAAGGTAACTCTTTACTATCAAATGTACAAATATATATTAAAGATAATTTTATCTATTCGCAATGATCAGAGAGTACAATACCAAACTAATATATTTCCATTCTTACAAGTCACCATTTTTACTAATAGCCAAATATACCGATGGTAAATATTGTTATTATTCACTCAAATCTAGTAACAAGATATTTTCTTTGATTTTAAAGAAACACCAATTTAGGTGGACAAGTTTTAATTTAATTATTTTCCAAACCTTTTAAAGAATAATTCATGGCTTTATACAATTGTTACGAGGCCAACCAAAACATGACGACTCCAAAACTTCTATCGTTACAAATTCCAGCAACAAACATAATTTTCCATTTGCTTTAAATTTTTGGTGGATTAAAATTCTTGAATTTAAAATTCAAATGCCATGTAAAATTTATGGGAAAATACACACGAAGTTACAATTTGTAAAAACTTGATGCATGACTAGCAAATAATTTAAGAAAGATGGGAATATTAAGAATTGCTGCCAAGTAAATTCCTCACGGTGCTAATATTTTCAATTAGTGAGATTTTTCAAAGCCATCTCGCCATCTTGGCGCCTGTCCTCTACCCAGGACACCAAGTATGCCTGCTACAAGTGCAATAAAGGGTTATGCAGACAGCTTTAAGTAATCATGACTTAACTGGTTGGAAAGGTGACTCCTTTTGGGGCAGTGGCAAAATCCGACACCAAGCCAGAGGTGCAACTCCCATTTATACAAAACACATGGCAATATCCTCAGGAGGGGTTATCAAATACAATGACCAATATAATTACACAGAATTACACATGACCATCTAGAGAAAAAGTCCGTTGGAGCATTACTCCTTTTAGGGGTTAATTTAACGTAGTCCAATCCCCTTCTTCAGACTGCACACATTTCAAAATATGGGCTGTCCAAGTGCTCACACGTCACAAAACTCCCGGCGTTCAAGGAGGCTGTAGGAAGTGATGTCACAGGCGCGGGAAACCTCATGCGCCCGCCGATTGGCCAGCATCACGTGACGACAGCCTCCTAGTTCCTCGGAGCGCCGCACGCATGAGCGCTCCGGCGATCAAGTTGCCTAGTGCCCACCATGCATGATGGGGCAGAGTAGGTGTAAAGTCACTACGCCCAAACGCTGCGGGAATCGATACCAGTGGCGACGCCGTCGAATTGGCGCAGCTCATCCGGGCTGCGTCATCTCAAGGTACAAACGGCTGGTATGTTGGCAAACCCACACTTTCTTTCACAAAATTCGGGCAGGTAGAAAACTTGCAATATTTCCGTGATGGGAGATAGTTTTTTTTAAGCAAGCTCCGTGTTAAAAAAAAAAAAGACGTCAAAATTTGGATGAGACGTCACAGCATTTATTGAGAATCTGGAAACAGCCTAAGTTTTCACGAGGTGGAGGAATATCCTGGAAGTTGAACTTTAGCATGGCTTCAGAAGAATGTGGAGTAACCACGAATAGCCTATAATTTACAAATGTGCTAATACTACCATTTATATGTATAAGAAAAACATAAAATAATAAAATTAATTTGAGCACTCACGTAATGTTTACCTAAACATTTTAATTTAACGCAAATACATGGTATTACACTCTCTCCATCATTTCCAACTTTACTGGGCGCATGCCAGGCCGTATACCCGTTAAAATGTATTCCGATACGGGCAGTGAAATTTACAAATGTTTATTTAAAAAGTTCTCAAATAACCGTGTACAGTCTATATACAACATTTATGACATTATATATAACATATATAATATATATAATCAGATTTTGTACAATGGTTGATTAGGTGTCTTTTGTTGGTGCATGTAATGATGAGTAGATATGTTTCCATGGGTCTTCATAGACAATGCTGAGGGGATACCCGACCACCGTTGTCACAGTAAATGTTTCATTGACTGCACAACTGCTAGGAGGCTTGCGCTTAGGGACGACGGAGCTTTTGATCTGCGTGATAGTGTCACCCTAATGCTCCCTTGTTCCGCTCCAAAAAAATAATAATTTTGAAATATCTCCCAGCAAGCGAGATTATTAACTATGAAGCAATCAATACACGTAAAGGTACAAGCTAGGAATTTTTCTTTGCTTCGCCGCCGGTGGACAATAAATTGCCCCTCATAGAGCCAAGGAAATGATCTATATACTTAGACGATATTATCAAGCACATATTTTAGTAAGCGAGTAATTGAACTTATTAAGGTAGCTCTAAACATATAATCCTGAGTATACCCGTTTATTTATTTTATGCTGCAATTGAGGCGAAGTCTTGGTCGGTGCTCTTTGTGGTCAGAAATCAGAATTAACTCGGATACTTCGTTCTTGCGGTAAATGCTACTGGCTGTTGCTGACAAGCAAAAACTTTTCAACTGGCTACATATTCTGCGATCGCTGAACACGCGCTAGACTCATATGCTCCATTGTGTGAGATAATGTTCTCTTAACTGAGTTGCGTTGAGAGTTTTGAGCGAGTTCTTGAGTGCCGGGGAGTGTTACATGAGGCGAAAATGATGTGCGGTGGAACGCGAGAGTGGGAGAAAAAGGAGTGCCCCGAGAAAATCCCCCGATCAACGGTAATCTTCGCCACGTTTGCACGTTAAACAATCCGTACGAACCAGTCGGGAATCGAACCCATTTCGCCTTGGCGTACTATTAGTGGTTAATATTTTCCGTTCCCCAGTAATTTAACGGTAAAAATTCCTTTAAGTAAAATTTTGGCGTGTATTTAACTTATGTTAACTCAACATTTACGCCATTCTTGCAACCAGTGAAATGCGTATTCGATGATTAGAGACCTTGATGATTAGATCGCTTCACTTTATCATATGGGGTTTTATGTGTAACACTGGATTACTTTTGATATGTTTTTTCTAACCGTATAAGATTTCTGTGCTTTTTGACGAGTACAGGCTGAAATTGTGTTAAGTTTTCTTAATTTTTTGCATTAAACGTAGACTATTTCACCATAACCACGCCACACAAATATCGTTATACACGCAATCGATTGAACTTGACGAGAGCTGTCGATATATACCTAAACGAGCGTTGTAGCTTCTTCTAGTCAAAAGCTATACTACGCGGAATTTATGAGATGAGGCGAAACGAACTCATAATCGCCCCCACCCCCCTTCAACGCCACGCTTTGCAGTCCTCACTCAACGTAACACATTCTTTGATCCTTTGGCAATCGAGTGGTGTAATTTAATTTTGAATGTAGGCTATAGATTCGGAGCTGCTATGCTAAACTCTATCACCCGATTTTGTTATCATCGGATTTTCTGGATTGCCACCCACTATGGTTGCAAATTTAAAGACGCATACACATCAGTACACTACAAGGAAAGTAACTGGCGGCATTGGGCACTAACTCTCGATGTGTACAGCGCAGGTCAAGTATTTCAACCCTATGAAAAAACCCTATTGTGCACACAGTGACTGAGAGGCTAAAAAGTATTTGTCACGCCAACAGTTGAAATAAAAAATGAAGTTCCAATTCAATGAGTTAAGGAACTTTGTTTGTATTTGCCTTTACTGATGTCCCAGTTCAGATTGGGAAGGGGAGTGAGGCACACTTATTGCACTCAGCCTGAATCAAACTCTTCACCTTCGGGATTCGAGGCTCATGTGGTACCAAACACTTGACTATGTCAAAACAATTGCAATCAATATTGAATTTACAGCAGTTATTAAAAAGCACCCACACAAAATCGTGATTTTTCTGTATGTGTGTTTGAGTTAGATTGTGAACTTTGGTTATAGGTTATTCAAAAGACGACCATCGCCCTTCAATTTGCCGAGGTGAAATATGTTCTAAGGACTAACATTAATTTATACTTGTATTACTTAACAAATTTGCAAAAAAGTTCCATAGAGCTTTTTTTTCTCTATACAAAATAATTTCGGTCCTACTGAAACTTGATTTACAACAAAATGCTCATTTATTAATTACAAACAGAATATGATGAATGAGGGGGCATCCTTGATATGGAATACCTCACTTCTGGTTACATGTCCATGTGCCATTTTAGCATAACTGTATCCAACTGCGCATGAAATGTAGCGAAACCCACAGCTGAGTGAAATGAACATTCCACACTTCGGCTTCCACCACTAAATAGAGACCGCCCATTCCATTTATGTCCCATTGAGCAACCCCAGAGGCGCTATAAAAATTAAGGGGCTTGGGGAAACAGTAATACCAACTACGAAATAAAAAAAATACAGAATCAATTTCAGCAGGACAAAGTTTCAGCTCCGTCCACGTACCACTTCGAAAATGAGCGCTCGCATTTGCTCGACGGCGGCGGGAGAGTTTCGCAGTCGGTGGAAGTTTGGGAATACGGCGATCCCTCGCCCTTTCCCCGCCGTACCATCGAACCTCAATCAGGGGCGAATTTCAGAGATGATAGCGTCCCTGGCACTTGAGGCGGGGGCCCTTAACTAGCGACGAGGTAATGGGGTGGTTCGCTTCCCTCGAGTGCTTGTGACGTGCGCGACACCTAGCCCCAACCCCTCCCAGGGCCCGCGCCCCTTCATCGCTGGAATGTTTCAATTGCGTCGCGCCCACGTTGCAAGTCGGTGGGTCCTGAAAGGGCATAGTGGAACAGAATGCTGGCCACATTCCTCGCTGGTGTCGTGGAAGGGAGGGGGGGCTTTTTAGCGGTGCTTGGTGCAGTCACATGAAGCTACAGTCTGGCACGAGCGCCACACTGATGTAGGCTATTCACGGTAAAATGAGCACTTTTGAAAGCCCTGCTTAATATCTACTTGTATGCACGTTGTGTCTTCTTCGGCCTTATGTAACATTAACATTGCCATGGGGCTCGTCACTTTATTCTTGTGTCGGTCGAATGAAACTGTGCAATTATTAGGAACAGGAAAATCTTACAAATCTGCTCATTTTTTGCACTTGGATGCATAAAAAAAAAAAACAGAAATGAAAAAAATAATTTGATTTATCACAAATGGTTTCCAATCACTTCTTATTCGACGTCAAGATATGGAACTACTTCCCACCCTTCGTTACCAACTTTACTCGACGTATGTCAAACAGTGCGCCCGTTAAAATATATGCATGTAGGGGAATTTTATTTATAAGGTTGATTTCGAAAGTGCTCACTTTATCGTGAACAGCCTTTAGTCTGTCTCATCTATAGAGCAGGACCAATGTATAAGCGTGGTTTGTGAGGGAAGCGACATTTCATCTTAGCTGCTCGCGTAAAATACGTGATGCCTGTGCGTTAAGGGGACTACGTGGCTGCGCGTCCAAGGCTTTCACAGAAAACGTTTAAGTTCATAGGATTATTTTAAGTGTCGTCTGCAGGGTGCAATCGATAGGTTTGTTCTCGCGTGGTATGCTTTTTCTACTATCTGAGAGCAGGTGACATTTTTCACTCGCCGAAAAGTAGCAAAAATAGCAATTATTCTCGGCAGGACGACACGAACGACTAACAGCAGCAAATTAAAATTAAAAAATATACGAACGAAATTTTATTTTTAAAATGTTGATAATCATTATTGTCTCTGTGTAATGTACGTATATTAAAAATTTGGACCACTTTCTAGTACTTACTTACTTTCTAGTATAAATTTAGTTTTTTTTTTTTTTTTTCTCTCTGCACTTCTTACAGGATACCCAAACATATTATCTTCATCAATCTGCATCAAATCTACTTACTGTTTGCAATCGTCAATCTCAAGACACTCCGACGTTTGTAATTTTATTTTGGCGGCCATTTTTTTTCCAACTTGCTAGTTTTGATATTTATGCTGTACCTCGGCGAACAAGAGCAGAAATGGCTGCTATTTATAGCACAACAAGCAATTGCTACCGCCAGCCAACGGAACAGCGCACAAAAAACAAAGTGCTTCCGGTAACAAGCAAAAATAGCAATAAACTAGCAGAATAGCAAACGACGCGAACACGCCTAGTGAGTGCGTGTCGCGGTACCCGAGTTCCGATACCGCAAAACCTGCAGAATGGATATCCTGTAATGTATTTCATAAAAATTTATAGCCAATCGCACGAACTGCTCATACAACCAGCTCTCGTGTAGCGGTCATTCGAATCGACGTCACGGCCACCCGAAGTGTTTTGGCTGTCATGTTCCCGAGAGAGGTAATCCAGCGTTGCGATGCTTTAAAAGACGCCGTCGCACGCCATCCCATCAAACGAATGAGAACGCGATCGATTTCATTGTAGATCTCCGTATGCCCGGTTGGCCCTCGCACCGTATTGCGGGAGAAACGCGACTTAATGCCACAGCCGATGGCCGCATTTTGTTTTGCACCCTACTGAGCTGCCGACGCACGCATCCTAGTCTGGTTTCTGAACGTTTTCTCTGGCAAGCAACGCATTGTTATATGCGCTGCTAAAAATTTCCGCATGTCTACGGAAACTATTCGGACATGTACAGTGAACGTACGGAATGACGGGAAACGGAGTTACTTCCGTAAATATAAAGTACGGGAAGTCTACGAATTTTCTGTAGCTTCGGGTTTCGGGGACGAACTTTTCCGAGTCTATTCTAAGCTTTCTTCGCCAATGTAACAAGAAAATTATAGTTTCTGTGGCAAATAGGTTATTCACGCTAAAGGCTGTTCACGATAAAGTGAGCAATTTTGAAAAGAACATTAGAAAACAGACACTGTCCCTGCTTGCATATAGTTTAATGGGCGCACTGAGTGGCATTCGAGCAGTGCGAAATTATAAAAAAAGTAAATATTTTACAAATCTGCTCATTTTTTACTATTCGATGATAAAAACCAAACGCGAAATAAATAATTATATTATCACACATTGTTACCAACTTACTGGGTGCATGTCACTCAGTACGCCCGTTAAAATTAAATGCAGGAGGTTGATTTCAAAAGTGCTCACTTTATCGTGAACAGCCTTTACTATCTTTTATTACGAATGAGAAAAGAAAACGTCAGTTCATGGCTACGCGTTACCTAAAGTTCTATTAGAAAAGTGTAAAAAGCTGCCGAGCAACTTACAACCGGCAGGCAGTCTACACACGCCGTCATATTTTTACGCGGTCGCTGCTTTGTTCCGGGCGAGTTAGTGGCTATGAAAGAAAGCACAGTTATATGATAGCGGCGGTGGCAAGGACATGGAATGTTTTGAATGACAAGCAAGCGATATCCAGGAACTGCGTGTATCTTACAGAAAGTTAACCGACACGATAATCCTTTTCACGGCGTGCACTGCTAACCTTGGTTGTATTGGGCGTCTGTATTTGTGTGAAGGATTTTCTAGTGGTTTGGAGCCCAAGTTTTTGCAAGCGTGACTCGGGGTGCGTCGTACTTTCCAGGTCACGCCCAGCATAGTACCTATAAAAAGTGTTGTGGCCTCCGGGTAGGGAGTGGTTCTATGGATGAGTGGCTGAGTTTCAGCGATAGACGACGAGCAGCGAGATAAGTGACCAACGGAAGGGAAATCTGCGACTACGGGTATCAAGCAGTGAAGAGTGCGTTTGGCAAGTTGGGCTATTACACTAGACGCGTGCATAAATAAAAAAAAAACAGCGATAAGGGTGACAGGGCCACACACATCTAGTATCACATCGCCTCTTCGGGCTGTTATGCTTGGCTCTCTCTTTGTTACACGACCTTGCGAAATACAAAAGCCACACACGCACGTCCGAAAAGAGGGCAGCAGGCTGTTTAGAAACTACACGGCTGGCTATTAAAATTGAGAAGCAACGAAAGACGCCTGAACGAGCCCACATTGGGGGAATGCGTAGAGCAGGGTCGGACAACGACGCGATTAGTCGCTCAGCCAGGTGGCGCAGCATTGCACGCCATTGCTGACACTGGTAAACGATATATATGAGGAGAGGAGAGCCTCTGAGAGGTGGTGTCTGTGTGTTTTCCCGCCGTTCGTGTGCACAGATGCCACGAATATGCCGCGTCGAAGAACGTGAAACCATGCGAACAAGTTTCCACACTTGACCTTGAGAATATCGTCACGTATCGTGATTGCAGATTATCCAATCGTGAATTTCGTTTTTGTGTTAGGAAGAAATGCAACCTCATTGAAACGGTTATGGAATTAGTTGATCGAGGAGGGACAACGCCAGCGGTTCTGTTTCACCGACAACCACGATGACATACATCTGGTGCACATGGCGATTACGGACCGTACAGCCATATCAAACACCCTCGCTCAGGAGTTGAGGCAGGTAGCAATTCAATGTGTGTCCTCATGCAGAGTTCATTGTCGTCTACAGCATCAGGGTATCTTGTACAGGCACCCATTACTACGGCTACCACTGACTGAGTGAAGAGATTTGGGCGGCTCTTAACATAGAGGTCTTGAAAGTCGATGAGTGTGATTGCGATGAGCATGGAGCAGCGGCGGAATGAGAGAGCGGGGGAAACGGAGATCCCCGAGAAAAAAACCGCCGACCAACGGCATCGTCCGGCAGGATTACCACATGCGAAAATTCGGTGTTAAACCCAAATAGCAAAGGTTGGGAGGCGAGCAGGCTAACCGCTTAAATTTGTAGCTTAAATTACGGGCGCCCAATAGAACAGCCACCCTCCCAAAAAAATTGTGAAATTATATAACTTATGTACTGTTTGTTAGATTGTAGTAACCATTATAGAAATGAACACTATGGATTGCTGTACTCCTAAGTAGGGTTAATGAAATAAATCTAAAAAAAGGCTAACCGCTCAGTCACCGTGGCCCTCCTGCCGCTGATTGCTTACCACAAGCATCTGAGGCTGCAATGGTGCGTGGAACGTTGGGTCTGGAGGGCCGAATGGCGTGCCATCGTCTTCTCCGAAGAATCCCGCTTCTGCTTGAATCTCCACGATGGTCACATCCGGGTCATTGCGGCACCGCGGCGCACGCCTGGCCGAGTGCTGCGCTACACACCGTCATACCGGCCCAGCACCTGGAGTCGTGGTGTGAGGGTGCCATCGGATTCCAGTCCCGCTCGGGCCTAGTACGCATCGCTAGTACGCTGACCAGCAGCCGCTACATCGCAAAGGTGTTGGGCCCTATTGTTACCCCCTGCCTTCAGGGCCAGTGTGTGGCCATGAACCAACAGTGCAACGAATGTGGCACACATCGTCCGACGGTCTTGGATGACTACCGTGTCACACAACTTCCTTGGCCTGCGCGTTCACCGGATCTTTCGCCCATCCAATACTTGTGGCCCTTTATAGGACGGCGATTGGATTTACACAGTATAACCGCGGCCGGACATCAAAAGTCTTTTCTTTTCAATGCCTCGTCGTTTAGCAACGAGTACAATGAGTATTCTGTCAAATAAATTTGGTTATGACAACTCGCGTACTTTTGGTGTAGCAATTATAATAACCAGGGGAGTAATTTAGAAAAAAAAAACTGAAATATAGAAAGTCTAAACAAGCTGGTTAGTCTGCCAAGGTAGGCCAATATTTGGGTTCAGCTAACATTCAAAGTAACGAAAAGTGATCAACAATTCGAAGTTCAACTCCACTTACATACCACGCCTGAACCAATCACAATCAAGGGGTGAAACGATAGACGGAGTGAGGCGAGAAGTGTAACCAGTGCTCCGAACTGGTGGAACATGACAGTCAGCGGATTACCACCGGTGGCTGGACGTCTCCTCTCTCCCTGTTCGGCGAGAGGTCGCGAGTTCGAGGTTAAGTACGTCTCTTTCCTAATTATCTATCTCCGATCTCCTTTCTGGCCCTTATTACGATTAAATATAAGTCGCTGATGTTATGATAAATATCTCTTTATTTTAAGTGCTACAAATACTTGTAATTTTATATTATTTCTCTTTTCTTTTCGTAGTTTATCTCTTTAAAATGATTTCATGTCCTAGGCTATTGACCTTCAAAAAGGGAAACACAACACGACGCATAGTATTTATTGAATTGGCGTGTGATTATGCGACTTCGCGTGGCAACCGCACAGTTCCATTTCAGAAAAGTTTCCAGCAACGCTCAAAGCAGTTCCCAACACAACTTTATGAAATATTCTCGAATCATAATTTAAGCTATAGGAGTCTGTAAATACCGTTGAAAAGCTTCAACGTAATTTCACAATAAATATGATATGTCTACTGAAAGTTATGTTCCAACATAGTAGGGCGTCTTTACCAAGGACGATGAGGCATTGTTCGTGCTGTCATGTGACCGCTATTTCTTATCAATATTGCAAATACTGGTAGCCAATAACACAAGAGAAAGAGGGCGCAAGTTCCGGCATCCTGTCGCGGATTTGTTTGAACTTCTATCTACAACTTTCATCACGGAAACGCGAAATTTTGCTAGTAATTGATCTCCGTCATATTATATGTTGAATGAGTTAAGAGTATAGTTGGGTCTACAGTACGGATTAAAATATAGAATAAGGTCCTGCGTTAGTCACTGAATACCTAAATTATGTACACATGGGAGCTCGGTGTGTACAGCAAATTTGCACATATTTGTACCTGTACAGCAGTGCAGCACATATTTGAACTAAACACAGGCCGGGCTACTCGTTGTTAAGTTGGCGTGCGCAGTATAATCTATCGCACAGGACATTCTACAGCTGACTCAGAAACATAATTTTAACCTTTTACTAGTTGTGACGCATACGTTTTCTCATAGGCCTTGATACACACATGTTCATACGACACTTTTACGACCTAAATTTACAAACCTAGCCGTTTTTAAATTTTATGCAAAATAATTTTATTTTATATTTGCGACACTGAAGTAGAGAAAACTATTGAATTATAAAAATTAATTTTTTTCTTCAGTGAGGCAGTTCCGAACAATACGTCTTTTTCATTGCTGCTGTACCGAATTTTTAGTAAATATGAATTTTTACTTGGACTACAGCAGCTTTGATACTGAATGATGCTAGATAATTGAACTGGTTTTCACATCTTTACTTTCAAGAAAAGGACACAGAGATGCTTGCGCCCCTCTGCATATGTAGGTCAGACAGTAGTTCTGATTCCAATGATTCAATCTACGTTAACATTCAGTGTTATATTTATTTTTGGTTCCTAATCATTATGTATGCTATGTCATATAACCACGAGTGGTACTTTATTGTAAGACTTGTATATATCCTTGGCTTGCGTCTGTTTTCTTATATTGCATGTTTTACGCTTAGGAGATACTGACAGATTGTTTTAAAAGTTATAAACAAAACTTTTTCAACCTCCATTTTTGGAAAAATTGCCTCATTCGGTCATATTGGCGATGTATTAATGACCTTTAACATTACTTCTTTACTGTACGATCTCGTCTCAGTTAAATTATAGAAATCAAGACGCTAATTTCGTCATGCAGAAGGCACCTATTATTTCATACGCTGGAATAATAGCGAAGAGCTGTTTTATTACATTAAATGCTTATTTCACCGACGTTACTTGTTAAAATTGTCTCAGAAAAAGAAGTTGGATAGGAATTTTTTTGCCCCTTAAAATATTGTGACGTGTCAAGGTACAAGGCGGCGCCCTGTTACTTGTTAGGTAATTACGGATTTAACATTGGAAAAAATTAATTTTATCCCTTCCTGTTATAGTTTAAATGCAAAAAAATTTCAGGCATCTGTTGCAACTGAAGGCACTATAGTTCTACGATAATCATAACTTGATGTGTTGTTTATTATAATAAAAGTGATGGCTGAAATTCCGTTCTATTGAATTCGAAACACACTAACCCATTCATACTCAGTGTATAAAATAGTGTACCTTACGCACGTGTAGGTAATTTTAGGCCGGTGCTTCACACTGCGAATCTCAATGACCAATCATGTTAGCTGTGGGTAAATGATTCGCAAACCGTCTTACTGGTCTGAGTCATAATTGGTCCATATAACTGTAGCCGAACACATACCATACGTCTCATTGGCTGTGACAACAAAACAAGTGCTGTGTTGACCTAGGTACAGCACGCATCATAAAAAAATTTGTCTGCAACACCTGAAACCATCAACTAAGTGGGTCTGAAAGGGCTCAGCAAGTGAAGTATAGTTACTATCTAAAACGGGCATAACAAATTCTACAAACTTTTAAAATTGTTATTTCTCTACGAAGACATGAATTCAAATATTATATTGGATTTTCTCATTTTCTTAGAAACTATTCTTGTGCTGTACACTCAAAAACTACTCTCTTTACAGATTTAACAACTTTACGCGTTGTTCAATTGCTACACAATTCAATCATGCTTATTAGGAGTTTTTATTTTATTTTTGAGACTGCAATATGTAGGTACCAGTTGTTAATATTATATCATTAACGTTAGTAAGGCGCTTAAAAAATTAATAGTATTTTATGAGTTAGGCAGTGCTTCAAATAACACGCATTTTTTTTCAGTGACTATTAAAATCGTTGTGAGCTTATTGCACCTGCTCAGCTTTGAACGTGGCTAGCGAATTAAACTAGTTATGTAGCCACGATTTTGAGTGCACTAAAACCAGGTTATGGCTCGTGACAACCAGACGTCACGCACAACAGTACACCAACCAGACTGCGAACAAATATAAATTCCTCTATAGTAAGCAGTGATCGCCAGTTCGAGGGCGATTTTATTTATCGCGCGGGAGAATAAATTGGCCCCCTAAAAATACGGACGATCTCAAATCTCCTCCATGCGCCGGTTTTTTTTTTTTCAACGATGAATTACGCATGATAAGGTCGGAATCGATTGCCGCAAAGCCGCAGTTCGCGGGACCCACGTAACACCTTGAGGAATGACAAAAGCGACTCCATCAGTCATCCTCGGTATTCCTTTCGTCTCACTTGAGCTTTGGCGGTGCTCTTGTCATGGACCTTGTTGGCAGCTTGCTTGGGCTCACAGCCTGGCAAAAAAAAGTGCATACATCCATAAGCAATATTTATAAAGTAAAATTAACGTATTCTTCATATATTAAAGTACAATTTTTTGAATATTTTATTGCGTTAAATATTTCAATGTATTATTACAAGATCCCTGAGAGGCATATCTGAGTTCGTGAGGGATGAAGGTCTTCATAAAAATTAAAGAACTATATTTTATTTCTTATTTATTCCCACAGCTGATATTTACAGAATTAAATTATCAAACTTCACTCTTACTCTTTTTTATTTCTCAGTGAACACATCTTTAATATCTATTTCAACTCTTATTAACGTCCTTCTCAATGTCGCTGTTTCTTTGTGGTCAATTAATTCATACTAGTAACACACGTTAAGTCTGCCTGTTGCCATCAGTAATGCTTCCTTTTGTCAAACGTTTCAGGTAAGCGAACTTCGCTGTTCTCTTCTCTTCTGCCACTCGCCACTCGCCTTTAAATTACACGCACAAAATAAACAGTTCATCAGTTATGTAAATAATTTTCATATGTGAACGTTACCGTGAAACACTAATTATTCGATACTGTAAAATGTAAACAAAAGTTAGTTGAACGCCATGGATTTAAATACACTGAACATTACTTTTAATGAGAATATGTACCAAATGAAAACACAATAATGAAAATGATTACTGGACTGGAATCACGCTTAACAACCTCCGCAGTCGTTACATTATTTGTCGTATAATGCAAAGAAGTTGATTTTGTACTGATGATTCACTAAATCTAGATGGATCATTAATTACCTCAAACAGCATATACAGCACTGAATTGATCTATTTAAAGTGACCGTCATATTATTACAGTGTATAAACAAAACTGCCAGTGTGGCAGCAGAGAACGCAGAAAAGCGTGTAGTTCTAACGGTTGCTGCAATTTTTTTTTCCATCAAATGTTATAATTCGTCCATCACGTTCTTCAGACGTAATATGCGGTACACTAGAGAACTATTTGTTTCTTCATATTCTTTCCTATAACATAATTAATGAAGTAATCAGTAGTAAATGTGAACCTTTCTTTCTTCATACATAATTTTCAGAGTTTATTGGGACAGAAAATGCATTACGCAATATTAGACATACAGTAAATTTAACGACATTTTGAAACATATTGTGTTAGCTTCATGCGGCATTGTAAGTGCTATAATGGGTATATGTAGAGACAGGGGTTCTTCACGAAAAGATTTCACGACCATTTATACGCCTAAATACTTTAGTTCGTATGCTTTTACGTGGTTGGATGAGTTTAAATGTCACGTGCCTCAAGTGTCTGTCCACGAATCACGGACGTTCAGTATCGGAGTACTTCATTACGATTGGTTCAGTCAAAGAAGATTATGTCTTCTCACGTAGACACCTGGCCGATAACCAAAGGAAGTTGTGGTTGTGGATGTAATATAATGAAGTCTAGTGTAACCGTAAATATTTTCGCGTAACACACCGTTCCCTAGATATATCCCGTCAAGTGCTGTGTTAAATATAATTATATATAGATTTTAGTGACAAAGGTATACATTTCTATGCTTGTTCACGGTAAAGTGAGCACTTTTGAAGCCATAGTTACTTTTTTATTTCAGCCATTTTTTATCCTTTTGCTATTTTTAAAATTAAATATTGCAGTGTAAATAATAAGCTCAGTGTGTATAATCCACCGCAATCGGAAATTAACGTCTAAGGCTACAATAAAATATATTTATGGACTACTATTTCAAATGAGAGGGCTTTCAAAAGTGCTAACTTTACCGTGAACAGCCTATATCACTGTATTAAAGCATTTGAGGAAAATCTGATTTGAACAACCTTTTAGGAGACGTAAATAAGGAAGAACGTTTTAATATTATAAACGTCGGTCCTTTCGTTACTTATTTGTATATAACACGTTTCTGTCCTTAACTTTTTAGTCTACTTTCTGGAGGAAAGAAAGGCGTATGATATCCCGTTCCTGTCTGCACGGGTGCGTATGTGTATGAGTGTATTTTAGTTTGTGTGCCGGTTTCCTGCTATAAACGTTTGAACGCGTGAACCGAATTGGACCAAACTCAGTACTAATAATATAAAACTATAGTTTTCAACCACACCAGTAGCTTACTTTAAAAACGGCGTGCGGCCATAAAAATATTATGGTAAGTTATATCTCGGGAAGCATAAAGCCGATTTAAACAAAAATTTGTATATTGACAGTACATAATGTAAACATTATCTTGTGAGGTGAATATCGTTATTAGTCCACCATTTTGGAAAATTTAACATGAAGAAATAAAGCATTTATGTAATATCTCGAAAACTACTAAACCGATTCTCGTCAAATTTGGTACTTAAGTAATACTACAATTGTTCATGAAAATACACACGAATTAAACCAATAAGGTACTTATTTTCAAAATGTCAGCCATATATATTTTTTTAGGTTTCTTTAATAAATATCTAATATATAGAGACACGAATATTTTGCGAATTCATATGATAGGGATGCAGACTTCAAACGCTTGTTCTTTTCTTCCGCTATTTTGATTGGGTCGCAGTTGTTCAGACACGCCCCGTTAAACTGTGAGCCAGTAAGAAGTGAGAAGCAGCAGTGTGAGTGAACGTTGAAGGAACTGTACAAAGGCCTCACTAGATCGCAGCAACCAATAAACAAACGATAGTGTATATAGGACTGTAAATCCTAACATGCTACCTAATCAATCCGTGAAATACTCGTGGCTCTACTAATATACCAATCAGCAGTTGCCACCAAATTTTGTATGCTGAATGTGTCTATGAAAAGCATTATATATGCCAACAAATAACAGCATTCGACTGGAATTTTGTAAGACAGCGCTACATGAAGCAATAAAGTTTTCTTGTAATATCTCGGACAGTTGATATAATCTGGTATGTTTAAAGTGGGTCAGATGCAAAATTTCAAAATGACGTCCACATAGCCATTTTGGCTTAGTATGCTATATCTTGGAAACCATGTAATCAATTCCAACTGACCTTTGTATGCTGGCTATGTATAGTACAACTTACAAATGTGTCTGTCTGGAACCTCTTTCGGCCGCCATTTTGTAAGATAGCTCTACTTGAATAAGTAAAGTTTTAAATTCATACCTGGGGAAACAATTGAGTGATTTCTGCCAAATTTAGCAAACAAGTTGTAATACGAAAGGAGTTGTAAACTGGCATGTTTTAAGTAGGTTAGACACTTATTTTAAAGGCGGCAGCAATAAAATATTTTAGCTTAGTATGCAATATCTACAAAATTGCGAAACAAATTTCAACTAACTTTAAATGCTGCCAGTATCTGTTCTGTCTATAAATCGCACCATTTTCCCCGCCATTTTTGTAATGTAGCCTCACATGAAAAAGTAAAGTTTTCGTATTGACTTGGGGAAATAGAGAACCGATCCTTCCAAATTTGTTGAAGATGTTTTGCTATGGTAGGCCATATTAATTTATATGTTGTAAGTGGTTCAGACACTTATTTTGAAAATTGCGGCTATGTAAACATTTTAGCTTATTGTGCTACAAACAAGAAACAGTGAAACCTATTATAACTTAACATTGGATACTGGCTGTATCTATGACAATCGTCGAATCTTCTTATACATAAACGTTTTGTCCTCCTTTTATGAAGATCGTCACATGAAAAAAGTGGAGGTTTTATGCCATATCTCGAGGGCCATTCAACAGATTCCCGCCAAATTTTACACGCGAGTAGTGCTAAAGTAGGGCATGTAATCTCAAATGTTTTAAGTTCATCAGATTTTTCGTAATTACATTATTATAAATAAATTTAATTAGTATGTTATAATTATTAAACAATTAAACGAAATCCAAACAAATTTTGTATTATATCGGTATTCATTAGAAACATCAAGTATGCATTCAGTCATCATCTTTTGCTGGACTTCCGTAAAATAGTATCGTGTGAGATGATTGAATATTTTGACATTTTCTCGGAACGATTCAGCTAATTTCGCACACGAGTGGTACTACGCAAGGCCCTATAAACTCATATAATTGAAGTTGATTTTAACACCGAATTTCGAAATTTTGGCCACAAAAATAATTCCGATATGCTCGTCAAATCTATGAAGCAATTGAACCGAATTCAACCAAACTTTGTATGCTGACAGTACCTATTATAATCATCCTATACAGTACCTCTTTTTCAGCAATTTTGTAAGATAGCACCAAATAAGAATTTTAAGTTTTTGTGCCATATCTCATCGACCAATCAACCGATTTCCTCAAAATTCTTCACACAAGTAACACTACAGTAGGCCATGTAAAATTTAGTGTTCTAATTGGCTCTGGCACTTATTTTAAAAATGACGGCCTTGTAAATATTTCAGGTTAGTAAACGCTATCATTAAAAATATTATACTGATTACATCCGCAGTTGCAGTTGATTGTACGCTAGCTTATGGTAAGAGGTTTTCTAGGTTCGAGACCCCTGCAAGGCCCGTATGTATATGTATATCTCACTAATGTTACATATGTATCTGTTTCCATATTTTAACGGTATTTATACCAATGAGACGTCAATGCCTACTTACCATTTTCGTATTTTATGAACTGCATAAAAAATTATTTGCACTTACGTAGAGGAAAGTATGGTCATTAGTTATATCGGTAAGTTAATGTTTTAATGCAAGCAATAAATTGCTGTCATTTGGCTTTTGTTCACTACGTGATAAACGAATGATGCTTGGGTCTATTTGCGATTAAGTTTATTAAACTGTGTTGACAATTACAGCTATGTACCTACCGACCAGGGTGGTGCAGTGTAACACTATCATGGTCCGGCCATCCCGATTTCGTTTTTCTACTTTTTTTTGTCTTAAAAATTCCTGCAGGCAGATGATGGAATGATTTTCATGGTCGACTATTTTACTTTTCTTGGCAGTCTGAGTAAGTAATTAGATCGCCGTAGCTGACGAGGTGCTAAACCGTACAGAAATGAAGTATCCTTACGCGGATTTAAAAAAACCTAATTATTCTTGTTTCTGCCAACAAGCTATTTTTTTTTTTAAATTTAATGTACTGAATATTTTGAGAATAATTAATTTTTATGTCAGCAGAATGTGAAAAGCATTGAGTGTTTCAAAAATGTCACGTTCTTACAGAATATAAAATATTTGCTGTGTTCTAATATTCAACGTTTCTCAAAGTTGTACAAAGGTGATAAACATCATAGTATTTAAGATACCTAAATAAACTTACTTCCAAGCGTGCAAATGTGAACAGAGTGGAACAGTTCAAATGAGCGAGGTAAGTCAAGGAAAACTTTAGGATCACCATTTCTTAACTCGTTTCCTTCACAAAACGATTGAAAAAAAACAGCATTCTTGGAACAAAAGTATTATTTAAAATATTCTGTTGTTCCTGCAACATGGGGGTAGTCACATTAAAGGCTGTTCACTATAAAGTGAGCACTTTTGAAATCAACCTTAGAAAAATGTCACTGCTCCTGCCTGGCATGTATTTTAAGGGGCGCACAGAGTGACATGCGCCCAGTAAAGTTGGTAACGATGTATGGAAAGTAGTTCCATGCCTTAACGTCGAATAAAATATGTTAGGCAACTATCTGTAATAACTTAAATTATTTCATTCGCTTTCTGTTTTTTTAAAATACATCCAAGTGTAAAAACGAGCAGATTTGTAAAATATTTACTTTTCTAATAATTCCACACTTTTCTTGACCGAAGCAAGAATACAGCGATGAAGCCTATGGCAATGTTAGTTTTACATAAGGCGGAAGAATACATGGAGCGCATACAAGTAGATCTTATGCAGGGCTCTCAAAAGTGCTAATTTTACCGTGAACAGCCTGTAGTAAACATTTCACTTTTTGAAGGCAAACAAAGTAATTGCGATAGGAAGAAAATGAATATTTAGCACGCAGTATACAAACACGTGAGCAATTCTAGTGAAATTCTTTTGGGACAAACAAGTTACAATAATACCTACACCAATATAATAGTTGCGAACTGCAGGTATCTAAGTTATATTCCTAAACTTTAGTAGTTCGATAAGGACGAAGCGGAAAAAGTAATTTCTTCTTGTGTCCCAGCTTCCAAAGCTCTCGAGCCATGGCTATCGGAAGAAAACAGACAGTTCCAATATAAAAGCTCTAGCCGAGTGTTTTTTTTTTCTTGTCAACAGCTGTCGCGTTCAAAACAATACGGGCTTTTCGGTGCAGCTGTCCGCCCCTATCTGGCTCGCCAGCACAGAATTCCTGCATCAGTTCTGAAAGGGGGAAAAAAAAAGCTTATTCCTTGTCATTCGAACAAAGCTTGCAGGAATGTTTTCGTCTGTCAGTGGTGAGGGTGAAATTCCTCATGGAAAGGTACAAAAGAACGTAAAATATTATACGATATGCAAAATAACACCGTATTCAGACAATCTGCCCGTAATGGTTGCTAACTAAATAGATGACGGTGTAATGCGCTGTTGAATGATATATTTACCCTAGAGTCTACCGAGTGAATAAAATGACGCGGTTTAGGCACAGTAATATATGTTTTGTCCTGATCCCACTTATATATTTATAGACGCTGGCAACGTGGGAATCTCTGCAACAGAACTGAAGAGAGAGGATATTAGATCAGCCCGATAAGAAAATCACGACTGCTATCAGACATGAAATATTCTCTAAAGTGTTAATGAAGCAATTTGAAAAATTGCGTACTTCTCTATACTCAAAATGCAACATTTCGTAAATATAAATTACCAGTAAAACTACCTGGATGTAAGTTTGTGCTCCAATAATAAGCAAGTGTAGACTTTTCAGAAAATAGAAATACCTTACTGATCATAAACTAAACTTTAAGCAATAGTGGGGCCGCGGTGGCTAAGCGATTAGCTTGCTCGCCTCCCACCGTTGCGAATAGTGTTCAGTCCCCAACCGGATCGCTCTTCAATTTTCGCTTGTGGTAATCGTGGCGGACGATACCGCTGATCGGTGGGTTTGCTCGGGGATCTCCCGTTTCCCCCCGCCTTTTCAATACGGCGCTGCTCTCTACTCACCTCAATCAGCCTCATCGGCTCTCAAGACCTTGCTGTTAAGAGCTGCCCAAATCTCTTCGCTCACTTTCTTTAAGCTATAGTTACAGGAAGAGGTATGTAGTCCATTTACATTTTCTTTGGCCTTTTTGAATCAAACCTTTGAAAAATCTCCCTACATATGACGTGTTTAGTTATTTCCTAAATACGCCCTGTACCACAAGCATTTTATACTTGTGTGCATAAAAATTACTTTTTTTTTCTGTTAAATTGAAATGTTATTCATATTTTATATACAAATTATAATGCTTAATTTATAAATAATCTGACTAAAAAACAGGCAGAAAATAGGTATGTTGGTAGTGCCTACTGAGAAATAGTCCTTATACAAAATATCAATACAACTGAGTGCGCAAGAATGTGGCGCGTTGTCCCCCTGGTGTAGTTCCCCAGGATTAGTTAAGCTTAGTTTGCACGAGGCGGAGGAATATCCTGCAAGCAGAACATTAGCAGGACTTCAGAAAAGGCTGAAGTAACCATGAATGTATTATAGAGTAATTAAGAGACTGTAACGTAGCGCTCTTATTTGCATAAATAACCGGGACTGATTGTGCGGGAGCATAAGCAAACTTGTTTGTGTCGAACGCGCGATGTTACGTGGCCGCCGCGACTCGCACGAGCGGCCGGCGTTGGAAGACTGAGATGGTAAATTAGGCTGTTCCGCCGAGTGTGCGAGTTTCTAGTGACTTGGGCGCCTTGCAGTTAAACTCCACCCCATTCCCCTTTAGGGAAGGGGAGAAGAAGAAATTCAGACACAACAAATATATAGGCTGTTCACGGTAAAATGAGCACTTTTGAAAGCCCTGCTAAAGATCTACTTCTATGCACGTTGTGTATTCTTCCGCCTTATATAAGATTAGCATTGTAGTCAGCTTCATCACTTTATTTATGCGTCGGACACGTGAAACTGTGAAATTATTATAAACGTAAATATTTAACAAATCTGCTCATGAATTAATAAACCGGGTAGCGAAATTAAACATTTTAAGTTATCACAAATGGTTACCTAACACTTTTTATTCGACGTTAAGATAAGGAACTATTTCCCATCCATCGATACCAACTGTACTGGGCGTATGTCACTCAGGACACTCATTAAAATGTATGCAGGCAAGGGCAATGACTTTTTTCTAAGGTTGATTACAACAAAAGTGCTCATTGTATCGTGAACAGCCTTTAGTAAAAAGTAGGGAGGGGACAAGGGGCCCTCTCTTCCCACGCTGGCTGTGCCTCACAGGCTGGTGGTAGCCTTTGCAGTCCGGTTGGTAGCCAGCTAGTCTATTGGTGGGCCGGTTGGTCTGTGTGGGGATGCTGGAGCGGCGGGAATAAACAATCCCTGGCTTCTGACAACTGTCATGATGGAGTGGTGAGACGGCCGGGATCCGGATATCTCCCACAAAGTCATGGCAAGACCCAGGGGAAGCGATATGTCTCACCTTTCTCTTTATGAGAGAATGGGAAGAGACATCTTAGTTAACCCTACTAGAACTAGTTTAAAACTTAAGCGTTTTGGTCGAAAATTTAAATAACTAAATAAATTTTTAATAATTAGACAAGCGCCCAGGCGAATCGCCGCCTACCCGGATCAGGGTTCCCGGATTCGGCACCCCCCCCCCCCCCCACATTTCCAAACCCATCGCAGTGATACTTCAAATTTGTGAACGTATCTATTCCTGTAGTAATATTCACTTGGCAGTGGTTACTAGGATTATTTTCCTTATTGAAATGTTATCACTAATCAAAGAAATACATACCAATCTAATAATTGTTATTGGCATAATTTCCGAAATTAAATCAATTAATGTTTCTCTCGATCCCTCACTAACAATAAGCACATATTATAAACAATAACATAATATCGTACATTGATGTCGTCCGACTCACAAAGACATCAATATTACAGATGCATGCAAAAACAAATAAACTAAAGGAACAACACCTACAGTGTACAACACCCTACACAAACAACATTACACTGATACCATCACAACACAGACACAAACATCAAACATACGACAGACACCTCACGAAAACGACTGCAACAACTGTCGGCTCCTCTGTCTCTGGAGAGGATGGCGGGGAGGGGGTTCAAGGGTGGAGGCAAAGGAATTTTAACTTTGACATCTCTAAATTATAATGTAACCTTTTTGTTAAAGATAATAACAAAATATAATTTTAAGCCTCTCTAATTTTAAAATTTAACTTGTTTTTAATTTTTATAATGTGACAAATTTTATGTTTCGACTATTTTCCAAATTTATTTTAAATTCTATTAACTAAGACCAGTTATGGCCTTCAGCTGGGACTAGTGCCATTTTAATATATTATGTTCTTCCAGTGACTATATGCGCCCCTCTTCCTTCTACTATGTTCTCCGATGTACTGCTGTGTGCTAGCAGAGCGGACTGGGCTGTGTATGTACTGGTGCTCAGCATTTTAAGTTGCACTTCTATGCAGGGCAGTCTACTTGCTACACCTCAACTGATTTGATGTATGTTTGTAGTCGCTCTGCGCAATACGAGCTAAGGTATGCAAAGTGTTATATACCCCACTAGGTGGTATATAAATTCACGAGCCTGACTATGGTTGACTAGAGTAGGCTTTGGCAGTTATTCCTTGAAGACCAAAATGGTACAAAAAAGACAACAAAATATAACTCTCTTCTGTATAAATTATCTTAACTGTCCAAGACCTATAATCTTCATTGACATCCTTAGTAAAATACACAATACTACGATAAACCTTCCTCGAGTAATAACCAGAAGAACGAATTCGCCTTCGATTCATGTCAGGATGAAATCTGCAAAAACACATAATCAATACTGTTAATAATCGTAAAAATTAATATAGTATGCAAAAAGGAATTAAACTATTAATACAACGCAGATGCATACCTCAAAACAAGATAAGAACACAAAAAAAAAAAAACGAAAACAGAGTAGTCCAGGATCAGCCCGCAACTACTACTTTAACCTACTCGCTCGGCATTTAACATGCGAATGATGAAACTCCGCGGCAGCGCTCCGTATCTCTAGACATTGCTGCTACGTGCTGGGACCTTATCACTGGATTTACTTCTGGGACCCCACCAAGCCGCCACTTCCGGGCGATAAATTACTTCCAGTTACAACCAAACACAATGCACTATCGCAACTGATAGCAGCATCGTGTTACATGCAACACACTCAAGTGCAAACATGTTGGCTAACATAAACATTTGATCCACCAACCTAACAAACATAATTACTCCTTTCGGAGTAAGGAGCTAGGTGGAAAAAAGGGTAATGGGGCAGTCAAGCTCTCTCACCCTAGCAGAAAGGCACTCTCACCCGATCGCCGCTTAGAACCCGCAGACCTCTGTGAACCGTCGCCGACTGATACCTTGGCCTACTGCTGCTCCGATCACCACACTTCTCGTTCACGCCCCACCTTCGCCGAACTCCTCTGTTCCCATTGGCTCTCCCACGACGCCTGGGCGGAGTTACTGAGACGATTGACGATGGAATTTCCCCATTATTCTATTTCAGCTAGATCCAAATTTTCTGCTAACTCCTGTAGCCCACTGCGCTGTTCGCAGTTACGCCACTGTCCTCGTCTGCACTTATAGTTAATAAAACAAGGGTTGGTCGCATTTCCGCCGTTCTTGGACTCGTTTGAGATGTCGGAAACGTAAGAAGAGTATCAGTGATTATTTATGGGCGTTTTCAGATACATATTAGGTCATTGGCCTTCTTGGTCATTTGTATGGTTTTAGAATGAGTAAATTTCAGCCATTTGTTGGTAGAATGTTTATGGTGTTTGGCATCGTGGTGACACATCCTCATAGTTTTATATTTCTCACGGCTTGATTTTCCTTTCATCTAATTCCTGTTTGGTTTTCGCTGGCTTTTGTGCCGCCACGGAACCACGCCCCTATTTTTTTTTGTTGTCAGTATTTGCGAACTGGAGAGTTCGATTTCTGTGTTTTATATGAGTTGTATAAATTATATATAAATAACGTTTACATCTTGTATATCACAAAAAAAACTGTCCTGTTTTAAAGTACGTAACGAAGGATATTCCGAGTGAAATTTCCTGGCGTTCACCATTATATCATTCCTTTCACGTGAATTTGACTGAGGAAAAGAACAACACAATGAATGGCTGATATGAGTTACATAAAAGTTATCCGTTGAAAGCATTTCTAGATATTGCGGAACGTGTTGTTTCACTTAGAAGAGACCTCATTAATAAGCTAAATAACTCGTCACCTAGCAGTTCACCTAACAGTCCAATGAAATAAACTCCAATGTGCCGTACATCAACGAAGTGTATAGAAGAAGATACAGAAAACTTCATTTTATCGATAGTAATGGTTAGAGACCTTCGAAATCCGCGTTATAAATTAAGGACAGACTGAACTCCAAGTTTCTGTACGTTTGAACGACTTCAGCCATTGGCCGGAAATATTTGTGACACGCCTTAGAGAACTCTTGGGACAATAATATAAGTTAAGCAGTGCAGTAGCCAATTTATTTTTAGGAGATTAAGCAATTAGGTGACGTTGATTAAATTGCAGTGACCAATGGAATTGCGGACTGCGTTTATTTGTTTATAAGATCGTGGAGTCTATCCTCTCACTGAAAAATAACGCGAATTTTGCACGTCTCTAGTAATGGCGTACAAAATCACGTACATTTACACAGAAAATTAGCACTCGAGTGCTTCAGATCGTTTTCTCATAATAACACCGGAAATATTACGGTAATCGTGATTTCACGATAAGGAGCCGCTTTTCGAGAGCCATAGAATAAAAGACCCTGAAACATTTCCACCACCAATTTACTTCGCACAAAAAGTTATTGAGATCGGAACAAGTTCGAGGGTCAGTGAACTCGTGTAAAGCCTGTTCACCATAAAGTGAGCACTTTTGAAATTGACCTTAGAAAAAAGTCACTGGGCCTTACTGTATGTATTTTAACGGGTGCACTGAGTGACATGCGCCCAGTAAAGTTGCTAACGAAGGATGGAAAGTGGTTCCATATCTTAACGTCGAATAGTAAGTGTTAGGTAACCATTTGGGATAACAAATTATTTTTTTTCCCTATCTCCTTTTTATAATGCATAGGAGTGTAAAAATGAGCAGATTTTTTAAATATTTATTTTCCTAATAAATGTAGTACAGTTTCACTTGGCAGACGTATGAGTAAAGTGCTGAGGCCCGTGGCAATGTTAATTTTACATAAGGTGGAAGAAGACATAACGTGAATACAAGAAGATCTTAAGTAGGGCTTTCAGAAGTGGTCACTTTATTGCGAACAGCCTATACAGAGCTGAACATATTGTAAGTGAAGTAGTTTCTTGCGCCATGTTACCGTGGTACGAGACTACGCGTGCTTGTCACTGCGTTTCTATACATAGCTCATCGCCACGAGAGCAGTGCGAGTCGTTGCTAAACAAGTCCTTTTTCCTCATAAATCCGTTAGTGGAACCGAATGAATGGTATATATATATATATATATATATATTTATCCTATGTTATTGCGGATACCGTGTGATCCACTCGTGAACTAAAGTTTACGGGGAAATCCTATGTTAAAACTGTATTCGGTACGGTTATTTATATCGACGGTTCAATATAACTTTTCATTTTCTTTTTTAGAGCTAAATACTTGAAAAGAGACTTTTTTACGGGAGGCGCATGCGCAGTAACGACAACCACCATCGGTTCATGAACTCTTTGTATCATACCGGTGTACAGTAGGGTCGTTTCAAGGAGTGGGGTGGGGGGGCAGGCACGAGATTATTCCGACACTCGCTACCGGGATGGAAGCACCGGGGTCGTTCCACTGCCATTTCCATTCCGACAGTTCCGATAAATTGGGCCCACTGAAAGAGAGAGAGGAAGAGAGAGAGAGAGAGAGAGAGAGAGAGAGAGAGAGAGAGAGAGAGAGAGAGAGCGGTCGTGGCCCACGGGCTCGCTCGTGTTATTGATACTGGGAATCGCCAGGCATCGCTCCGGGGTCAGTACTCGCCAGCGGACAGCCGGCGATCGATTCCTTGTCCGGGCGTCCATCAATCAACCTGCTGCACCCATTCTTTTCCCTCCGCACATCCTCCACTCCTTTTACCACTCCTTTTCCCCATTTCCCCTGGTGTCTCCTCTTTATTATCTCCGTTTGCGTCTGGCTTCTTGCCATCACGGCCCCGCCGTTCGCTCTTCCTCACCCCGTTTTTATTTCCCTTCGAAATCTGTCCCCCTCTTCTCACTTTTTTTTTCATTCGCCTTTTGTTCCCCTTCCCGCGATGGATGCTAACGCACACACAGGAAATAACGGGGCATAGCTGATGGACTGGAACCAAAAATTCATTCTCCGTGGCTGTATTTCTCGTACGATAAATCTCTTCTTTCCGCGGAACACAAAGCTTCTTCTGCGATATTAAAAATCAAATATGAAGTTGTATTTTAGAGACAGCAATAAATACAGCAACTCGTAGCTTATTCTCGCCCAACTGGCTTATTTAGATACAATATGGAACTCTTAAAATAATTATTTAAATGGTAGTGAGTTATGAATGAAAGATTATTAGGTCGCATTATTATTTACAGAAACCACTGCGCACCTCAGATGTCAGCCATAGAAATCTTATTTATATACAAGAATGTTTATCCATTAAATTACTCCCTGCAACAATCAATTTTTTACTAACTGTATATTATACAAACCTGGTATCTACAAGATAGCCCTAAGTTGATAAATTACGTACCATAGTCCAGTAGGGATTTTTTTTAACCCGTTAAAAGGGTACGCTGATCTGCTGATAATTCTGATGTAATTTAATTCTCAATCTAATTAGATCTGGGTCATTGTCTTTGGCGAGAACATTTAAATCTCACAATTGCTTTTTAATTTTTAAGAAAATATTTTATATATCGCGAGCCATTCCAATTTGAAGATCGATGACAACCATGCAAATTATTAACATACTAAATTGAATAAGCATTCTCAATTGCTTATCTTGATGGTAGAATAAAACTGTGAAAAGTTTATTTTATGATTGAAAATTTTACGTAATCATTTTGTAGACTATTGTGTGCTGTGTTAATTTTCGTAAATTCGTGTTATTAAGCAGGCACGTGCCTTTAATATTCATTTACTGTTTCGCTCTGAAGGAGTTTATCAGCTCAAACACTAACGAAACCTCAAATAGCTTTAAGGACTTTGTCTCAGTTGATCATTCAATTCACACACTGACTATTAACGGAGAGCGGAATAATTCGCGATTAAAGTAGCGTGTAGTAGTTCGTACCTACAGTCAACACACGTATAGACTGTTTACGGTAAAATGAGCACTTTCGAAATCCCTGCGTAAGATCTACTTGTATGCACGTTGTATATTCTTCCGTCTTATAAAAATTAACATTGCAGTGGGTCTCATCACTTTATTCATGTGTCGGTCAAGTGAAACTGAGAAATTATTTAAAACCAAATATTTTAAAATGTGTTCATTTTTACTCTTGATGCTTTAAAAAAAAATAGAAAGCGAAAGAAATGATTTAAGTTGTCACAAATGTTTACCTAACACTTTTTATTCTATGTTAAGATACGGAACTACTTTCCCTCCATCGTTATCAACTTTACTGCGCGTGTGTCACTCAGTGCGTCCGTTATAATATATGCAAGCAGAGGCAGTTACTTTTTACTGAGGTTGATTTCAAAAGTGCTGACTTTATCATGAACAGCCTTTATCAACCACCCAATGGTTGCTTGCAGTCACGGTAAGAGATGACTACTGGGTCTGCATTTTGTTGAATTATTAGCCCAAAGTTATCAAGGAGTTGTCAACTAAGGCGTAGACAAACTCATATTCTAGATTGTTTCCAAATGAATCCGCCATTATCTAATGGTGAATTATGGCCCATTCGCGCTAAGTTCACACTTTTCTGAAGACCTGCTGAAGTTATAGTTTTTGGTACCGATTACGAATTATTCTGCTATATGTAAACTGAATCGTGACTATGTGATGACTATACTTCAACTTTCATATCCTTTATTTTTATTGATGTATCGAAACACTGCTGGATACTTCCATAAGTATAACATGAAAATGTTCACAATTTTTTACCACGTTTAGGTTGGCTTTATAATTTTGAATAGTACCTGTACTATGATGATTCCATTTGCGATTAATTTACAGGATACTAAAATATTTGTGTTATTCGTGATATAGCACATTTAGCATTCTTCACTTTTATGTTTCCCCCAGTTTTTTTAATTTTTAACTATTTAATAGTGGGAAAATATGTTATTTAACCTGTCGTTATTGAGAAGTGCTGTATTATATTAAGTAACAGCCTCGACCAGAATGAATAATAAAAAATTATCATTGAATACAACGAAAGAAGAGAAATCTAAATGACACAACTCGTGTCGGTTAATTTACCACGCAACCTCACGTGTGTACAACAGCGACGACAAATTGTAAAAATTGTACCAAATATTGTAAAGCAACCCTGTCCAAGCAAACCTATACCGTGACTCCTAATGAACCTACATAATGGCTACTGGGTTCGGCCAACAACGTCCGTTTCTTGAACGTCACTCGCCCAGCCCAATACACTCGTTAAATTTCCCGCAAACTGCATTTCAAGCACACGTTTATCATAACGTCATAACGTGGATATGTATGTTTTAAAAATAACTGTACAAACTTTATTTGGTGATTTCAACTATTTATCGCAAGAATACAGGCCACGTCGCTAATTCCGCCGAACTTTCACGTCGTAAGCCATATCCATCCCACCATCACACCTAAATCACATTTCAGTTATAAACCACTATTCGAACTTTGTTATCTGCTAAGTAATAATTACGAAGTATTATAAAACTGAAATCATGTAACTATTATTTACCAGCTACTAGTGCTGTGAAACTTTATCTGCTCTGTGGCGATACCTTCAGAGTCCTCCGCACGAGAACTACGCGAAGAAAGTCTAGTCTGTGCAGGTTGTTTCCTTTCCCGCTTCCCCACGTTATACTTAGAACACAGTAGGACCAAACTCCGGGCTGCATACGTGTCTCGCTTAGCAACGGGAGAGACACGAAGAAGAAAAGGGGAGGAAAACTCGGCTGCTGGTGTTGGCGCCACACGCACATGTGTATACGTAAAAAAAAAAAAAAAAAAAACCTCACACTCAGCTTGCTCCTAGAAAACAATAATCTATCAATTATCAAATGATTTATTTTTTGCTAGAGGATGCCAGATGTTTTGGCTTAAAATAGCGCTACCGAGCTCTTAGCGTCCCAACCATATTCCTGTGAGGCGACCGTCAAGCAAGGAGCAACGCACGGCATAATCCATACTCTTCCCATACTCCCCTCTTCACCATGAAAGGCAGGTTGCACAGCAGAGAAATATCTTGCTGACCGGATGAGCTTTGTTTTTGTGGTCCGTGCCTTCACACCGAAGCACAAACTCAATCCAACCCTCCTCATTTCTATCACTTTAAAAGGGAACAGGAAAGGATGAGGAACCATCTCGTAAACACATAGAACACTTTCAACAAAATCAGCAGAGTAAGGTTTGTTCAACTTTTTCCATCTACCTTTATCCAAGATTGAGGAAGCGGTACTCTAACTACAATCCAAAACACCAAACATCAGTTTTATTGTTTTTTACTTACACTTTAACATCTCTGATAACATTCCAGCGAAGTACAGAGAGACATTCTTTCTTTAAACATATTTTAAACACATTTAGTAAAATTGTACACCTGTTAAAACACTCCACACCATATTAGATTATAATGAAAAGTTCCAAACATTTTATTTAAATTAATTCCAACTATAATGCAGGTACAAATTATCACAATAAAGATTTTTAGTTCTCTATTGCCAGAAAACTGGCAACAAAACGCTCACCGAACTGACTATCTACACTTAATTTCTTCCTTTTTCTAAAGAAATCTCATTACTTTCACTCATTTATACTCTGCTACTTACTCCAGGCTCATTAAAATGGGAAACTCCAATTAAAATTCAATTTTAAACATCCAAACACTTTCCTTAAAATCGAAACAACTCCAGGACTATCATCTTACACCAATTAGTGCCGACCATTTAAAATTTTACAATGCCCAACTCACTATTTTGACCCTTTAAATCCCCTTGTTATACATACATGAACAAGTACTATCAACATTCTTACCTATATATATATTTTTAAATAAAAATTTTAATTTTAAAACACCAAAGACGCCTAATAAAAAAATGATCTCAGGATAACTGGATTTCAATGCACGAAAAATATTCCCTGCCTCCAAAAATCCGCTTCCTCATACAAACATCCATCCCACACGTCAGGCAAGGCATCAACCGTGCAGAACTCGCGCCAGAGGATAACGTCCCTCCTATTTCCGCTCCAGGAGTGGCGGTATTGCTCATGATCAGCAAAACACTAGTCACATTCAATTGCCGGTGCCCAGGCATGGGCACAACACAACACAGATCGTGCCGGTATTGCACCCGCAGTTCCATACAGCGCCACACACTCTCATACAACACAGGCGGTGAACTCGAGCCCAGGGATATCGTCCCGCCAGAAACACTTAGAGTGCTGGCATTACTCTTCTTCGCCCATTCATACACTCTCAGCGCATACCACACCACACATACCATGCCACACTGTCCATCTCTTTCGCCTCAAAACCTGCGCGATTATCTTCGTCAGCAACCCACAGTCTAAATGACAACAACTCCATAACACCGTATCTCGATACTCCACCGGTGCCCAAATCTTTTCGGTTTTGTCAGCACACACTTCAAAACGTGCCCCCGAACAACACAATATCCGTGACACAAACACTATACCAGACCAAAATTGAAGATATGCCCGGCCATCCACTCACGAGAAAATCCGGCTTGCAATTCACACTCCGACTCTCAAACTGTTCCACACTAACCACTCGGCTACTGCCACGGATCCCCGAGCAGCTCCTACTAAGTGCCCAATGACGTGTATTCAGAATTCCATAAACTCTCTGACCATACCAACTCTCAAAACGCGTAGGCATCCTGCGTGCGAAAAAAAAAACCGAAATCCACTTGGACTCTGCTAATTTCATTAACTTCATATGGCCATGTTTTATCTGCTAAGTCTCAACAGCGGCAGAAAAACGAAAAAAAAATCCAGCAAACTATGCTCGCCAAAACACAAATCCACACTTGACGTGGAGAGCCAAATTCTAAATCCCACGTCCGGGAAAAAAAACGACAAATTTCCTACTCCACTCTCGCAGATTTCAGTCTCTTCCTCTTGGCCTGAACACAAGATCTTCTATGTCCCCACACTCTATAAGGTGGGAAAATTCAAGTCTTTAACTATTATCATCACGAAAATAAACAGAGTCCCACACTGGCATGAGAATCGGCTAAGTCCCACTCCGTCTGCAATTTCGGCTAAGTCCCCACTAGCAGAGATACTTGGTACATTTCATACTTGTCATCTCGCCGCGATGCCACAGTCTCCTGGTCCAACCGACCTCGCTCTCAGGTGGTACCTCTCGCTCTTGAGCACCCAGCATGCCGGCTGGTGACGTCTTACCACGAGTCACGCCCCTGCACACGCATATATACCCGGCGGAATCCCTTCCACTACGCCTACCTCCTTCTGAGGCCATTCTTCCAGTGTACTCTTTACGAGCGTGGCGCCATCTTGTCACTCGCCAAGCTACCTATTACCGCACACACATTCAAGGCTCGAATTTCTCCACTAATCAAGGAATTACGACCTTCTTAACCCCTAATCACTTCGAGGCAGCTACGCGCAACGCACTCCTGTGCGGCAGGTACACACGTCCACAGGGATAAAGCTGAAAATACACACAGAGCTATAAAAACAGACTACATTTAAATACACATGACGGACCCACTCTGTCACATTGTATTTATTGAAGGTAACAGACCGAGATGTGGCATATAGATAACACAGCAGACACGCACTCGGGAGGACCTGAAACGGAATATAGTCCATTCTCGCTTTCTTCGGCCTTTTGGAATCGAACCTTTGAAAAATCACCCTAGGCGTATTATGTCAACCTATTTTTCCAATCACTTGTATTCCACAAGTATTTAACACTGTGATTAACTTTAGAGTACTGTATTATTGAATAAATTAAACTTTGCCTTAGTTTCTTATATAACTTGTAATATTTATTTCGTATTAAATACGAATTAACAACAGCGAGAGCAGCGACGTGTTGGCAATGGCCAGTAAGAAATAGTTCACAGTTATAATATTTTTTAACCTCGTTTTATGTATACTATTTGCAAGTTAAACGTTGCCAATTGATATATTTGTACTGTCAGGTAGCACTGACGGAAACACATTTCATTGCTTCAGTTAAAAATATCCACGAAAATTCCCGTGTGTAGGCTGGTGTTTTTTTCCCCGTCCGGAATAAAGGTTCAATAAGCGAAGCAGAGCGTATCTCTCTCGTTCTCTCTGTCTTTCTTCTCTCTCTCTCTCTCTCGGGAAGATCGTACTACCTGTGTAGGAAAGGCATACATGAGGTTATTTCTTATTTCAGCACTTCTCATACTAATTACAGTAACAGTAATGATGTCTGAGATCGAAATTTACAACTGAAACGAGATTTTATAGTTTAAATACCTATTATATGTTATTTAGATTCAACGACATATTTTAGATGAGATGGCGCGACATAGCTCGTAGCGCAGCAGGTTCGCAGACGTGGAGTTGAAAGCGTTAAAGCGTTCCCAATACGGCGGCGGGTGACATACAATGACACAGCATGTTTCTCAATGAAGCGTCAAGTTCGTACTCGTGTTTTTGAAACATCCTACGGAAGTTACAATGTTGTGAAAAAATATGTGTTTCTACGGCAGAGTAAAATGTGTTGTGATCGTTGCGTATGAAAGGGCGTGGTGGCTGCGTTGTAGTCGTTACGCAGGCCAGGTGTGTGTGTTGATTTCAGATATGTGCACAATTTATAAGTTTTAACCATGAACTGATGTTATGACGAAATTAATTATTTACATTCACGCCTGTTTATCACAACGTTGTACCTTTGCGCTAGGTGTTTGGAAAACAGTTGTGTAACGAGCTTACGTTTCTGTGATTTGAATGTCTGCAACAATCCCAACGAAATACTAAGCCCAACCAGATAAATTTAAATAAATAATAAAATCCTACAAACCAGTAAGTACCAATGCATGTAAATATTAGCGGATTAAATGTTACGGTAGGCCTATGTGTTTGCGTGTTCACCATTATCTTTTACGTTTGTCGATGTACAATAAATAAGCGACACGAGTTGCGTGCTTGAATTTACTGCGTCGTTTCGTTGGAGTGGTTGTCCCTTCGTTTTAATTTTTATTCCAAACACGTATTAATAACAACATGTTAAATACTACTGTTGTTTAGGCCACAGTAGGAACAAACACCGTCGTGACAAATTATCAATGTGTATTAGGAGTAACGTGTTATATCGTGTGTAACAAATAGTTATAAAGCTCACCTAAACATTGTTATAGGGCTACATTGTGAACATTCGTAGGAAATAGTTTCAGCAATATGACATAATTCTTTGAACAGTTGTAAACATCGACCAACGCATTTGACAGTTATAAAAATAGAAGTCACATGGCAGTGTTTATGTTTACGTGTAGCGGAAGGATACGTAATCAGTAATCAAAAGTAAAAATTTGGCAGGGCTTCAGAAAAGGCCGAAGTTATCGTGAATCAATTATACCTGCCCGGCCATAATTATTTTGGTTTCCCGTGGTTTTCCAAAATATCTATAGGTAATTGCTGGGATGGCCAGTTCCTTCCCCGTTCATGATTTTCGAGTGAAATATTCACCCTCTTTGTGACACTACTACCGACGAAGTTTCTTGCAATACAAACCAAGCAACTTGATATTAAAGCTCTTTTCGCCAAAGTTTAATTTTGGCAATGGTATTATAATATTTGTATTAGTATATACTGCCAAAAAGAAACCGATCAACAAAACATTGAAACCAAAGAGAAAATATCTCAGTAAATGAACAAAAAATATCTGGGTGTGGCTGTGTTGTGTACAGTGATGTGCGTTTACTTGAATAATTCTGCGTTAGCGGGAAAAAATATATATTTTTGGAATATAGGAATGAAATTTACCGTTTTAAAACTCCTTTTATTTACGGTTTCAGGTGTTTCAAATAACAAATTTTATTATTTGTGTTGTACTTACTGCGACACACCACTTGCTTTTTTTTTTTTTTTTTTGTCACAGGCAATGATCTGCAGTATTTGTGTGTCCGCCTACAGTAGTAGGAACCAATCATAACCTAGACTAGTAAGATAGTGTGCCAATAACCTACCCACAAGTAAGATTATGGGCCATTCAGCTTCGCAGAGTCCAGTACAGGCCAAAAATTACTTACATGTTTGCATTGTACGCGAATGTGTACACTGGGTCTGAATGAGTTAAAGTAACGAAACGGACACTTGGTTTTTATGGCTTCAATATACAGACGTAGACGATATCTTCCGTTTGGCGCCAAAATCAGCGCGCTTGAACATCGTCTACGCCCGAAATCGCCAACAGTCGCCGCGGGCCCCCACCCAATCCTCGCGCGTGCACGGCACCAACCCAAGGTCATGCTTGCACCGTGGTCGTATACCCGGTCGAACGAGATCACATTCGTGTTATCGATCGCGATGTTAGGTCGGAATGGATCACCCGGCAAACGTTAACAGCGCTGTTTCCGTCCTGACACGCCAAGTGCCGGTCTTATTTTAAAGACGTATTCTTGTCAATATTAAAGAAACAAAGAAAAGTTTAGTAGTCAATATATCATATTATAACGTGAGGAAAGCAACGAACTGGATAAGAAAAAATAGACAACAGTTACACTATACAAGAAAATATCAGAAAATTATAATAATTTAGTATTTTTGTATCCAATTAAATGATGTGGGTTTCATAAACAAATTCTGATCGTATAGTTTATTTGATTACGTCAAATAATTAAAATTTATGCCATTTAACAATATTTTATAGTTAGTACTTGTTTTTACGAATTACATGTGAAAAATGCCTTGTCATAAGGTTTACATTTCATGTCCTAGAATTACTAGCTGCTTTTATCCTGAAGTGTATGAAAACATGGTAGGTTTTTTTATTCCAATACCTTATTTGAAAAGTGCTAAGTCAACCGCTGACCAACGAACTATTTTCGTAAACTCTTTAGGCTGTTCAATTGTACAATAATTGCTTAAATTTTAACGTTATTTTACATTTGACACATTGTCCTTAAAATAGTCAGATAAAAACACAGAATAAAACTGCATTAACTGTTAATATAACTAAGGCAATTAATAGTAACCTTTTCGTTGCACGTACATTTTAACATATTACTCATATAATATTCTTAGTTACAACTCAAAATAATTTTTTCACTCCGATGGAATAATATGACGTAATTATCTTGAAATTTTACATTAAAATTCAAATTAAAAATAGCTACAAATCATCCCTCAATTTCAAAACAGTCAAAAAATTATATAACTAGAGTCTCGATTATCCGTCATAAACGGGTCGGCAGAACGCCGGATAACCGAAAAAGCCGGATAATAAGGCGGTGTTAAGGAAAGTCCCTTAAACGTCAAATAATGTTATAATTTTACACATTAATAGCATAATAACCACGTTTTATAACAAAACAAATGAAAACAATTACAGTTACTGAAAAAATTACCTTACAGTTAATGAATTGTACATACGTATGTACTCAAAAAAAGTTTAATCCTGAAATGGTTTGAAGAAACTTTTGATAGAAGTATGCTTTCCTGACGAATATTCCTGAAATATTTTCTTGAATGCTTCCATTTATTCAAAATTCGATTAAAGTTTTTCACCACAAACACTCAACTGACGGATACCGTACCGTTTCTTCCATCGGTCGAGCCAACTGGCACTTGCTGTGAAATCTGGACCCCCATAATTGAATTCATTACGAAAATGCAAGGCCTTTTGCTGTAAAATAGGCACACCTTTGTCCCTGAACTGTATGAACCAAACATACAAAGCTTCACTAACTTTTTCATAGTCACATTATTCCATAGTTTTTATTTCTTTTAATGAACCCTCCGTAACTCTTGATGCACACCATTTTTCTATTTCCAATCTTTTCTTCTTCCAATCTCCTACTGTTGCCTGGCCAACACCGAAGTCGTCGGCTACCTTCTGCAATGTCTCTCCCTTGTCCAGTCTCTTGATTGCCTCAAGTTTTTGTTCCATCGTTACAAAACAACTTTCTTTCTTTTCGTCGCCTTACTTGTGTGAGTTTTAGTACCTTTTCAACAACACAACAACGTTTGTCAAACTAACACACACAGACACGTACGCATGTAACACAGTAACAGATGATAAGATGGTCCGCACACAAAACTACACTGCACTGAGCAGATTGTTGTGACAGTGGATACTGGTGAGTGGGGGTGGGGTGAATACCGAACTCATGAGTCATAGGTTCTAGTACAGCCAGAAGCGCCACTCTACAGTCGGGGTAACTAGTTGCGTAGCTGCGGTACAGTCCAGTGAAACACAAAATAGACTATACTAACGCTCGCAATTTGTAGTCTTTTTGCCGATTGATGAAATTACATAATAGTTTCTTTTTTTTCGGTGGGACGCCGGATAATACGGAATGCCGGATACGCGAAGGACGGATAAGTGAGACTCTACTAAAATAAAATTCGAAGAAAATGTTTTAAAAATTTACCTTTCAAAATAAAAAAAATAATAATTTAAAAAAAATATTTCCAACAATGCATGTTGGACTTTTTGAAATACCTTGATGCAGTTCGTTGCTGGTCAAGTAACTTTACAAACTTTGTCTGTTTTGTTGGCAATCGTTCGCCTGAGTAAGATACGCCAAGGCAACTTTTTGGTACATAAATATACACATGATTATGACGTTATCTAAAGTGATAATCTCCCAAGGGTTACAGACGTTTGTTGAATAATAACATGCACACCCTACTTTGTCAATAAACGGTGATGATATTACACTACAACCGTTCGCAGATTTCAGATCTCGATTCAATACAACAGTAATCACGGAATTGTTCTTTCATCTCAAGTATATTTTATTATTATTAATTTAAGCTATTGAAGTATCTATTTTCAAAGGTACCTACTTCCCTTATGAATTAGAGTAAGACATAAATCGTATAAGGTTTTCTATCTAATTTTGCATTGGGAATCATCTCACAACGTTTGTATCTGTAGTTCAGAATAATTCTGTACATAGGAGGTAAAAGCCTTATAGGTTACTCGCGGTTAGTGGAACATTTCTAAAAGCCCTGTTCCGACATATTTTTCTAGTCTTTTTACATCCTTTCACTACATGTAAAATTAACATTGTCAGTGTACAGGTAACTTTATTTAAATAAACAAGTGTAACTATGATATCGTTAGGAATGTAAATATGTTGATGCTTATTTTTAATATTACATGCGTAAAACAAACATTAACTAAATGAAATATATTCATAGTCCACAAACGTCACACTGTTAACGTGACATTACGATACGCAACTTCTTCCCCTATCTCGGTGCCAATTTTACTGGTAGCGTGTCAATCAGTGTACTCGTTAAATATATGCAATCAGGAGAGTTGCTTTTTAATGTTTATCTCAAAAGTCTTCAACCTCGGAAAAGCTGAAAGAACCGACATCCCCTAAGTTCCTCACGGCACCGCACATCAGATCTAGTGAAAAAAAACCGATGTCTTCTCGTTACCATTCGCAGGTTCTCTTTGTTCATCCACGATTCTTGTGGTAAGGAGACCCCCACCGCAGTAAAAAATTCGCGCCCTTACTCCGGAATTTCTTAATATGTGAGCGCTTAGTCAATATCCATTACACCTGCTGTCGTCATAAATATACCACCTTTATAATATATGTCCTACACGTGGAATTTTCAAACTGCAAGGTCCCTTGATATAGTCCTGAGTATTTTTTAAGGGGTATGTCGCTTTCAGTGTTACATTTATTGGAATTCAGGAGTAACTTTCAAAAGTAATCTGGCATATATTTACAAGTGAGAAAGATACATACATACGGTTGACCTGGGATTGAAACTCAAAACCTCGTGGCCCAAGGTTAACATTCTAGCGAACTTGGTGTTAAAGATAAAGTTTCAAATTTCACCGAGTAAAGTAGAGCAGTCGTAACACGACGGACTCATATTCGACAGAACCTGGGTTCCACCCCCTATCCAAACTGTTTGATTTAAGTTCTTCATTGTGTTTTGAAATTACTCCAGGTAGATGCAACGTTTATTTAGCCAATTAAGACCCACATTAATTTATGGTTTTCTGTTTTGTAAATTAAAAATTTTTATGCGTGCGGCTCTTAAACTGACACAGTACTTGTTTAGTTACCGCTTACCAAAGAGTAGATTTTGTGTTTGGCAATAGTTGTATAAAGCAGTCATACCCTAGTACAGTGGTAGAGTCTATTCGCTATGTCATCACAGGTTTTGAATCAAACTTTTTAAAAACTACCTCATGTATGACGAGTTTGGTTGGTTGTTTCATAAATATGTAATGTATCATACATATTTTATACTTTTTTAACACAGAAGTACCTTATTTTTGGTTGCACTGAACTTTTATTTATATTTAAGGGGAGTATCAATAAATTATAATAATTCATTTGTAATTAATATGAATAAAACGGAGAGAAAATTGGTGTGTTGTTAATGTGTTAAAGGAGATAGTTCTTATGCAAAATATTATTAAACTGAGTGCGCACGAATGCAGCGCGTTGTCCTTCTGGCATAATTTTCTAGACTCGGTTAAGCTTTGTTTGCATGAGGCGGAGGAATATGGTGGAAGTAGAACATGAGCAGGGCTTCAGAAAATTTGGAAGTAACCGCGTGAATAAACTACATGGTTTACGAGACAACCAATGAGCACTGAGCATCGCAGTGAACAGAACAGACCAAATACATCATTTTCTTGTGATGTGTACACAATTTTGTACACTGGGTCTAAATGGATAGTCAAATTCCTACCCTGATTCTGACACTATGGGAAATTACTTCAATCGGTAATGACCCCGCTGTACGAATCATTAACGGGTCTGCCTACCAAGCCGGCAGTCGCATACTTCAAATGTGGAATCAATGTTAAACAAAACTCCTTCACATTGCGTTCTAGCAAAAAACAAGTTGACGCGATTTTCCCAGAGAATAGTGAGACACAAAATTGTCTTTGAAAACAAAAAAAGCATTACTTATACATCTTTTTTTATATATATGTAAATCTCAATATTTACATTTTATAAAAAACATATTAAACAAAAAAATTGGCTAAATATTTTAACGTAGCATTATTCCTTAAGAAAATTCACGTAGAATACTTTTTGTTTGAAATAGTTATCTTAAAAATTGGCGCAATGAGAAGGAATTTCGTTTAATATTGATTCCCCATTTGAACTTCGTGGCTGCCGGCTTGGTAGGCAGGTCCGTTAACCCTTTCAGACACACATTAAATTACTGTTTCAGGTGTTGCAAACATAACAATTTATGATGCATACTGTACTATGTTGACACAACACTTGTTTCGTTGTCACAGCCAATGAGCTGTAGGCTGTATGTTCGACTACAGTAATATCAACCAATTATGGCCAAAACTGGTTAAGACGGTTTGCGAATCATTTACACACAGGTAAAACCATTGGTCATTGAGTTCACAGTGTGCAGATAATCCAAAAATTACCTACACGTTCGGAATGTACACACATCGTGTGTACACACAACGCACATCGTTTTCAGAATCCTTATGCGTAAACGTGCGATGCGAAGCACAAACTTAACCTTGTAATTGTCCCATCTTGCTCGCAGCTTGAGGGGCTATAAGTCAACGCACATGTGGCCGTTATATTGTACTCCCGTCGGGCGCAGTAACTTGACGGGGGTGCCAGCTGAAGAAGCCGCATCGCGTCGCAGCTGCGCGCGGATAGACGGCCAAAGGAGCCGCGCATTACCACGAGGAGGGGGTGCCCGTCGTCGCTCCCCTGGATGACGCATCTATATTGCATGGCGGCGAGATGAGGCGCCGTATTTCACCCCGGCAGGTCTGCCGAGCGAGGGCATGGGGTGAGGAGACCACCACCCTCCCTAACATCCGCTGACAATATGGAGGGAAGATTACAGGAGGAGAGATGGAGGAATATTCCTGCGGAGGGGTGGGGGGTCGCTGCTCCGTTGGCAGCCCCTGCTGGGCGCCCCTGCAGCGTCCCTGGGGAAATTAAACATCCCCCAGCTCCTACTTTCCCCCCTTTCTTCGCCCCCCCCCCCTTCGCGCAGCATCAGCGATACGGCCCCCGACAACTGAAACCAGCACTGACTATACGTCGCGGGACACCTCGGCGCGACGGGTTTCGACTTTCGAATAGGGATGTTATCCGCCGTGTCCTCGAAAGGGACATTTTTTTTTTCCCTTTGTGATTCATGCAGACCCTTACGCGTTCCTCATGTGCGATGAGTCCCCTTTTTTCTCCCGAAATATTGGCAACGTGAGCTGCTAGGGAGTAAGGGATAAACCCTATAGGTAGAGCCACGAGTATTTCACGAATTTATTTGGAGGCGAGGTAGACTCCAAACGCTTGTTCTTTTCTCCTACTTTTTTGCTTAGACGATAGTTCTTTAGACACGCCCCGTTTAACTGTGAGCCAATAATAAGCAGGAAACAGTGGCGTGAGTTAGTGTTTAAGAGTCCTGTACAGAGGCATCACCTGATCGCACCAACCAATAAGCAAACTATAATGTCTCGAGTGCATAGAGGGCTGCCCAACCTAGCTTGCTGTCAACTCAATCCGCGAATTACTCGTGGCTCTACCTATAGGAAATACGAGTCAGGACACCCTCTCTCTGCGGTAAACAGATTCCCAGTCACAACCTCCAGAGCAGATAAGAACAGAGACGGAATGGCGTGCCGGTTTCTTTGATGTGCGCGCACTCATTCTCCGATTGGCTGGCGCGAGGCCCTGGGAACGAGCCTTGTGTCTAATTGGCTACTGCATGTTGTGGAAAGGTTCCCTATAGGCCGGGCTGCCGGCTGGCGAGTAGGTTATTGGTGAACGCCGTTCCAACATGTTGTTTGCTACCGACACCGTTTTGCTGGCGTTTGCAGGTGAAGATCGTGGTATATGGGGGCTTCTTCTTCACCTCTCTATTATTAAGAGGAATGGTGCATGAAAAAAGTATATTCACCCGATTTTCGATATGACGTTTTCCGAAGGGTTTATCGAAATTTTTGGTTCGGCAAGACGTAAATAATAATTTTCAACGCCTTTTTAAGTTGTTGGATGCTAAACTGCCTTCATTATTGTCGGACCACTGATGGAAGAAAAGAAATGATTTTTTTTTAAATATTCAACCAGAACTTCGAGAATAACGAACGCAGAGAATTTTTAATAATGTATTACGCTATTCAAAATTGTTGTTTATTTCTTGTCGAACCAAAAATTTCGAAAAATCCTCTGTAAAACAAATTATGACAAAAATGATATAAATATACGATTTTAGTGCACCATTCCCCTTAAGTGCACTGTGTGATCACACTGATGTGCTGTATTGCCTCTACAACTGTTAAAACCACGTGATCTTGACTGGCGATAAGCAAATTGTTTATGTAAAAAGGTGCTTTAAAACTGTAGTACACAATACTATGACTGGGTTTTAATGTTATTGTAGAAGGCATATGTTAACTCTGCCTTTACATAAATACTCGGGTCTGTCTGAAAAATAAATGTAAACATTTTTCGTGCCACTGTTTGGATCAAGTGATCTAGAAATTTCTGCTAGAAACTCGTGAATCAGTATGGAGGAACGTTCTCAGAAAACAAAAAACCAAACCTACCTTACGTTTGGTCTATGGGATAAAGGAAACATTTCCCTCCACACAACGTGACATTTTGGTAGCTCTCGTAACTTCTCGTAATTTTGGAAACTACAAAGTAATAATCTAAATACTTTATATTTAATTTTTAATCCTTAGTTTTATTTCAAAAGTGGATGCAAAATATAAGAGTTCGCAGGATTTCGTGGTTGCAGAATATAATTTGTATTTTGGGATTAAGTCGCGTTGAAGTCGAAGAGCACGCGGGTGTTTCGACACATGTTGCACTTGTCATACACGATACCCTTCTTAGACGTGACCCTATCACCAGCCCAAACTTCACTGAACACGACACACGAGAGACTGCGCGCTGATTGCCAGCAAATCAGAGCACGAGGCACTCCAAACAAAACTGGTCGTGTGGTCAAAATTCCGGCAGTCTGGCGCCCTAAGCCTTGCAGAGCGAACATGCAGCAACAGAGTGTGCATGCCGACTGCACACATTCTGTGCACGATTGACACCACACACATTCACACTGGGATACACCGCACAGTAAAAGCACACACGCACAGACAAGATACGAAGGCAGAGGCGCATTTTTTTTCAAGCGTAAACTCTGTGGATTCTCAGGCAAGGAGACTTACCCCAGTTCCAGTCGGGAACCAGGCTTAGAGGCACACGCAATGGTCCAGGGAAGAGTGATCAAGAGGGCAAGTAGTAGTAATAATAATAATAATCACTTTCTTAACCCGTTCGGTCGCACATTATTTTCCGAGTTGAAGCGTTGCATTCACATATTTTTTTTTGGTATGAATTGTACTTGTGTTCAGCATTTTTCTTCAGCCAATGAACAACGTGTTCCTTGTTCGATGATATAGGCATTGACGTTTCATTTCAAAGAGCTAGGTGTAGAAATGTCCACAAACAAGATAAGCCACAAGCAAGACTGAGCATTGGTGCCCTGCACTGTAAAGTTCCGATCCAAATTTTCTTTCGTTTGCAACGAGTCCACAATTGTAAACCCGTGACTGAACAGGTAAATCAACTGTACCCACCACTTAAAATATTAATCAAATACTGCACATATAAGGTTACAAATAGTAATAATAATAAATAATGTAAAAAAAGTTAAAATACTACAAAAATAATATAAAAATACCAAAATACCAAAAAATTTCAAAATAATAATAATAAAACACCACAACACACACACACACACTATATATATATATATATATATATATATATATATATATATATATATATATATATATATATATATATATATATATATATATATAGTGAGTTGTGGTTTTTATTCTCAATATTATTTTTAATTTATTTCGGTCTTTTTATACTATTTTTATACTATTTTTTCCCTATTTTTTTCATTATTTATTGTTACTATTTGTAACCTGACAAACGCACACACACACATACTCAAGTATAGGCTGTTCACAGTAAAGTGAGTACTTTTGACACTCTTGTTAATTTTCTCTATCAGCCATTTTGTATACTTTAACAATATTTCTTAAATAAATATTGCCATGTAATTAATAAACACAGTGTGTATTTTCCACTGCACTCAGATGTTAACGCCGAAGGCTAATATAAAATTATTTATCGAATATTATTCAAAATGAGAGGGCTTTCAAAAGTGCTCAAATGACCATGAACGGCCTATAGTATAAAAAGAATGGATCTGGGACTACAGGCGCCAGGCGGTGGACACAGTGGACACAATTAGCATATTACCTGGCGTCGGGCTGCGGACACCAGGAGCGAAAATTTCCCTTTTTTTCCCTTTTTCCCGTCCAAAATGGTCGCTTTCGCATACAAAAGCGTCACTTTTTCCCTTTTTCCCTCAAAATTTCCCGAATTTCCCTCCCACCGCCGGCTGCCATCTTGACGGCCAGTGCTAATTAGCATAATCCGGGCAGGTTGCACAGTATGGCGGTGGTTTGTACATTGTGGCGGAATCGGTCGGAAATTAATAAATTCCTGCCAAATTGAGATCTCATTCCCGGCTGCCATCTTGGTACCGCCGACGTATGTCTACCCAGGACAATTGTCGACCAGCATAGGATGTCGACCATTTTGGCGACCAGCGCCTCGTCGGCGGCAGCTGTGGAGCATCAAGGTAGCGTGAACGATCGGATCTCGTGTAACACTGCCTCCTCCTTAAGCCTGTGAGTGTGTGCATAACACTTATAAGCATAGTTGGCTATAATTTCCGACCCCGTTTAAGCTATTGTCGTCAAATTCACAACACAGGCACCAACCACGACTAGGAGAAGGGTCATGGGGTAAAATATACCCCATGTTAAGTTATAGTTGTTAATTCATATCATAGACATCTACTACGACTAGGAGAGGAGTCGGAGGGACAAGTATGGCATATACCAACTTATAAGCATGGCTGGCTGTAATTTACAACCCGTTTAAGTTCTAGTTGTCAAATTCATATTGTAGGCATCAACCACGATTAGGAAAAGTATCGCCTGATGTCAACTTATAGGCATAGTTGAATATAATTTCCGAACAAATTAAATGATAGTTGTAAAAAAAAAAAACAAAGGCATCCACCACAACTAGGAGAAGGATTGTGGGGTCAAGTATGCCCAATGTCAACTTATAACCATAGTTGGCTGTAATTTCCGAACAATTTAAGTTATGGTTGTCATACTAATAGCATAGGCATCCTCTCTGACTAGGAGAAGGTTAGTGGGGACAAATATGCCCCATGTCAACTTATAAGCACAGGAGGCTGCTATTGACGAATCTTTTAAGTTATAGTTGACAAATTCATATCATAGACATCTACCATGACTAGGAGAGGAGTCGCACTGACAAGTATGCCAAATACTAACTAAAATGCATAGTTTGGTGTAATTCCCGAACCATTTGAGTTACCGTAGCCAAATTCATGACATAGGCATCAACCACGACTAGGAGAAGGGTAGTGGAGTCAAACATGTCCCATGTTAACTTATAAGCATAGTTAGCTGTAATTTCCTAACTGTTTAAGTTATAGTTTTAAAATTCATAACATAGGCATCAGCCAAAACTAGCAGACGGGTCGGGTCAAGTATGCCCAATGTCAACTTATAAGCATAGTTGGCTATAATTTCCATACCATTTAAGTTATAGTTATAAAATTCATAACATCGGCATTCACCCCGACTAGGAGAAGGGTTACGGGGTCAAATATGCCCCATGTCAACTTATAAGCATAAATGACTGTAATTTCCGAACCATTTAAGTTAAGGTTGTCAAATTCATATCATAGACATCAACCATGACTAGGAAAAGGGTCGCAGGGTTACGTATGCCTGATGTCAGCTTATAGGCATAGGTGTCTACAATTTCCGAACAATTTAAGTTATAGGTGTAAATTTCATAACATAGGCATCCACCACGACTGGGAGAAGGGTCATGAGGTACAAGTATGCCCCATGTCAACTTATAACCATAATTGGCTGTAATTTCTGAACAGTTTATGTTTAGCTGTCAAACTAATAACATAGGCATCCACCCCGACTATGAGAATGGTCCTGGGGATAAATATGCTGCATACCAACTTATAAGCATATGTGGCTGTAATTGCCGAACCATTTAATTTATAGTTGTCAAACTAATATCATATATGTCAACCACGATTAGGAAAAGGGTCGCAGGGTCAAGTATTCCTGATGTTAACTTATAGGCATAGTTGACTAAAATTTCCGAACCATTTAAGTTAAAGCTTTCATATTCATATCATAGACATCAACCATGACTAGGAGAAGGGGCACCATGTCATGTTTTGCCTATGTAAACTTAGAAACATAGGTGGCAGTAATTACCAAACCTTTGACATAGGCATCAATTGTAGGTGTGTGGGAGTCACCCTGGCAGTATATACTACTTGTTGGCATACTGGCCACCATTATGGAAATCCAGAACCACTGGCGACCCTCAGTATACAAATGGCTACTGTTGGTGCACTGCCCGCCCCACCACCAGCTGCCAATGTGTGTTAGACAGTGCGACTTCCAAGATTCAGCATTCAGACATCATCTGTAAAAAAATAACAGTCGTCATCGGTGAACTGCCTGCCACCGCCCGTTATGTATGGAAATGGATGCCATCGGTGCACTCGTCGCCAGCTTCCATGTTGCTAGACAATGCGACTTTAAAGATCGGGGACCGAATTGACAAAGCAAGAAGTTCTGATCGTCTGAACCATTCAGTTGTCAGAATTCATAGCCCAACCATACTGGCAAGGAAACAATATGCCTACCATCTCAAAAGAAAGCATAAATGTAACTGTTTATGCTGATAGACACATATGCGCATGTGCTTGCACATACACCTGCCTGCATGCACGAGTTGTCAACAGGCACACATAACATGCTAGAATGATATGCATCATATTACAAAACAAATTATCCCCTACCTTAACTAGTGTAGCAGTGAATACTCGTAGACCCCGAGCACATATCTTCGTCGACGTTTACCTCACTGGAAGCAGAGACCACAATGACCAGTTCCTCCTTTCCATGCATGGTAGATACCGACCAAGTACAGCAACCCCACCACCACCTCCCCTTGTCAACGTACATAAAGGTATTCTATTGAAAGGAAATAATCCTTGAGCCCCAATCCAACCTCTGTCTGTCCCCGACCTACACTCACATACAAAGTCCATCACACACAAACACACATACACAAACACACACATGTGCATGTATTGCACAAGCAATGGCTAGACAAAATCATGTATCGTATGTCATTCGACAAAAGGCATGTAATTCCATCACTAATATAAATAGACAGGTTTGCTGAGAGGCCTAAGACATCTAATATAATCTGTGGTTCCAGTAAAAGGAAGCGTGGGGTCGAATCCCAGCACCTGACATATTTTTTTCTATACCCTACTTGAATAAATAAGTTATTGCTAGTTCGATTCCCATTGAGTGGGTATGCTAACATTCCTGCAGACAATCATTTGTCGTCGGTCCCACTGCACATGAAGACGAACATGCAGCGACCATGATGGCCATACTCAGTCTCCAACCTTCACTCATGTTCAGAACCATTGCAATTACAGGATGTCATACTCTGCCCGAAAATTCAATATATGAACCACACCTTTGAAATTACAAGCATTCGGACCTTCCCAAACCTTTAATGTAGGCACTTAAACAGTTTAGTCCAGCAGCCCAGCCATTTCACTATGATAACTCGCAACTAGTCTGTACCTCCCAACAACATTATTGGGGACCAGCCTGTACCAAGACCTCAATGCATGTAATGAAGAACAGTCATACTATATCTCACATACATTCGCACAGCCGTCACTGATGCTAGACATGACCAGACCGTCCCTGGCAGAACATATTCCATACGAACCGAGTGAAACTAAACCAGTCAACACTAGCAGCAGAACGTGTCCAACCTACCACATGAGCAACATGGGAATCTGTAAGGCTGCCTCAAAAAGTCAGCCGATAGTGCTAGCGTCGTGCAGGCAAGTGTTAGAATGGTAAATAATATTAGTCATTAGAAAGACCCTAGGGTGGTAGACCAGTCGAGTCACACATAAATGTCCCCCCCCCCTTTTTTACGAAAAGAATTCAGTTATACAGTACCTAGTGCCAGAACCGTACGTACATATGATACAACATACATGTAAACCATTAGTCATGCATGAGACATGTCACAGCTACACTCTGGGGAAAGGCCTGCAAATAGTATATGTACATATTTTGCATACGAACTATTTATATTGCAATAACTGGAACTCATTACGAAACGAATTACCCATGTATCGCCCGACACAAATGTATGAACCTTTTAGCGATGAGTAAGGAGGTAGCACAACACACACACATTTCGATTATTTATGAACTCAGCATTTAGAAGATGCAAAAAAAGACATAAAGAGCAGAGACTTACCTTAACTGGTGTAGGAGTGAAGACCTGTATGTCGCGAGCTCATCTCATAGCAGTCGTCATTAACTCACTGGAAGCAGAGATTACAATGACCGTTCCGCCTTTCTGCATATGGTTTACATTACCCATCAAGAAAGCAACTCGACACCTACAAATACATCACCACCGCCCTTCACAAAACATATAAACTTTTTACATGTGCGATTGAAAGGGACTAACACATATACCCTGATGGTGGTGGAGACATTTCATCAACCTTGAAAACAAGGTATCGTTGGTTCAGTTCCTGTAGTGTCCAATCATTTCCCAGGTGAATATTTCAGCAAGACATTTGCTAACTGCACCAGCAGCAAATATAATGACTATTGTAACTGCTAATTTGTAATCAACTACAAGACCTACAAATGTGTTAATTTCAATGCTGTGTACGTGAATAAATGTGCCTTGATTGCTCACAGCAGGTTGATCTGTCGAATTGCTAACTTCGCAGGTTAGATAGCAAACGATCGGATAAGGTAACATATTTCAGTCCAGCAACCATGATGACGTATGCATCATGCAGCCAGCAGTCATCTACTGAGACAACCCGAAACGAGCTATGCAAACTAGCATAATGTGTGATCAGTATTTATAGGCATCCAAATGTAAAAAGACGTCAGTTCGTCGGTGAGTGTGTTGGAAAGTGGATCATTACAACTTCATTCACTGACTACGATCGTGTACTCTGTTACAACATGAAAACGGAATAAATGGTTAAAGACTTGTCACCTGTAACACGGCCAACATCAGCAACAGCAAGGGACCCTGAAGAGCCGCTAGAAGCATTACCGTATCCATATTACCACTGCTATCGTGTACTCTCCTAGCAAATGAATATGGAATCAATGGTTGAATACTTACCATCTATAACACCACTAGTATCGACATCAGTAATGGGTCCTAAATAGTCGCTGCAAGCATTACATTATGAATGTTACTACTGTTGAAATACTTTTAGCAAAAGTTGTCATGTACGTCGACTTGGAAATAGTCATTGCTTGTTCAGCCCAGCATACAAGGCATTCAACTGTGATAACTGCGATGTAATTCTTACCCACAGCTATAACCAGTATAGACATAACAAGAAGTTTAAAGGAAATGTTCGTCATTCATCGGGAAGTGAGTGCAAGTATTGTGGCAAGACATTCGCTAACCGCACCAGTGCCAGATGTGATAAAGAGAGTAACAGTCCATATGCCACCATCTACAAGACCTACCTATGTGTTAACTGCTGTGCTGGATATTCAAATCAGGGTGCTCTGTATGTTCACAACAGGAATTGCTCGGATAAATACAAGCGAGTATCGTGTAAAAACATATGTAATTTTGCCAGCAAGTATGGTGGTGGAAAGCAGACGGTTACGACTACATTAATCTAGTACGATGGTATACTCTGCTACAATATGAAGATGACTTCTGTAACACCGTCAGCAACAGCAACAGCAATAGGACCTGAAGAGTCGATACAAGCTCTGAGGTATCAATGTTACCACTGCGATCGAACACTCTGTTACAGTATGAAGATGGAATCGATCGTTGAAGAGATGCCATATGTAACACCGCCACCAACGCCAACAGCAAGAAGTTCTGAGGTGTCGCTACAGGTATTACATTATCAATGCTACTACTGTGGAAATATATAATTAGTAAAAAAAAAATTGTCATGCGCTCCGACATGAAAGTAGCCATTGCTTGTTCAGTCCAGGATACAAGGAATTCCACTGCTTGAGGTAGCCTTACAGACTCTCACGTTGCTCATGTGGTAGGTCGGACGCGTTCTGCTGCTACTGTTGACCGGTTTAGTTTCTCTCGGTTCGTATGGAATATGTACTGCTGGGGATGGTCAGGTCATGTATAGCATCGGTGATGGCTGTGTGAACGTATGTGAGATATAATATGAATGTTCTTCGTTACATGCACCGAGGTCTCGGTACAGGCCGGTCTCCAGTAGTGGTGTTGGGGGGTACAGACTAGCTGCGAGCCTTGAAGGCGCGATTGTAGGTTGGAGAGAGAGTATGACTGTGAGTGCAGTGTATGACTATATGTAAAGGAGGGATTAAAGAAAAAGTGCTCGGTGCACGGCATTTACCTTGGTTAACGGTGGCATATAAGTTGTCTGTAATTGTTATGTCGTACTGATCGAAGGTCCAGCGGCTGACCATTCCTCCGCACTCACTGCCGCGTCGCTTCCCTCAGAGCGCTGTGCTGGTTTCTCACCACTGACACGGGTACACTGTCATCACACTCAGCACAAAGGTGGGTGTGGGAGGAATGCACTAGAGACACTTGAACTGCGCACATCCAGTGTGTTTAAAATACAAATCTTTATAATGAAACTGATAAAGCAGTCTGCTGTATTTAACTCAGGGTGTTAATTACTTACACGATGATTAATGTAAACATATTTTATTTCACATTGTGTGCGATGATCTTCTTTAGGCAGGCTATCACTGCAGGCAACGTCGGGCATTATTAAAGGTTTTTCCATTACTGGTAACACAGATATAGTAATACCTGACAGGGCTCCTTGATCTTGACGATGCAAGAGGTAGACATTTTTGTTTATAACTATTTTTCCTCCCGTGCACTCTAGCGAATGGCTGGGGAGAGCAAGCAGCTGCCTGTAGGGACCTGAGTTCGAGACTTGTCATTATCGGTAAACACAACATCGTAGTTATCATAGTGAAACGGCTGGGCTGCTAGACGAAACTGTGCAGACATTAAAGGTTCGGGAAGCGTCGACTGCTTGTAATTTCAAAGGCGTGGTACATGCATTGAAGATATGGGCAGAGTCGGCAAAGTATGGCTGCCTGTAACTGTAGACCCTGTAATGGCAACGGTTCTGAACATGAGTGCAGGTTGGAGACGGAGTATGACCATCATGGTCAGTACATGTTCGTCTTCATGTGCTATGGGACCGACGAGAAATTATTGTCTGCAGGCGTGTCAGCATGCACGCTCAATGGGAATCGAAAATGTGATAGCTAATTTATTCAAGTAGGGTATAGAAAAAAATAGGTTAGGTGCGAGGATTCGACCCCACGCTCCCTTTTACTGGAACCAGAGATTATATCAGACATCTTAGGCCGCTCTGCCAAACTGTCTATTTGTATCAGTGATGGAATTGCATGCCTTTTGTCGAACGACAAACGATATATGGTATTGTCTAGCCATTGCTTCTGCAATACACGCACTTGAGTGTGTGTTTTGTGTGTGTGATGGGTTTGGTACGCGAGTGTAGGTCGGGGACAGACTGGGGTTGGATTGATGCACAAGCTTTGTTTCCTTTCAATAGTATACCGGTATGTACGTTGACAAGGGGAGGTGGTGGTGGGGATGCGGTACTTGGTCGGTATCTACCGTACACGGAAAGGAGGAACTGGTCAGTTAGGTCTCCGCTTCCAGCAAGGTCATGTCAACGACGAGATGTGCTCATGGCCTACGAGTATTCACTGGTACCCCAGGTAAGGTAGGGGATAATTCGTTTCGTAATAATCGTTCTAGCATGTGTTGTTGTATGTGCGGGGACTTGGCTATCTAGCCATGACCGTGTGTATTAATTGCGAGTGACATCACATTACATACATCGAAGTCTCGGTACACGACGCACGAGTGCAAGGTCGGCCCTCCCTAGTGTGGGTTGCACTAACCGTCTGTTTTAAAATTAAGCACGCACATTGAAAGTTCGGGGGACTGTCTCGAAGTAAGTACGTGCATGGAATGTTCGGGTATAACTGTTATTATTACATGCTTCGGTAAACGAGTGCAGGGCGATGTTTAAAAAAAAATGTATTTACTAAATTCCCAGATATTACAGCCAAATTCGTGGCCTACGAGTATTCCCTGTTACACCAGTTAAGGTAGGGGATAATTCATTTTGTAATAGGGCGCATATCATTCTAACATGTGTTGTTTGTGCAAGTTAACAACTCGTGGTGCGGGCGGGCGTGCGCGTGCGCGCGCATGCGTGTGTGTCTACCAGTTTAAACAGTTACATTGATGCTTTCTTTTTAGCTGGTGGACGTATTATTTCCTTACAAATATGGCTGGGCTATAAATTTTGACAAGTAAATGTTTCGGACGATCAGAATTTCTTGCTCTGTAAATTCGGTCCCCCATTATTGAAGTCGCGCTGTATAACAACATGGCGGCTGGGGACAAGTGAACCGACGGCATCCATTTGCACACATGACGGGTGGTGGCAGGCAGTGCACCGACGACGACTGTAATTTTTTGTATGGATGGTGTCTGGCAGCTGGTAGTGAGGCGGGCAGTGCGCCGACGCTGGCCATATGTACATTGACGGTCGCCAGTGGTGATGGGTGTCCATGATGGTGGCCAATAGGCCGACGAGTAGGAAGTTCTGCCAGGGTGACCCTCCGCACACCTACAATTGATACCTATGTCATACGGTTCGGAAATTACTGCCACCTATGCTTAGAGAGCGAGAGAGAAAGAGAAAGATGAGTACCAAAGGGGAGGCAGGCAGGCCGACATTTGTCCATGGGCCCCTTCTATTCGTCGTTGGGGGTTATGCATATGTTATGCTTTTGGTAATTGTATCTCCAATGGTTCGGAAACGGTTCCGAAATTACAGCCAACTATGCTTATATGCAAGCATAGCTCATACTTGACCTGCGGCTGGCAGGGTGTCTTGGAACGGGGTCTCCCCCCACTCCACACGGAATGCATGAGCAGGAAATGCACACTTTTGGCACGAAGGAAAAAAAATCTCATATCGGTTGGGAGCACCCAGAGAACACCGACGGGAATGTAAGAGCTGAAAGTACTGTCAGGTTGACCTCCCAACTGACTGCCAAGATGGTCACCATCGGCGGTGGAGGAGGTGTACTTGCACATTTGCAATGTCATCACCCGCCTCACGGCCACTGCTGGCTCCCAAAATGGACGTCGCAATCCTATGTGATTGTCGACTGGCTACCGATATGGCCGCCGTCATCGTAGTATGTGCTCATTGTGGTACTAGGAAATCGCTTTTGACGAACGGTGGTGTATAACTTACAGCCATCTATCATAGTCGTGGTTGATGTCTATGTTATGAATTTGGCGAATGGTTTGGAAATTACAGCCAGCTATGATTATAAGTTGGTATAGGACATACTTGTCCCTGCGACTCTTTTCCTAGTGGTGGATGTCTATGATATGAATTTGACAAATATAACTTAAACGATTCGGCAATTACAGCTACCTATACTTATAAGTTGATATGGCGCAAATTTGACCCCACTACGACTCTTCTCCTAGTTGTGGTTGGTGGCTATGTTATGAATTTGAAAACTATAACTTAAACGGTTAAGGAAATTATAGCCAACTATACTTATAGGTTTTATGCACACACACCGGTCTTAAGAAGGGGGCAGTGTTACACGAGATACTATCGTTCGCAATGCATTAATGCCCCACCGCCGTCGCTGGCGAGGCGTTGGCCGCCCAAAATGGTCGACATCCTCTGTTGGTCGACAATTGTCCTGGGTAAACATACGTCGGCGATACCAAGATGGCCGTCGGGAATGACTTCTCAATTTGGCAGGAATTTCTTAATTTCCGACCGATTCTGCCACATTGTGCAAACCACCGCAACACTGAGCAACCTGCCCGGTTTATGCTAATTAGCACTGGCTATCATGATGGCCGTCGGCGGTGGAAGGGAAAATCGGGAAATTTTGAGGGAAAAAGGGAAAAAGTGACGCTTTTGTATGTGAAAGCGACCGTTTTGGACGGGAAAAAGGGAAAAAAGGAGAATTTTCGTTCCTGGTGTCCGCAGCCCGACGCCAGGTAATATGCTAGTTGTGTCCACTGCCTGGCACCTGTTGTCCCAGATCCATCCTTTTTATACTGGTCACACACACACACACACACATGTATATATATATATATATATATATATATATATATATATATATATATATATATATATATATATATATATATATATATAAAGCAGTATATACACTAAATGACGCACGGATTCGATAGTCAGTTTCACGTCTGGAAGAAGAAAGCAGTACAGTACAGAAGAGCAGACAGGGGAAGTGCTGCTTTGACAAGCATCTGAATAGATTCTGGTACCATGAGCCCCTCTGGCATACTAACAAGGACCTATTTACTCCCGACAGGTTAGCACTGTCAGTGCTTAGATAAAAAAATTTCACCACCCTTCCCCCGTTTTCACAAGCTATCATAATTAACTTACTAAACTTTGAAAATATTTCTTCAAATATTTAATTTTCAAGCGATTTAATGAATTGGTAGAAAATCAATATAGAACGTATTAAGTTACTTTGGATTTTCGCTTAAAATAACCAACATAACGTCCTGATAATGAATTTAAGCGCCTCCAGAGAAATGGAATACGAAAAATGTGCAATAAGCCAATGTATATATCTATAAAAAATATTTTCAATGAGTATGAGCCTTAAGCGCAGCAAAATATCATACCATCCTAATGTATATAGATATATACATGGAAAATATTAAAAAATTTAATATTTTTTTCAGTTACGCAATACGACCGCACGATTAAACGTACCCCGTGGGCTGCCCCAGGAGACTAGGTCTCACCCAAACTCTACATGCTAGATTAATTAGCATACTTGCATACAGCAGAACAACATGTCAGACAGACATCACGACACTGACATTCACTCCAGTCGGGAAGCTGGAGATGAGCTTCACTCCCCCGTCGAACACAACAACAAGTAACTGTATACTTATTAAAAAGCGCAACCCCCAATATATACAGTCTTAATACGGGTCCACTGCCCAACGAAAATAGCTACACGGCCCCGCCACCGCCGACTCAATGATTTGAGTATGTGTCGGGGTGCATTCGTTTTAAAAACACTCAGGCCATTCGGTGGCATATGAGGGTTTCGCGACAGCCGATTAGGGCATTATTTAAGGGCACGGCCGTTTAATTGAGAGGAGGATCGAGATCGACCGATCACCACGGTAAATTCTCGATAATACGACAGTTGGCTACAACCGAATTCGAAAAGTGTGACACTTCTGTGTGCCTTCGTACATGCTGCCAAAACTGAGACCCTCGTACTCAAAGCACTTTGGTCCATCTTCAGTATACAGAACATAACGAATTAAAATGACACCAGTACTCGACTGAAGGCTATCACTAATCTTAGTTATATTCATTACAATAATTTACGTTTGGCCGAAAGTAAAGTTTTGTGGCGTTTTTAAAATTAAATTTAGAGGCTAAAAGTTATATACTGAGGATTATAATTATAGATGTTCTATAATAATATGAATTTGTGTTAAAGTTAAAAAAATTATGTTTTAATGTCTAAAAATTTATATTCCTCTGCCTCCTCCCTTTACACCTCGTCGCACCAACCCTGTCGGAGACATAGATGCCGACAGTTTCGTGTTGTAGTGAAGTGTCGGTGTCAGTGTAGTGTTGTTTGTAATATGTGTTTTTGGTGTTATTTGTTGTATGCTTACTTATTACACACTAATATCTTTTTGAATGTAGAGTAGAGCCACTGTTTGTAATTGTACTATCGTTGATGTTATTTATTAGTGAGCCATAAAGGGAGGTATATTTTAAATTTTGTTTTCGATATTATTGAATATAATATTTACTTACCACTCTATCGACTGTATACGAAAGGGGACATTAGATTTATAAGTTACATTATTTAATAAGGATATAATCTAGAAACCACTACCAAGTAAAAAATCTATAGGGATTGGATAGGTTAATTATTAGGGTGTATTTTCTACTAGGGGCTTGGAAATTTTGGGGGTCCGAGATCGGGAAGGCGGCTATTCGCCTGGGCGCTTATATTTACCGAAATTATGTTTATTGAAAATTTTTGCTAGGGTCGAAACACTCAGGTATACTATAGTTTCCCCCTTTTCTACTGCATTCCGGGGCCACTTCCCCTCCTTTGCCCGGCGCGGCGGGCCTAATCCAGTGGTCCCCGAGGGGCACAGTCTAGCGGTTTCGTCTGGGGGTTTCAAAGCATCCAGTCAGCGGCCTCCAGGGAAGAAACCACTCCTGGTATAATATTTTGTCAGCGTCCGCATTTCTCAGTGAGGATCCCTCCAACCGGTCAACACACCGGATTCCCAGGCGTCTCCAGGATAGCAGTATCTGTCATCTACTGTAGTACTGCGGGCTTTCTTGCCAGCGGGCGGAACACAGGCCATGGCCAGAGATCCCAGCAAATCAAAGGGGTCAGCAGGAACTGATTAACTGAAAAACAGCATCAGACTATCAGGAAGAGCTTTCTCAACCCAGGGTGTATAAAGACGAAACATAATAGCAGTGCTTCGATAGGAAACTTATTGAGCTACGCAAAATGCACGAATATATGAAAGTAAAATGCATTTTCTCTTATTTTAAAGAAGATAACTTTGGGTACCATCGTACTCAAACACCCACTAAAATAAGACATTTTCATTCTTTCCCTTTCGCTTTGTGGATATGAGGGAAATCGAACTCGAAAGAAGCGCTGTTCCATATTTCAGTGTATCGCTAGTCATCGATAACGTGAATATAAAACAATAGCTGGCATACAGAGCTGTAAATTAAGTATTTATCAGTGCTGCGGTATTTTCGACGACATAGACATCTGATATAATGCTCAAATGCGATGTTAACAGTGTCCTCAAACCGACGGACTTGAGAATGCCTGTTTGCGATGGTGGAAATCCTGTACGGTTTTCCTTGAGTCGTAATTGTTACTGTCTCTTCGAGAAAGTCCCCCTGAGCGGAAAGAAGAGCAGGAAATTTCCTTTTGTCTGGAGTTTCGAAATTTCTTTTCCCTTCGGCGGCGCCCGCCGAGAAACGGAGCTGGTCGCTCCCTTAAACGCGCCCGGGTGACGATCCGTCACTCCACGCCGCTTATCTGCGACGAGACATCCCACTCGGAGCCAAATGCCGCGAAATGAACTGCTAGAGGCGTCTTGGCGCCACCCTCTACGGGATTTATGGCCGTGGAATTCCTCTTCGTCGGGAATGTAAGGCGGCGTAATGCACCGGCGATTACGGGTAGTTCACCGAACGAAAGCGAACCAACACACCCTCCCTCCCCCCCCCCCTACTTGCCACAATTCTCGGGCGATAGACGCGGTAGTCTACACGTTAGGTATCGGGAACACGCACGTGAGATGCGAACAGGAGAGGGTAGAAGGGGTTACAAGGGTGGCAAGAGGGAGGCTTTAAGGTGAAAAGACGCCGCGCCATGCATAATGTAACGTAAATCTCGCGACCGAATTGATGCTAACTCCTTCAAGGGGCCCACACGTGCGGATCCGTGGATCTGGTACTGCGCCAAGCTACAGGCGCCATGGAACTTCCACGTGGAGACCGGCACACTTAGTCTTGATTCTGTATCTGTAATCGAAAGATCGATTTTGTGTGACATATATCTTTGGCAAAACTACTATAGTGGGTTCAAATTATCATTGTTTGACTATACGTCTTCATGCAGAGTTGAGATAAATGTGTTTGTGGCGTTGTCTGCTATAGCTTAGAACAATAAACTATGAAATGTTCTGCGGCTCATCAAACTCGAAGATTATTAATTTATCGGAAATGTGACTCATGTCCCTCCGTAAAACTTTCTTATAACAATGAAGATAAGAAAATTTAAATTCTTGGAAATGTAATATGCGGTTCGCCTGTAGTTTCATTTGCATATTTTTAAACCAAATTCTGTTTCAAAATTGCTTGGTATTAAATAAAAAATGTAGGTACACCAAATGTTGGATTTCAGTTAAAGCACTCCATGGCGTTACGCTTTGCGCAAACATTCCAGTTGCAGAAGATGGAACTCATATAGTTAAGCTGAAACTCATCAGCACAACATTTTAAGTTAAGGCTCTCATTATCAGAGTAAAAATATGTCCAGACGAAATTTTTTCACTGATCTGTAACTTTCGAAAAATTACACTTAATATCGTGTTATAGGCTGTTCACGGTAAAGTGGGCACTTTTTAAGGCCCTCCCAACAGGCATTAACCACTAATAAATATATCTTATTGCAGCCTCAGGTATTAAATTTCGAGGGTGGGGAAACGTATACATTGTGTTCATTGGTCACATTGCAATGTTTATATTAAAAAGCAGCAGGAAGATGGAAATTGGATTAAAGGAAAAATTTAGAAGGGCATTAAAAGTGCTCACTTTACCGTGAACATCCTATACACAATCGTGAAACATCGTCAAGAGGCGAAACATTTTTTTATTTAGATGAACATATTATAACAAGGTGATTGAGGGGCGCATCTGAGTTCGTGAGGGATGAAAGCCTCAATTAAATTAAAGCACTAAATTTTATTTTTATTTTATTCACGCAGCTATTATTTGCAGCGATTAATTGTGTCTCCATTATTACTCATGTTATTTCTTAGTAAATGTCTATTTGTACTCTTATTAACATCCTTCTCAATATCTCTGTTTGGTTTTAGTCAACTAACTCATACTCATCAACACATGTTCAGTCTGTCTGTTGCCATCATTTGTAATGTCTTTAACTCACGCATCCAGTCCAATAGTTCAATCCAGCCTGCCAGCTACACTCTTCACTGATCTGATGCTCGCAGTCGCAGATGTTCCTCCCGCTGGTCACTTCTGGCGCTACTCGTTTCTCTCCTCACTCATCGTCTCTCGCTTAGCTTCGCACGATCGCCCAGACTCCCGACACTCAATAACTCTCCACTCCACTGCCGGCTTGGAGGCCCGACGCGCTTCTGTAGTCGCTGGCCTTGATCTGGAAAGTTCGCGACACCCCGAGTCACGTTGATATAGGCTGTTCACGGTAAAATGACCACTTTTGAAAACCCTGCTTAATTTCTACTTGTATGCACGTTGCGTCTTCTTCAGCGTTATGTAAAATTATCACTGCCACTGGTTTTAGCACTTTATGCATGCGTCGGTCAATTGAAACTATAAAATTATTAGGAAGTAAATATTTTTAGAATCTGCTAATTTTTATACTTCTATGCATTGGCAGAGCGGGAAAGAAATAATTAAGTTATCACAAATGGTTACCTAACACTTTTTATTCGACGTTAAGCTATGGAACTACTTTCCCCTCCATCGTTACCAACTTTACTGGGCGCATGTCGTTCAATGCGCCCGTTAAAATACATGCAGGCAAGACCAGTGACATTTTTTCTAAGGTTGAACTCAAAAGTGCTCACTTTATCGTGAACAGGCTTTAGGCACTGGGGCAGATAACCACTAGAAAATTATTAAGATAAATGAAGAAATTCGATATGTTGACGAACAGTAGCGTGCGAGTCCCAAAAGTTCTATTACGGCACCAGGAGGAAGAATGCGCCGCCGCACGTGTTTATAGCTTCAAACACGGATAAGATTATCTCTCGCCTGTCAGTCAAAATTTCCTTAGTCACTAGCTTTCCGCTATCTTATAACGTGTCCTCTTTTTTTTCTAAACTACCTTATTCTAAGTGTTATGTGAAGTTAAGGCCCGAAGGTAGGGCGGGATTTTATTGCGCCTCAGGGCTAACCCCTTACGTCTACTAGGAAGGAAAACATGCAAGGAGATATGCATCGAGACAAAGAGGGATTGGGCAGCCATGGCCTGCACTTTGGGGCCATGACTACCTCCCTAGGTGTACTTAGAGCCAGTCTTAACTATGAAGAGCAAGGGAAAAACCGTCAAGAGGGACATAAAAAACCCTTGCGTCATAGAAGCAAAATTTTATAAATTATTGCATGCATTAAGTTTAATTAAATAGAATGCTACAGGAGACAGTGTTTGGAAAACATGCTCTTAGTTAATAGAGTTGGAAAGTCTAGTAGAGAGAGGGCGGCTCTCTGTCCTCCTCTTCCATTCGCTCGTGTGGGACGGGTCAAGGTCAACGCAGACTAGCGACACGTAACATTATGTAATGCTCCACCTACTTATCACTTAAAGACTGTTCACGATAAAGCCACCACATTTGAAATCAACCTTAGATAAAAGTCACTGTTCCTACCTGCATATAATTTAACTGGCGCACTGAGTGACATGGACCCAGTTAAGATGCTCACGGTGGAGGGAAAGTAGTTCCATATCTTAACGTCGAATAAAAAGTGTAAGTTAACCATCTTTGATAAATACTTTTTTTTCCGCTTTCAGATTTTTTGAATGCATCAAAGTACAAAAGAGCGAATTTGTAAAATATTTACTTTTCTAATAACTTCGCAGATTCACTTGACCAACGCATCAACTAAGTGATGAGGCCCACACAATGTTAATTTTACATGAGGCGGAAGAATACACAAACTGCATACAATTTGATCTTAATCAGGGCTTTCAAAAGTGCTTATTTGACCGTGAACAGCCTATAGAAATGGATTTGAAGTTATTTAAAATCAGTTGATATTTTCGAAACAATTAAAAGAGTTCTCATTTTGTTATTCACGAAAAGAAATAAAACTTCTGACGACTAAGGAAGGGTATATTGAAGACAGTAAAATTTAGTAATGTTATTTCTGGAGAACCAAAACTTCATCTTGAGATTGCGGTTTTTGGAAGTAAGTTAACTAACAGGTAACATGTTAAGTGTACACACATTTATAGAGACTTTCCCCCAAAGCTGTAGGGTTACCGTTTGAAGTCCCATAACTGAATACAGTACGGTTGCTTATCACGTTGACGCGACGCCGTGTTACATACGCCGGCAGCCGTCGTCCATAACAACTTTGCGTGCGACTCTTCGCCTCGCTAGCAGAAACAAACCTTTCAGTAAACGGAACCCTCAAGACGCTTCTTCGACAACAACTCTCCCCTTTGTGGGAGGATCTGCAGGGACGATGACGCCTCGTCGAACTTCAGTCCATCCATCCAAAGCGACGAGTAATTGCACACAAGCCGTCCTTGCGCTGATTCAGGCTCCGCCGTGGCTCTCTGCCGAAATACGTAAACTACATCCGGCGATAAACTCCGCCCCCGTCATTTATGAAGGTGAGGCACGCGTGCTTCTAGCGTAAAACATAGTACAGGCTGCTCTGTTGAACATTTCAGGGTATTTATGGAAATGTACAGTTAATATACGCATACGCAATCTGTAATGACGAAAAACGAAGCTAAGCTTAGTAAATACGATATACGACAAGATTCCGTTTTTCTGTAGCTGGGCGTTTCGGGAATGAACAATGTCTCTTCACCATTATAACCAGAACATTATAGTTTCTGCAGCAGTTAGGTTATCAACGCCACTTAAATCTATTCTGTCAAAATCATTAAGTAGCATCAGGCGTATGTAATATTTAGCAACACTTATAATGCACTAAATTTAATGGAAAGTGAAGAATTTGCCTATGTGGCTATACTAGAAATACTGAAGTTATACCACAAGTCTTTGCGTGAAGGTCGTAGGTATATGGTTAGAGGCAGAGGATTTCAAATATGTTACTTGAGTTATATCTCACTCAGGGAAGAAATATACTACTATTTTAAATATCATTTTTATACTCAGTATAACCTACATAACAAAAACGAAACATTTTTTCCATCGTTTCCCATTTATAATTGGAAGTGCAGAGAAGTAACTAGGGAAATTCCGGAGAGGTTGCGTGAATCCACGGGGAAGTTTGTTTCTGAAAAACAACGACACTTTAATTTTACGGAGAGTTTACAGACACTTATGAAGATTTTATACTAGCAATTTCCGTTTAGTTAAGATTATATTTTTTAATGTATCCATAGTATTATTAGTGACTCAAAATTTTCGTGGACTCTTTTACGAACAAGTTAAACTTCAATGAAGGCGTACATTTGAGTGTCTCCTTTCATTGAACCACGCCGCGTTAGACACAGCACGGACGACTTTCGACCAATGACGAACTTGCTACAGGCTGTTCACGATAATGTGAGCATTTTTTAATGAACCTTAGAAAAAAGTCACTGGCCCTGAACGCATATACTTTAATGGGCGCACTAATTAACATTTGACCAGTAACGTTGGCAACGATGGATGGAAAATAGTTCCATATCTTAACGTCGAATAAAAAGTGTTAGGTAACCATTTGTGGTAACTTATATTATTTCTTTCGATTTCCGTTCGTTTAATGCATCGAAGTGTTAAAATAAGCATATTTGTATAATACTTACTTTCTTAAAAATTTCACAGTTTTTCTTGACTGGCGCATGGATAAAGTGATAAGGCAATGTTAATGTTTCATAAGGCGGAAGAATACATAACGGGCATACAAGTAGATCTTAAGCAGGGCTTTCAAAAGTGCTCATTTTCCGTGAACAGCCTATACGAAAAATCTCGTGCTACTTGGTCTGGGGTTAAACTGTAGCAACAGCCAGTGACTAGAGAGCTGACGTTCAAGCGCACAGAGGATCACGCTGTCTGGCTTGTCGCCGAATGATTCGGAAATTTCAGGGTATCTAATAGGGCCTACTTGTGTGTTCTTAATTACATACTTAAACTTGTAGGGTTGTCACTAATACATTTTTGCTTTAACTTCTGCACTTGCACACATGCAATACTACGCGAATTCCGCGAAAGAAAGAGACAATTCATCTTTTTCAGCTTTTCTTTTGTCGTAAGAAATCTCCGTCTGTTTGTGTGTCTCAACCTCATCCACCCTGCATTAGCCACGAACAAGTATCCGAAGTTAGTGAGGGCAAATTGCGCACATGGTTCAAATATTGTTAAGTACCTAAAATGTTTATAAATCGGAGTTTATTCAATTAATTTCAGAAAAAAATGTTGATATTAATCCCAAATTCACAACGAAAATTATATTTATTTTCAACAATGTGACAAGTTATTTTCCCATCGTCTTGGTGTTACAGAGGCAGTATATGGTGGGTTTAGGCTATCAGACTGGGAGAAGGAAGCGTCTATTGCCTGCATTAAGGACAATCCCATAATTCGCATGCAGTGATGTAGAGAAAGCATAGATAACCGAAATCAGGATGTCCAGACCTGGGATCTAACCCGTGTCATTATGAATACGAAGCCAGTGTTATTACTAGGCCACCTCGCTTAATATATTATTTTTAATGAAACATTCACAATTATTTATATTTTACTCATGCCCCTCTCAGTAATTTTCTTGTGTATGTAACTGAAGGATGATTAATAAAACATACAACTGAATGAACTGCCACGAAAGAAGATATAATAGTGGAATCACGCTAATTATTTTCCACGTAATTAAGAGTCAATATCCTCAAAGTACTAAATATAAAACAAAGGTAAGAAATACTGATGCAGTCACATTAGTTTCGTTGCTACTAAGCAGTTGTTGGCGTATTTTTAATCAAAATATCCCTAAATGTTTTTAAAGCAGTTTTTTTTTGTGATGTACAATCTAAGTTTGAATCAGTGGGTTAATCAGTGGAAACCCACTGGTTCACATTGAGATTAAACTACTAGAATCACCAAAAAATGGCTCCAATTAGAATCAGTGGAAAAACACTCGTTATTTTAGTGAAACAATTTCACTGAATTGAATTAGGGACGTGAAACAATTTCACTGATTGAATAAGTGACTGCTAACTGCGTATGGCGTAATAAATATTGTTTAAATGGAATTCAGGCAAATTATTACTAGCAATAAACTTATTTCCGTTAGTCATTGTTCATTTTGCGCAATTTAGCGCAGTTTATAAATGAAAAGAAATAATTGCGGGTGGTCAGGATTAAACGCGCACCATCCCCACCCCAATATCCACCCCCTTCCCCCACCCCACCTCCCGGGAATCTGAAACAAAAGGGAAATGGGTGTAAATGAAATTTTAAATATTATTATTCCGTAATTTAGTGTGGGTGGGGACGTTATTTAAATTAATGGGGAGGAGGTAGATAACTGCCCCTGCAAGGCAGCAAGAGGTCGGGAGGAACCAAGCCTCCACCAATGTTACGGATATGACTTATGGTCATATCCACACAAAAAAGGGTTTAGGGGTATAGCTGAAATGATAGTTAATGGTAGAGGTTTTTTTTTTAACTGACGGGGTTTATTATGGCTTGAGAAACAAGTAAGACAAAAAGCATTTACGGTTTACATGGCACTGAGTGATTAAACACGTGGGAGAGCTATAATAAATGTTATTCATTTATGTTACAACTATGCTGGCACGCCTGGTTAAATAGTTATCTCCTACGGACAGTTCCCACCTTAGTCTTGACGCCGGAGGCTGTATCTAGTCGATAGGATGGTGGCAGACGGATACACCCATGTTGTGATCTTCCCTGGATGCTGGTCGGATGTGGAAAGACATCGTGCCCTGCCTTACAGTGTGCCATATCGGTGCGTCATTCACGCGTCCATGTCTCCGATCTCTGACTGATGGAGGGGTGTTTCGCAAGCCGCCTTGCCCGACGGTTGCTGCAATAAGTTGCCGCAATTCCTGGCGTCCAGATTTTACTTCGAATGTGTGTTGTATGTACTATTAACGTCAATTCATAACAGTTGCCTTACCAATTTGGGTGCCGAGCCATCATTGATTACGAAGGGGAAAATATATATGTCTTATAATTCTTTATCGAAAGTATGTAGTTTTAAATTGTATGTCCTATGTGTTCCTTTTTAGTATAATTTGTAACCTTTAGGATTCGTAAAACAAATAGTTCGTGTTAGTACACCCACTTGCCTACATTTATGTACATGAAACCATCAAACCGAACGCTATTATGATTACGTGAACACGAAATGAAAGAAGTAAAAGCGGAATTAAAGACTGAATGTCCATGTTACCTAGTAAAATAGCATAGTGAAATACTAAGTTCACATTTTTGAAAGTTTTTTATTTTGGTTTGATTAGTTTATGCGATGTTTTTCTTTTATTTGATACACGTCGTTTAAGTCATACTTCAGTCAAAAAACACATCACTGATGAACCGCGAATAAAATGGTTGAGGAATCAGTGGAAAATGTCACTGAATCTATAAGAGAATGAAATTTGCATTTTTTCACTAGTATATCTGTTAAATTCACTGAAATAGCAGTTGAATCAGTCAGGTACTGTTGCCTGACTCAAACTATGAAATCATCACAGATTCAGATATAGAGTGTAGTGTACGGAAACTGAGTCGTCGATGGCTTTCTTGAGAAAAAGTTTGCGCGTGAGCTCAATTTCTGAAGTTACTACGATGTTGTTTGCTCGAATCCCGTGTAAGCATCTGCTATTTTTACATTTAATTTTTTATTAAGTTATTAATAACCAGAGCTTTATGAAGGAAGTATAACTGGCACAGTTGTTCCCAAACTAAACCACGCAAATTTACGTCCACAAAACGTCGCGGCCACTGAGACACAACTTGCACCTCCTCGGGTTTCGAACCCAGAAACTGGTGACCTAGAGGTAACGCATTATACTTTTTGAAATCAGAATCGTAATGATTGTATAGACTGTTCACGGTAAAATGAGCACTTTTGAAAGCCCTGCTTAAGATCTACTTGCACGCACGTTGGGTATTGTTCCGCCTTATAGAAAATTATCATTGCCATGGGTCTCATCACTTTATTCATGCGTCGGTCAAGTGTAAACATGAAATTATTAGGAAAGTAAGTATTTTACAAATGAATTAATTTTTAGTCTTCGATTCATCACAAAAATAAAAACAGAAAGCGGAAGAAATTATTTCAGTTAACAGAAATGGTTACCTAACACTTTTTATTCGACGTTCAGATACGGAATTACTTCTTATCCATCGTTACCAACTTTACTTGTGGCTTGTAACTTAGTGTGCCAGTTAAAATATATGCAGGTAAGGGCAGTGACTAAGGTATTTCAAAAGTTCTCACTTTATCGCGAACAGCCTTTAAATTCTGTGTGACACTAATTCCAGAAAGTTTTTTTAAACGAAGTATATAATTCGACTTTAACATTCTTCTGAAGTAATAAGAAATTCGTGCAAAATTGTGTACGAAATCTGTGTTTTCGTGCGATTAGGGTTTAATATATAACTGTTTTAAGTGTGATTTCTTCGTAAAAACTTAAAATAAAAATTTCCGCGAACCACAAATATTTTTGTGTGGTTTACTGGTTTCTTCAACAATTATATTCATCTGTTACGGAGCATGTAAATCGTGTACAATGTAAAAATTGACATATAAAAATTATTCAATTTCTAATTCCCACAGTACTTCTAATTTTTTTTTCCATATAATTTTGCCCCCTTTTCTCACCTTTAGCACATTGTTCTTTTCTGTTATAAAAATATAAAAATTATAATTTCTTGAAATATTTGTGTACATGAGCGTGGTTAAGATTTATTTACCATGTTATGTAGATCTCTTTCCTATCACACTTGAATTCATAAACTGAAAACACAAATCAGCAACAGTTAAACAATTAATTTTATGTGTAATTACAATTAGTTACTTAACTTTAGACAAACATAAAAAAGGGCGAAATATTATTATTTTTACTTGGAAATGTTAATCTATTAAGCTCAAATAATTAAAAATATTATATCTTGAAATGTTGCTTTCTTGAAGCAATGGAAATTTAAATTTAGACTTAGTCATGCGAGAGGTTGAGCCTCCGGACATTATTATATCTGCTTTTATTCTGAAATATGCATAAAATGTAAACAGTTTTAAAGCTACTCCAGCTCTATTAAGTTTAAATTTTTCTCCCGAGAAAATTTTGAAGTTCTTCTAAGTACCCAGAATTTTGGCGTGCTTTTATGCCCCGAATTTTACCGGAAAGAAAATTTCCGCGCTCTAATCCCTTCTCCAGAAGAACCCTCCATAAATTTTCCTGATTCCGTTAAAGTAATTAAATTTCTTCTGCGGGTTTACGGTCAGTATTTTTAGCTCTAAGATTATGCTTGTTTACGGAGTTCAAGGAATTATATTATTTTTGTGCTGTCAGACGTCTTCTGTTTTAGTATATTAGAATGAGTAACCAAGATAGGGGCTCGTAGACATAACACAGCGCAGTTAAACATCCCCAGAATCCACCAGCTAAACGACCGATCATATTTTGCTCTAGACGACCAGGCTGCAGTCGGTAGTTTCGTTGGAGGCCATCTGGCAGTGCGCAACTGCGTATGTATTTAAGGGTGTGGGTGGCACTAAAGTAACTATTTCTCTCACCCTTCGCGTTACCGAACTGTCTTTCTCCGACTCGTGATTCCGCTTAGAGGAAACTTCAAGGGCACTGACTAGCAGACATATTATTTATATATTTGAAATGCCCTTCAACGTATAGACACCACATTTTATACAATTTCTATAAATGAAGAAACTTCAAAGGCATTAAGTAATATAAAAACATTGTTTATGTTCTAAATAATCTTCAACATGCATATACCTCATTTGACACGTTTACCGTCAACTTACGAAAATCAAGAGTTAAATGTTAATTCACAAAACAAATAAAGTGGACAATAGTTTGTGTTTTTAAGTTTAAAACTTACATCAAAAACTTTTTTGTTCTGTAACACAGACACAAAAATCGGTTATTAAAGAGTGGAATAAGGTAAGCAGAAAATTAAAATTTCCTAAGCGTAATCTGCTTTGAAATAATTCTGTCAGAGTAACAAAAATAATGAAATATTAATAACATATGTTAAAATTTTTAGTTGATTGTGTGAATGTTATTTTTCACAGCATTCTTTTCCAGTGGAATTTATTTCATCTGGACAAGTAAACTTTATGTTATTATTGAAATTAAAAAAAACTATATAACTATGAGCGGCATGTAACTATGAAAACACTATGACACATAACTTACTTAATATTTTAATTATTTATACGTTAATTTTTTAAACTTTAATTGCTTTTAACAAAAACTAATCAACTATTGTGTCAACCGAGACCTGTTACTCTTACTGTCAGTTGTTACGTTACAATTCTGTCAAATCCTGTTCACTTTGTACATTCTGAAATTAATATTATTTCTGGCGTATAAAAATTTGTGCTCTCAAACAAAAACATTTATTAAAAGAGAAATAATGACTCAGCAGATTCGTTGTGAAACGAGCACTTTTAAAATCAATATTCGCAAATGACAGATTTACTCGTATCGATCCACACGTGCTTTTTACGGATGTGCCGACTTACGGATATGTTATCAGTAAAGTAGGCAGCGTTGCAGGTTTGTAAAAACTGAATATTTTTGTTTCTACTCGATTTATGCACAGAAGAGAACGAACGTTCATATTTGTAATATACTTACATTACTCGCAATTTCACTTTTACTTGACGGATATATGTACATTGTAATGTTATTAATGAAAATATTAAGTTTGCGTGTGGTGGAAAAATACAAAATGGGAAACAAAGTAAATACTAAGCAAGGCTTTTAAATGTGCTTGAATATCCTTAAACCGCCTGAATATACACATTACCTCAAAAAATATAAAATAACTAGCAATTTCGTAAATGAAAATCAGGTTCACAAATTTATGAATTTCCATATCTAATGTGTATTAAAATATTATATATTGGAGAATGCTGACAAGTGTTGGTGCGGCCTACAATGTTTTGTTTCCTATAACTTTTAAATTCCGTGAGTAATTTAATTTTAAAATACAAATAATAAACACGTGGACTATCGTATTATTAAACATAAATATAAAACCGATAAAATTGCACCTGATAAGTACTGAATCGTTTTAATGTACAAATATAGATGTACAAATTGGCCAGTGTTTCACGTAAAAAATATGAGCAAATGAACGGACAGACAGATAACATCACTTTTGTTTGGGCACGAAAAGTGACTTACGACTAATTGTCGTTAAGATTGTCATCTCTACTTAATTGGTGTCGCTGGCATCAGGAATGGAGGAAATTTGGTCTTTACTCGTTTTATTTTTTCATTGCCAAAATACAAGTTAAAGTTTTTTTGACCACCAATTAGAGATTTTGGATAGTTGGCATGTTCCTGCACGCGTTGTCCGAGTTCTTCCTGGTACGTGTTCACTGAGTGTTATATATGAGTACAAGCTTAACACCCCGCTACAGACTTCTAGCTCCAAATTGTTAGTCACATGCAATGCTAACACACACGTTGTGAATTAAAACACTTTCTTAATTCATAAACCACTTTAATTCATGCAAACTGAGGGTCAAAAGTCTGAAGAGTGGAGCGTCAGATAACGACATATGTCAAATGCATAAAGTGGAATTAATTAATGTACAGAAAATCGCAACCTAATAATGTAGCAGTTACTTTGTTTACAATTGCGAGGAAATGTTAAACCAGGAGCGAATCACTACTTCCCAGTACTTAAAAAGTGATGTTATGGTAATACTTAGCAGCATTCAGGTACATAACTTAAGGATTTTAAAATGATAAACTATACATGTATAGTACTCATCCTTCGTTTGATTTTCACACACAGATTTGTATGCATTTTGTTAGATAAATAAAAGTATATTTGTGTCTCTCAACACGTAACTTGGAATGAACATGCGAGTAAAGCGTACATCTTCAACAGTAAATCAGTTGTGTAAAATAATTAATATACCACGCCATTCAACGCTCAAAGCTTGACGTTAAGTATGATATAAGAAAGAGATAAGTGATTTATTACCGGAAAATACGACTACTTTTAAATTTTCAGTATGCTCTGTTCATGTCAAAAGATAAATTTTCGCTACCGGTAGTCGTTTGTACGTGACGCTATTTTCTCCACTTGAGACAGGCAATGAGAATTTTACTGTTCTAATTATGTAAGTATTTGGTTGGTTGGCATGCAAATACGCCCCTCATCATCCAAGCATCGTCCAAGCAAAAAATATGTCAAAATGGTACAACAATTTGAAGTTTGTGCTAGCGCATGATGTTTTTGGCAAGCATGAAGAAGAACAAAAATAAAGAATACTTTGGTATATTAAACGCGGTTATGTGGTGTGAAGTGAGACATATCTGACCTATTTGACGTTGTCAAAACCCGCACCTCGCGAAGAGATTCCCGTGTAAGACGCCCCTAGCGAGCGAGAAGATAGATGACCCGCTAGTCGCTACCGCTGTGCGGGTGGTATAAAGATACCCAGTGGGGCTGATGGATGCCCGTACATGTATTCAGCATTTTACAGCCGACGGTGGTAACAGAGCTGCTACCGCCAGACTATTTGTCAATGTCACCTCTGCACCTCCCCTCCTCCCCTTTTTACCAGCGTAATAAGCGGAAAAATTTCTCTGTCATATCCCAAACCTGTACTTCCCCGACTTTACCCTTTCTATCGTTCTTGGAAGCGTAGATAATTTCTAAAGAATTTTCAAAGCGACATACTGGCGACACGATATGTGATGAGCGAGTTGAGGCTCTGCTAGTAATGTAATGATTCATTTTTTCGAGCAGGACATAGCTCTTTATGCGCTTCTCATAAATAATTTTGTTAATACTCCAGTTAATTAAAACCCTATATATACCAGTAATGTATGGGGGGAAAATGGATGTTCCTAAAGTATCATTTGTCTGTGTATTCTGCGACGTAATTCCTCGCGGAAGATAAATTTCACCATTTACTCGAGAGCGCGATATTTTTAAACCACGTAAAATATTTTGCGTGGAATAGTAATAAACTCTATACAGAGTGTCCACAACAATCACTGACATTCTCCGTCAAGCGATTCCTCACATGACTATAGACGAAAAGTATATACATGATATACAGCATAACTGGCTAGCTATGAACGGTTCACGTCAGTAAAGGCGGAGATGTGCGACAGGTATGTGCGAATAGCACGGGATCAAATTTACATAGACCTCTGACAGCACTTGTAGTTTATTAGCATGTTAACATACACATCTACAGAAAAAAAAATTACTGTCGGTGTACATACATAAGTAATCGGTAATGGGAAAATTTTGGTTGCCACCCTGGTGTATCCAGTCACATTGGAGGCAACTGCAACGCCTCTGTACTGTGTGTATGTGTGTGTGTGTGCATGGTACCTCATTTACTAGTACACACTAGTTTTTCGTATGTATTTATGCGAGGAATCACTTCGCGGAGTTTGCTGGGGCTTCTTGTGTACATCCTCTATATATATATATATATATATATATATATATATATATATATATATATATATATATATATATATATATGCGAAAGAAACCTGGATCGAAATAGTTTTCAACAATGTATTTTTTATCGTAGAAGATATATATATATATATATATATATATATATATATACACACAGACACACGTGTTAGAAAATCCCCAAGCGTTAAAAGTTAAAAAAAAACTACCTAGCTTTAATGCAGGAGACTATCTCGTGCATGACTAGGGAAACCTGGAGTCTAGCGAAGTATAGTTACTTTGCATCAATATTTTACTTTGTCCTCAATTTTCGGTTTCACCCACGAAAATCAGGACTTGGAAATTCTTTAGCCGTGTCAGTGGGTGGTATAAGTACCGACGCAAGTTCATCAAAGGATACAGGAGGGAATTGAAGTCGTGTATTTTCTTACTTAACGAGTTCGCAAAGCCGGCGAAGTTGCAACAGGGCCAACTTGCGAAGAGGAAATTCCAAACTCGGCTTCTTTGTGTTTCAAGATGCTTGGTCCTGACATCATACTGATGACCTTTGAAGCTTCGCACGAGTTTATTTTGCGAAGATTAGTATCGGTGTTTCACGTCTTGGCTGGATGGATAAAGTCTCAAACTTTTAGGCAAAAACTAACAGCATAAAATAAAATTGATATTCTTCCGTATATGGTTTTAAATTTTTGATTATTTTTTACTTTGTGAAGTTTTTGCATATTCTGAAATTTTATTTTTGACATAATACTATCGTGGCCAGTCACGTAAACTAATACGGTCGTTCATTGGCCCCACGAAGCTCTTGAAAAACGTGCCTTGAGATTGATTCGCTCTTACACTTTGCGTCGGATTCCAACAAATCGGCTGGGCTGCCGTCAGCCTAGTTAAACTCCAGACACTGATTGGGGAACAATGTTCAGCCATATGTTTGACCAAAACGGTCGTTTCGCTGGCGTATGTAGCAGGATATTGCAATACCCGCCTCTGTTTAGCTTCTGTATTCGTACATGTTGCTCTAGTTCGTCCTGACCCTCAGGAACGTCCAGGAAAGTTAGCTAGGGGGTAGCGTAACTCGAGGCAGAATGTAAGACCAAATTAAGACATAAGTCACTCCTTTTATTAACAAAATCTCTTTAAATTAATCCATCAAACATTTAAGAACTGCAATTAAGTTAATTTAATGAAAACCTTTTCTCTAGTCTCTTTCTTAGTCTCTCAACACTATCAGCTACAACTCTCTATTTTCTATATCTGCTGTACTCGTTGTTAAGACTTTCTCTGGCTACTACGATCTCCGACGTCCTAGCCTAGCTTGACGGTCCCATCTGCGCCTACACTGTCCTATGCATATAGGCTGTTCACGGTAAAATGAGCACTTTTGAAAGCCCTGCTTAAGATCTATTTGTTTGCACGTCGTGTGTTATTCCGCCTTATGTGAAATTAACATTGCCGTGAGCTTCATCACTTCATTCACGGGTCGGTCAAGTGAAACTGTGAAATTATTAGAAAAGTAAATACTTTGCAAATCTGATCATTTTTACACTTTGGTGCATTTAAAATAAAGAAAGCAAAAAAAAAAATTCTCAGATATCACAAATGGTTACCTAACACTTTATATTTGACGTTAAGATACGGAATTACTTTCCATTCATCGTTACCAACTGTACTGGGCGCGCGTCACTCAGGGTGGTCGTTATAATATATTCACACAGGGGCAGTAACGTTTTTCTAAGGTTGATTTCAAAAGGGTTCACTTTATCGTGAACAGCCTTTACCACTGTAGTTTGCTGGCGTAGTCACTCTGCACGGCTCTCCGGTGATTGGGCTCCCCGCCGGCCTTGTGGCGACGTTGTGCGACTCTCTCGGCTGGTGTCGACCTTGAACGCTGTTCTGCAGCAGTCTTCTCACGGCATGGATGCAGTCACAGAACAGTCTGGGGGGGGGGGGGGATGCTCGTGCGTGTCCCATATATATACTGTGGGATATCCCTGGCCGCTTTCTTCATGCCACCCTGCTTACCAAACACTGGACGGCTCCCACCTCGGCACGGCACCTTGCTGCCCTCGGACTCTGGGTCTGTCAGTCTCGCCCAGCTGCCCACGCCTTCTCCACAACAATGTTCTGTAGCTGAGACATCTAGCTTATGCAGTAAAATATTTTTGTAGCCTATTAACGCCCTCGATTTATGCTGGTGGACTAACAGTGGGGTGGCCTACGTACTACAATAATTGAAGCCTACTGCTTAGAACTACATTCACACACCAGTAGTTCATTCAAGAATTGATACCGATAATACTTGATTGGAAAACAGTGGAGGCAGAATTTGTCAATATGACCGTTTCCGTCGAAGCTCGACTGGTACAGATTTTTTCCACCATACATCAATCAATGGTGGTTCTCCTTAATTTGTTCAGGAAATGGTCTAATGTGTTGTGGAGTTCCCAACTTTGCAAAGTAAGGACGTTCAAAATTTCTACATATGCATCCTGATTCATGGTAAATTATAAGATAAAAATTTTCATTACAGCTTGGAAGTTAACTGAAAATGTTACGATATACACTTGCGAACTCTGTCATCAAGTCATTAGTCACCTGTTGTCTAGTTTATTTAACAATTGACTCTTTTAGATCAGGTTTACTAGAATGCAGCTGCTAATGTCGTGGAGCAATTATTAGCTACAGTTTTAACTCCTCCAGTTAATTTACGGTTTCGCGTTTGGAAGGCATGTTATAAATACGGCGATTACTAGTAGGTGTGTAATATTAGGTATGAAGTGCTACAGTTATTCTAGCTCCACAGTGATGAGAAAATTATATCAAGTAACACATTTGAGCGTGGATACAAACATTTCTATTTTCATTACAGAAATCAAAACGCGTTTTGGATGATATCATGCTATCTGGCATATAACCGAGAAATACAGAAGAAGTGGCATGTGACCGTAAATACTTCACTGTTGGAAGGAAACACCGTGTAGCTCAGACTTCGTTAACATTATTAGGAATTTTTAGCTTTAAAATAGTAAAGTGCAGAGATTTTTTTACTCTTTCTGATATAGTCACCAAATTTTTCTGTGTCGAGTGGTATGTTTTTTTGTTATGGAACTGAATATTAAAATTAATTGAAATTAATACTTTTCACAAGGTGTGAGGGTATGCTGCTGTACGTTATGTGAACAAAAGATGACATCGGAGACGTAAATACTGAACATAGCAAATTCAATTCTTGTCTTGTTATTATAATGAATTGAGAGTTTCAAGTGTTCAACTCAATATTATTTTTGACAGAAAATATTATGACGTTGTACATTCGTTTCGTGAAGTTTATAAATGAAAATATTGAACCATTTTTTACTGTACTGCCAAATAAAAATTGCCTAATAATGATTCGTTTTCTACAATATGTGTTGACAATACCGAAAAAAGTGAACATTACAATTTATAATAGTTTTACATGATATAGCTTTTCGTAACTTGGGTTACCAACATTTACAAAAGCACACACGACTTTTCCCCTTTTTAAGGAAGCTAATTAGAAGAGGTAAAAAATATACTTTTATTTAGCCAGATGTTAGTATAACTCACAATCGGTTGTGCTACTGTGTTAAATGGAGGACTTAAACCGGCCCTTAGCATTAAAAGGGACCTAAAAAAAAAAACATAATGTGAATGACACTTGTCTTTTCTGCGTTATGTATTGCTTCGTTTTCACATATCCCCGCGGGTATACAAAGAATTTTGTACCACTTATTTAGCTTTCTTATGATTGAAATGGTCTGACAACCGTTGCCTCTGGGATAATGTAACTGTCCGTCATGGTGTACCAGGGGGTTTTCTGGGTTCACCTGTTTCTTCTACCGTTTATATTAGGCCACTGCTTCAACCAACACCTCATCCCACTTCTTCCAATCTACAAGCAAGTGCCTCACACCCGGTTACACGACCTCATCTAGTCTCATTCATATTTGGCCACGTGCTCAGCGTGGTAGAGCTGTACTGTCAGGTAATAGCCCTCACGTGGCAAACAAACCTAGTTACTTGACCGAGAGTGCATCACTGGCGTCAACGTATAGGCGCATACAGAACTGCAAGGTTCCTCGCAGTCATCCCTTAACCAATGAACGAAATGAGAGTTATATAAACTTCAACATCAATAATAAACATAAACAAATCAATTGTAAACCTTAGAATTCCTGTTAAAATCGAAGTAGCTTTACTCGGGAGAGTGATTTCAAACAGTAATTATTACAAATTAAAAGATAAGTCTACTCGTATGCATTATTAGTTTTAAGTAACTAACACAATTTTAAATAAAAGTAGTTCTTACTCATTCATGTGAATAAACTAATTTATCAAAGTATAAATTCTCTGTTAATCCTTAGTCCTCCAGAAAATACAAATAAAGTTCATATTTCAGTACAGTTTCAAATTAAGTGAGTGAGTGAAGAGATTTTTGTGGCTCTTAACGTCGCGGTCTGGAGAGCCAACGCGGGTGAAACGAGGTGAATATGGAGCAGCGCCGGAATGAAACGGCGGAAAAAACGGTAGATCCCCGAGAAAAGTCGCCGAACAGCGGTATCGTACGGCACGATTCCCATTTGCGAAAATCATGAGTGAATCAACTGGGGATTGAAAACGGTTTATCCCGGTCGGAGGTGAGCAGTCTAACCGCTCAGCCATTGTAGCCCCTCCAAATTAAGACTTAGTTTTAATGTTTAATCTTACCAGTCCGTTCAACTCGCTTTTCGGATTCATGGTCCGAGCGGCACTAAAACAATAAACGTAAGAAAAATATTTATTTTACTTTAATTTATGGAACTTGACACACATTAGCTTAGCAACTGCAAAGTTAAATACTTAAGGTTTCCGACGTCCCCTGACTCATTCCTGCTCTTGGTAGCAGCGCTTTGCAGTGTGGAAGCAGCCAAAATCAAAAGGGCTTCGGCAAACTTTTATCATCGCACTACTATTCTCCATTTTACTGGAAGACATTAAGGCTGAAGTAAAACAACTGTCTATGGAGCACTGCATCGACTATACTACGGAAGAACTCATTAAAAAAAGTAGTTCAGACACCATAAAAATTGTAAAAAATGAACGATTTATGCAGTATATGAAAGAATGTATATATTTTTCAACATCGTAAAATATTTTTCCTAAAATATAATTTTTAAATGTAAAAATAATCGATTAAAATAGCCTGTATTTTTTACTAAATTTTAGCATTTTTCCATTTTGGATGCTTCAGAATTTGCAAGAAAATCGTCGTGGAATATCGTTATAATGTTTACAATGATTGTGTGTAAGAAAATTGTAATAATTATGTACGAAATAATTGTTATAATTGATTTTATGTGCGTCCATTTGTCACAAACATTTATGGCTGAAACTGATGTAAGTAAAATTAATTATAAAATTGGTATGATACATTATTACTATGATTTTATTACACATTGACACAGTAAATATTATGATGATATTTCTTGAAGAAGATTTTCTTGTGAATCCTGCTTTCCGAAGCATCCAAAACGGAAATGCGCTTAAATTTGGTTAAAAATACGGACTCTAATGATGGATTAAATTTTTACGTTTAAAAAGTGTATTGTCGTAAAAAATATTTAATCATGTTGCAAAATACATACATTCTTCTTTCATATACAGCATAAATCACACTCTTCTGACATTTGTCATGGTGTCTGTAGTAATTTTTATGAGTACTTCCCGCTGTACAGTCAGGTCCAGTGCTCCACAAGCAGTTGCTTTACTACCGCATTTGTAACTTTAACCTAACTACAACCATTACTAGCTCGAAATAGGTCGCAGGCCCTGCCTAGGCAAACCATGCGCTAATGATGATTCCGGTCTCGCCGGTCGACGACAGAACAACGCCCCAGACATCAGTGGTAACGCAACTCAGCGCTCGCACACACGTCTGCTGAAGCCAGTAGACCTGAGTTTCGTCATCCTCTGCGTGGATCGTGCCCAAGACTCAGTTTCACAACAAGCAGTCGCCATCGCCCGTGCGAAAACTCTCATATTACGAAGGTGGACCAATTACGACACCGTAGCTAGATCACTTCCGGCAAACACAGACTGTTCACGGTAAAATGAGCACTTTTGAAAGCCCTGCTTAAGATCTACTTATACGCATATTATGTATTCTTCCCCATATGAAAAATTGGCATTATCATGATCCTCGTCACTTTATTCATGTGTCGGTCAAGTGAAACTATGAAATTATTAGATAAACAAATATTTTACAAATCTGCCAATTTTTACTCTTTGATGCATAAAAAACAGAAAGTGGAAGAAATAATTATAAGTTATTACAAATGGTTATCAACAGTTTTTATTCGACGTTAATATATGGAATTACTTTACCTCCATCATCTACTTTATTGGGTGCATGTCACTACGCCCGTTAAAATACATGCAGGTAAGATCAGTGACTTTTTTCTAAAGTTGATTTCAAAAGTGCTCACTTTATCGTGAGTAGTCTTTATCAGCAAGATCCAACATGGCGACGGCCGCCTACAGTGATCTCTCTGCAATTCGTGGCTTCAGGGTCCAGCGAACAGATTTTTGAACAATTCATGACCAAAGAAAATATATCCCCGTGAATATCTCATACGTGTCAATACTGCACGTGCCTCAAAGGCAGCAATAACGTGTGGATGTTTGTTTTCATTTTACTTTTTCTTATGAAGGGCCGCGGTGGCTGAGCGGTTAACCTGCTCGTCTCCCACCTAGGCGAACCAGGTCCAATCCCCGACCGGGCCACTACCGGAATTTTGCATTTGGGAATCGTGCCGGATGATGCCGCTAGTCGGCGAGTTTTCTCGGGGATCTCCCATTCGCTCCACCCTTTCATTCCAGCTCTGCTCCATACTCACTTTGATTAACACTCATCGGCTTTCAAGACTTCGCTGTTAAGCGCCGCCCAAATCTCTTCACTCACTTAAATGGGCCACTTCTTATCAGTAGCGTTGTTGCAATTTTTCAGTAGTGATATCATTATAAGTTTTAGTGGCGATTGGAATTGCTGAAAACTTTGAGCATGACAGTACTGTGGGTGGAAAAATAATTAAATCCTCACATTTATGTGCATATTTAGACATTTGTACTGTTTGTGGGGTATCGACCTGTTCAATCACCATGTCCACAATTGTGGACATGTTACATATAAATGAAACTTATTACCGGTACTGTACACAGCATGCCACCAGTGCCCAATTTTCCTTCTGGCTAGTCTTATTTGTGGAGTTACCACTACGCCTCTTTGACATGATTGGTTAATTCCAATATCATCGCACAAGCAGCACGTTTCTCATTGGCTGAAAAAAAAAATGCTGAACACAAGTACACTTTACGTGATTGCAACACTTCAGCTTGGAAATTAATGGGTGACCGAACGGGTTCAGGTTGACGTATTCTGCATGTCGGACAACTACTGTTCAATATGGAAAAAATTAAGATATATTTGTGTAACTAAAAAATTCGTTTAAATTATTTTTCTTCGCGAAACTTATATACTATTTCAATTACATAACTCGTATGCACAAAATAACGATAATTGCATGTAGTGCCTCTTTTAGGGAGCGCATGCGCCAAATTACCTTGCGCGCAGTGGCACAGTTATGTTTAGTTTTTGGGTTATTGTATGCCGAGCCAAGAACGGATTAATTCATTAGTATGGGGAGTGGAATGTTTGCTGTATCCTCACCATGTGACGAGTGTGGATGTTACTGCGTCACCGCGTGTTTGGTTACGTAATTATGTCGCTGGATGATGTTAAGGTGTCGTGGAATGATTTCCAACCGTTATGTTCCATTAACAATTTTATACTTGCAGATATAGCCATTAGAATAATCGCATTCTGCATGTGCAGGCTGAACATTTTTCACAATGAGCAAATGGGATATAGTTAACTACGCATAAAGAGTTGAAATTATGATGCAATCGAGACATTGCAAAGCCAATGTGTAGGTATAAGGCTCCAAAGAAAACAAATGATTTACTGATACAACTAACGAACCTACTTTCCTCTATATGGGTGCAAATAAAATTTAGTGAAGTTCTTTAAAGCTTTGATAGTATGTAGGCCTGGATATATCGTTGACTGCAGTAACATTAAATGTGAAACTAGAAACATGTGCAACAGTACCGAGGCAATTAGAAATACGTAAGTGCCATACCCGGGACTCGAACCCAGAAAAACCCTCGTAAAAATAAGCTAGAGTGCCAACAACTGCATCACGGAAGTAGGATTCGAATAATAAAATTCGAATGTAATCAGTCTAATGTTTTGAATAATACGGTTCACTAACTTAAATTTCTATACGTGACCTAACTGTATGAGCCCCTTAAGACACGTAAGTTTAAATGGCCTACTATAACGCTACTTGTGTGAAAAATTGGGTGGAAATTAGTTGATTCTTCTCCGAGATATGGCAAAAAAATTTAACTTCTTAATCGGTGGTATCTTTCAAGATTGCCTAAAAATGTGGTTCTATACACTGCTCAACTAATATATACGATCAGCATAGAAATTTTGTTTAAATTGTGTAATAGACATGCCAAACGTATCAAAATATTGATATGACCACGATTTTTAAAATCACTCGGGCCACACTTAAATCATGTAACTCTACTGACCTTCTGTGGCAGTATTGGTGTGCAAAATTTTGGTGGAAATTAGTTGAATTGTTTCGGAAATATGGCAAAATGTTCCACTTTCTCACCTTGTGCTATTTTACAAAAATGACGGAAAAAGATATCTGTATGCACAATTGATGCTTCAAAAAGACACTCTCCGCGTACAAAATTGGGTTGAATTTTGTTGAATTGTTTCACAGGCATAACGCATTAATATAAATGACTTATATGAACACGATAGAAAATACCTGCCGCACATAAAACATGCTTGTTTAAATACCCTACTGCAGCTCTTCTTCCGTGAAAAATTTGGTGCGAATCGGTTGATTGGACCTGGAGATATGGCATAAAACCACTTGAAAAAGGGGACACACATACTCACAGACACTCACACATGCAAACACATTGACACACACATATACACATACACTTATACAGGAAAGTGATCTCATAAGCCTTTCTTTCTTTCTTTCGGAAAGTAGGCTGTTATGAAAAATATATATTTCATATCACCGTTTTGGCTTTTAGTACTTTTCACAATATTTAGAGTTTAGCCATTTTGATAGTTTTCACTATAGGAGGAGCGCAGATATATACAAATAAAGATACTTATCAAACCCGTATAGTTAAATATATAACAAATATCACAAGGGAGACCCTATTTTTGTACATATTTCATGACTGGTCATATTTCTAAATACTTTAGACCAGATTCACATTCGTAATTGTATGATTTGAAATGTCACCTGCATTACGTGTCTGCCAGCAAATCACAGACACTCAAAACCCGAGTAACTTGATTTCGACATGGCCAGTCAAGTTAGACATAAACTTCTCACAGCTAAATTTATTCTAGTAATATATTGAAGTCGTGCCAGTGCGTAAATATTATCCTGAGTACCAGGCGTCTCCATAGAGAACTATTCGAATACGTGCAAATGAAAAAATAAATCGGAATCCTCGGAATAAAGTATTTTAGCAATTTTATGGATGGAGATGTTCGTGGAAGTAAATGTTCGCCACCTTAGTGTACATAAATCCCAAAATTAAAAAAAAAAATATAATTACTAAACCTTAGAGTACCTACGAGAAGATTGGTGCTTGGAAAGATAACACTTGATTAACTTCGAATACTGAAAAGAGTGTAAAAAAGAGCCATGCAATTCTAGGAATCTTCAAGAGCCTTTACTGTTCGCGACTTGACAAAACGTAATAAGAGGTCCGCAGAGAAAGAGGAAATTAAAGGCGCGAAATAAGGAGGAAATTATGCACCCCAGCGACGGGGAGCAATGTCCTGAAAATAAGGTTGAACATAAATAGCTCATTCACGCTTTTTTTTAGAACCCAATACCAGCTGCTTGAATCCCATAGGGACTGCTCAGAAGTAAATTGCGCTTCAAATGAATTTATGAATTCGTACTTCCCATGATGCTCCGGACAAAGAAAGTTAATGGATATTCCAAATAATTTTTTACTGATAATTAAAATGCCGTCAATGCCGCATTAACATTCGTGTTCTTCTGTATAAGACATTTCCATTTTTTAATAGCATTTCCTGTATGTTATCCATAAAATCATTATCTGTCTCCTCCTGGGTTCCCATTTCAACAAGACTGCTAGGTTCAGAAAGTCGGAGTTGCGGAACATTGTCCATTGGATGCTTACACAAGCTCGACAAAATTTGTCTCCAGCATTAATCGTATATGTGAATGATGCTTTAAAAATCTGCACACAAAACCAGAAACCAGGTGTAGCACACCAACTTACAACTAACCTACAAATAAGATCGCAGAATACATATGAAAACCAAAATTATATCAGTCACTGAAAACTTAATCCAGAAACTAATCCACTCTATCATTCAGCAAAATTTAACCAGTGAAATACGAGTCGCTCAAAAACGAAGACAAGGCAAGACGTTAGTGACATCACTAATAGCGCCTACTTTCCTCAACTAGGGTGTAATTAATTTTTAAATAATTAATTAAAAACTGAGTTTGTAGGTAGGACTCAACTTCTCTTCGATAGCAATTACTAGAGCTAGTAATTTTTCACGAAGACATTTGAGAGCATGGTAGACTTCAATACTATAATCACCAAACAGCAATTTATATATTTCCATTGGGTGCTGTCTGCTTGAGAAGGCGTTTTTATATTGGACAGGGGCCACTCAGAATTCGGCAACATCAACGCGGCTCTTACGCGATTCATGTACAGACAGTTAACACGTGCCAAAAAAAATCAATTCAGCCAATTAAGACACATAAACGACCCTACGGTGTTTTGAAGTATAGCTTGTCTTGGATCTTTCCGCGAAATTTCACTACCCCTAGCAATCACATCAGAAATGAAACCAGGAACGTATGCAACACTAGTGCGACAATTACAAATACACACGTACTTTACCCTTGACTTGAACACAGTAAACCTCGTACAATAAGATAGCGTGTAATACACTGCATTACGGAGATCGGATTCGGTGCATCAACTTCGGATTTAGTAAGTATAAACATTTCGAATTATAGGGTATACTAACGTAACATACCTGGAGGGCTGTCATTTTGAAATTAAGTAACTTTGCTACTTAAAATAAGTAAGTTTACATGGCATACCATAGCGCTACTTGTGTGAAGAATTTGGCGGAACTCGGTTGTTTGGTTCCTGAGATATGACATAAGCAAGTTAATTTTCTTATTTGCTGCTTATTCAATGCCAAAAAAGAGGCTCTGTAAACAATGATTCTAATGTATATACTGTGTACATGCAAATTTTAGTTAAACTTGGTTAAATTGTTTACTATATGAGGCAAACTTACCAAAATTATTTATGAAGCCGCCATTATGAATATCACTATCTGACATATTTAAATCATGCAAATTGACATGGACTTATGTATCATTTATGGCCAGTTTGATTTGGTACACATTAGTTGAAATGTTCCAGTGTAATATTTAGTGGGAATCGGTTGATTGTTCCTCGACATATAAAACCTTCATAATTTTCATATAGAGATCTTCATAAATTGAAAAGAAAAAGTATTAGCATATTCGATGATTGTATACTGCGAATATACAAAGTTAAATTAAACTTAATGACATAGCTTCGTGGATGTAGCGCACAGAACTAAGCTTATTTTATAGCCGCCATTTTGAAAATAATTGTGTTATACTTAACAACACATATTTTAATATGGGCTACCACAGTACAACATTTTCGCCAAATTTTGTAAGAATGGATTGATTATTACTCGAGATATGAGATAAAAATATTATTTTTTATTGGTGACACTATCATATCAAAAGGCAGAGCTATAAAGCTATGCATCGACATTTTATGATGGTAATAATTTCATGGGTGCCCGAATACAAAGTAATGTTGGAATTTGTTTCGTTGATAAAATATGAGTTAAAATATTTATATAGCCACCTTATTAAAATGCATGCCTGGCCTAATTAAAACCTACAAGTTGACACTTCCTGCCCACTGCCAGTATATAATGATATTTTGGAAACGATTACATGGTTTTGACGATATTGTGTTAAAAAATAATTATCTGACATGCTTAAATCTAATCACTAAACATCACCTGCAGGAGTACTACTTGTCGGCCATATTTTGTAGGAACCGCTTAATTTTTTACCGAGATATGATAACATTTCAATTAGTCGTATGGCGCTATCTTCCAAAATGGCCGAAAAAAGTGGTTATGTGTTGGTATATATGATGTAATAACAGACACGCTAATTATACGAAATGTGGTCGAAAATGGTTAAATAGTGTGGTAGAGATACCAAATAAACCTAAAAAAAATGTGTATAGCCACCATTTTGAAAATAAGCACTTATTCACGTTGAATCACTTACATTTACTTGGTCTATAATAGTACTACTTACCCTCCAAACTGGACGAGATTTTATTTAATAGATTTTGAGATATAATGTAAAATATGTATTTCTTCATTTAGTGTTATTTTACAAAATCGTTAACAAACAGAAAAACCCGTTTAAAAATTTAATGCTTACTCGTTGCTCTGCCAGCATACAAAATTTGGTTTAGATCGGTCGAATGGTTTCTGAGATATGAAATATTACCCACAAATATCAAGTGACTGCCATTTTGAAAGAAAGTGACTGGCGTGGTCGAAAACAATAAAAGTTAGTCGCACTTACTAAGAATTATATGTGTACTAAGTTTGGTGAAATTCGGTTTACGTGTTCCAAATTGAGAAGGTGGGACACACATACCCACTGACACACACTCATTCATACGCGTGCGCGCGCGAACACACACACACACACATACAGGAAAATGGTCTCATAAGCCTTTCTTTCCCTTTGGAAAGAAGGTTAAAAATTACTAACAATAATGGTAATAAAGAAGATAATCTGTTAAATAATGATTACCTTGCAAACTGATAGAACACAATTTACAAAATTTAAACACAGTTAGAAAATAAGTTACCAACATCTGCTACCCTGTGGAAAATCAGTCAATTGAACTCGTAACTGGTGCAATTAATGGCGTAATTCCCGGAAAAGTAGTATATATCACCTTTAAAGTAGTCACATTCAGTAAATGGAATAATAATAATTTAATAATAATAATATTAATACAAATCTTTCTGATTTACAGTCAAGCAATTTTCACTGTTTTCACTCTCGTCGAGCGAAATAGTCTGTACAGTACCGCCAGATTGCACAAGTTAAATTTTGTAGTACGGAATTACTTCCCTAAATATTTTTCGCCTCCATTTTCATTCACTGCATATGCACAGAAAAATGTGACGCTTCCGAGGCAATTAAAAGCACGCCAGCCCCCAGAATCCCGGCTGGACCAACGCGAGACAATTTTATTCTGGCCGAAACGTCCAGCTGAGGTTCTATGGCGTCGCTGGTAATGAATAGCGAGGTCCCCCAGGACGGTTACAGCAGCAGTTGACAGATGACCACACCGAGGTTTGGAGAGGAGGGGGATGTGGGGAGGTAAAGGCTGTTATATTTCTAGAACGCGGTCGGAGAGGATGAGGGGATGTCAAGGGGTGTGGAGGGGGATGGTAGCGGGTCTGATAAGGGAGTAATATATGTGACGGCAATGCATCAGCGCCGGTCGACAGCGGGCTCCCGTTGGTGACGTCACGTGGAGCAGCGGGCGAGCGACGCGGGCGCCGGTAATTAACTGCGCGCCGCGCGCCACTCGCGGCCGCCAGCGGAACTAACCGACCACCGCTGGTGAGCAACACCGGGGAATTTACGCACTCTGCCAGGATTAACTTTCTATTATTGCGTTGTATCCTCGCCGTACACTTCATTTCCTCCCCCGTTACTTTTATTCAATCCGATTTTATAACGTACAGTTTTTTTAAAACGCCCAACTAAATAAGCAGGAGATCACAAGCCTTATACCTTTTAAAAACTGTGATTCGCCTTTATTTTTCTTTTCAATCACAACCATTATTGATTACATTGTTTCTGGTTAAAATAATACAGTCTTAAGCATTGCCAGAATAAAGTATTATCAGTAGCTTACATCCAATGGGCGCTCGGTAATGACACGCGGGGTAAAGCTTGTTCACGGTAAAGTGAACACTTTTGAAATCAACCTTTGAAAAATGTCACTGCCTATTCATGCATACGTTTTGACGACCACACTTACGGGTGTGCCCAGTTAAGTTGGTAACGACAGAGAGAAAACATTTCTATGTGTTAAACGTAGGATTATTTCTTATGTAAACATCTGTGATTACTTAAATAATTAGTTTGGCGTTATAATATTATTTCATTGCATATAAGAGTAAATATTAGTGAATTTGTAAAACATGTACTTTTCCAGCAACTATACAATTTCACTTGACCGACGTACGAGCAAAGTGGCGCGGCTCGTAGCGGTGTTAATGTTACATATTTTGGAAAAATACTCGAAGTGCATGCAAGTAGATAGGGCTTTCGGAAGTGATCATCTTAATGTGAACGGCCTGTACCTAGGAATACAGAGGTGAAACAACCGCTCACACCCCGAACTCCAGTCGCACACGCCAGCAAAATGGCTTCACTTTCCAGCAATATATTGAGATGTAGTTTGAAACTTAAGCCGGCGCTACACGATGCAGCAGTTTTCCTACCTATTTTCTGCTAGTATCTCTGCTCCCGTTTTGGTTACAATCCAGCCCCATCCGGAGGGGTCTGGCTCCAGGTATAACAGATTCCTTACCCATCGGCATGCCCGAAACGGTAATAGAAAGTGTTCTAAATGTCTGCTATACCCACGGAGCTGCGACAGGCAAGATGTCGGACACCGGAGTAACAACCTTAAGGCGTGTATGTCCGTTTACGAAAAGATTACGTGTATTGTGAAACTTACTCATGTTAAAAATGAAATTTAATGTACGCGTAAGTAACGGGAAACGTTTCAATTTACTCTCACGGTCATGGTAAAACAATAAACATGACTTTGGAAAATACGTGATAACAAAGATTTTTTTGTCGTGTATATTACCTTTTACTCGAGCACTTTAAAAGTTGGGTGTGTATATCACTGCTTAGCCCTGCCCTCATAGCTCAGGGTTAGAGTGGCCGACTTGTGGTCGAGAGGTCGTGGGTTTGCTCCCCGGTCCCTCCGCGGCAGATCTTCTGTTCGACTTTCGCACTGGGAATGTGTCAGCAAGTCGGTCTAACTTGAGCTGGACCACGTCAATTCCACACAACAACGAAACAATAAATGGTTCGGTGCGTGGGCCTGCACCGCATGTGTTTAGACTTCAGTGTTCAAATCTTCGTCGTATAACGAAATTTTTTTAGTTATTTCATGTGATACATTATTACAGTTTATAATTTGCGTTACTATTAGAGAACTTTTATTTCTAGAATAACTTTGTCTAAAAGCAATAATATGCAAGTAACTACACAGTGCAATTGGCTACCTGTGGTGGTTTGCTAATCATATGAATTGGTTTCTAAAGTAGATAATTTGGGCTGTGTAGCATGAATAATGTTGACACACATAAAAGCCTTAGTTTTAGTACTGTGATACTTTGGCCTTCTTTTGGCCTTCTAACAGCAAAACCTTGTTTAATGACGGAAAGCACACGATTAATTATTATACTTGTTTAATATAAGTATTTATATAATCTAATAATTTTTTAATTAGTCGGGTAAATGTCCGTTGTAAATAAATGTGATTAGAGAACCTTGCTCTTTAAACATAAGAAGTGTTGTTACAAACATAATTTTCCATACGTTAATAGTCTAGCACTGGTACCCAGAAACTTAAATAAATGCAGACTTCAGGAAAAAAAATAATCTTCGAACTTTCTGGATGTATACCACAAAGCACCTACTTAAAATGTTTGTTTGAATTTGTATCATTGCCAACTAATGAATGTCTGCCATTTGCGAGTTGTTATTGCCCCCCATTTACAATTTTCAGTTAGCACTTTTGTAGGTAATGTGTAGTGTACACCCCACGCTCGAGAAGTGACATACCGCTGCAATCAGGGCGAGGCCACAAGCTGAGTGACGTTTTGGAAACAGAGTTATATTAGTAAACCCGTGGTGAGTATTTAGCGCCGCGGGGACCTGAAACCAGGCCAGGCGCCAGCCAGCCACCGCGGGGTCTAGAGGACCGCAGAAGGGCGTACCATGGACCGCCGCCGTGGAGACGTGATGCAAAGCAGCCTTCGGCATCGATATTAAGTTGAACTAGTTCCAGTGAGTTCAGAGATATTTAGTTAATTAATAATAACGTGGCTTATGCATAATTGGTTAGCAGATATTATAATTGACTCCCCCACTTTAAGTCAACGATTGTAGAGAGTTGTGTCAATTGTTATTTATTTGGGTTTTATATAAAGACGTTTGAATTAACGCCGTCTTTAACTTGAGCTACGCCAAACTCAAACCTATTCGCTTTAATAATATAAAACACCTCAGGTTATTAAAACGTAACAGTAGGTATTAACTGACGCATTCTTTCTTCTCTTCTGGTTTAGAAACTTCTATGACTTCTGTTGTGCCCATGGGAATAACAGACGGTAGCATAAATTGGGTATCGTGTAGGGACTGCTGTAGCGCCGGCAGCCTACTCGCAGCCGGCTGACGAGCTGATAGGGAACATTGCGCAGCACGCAGTAAGCAATCAGGCACACAGCCTGTTATCAGAGACTCGCCCAGCTATTCGCACGACAGGTAAGTCCAAATATAACGAACTGCCACGCTACTTCGCCTCTATATACTTCTCTACTCTGTGACAATGACAAAAAAATGTTGCATAGAGTATCACAGAATCAGTGTCCTGAATGTTACGTCGGGATGTGAGGCTTATTAGTTCAATTAAGCAGATCAATGTGAGTTAGCGAAGGGATTTGGGCGGCTCTTAACAGCGAGCTGGGGGCCACGGTGGCTGAGTGATTAACCTGCTCGCCTCCCACCAATGTGATCCGGTCTCAATCCCCAGCCGGTTTACTCCGGATTTTCGCATGTGGGGATCGTACCGGACGATGCCGTTGGTCGGCAGGATTTTTTTGGATCTCTCGTTTCCCCGCCCTTTCATTCCGGCGCAGCTCCATACTCATATCAATCACCCTCATCGGCTCTCAAGACCTCGATGTTAAGAGCCGTTCAGATCTCTTCACTCACTCACGCGCACTCTTTGGAGCCGGTGAGGGTAAAGCGAGTTGTGTATTGAGCAGCAGAGGAATGCCAGGGAGAGGGTAAATGGGCGATCCCCGAGAAAACCCGCATACCAGCGGTCTCGTCTGGCACGATTCCCACATGCGAAAATCCGGGAGTGACCCAACCGGGGATTGCACTCCGTTTGTCTTTATGGGAGGCGAGCAGGCTAACCGCTCAACCACTGCGGCCCCGAGACGAAAGACAATGAATTATTAATGGCAAAGTGCAAAGCAAAATACAGCAAATAAAATATTTCTAATGTCAATTTTTTTTGGTAAATATATTAAATAATATATATTATAAGTTCCTAGAACTTGTGAACCTTATGTGGCATTTTTGCATGTCGAAGATAAAAATATAAGTGCCAAGAAAATAGTAATGTTTCGAGCGTCGTAAACAATGTGTCTTATTTTACACGTATTGCTCAATTCCAGAAATAAAACCAGTTTTTGACTACCCTGATCAGCCTATTTCTGGTCGAAATATTTCTGATGCATACTAAGTTCGTAATTAAAAAGAGATCTATGTTTGCAAACATTTAGATATCAAAATAAGAAGATACTGCAGTAATATTGTTCAATGGTTTCCGATTCAATAACAAACAAAACTTTGAATCGTACTCAGTTTTTTATCCGATGAACATTAAACGGGCTGTTGTATGATCAGTAGGACTTTAGAGTAAACGAACGTCTCTGTATCACATTAAATTAAATTACTTAGTTTCTGATTTTTGTATAAGAATGGTTTGGGCTGCTAGATATAAACTTCAAATAATATTTACATAAAATGTGGGTAGAATTTCTGAACAAATTATTTTTTAACGTCTTAAGTAAATGTTTTAGACTTCCATACAGTTGAATTCTTTACGAAGTTAAAGTGATGAATTGTTTATTGGATCATCTAATGGCCATACCATAGCGTGAATTATCAGAAAACACTATGTATAAAAATGTATATTGTTTCCCAAATTTTTAAACAACGCAGTCTTTAGATATTGTGGTTGGGTGGCAATTAAATATTCCTTCAAACAAAAGTGAAGCGACCTTGTCAATGACCACCCGTACACCAGCAATGACGTTTAATTAACTGCGAAAATACAGCTATTGTACCAAAAAACTGAATGAAATTAACGGTGTAACTATCCCGAGCACCTACTCACAATAACTATCCACAAACAAATAACTTACATCCACGTAAACATTTGAATTACCGCAGTGTTCATCTGCTCCGACGCATGAGTAAAGACCTCAGAAATTCGCTCGTTCACTGACCTGTAGGCTAGACTTCACAGTGTTATATACTCTCATACAGATACCAACTGTTTATTGGTTGATTGTTGTGGTAGTAAAATGCGGTGGTTGGGCGCACACTTTATTGCCTTGTTATTGGGTTATTTATATCCAGGAGGTGTCAAACAACACGTTGACCAATTACAAACGTAACATGAATGCACATGTGTGTAAATTCCAACTAGTCTAGAGATGAACCCACGAAATTCTTCGGTCTCTACGCATGAGTAAACAGGAGAAACTTGCAGAGTCGTCACAAGTCATAGTTAGAGCCCCGAATATTTCGCGGATTGAGTTGACAGTAGGCTAGGCTGAACAGTCCTATATACACTTGAGACACTATCGTTTGCTTACTGGTTGCTGTAATCGAGGTGAGGCCTTCGTACAAGACTGTTAAAACGCCCACTCACACTACTGCTTCCGGCTTATTACTGGCTTACAGTTAAACGGGGCGTGTCTAAACAACTGTCATCCAATCATAACCGTAGGAGAAAAGAACAAATGTTTGGGTCTATCTAGCCTCCGAATGAATTCGCGAAATACTAGTGGCTCTAATCATAATGTTAATCTTGAGTACCTCATGTAAGACCAATCCCTGGGTCTTGGTTGTCGAGCCTTCAGTTCATTGAATTCACAGAGCGGCAATACGAATTCACCTCCCGGTTCGTACACACCAATACATTAAAATATGCGAAACATGATGGACGTTACCTTAGGCGGGTAGGTTTTCTCGGGGCTACCCCCGCTTCCTCAGCAATCGCATTAATTAACCTATCCACCCCGTTATGTCCATTATACCTGCTGGCTGGAGAACCAAGTGTGTTTAGCAGCCGCCTCCATCTGCCGTCAAATTACTCCAACGTGTCGTACTCATAGGCCCCGCCTTCTGGAGCAAAACATTTCATGGTTAATAAAACACAAAGTCAGTCTTGAATGAAACATGATGGTCTATTCGCGGTTTCAACACACTTTCTAAATAAAACTTTTAACATATCACACTATTTATTACGTGTTTGGTTTTTTCTTAATTATATCATGCAAATGCTGTTCACGGTAAAGTGAGCAATTTTGAAATCAACCATTGAAAAATGTAACTGCTCCTACCTGCAATTTATTTTAACGGGCACAATGTTTGGAATACGCCCAGTAAAGTTGGTAACTACAGGAGAAAGTAGTTACCTGTGTTAACGTTGAATAGAATGTTCTAAGCAAACGTTTGTTGATACTGGAATTAATTCATTTTCTTTGTTTCTTTTTAAATGCTTTTATGAGTAAGAATAAGTACATTGGTAAAATATGTACATACATTTATACCTAATAACGCCACAGTCTTACGTAAACGGCGCATGAATAAATATATCAGGTCCATGGCAATGATAATTTTACATATGGTGGAATAAAACACCGAAAACCGAGAAGCAGATCGTAAGCAGGTCTTTCAAAAGGGTTCAGAAAACCGTGAACAGCATATATCACAAATGTTTTATAGTTGCGTCAACATTAAAGTGTCTTATTTTTTATTAAATTTAAATTATATTTATATTTTATTTATGAATCGTTCTATTTAATTTATAAGTAATATGAATTAAAATAGTGTGAAAATAGGCATGTTGATAACGCCTTGTAATAACTAGAGACCCGAGAATTTCAAGGGTTCATTTCTAGACAAGTTGGAATTCACACACATGTACGTTCATGTTACGTTTGTAATTAGTTGACGTGTTGTTTGACACCTCCTGGAGATACATGAGCCAGTAATAAGCACGCAGTAAATTGTGCACCCAATCACCGCCTTTTACTACCACAACATTCGACCAATAAACAGTTGACATCTGTATGAGAGTAAATAAGACTTTGAACTCTAGACTATAGATCATTGAACTCGCGAATTTCCCGGGTCTCTAGTAATAAGTAGTTCTTATGGAAAATATTTTTACACTGAGTGCGCACGAATGCGGTGTGTTGTCCCTTTGGTGTGATTTTCTGTACTCGCTACTGTGTTTGCATGATGCGGAGGAATATCCTGGAAGTAGAACTTATGCAAGGCTTCAGAAAGTTAGAAGTATCCGTGAATGGACTATAATTCTATAGACACATAGCAACGTAGAGACACGGAATAGATGCGGATACAGCAATGAAAAGGCGTGGCGGCTCCTTTGATGTGGGCGTACCCATTCGCCGATTGGCTTCGCGACGCTCTGCAAACGGACCTCGTGGCTGTTTGGCTACTCCGTGTTTCAAGAGCTTCCCTGTTGGCCGGGTTGCTGCCTGGCAAGTGAGCGAGTGAAGAGATTTGGACGGCTCTCAACATCGAGGTCTTGAGAGCCGATCAGGGTGACTGATATGAATATGGAGTAGCGCCGGAATGAAAATGTGTGGGAAACGGGAGATACCCGAGACAACTCGCTGACCAACGGCATCGTCCGGCACGATTCTCACGAACGAAAATCCGGAGTGACCCGGACTGGTAAGTAAGTAAATAGCCGCTGGTTGGTGAACGGTACTCCAACTCGTTGCTGTCCGGTGGCGCCATTTTGGTGGCATGTACGGCTGGAGTTGGCGATGCGGGCAGGTGTTTCAATCATGTATTATTGGAGACGGGTGTTTTTTCGCGAAAACATTTCAAGACCAGTTGTACTCCAAAACACTTTTGTTGATATGCACGTTCGTGGTTGGATGATTTCAAATGTCACGTGCCTCAAGTGTCTGTCCGTGAATCACGGACGCTCAGAATTGGAGTACTTTAATACAGTTGGCCTAGAAAAATAAGAAAATGTCTTCTCATGTAGACAGGTGGCCAATAGCCAAAGAAAGTTGCGGTTGTGGACGTAAGATATTGAAGTCTCGCATGGTCATAAATATTTTCGCAAAATACACCTGTCCCTAGCTATACACTGAAACATATTTAGTTGCCCTGACAAAAAAAATATTGTAAATCAAACAAAATTTGTAAATCAACAAAATTACTTTTGTTCGTCTAACAAAATACATGTTTGAATAAACAAAATCCCTGTGTTGAGCCAAAAAATTAGACTGCCAACTATATATTTTGTTGACTCAGCTGTATACATTTGTTTGGTCACTCCATTTGAATGCCTTCGTTCGAAACTGCAGCTCGAGAGTTTGCTTGTATTTTTGTGACAATTAGAATAGTAACCATGTTTGTATTTGCATCTGTTGATGTTTAATATTCGTATAAACACATACATAAAACAATTCAACAGGAAACTGAAAAGTAAAGCTTTAAAACTTGAAATATTTTTTTGCTCGTTTTGCCCAGTATTTGCACTATATCTATTTATAGGCATTCCAACTTCATAAGTTGTCATATTAGCTGAGGTTTCTAACGCGTAGCGTGCTGACGCAAGTTATCTAGGTTTGAAACTCGGTCGATCTTACAAACTTTTTTTTACCAGCCCAAACTGTATAATGGACGTGGTGCCAAACAAATCTTTAGTTGCTCAACTAAATATTTGTCTGGAGGCAAGAAAATGAGAACAACGTAATAATTTGGTTTCAGCAACAAAATATTTCATTGCCCCTATACAAACAAATAATTTGGTTGCACCACACAAATCTTTGATTCAACAAAACCCTCTTTCTCAGTGTACCTAATTGTTAGAGACCCAGAAATTTCGCGGATTCATTTAACAACAAGCTAGAATCCACAATCGTTTGTGTACTCCAGCCTCAGTTAGTTGTTCATTGGCTGTTGCTCCACTTTTATCCTAGACGAGGTGACACGGGATTTGGCCCTCTTTTTCTTGCGTGTTACTTACTGGTTCAAATTCATCCAGGGCGTGGCTTATAAGAAAGCAGTTCAGTTAAAACGAAAGTCAAATATTCAAATGTTTGAAGTCTAGCTGGTCCTCAAATGAATCCGCGTAATCTCCGGGACTCTACTAATCGTTTGCTAGTTTACACATCGGCCACTTAAATTCAGTAGTGCAGTTGACGTCACAGCCCGTGTGTGATGGGTGCCTCGGCGCTCTCTCGTGAGTGGCTGCAATACATTTAGTTTCTACCGGCTCCACTCTGGTTACTGGTTCCTACTGTGTGCGTCTAGTGTGCGCAGCACTAAGCAAGAACCAGCTTACCCTGCAACATTTCACCGCACGCCACTGCTTGAAATTACCCAACAGGTCTTGTGTGAAGGGTTCGTTCTTTTCGTAGACGAGTATTTTAGAGTTGCGTTTAAAAGTTCCTGTAAAAAAAATAGACAAGTTACTTAAATCATTTACAAAATGTATAGTTTGATGGTTTATCGCGGGAAAAGTTGGATGTTTGCTATAGTATTCAACATACCGTACACATTTACCACAGTTTCCTTTCCTTATTGGATGTCATGCATGCATGAAGCTACTACCTCAGTTCACAGGGCCAACGAGGATTATAATACTATAAGGCAGTACATTCGTGATTGGTCTGCAAACTAATTAGTCGATTCATAACTTTGTTCATCCAATTATGAAATAATAAACTAGTAAGTGTGTTATAGAAGATACGTTGGCTCAAAAAATTTTCGCGGTTTTCCATCATCCCTAACAATATTGTGTACCTCGCAGGAACGTTTTTGTTGTACAGTACTCAACATTGCGCGTCTCAATGCCCAATAATTTTTTATTTGAATAAACTATACATAAGTCGTGCGACTACTCTAGGTTACGAATTCCTCGTGTTACTACAGGCTGTTCACTCTAAAGTGAGTACTTTTGAAGCCCTGGTTATTGTTTCCTGTCAGACATTTCATATCCTTTAATCAACTTTCTGAATAAATATTGCCACGTGTGTAATAAACATAATGTGTATATTCCACCGCACTTGGAAGTTAACGTCTAAGGTTAAAATATAATATATTAACTGACTATTATTCCAATGAGGACTTCCACAAGCGCTTAATTTACCTAGAATAGCCTATGTAGTCGAACGCAAGTTAATTATGACAACAAAAACAAGAAATCAGTACAACAAGCATAAAAAATGTTTTATTTGATTTACGAGTGTGTGTATGTATCGTTTTTTTCCCCCTCAGGTAATTGCTATTTTTTTTTGTTACAGTCACTGCTCGAGTTATTCCTTTCTTGTCTTCAATTTCCATTCGCTGTGCGACGTAGAAGCCTTTGTTTTTGGCTAGATAGTTAGGTGCTTGCCAAATATTGTATTGCATTGTCATTTTTGTGTCATTGAATCTACCTTGTTACGTAAAATAAATAGCATTATAAATCAAATCAAATAAATCTAAAACGAAAATATCTTTCTTGCAGCTCTTGCAACTTTAAATAAATGTGGGTCTGAAAGGCTTAACCATGTCGAGAGGTTGTGTGGTATGTTGAGTGAGGAATTACGGCACAACATGCGCGGGAAGCGGCAGGTGCATGTTCCAACCCGGAAAGACAGTCCGTTTAAGGGTAACGCGCCCCATGCCGACAGGGCGACCTCGCGACGTGAATACAAGAGTAGGATTTCGGGCAAACTGCTTCTTTTCTTCGCAGTCGCGCGGGAAAGGGGGGGGGGGAAGTTCCCACGAGGTGTCGGGTAAGAGGTAGGTGAAAGAGAGGAAAAGGGGTTTTCGGTCGCGTTTCAAACGGGTCCGTCGGGACGGAAAAGGGGAGGCGCTAAGACGCGGACACAAGGACTTTTTATTTCCGGTGAAATATTCAACGTGAGAAGGGGTTTGATCGAGGAGTGGGGGGTGCGGGTTTTTTTTTTACTTCCCCTTCTTTTCCTCTTCGTCACCGGGTGGGCAAAGTGTTCGTTTTCCCTCGCCAGGGCTTGCAGTCGCACGGAAAACGCCCCGCTTGTCCCATTTCCCTGAAGCACGGTGCGCCGTGCACAGTTTAAATCTTTTTCCTTCCTGCCCCTTCTCTAGCACTTTTTACGATCCTCCCCTCCCCCACACTCCTGCTTGTTCCCGGCGCCAAGATATAGCGCGGTCCCGTAGAGAAACGGCTTCTTCGCAGCTGCGGGAACCACCGATGTCTCCAGTTGAAAGTCCGACACCGAACTCACTCCCGGACGCCGCTTGGGGGGGAGGGGAGTTTACGCGGGACAGCAGCAAAATGAGTTCGGGCCTTCCTCGTTCTGAAACGTGTTTGTTCTATTCCCCTCGCCCGTGATGTAACCGAAGTTTTTGTGAGAATTTTGTCAGGATACTACATTGAAAATTATTACAGTCACTGAGAAAACCGCGGTACATTAGTTGAAGCACTGGGTCAGCACATGAAAATTTATCTGCACTAACGTCAACCTGTAACGAAGGTGGAAGATGTGTGGCTTACACCCATCCCTAAGTAGCGCACCTGGCTCGCATAAAAAATACACACAGTCGGTTGCATAGGGCCTATAACTATGTATGGCTTAATGAAAACGTCACATTAATCGACTGTGGAATCTAAGTAATTAAATGCCGTTTATTTGTGCATCTAAGGACAGGGATATTAACCACCTGGTGATAAGCTCAGGACGGCATACAGTGATAAATGAAGCGGGTGTATCTACGTTGAGGATAAAACCCGCAGGTCAGCGTCAACGTCCTCCACGATTCCTTAAGCTGTATCGAGACGTGGAGCGACGCGACGCGTCCTGTCGAGCATCAGCCAATCAGAGCCTTGACGCCAGCGCCAACCGTCGACAATGTTGCACGAGCGACGAACATTGGTTTTGACGCTCGTTGCCAGCGTCGAGGAATAAGAAGAATAACATTTCTGTTCTTCGTAATAAATAAACTGGCGAGAAGCTGAGATAAAGAACAAATGAAAATTCACATAACAAACTTTTGCAGAGATTTAATTGAAGTCCAAATTTATATCAAATTTACCTACGTTTAGGAAAACGAAAGCATGTTTTCCGATGCCCGAAGAGTCGTTAATGTTCTACAACATCATTTTTAATTTCAATGCAATACTTATATTAAATAAAAGTGTACATCACTAAAAAAATAATAATTTTACTAACTAAATGACAAGAACCTCCACTGCATGTTCGTTTTCAGCATTTCATTGCGAGCTTCCTTGAAGGATAACAATGGTAGCACGATCTGTGTCGCCGGCGGCCGGCGTCAGAACATCGCTCTATTACGAATATGCAAATAACGCTCGTCGCTGGCAGCTAGCGTCGGACGCGACGCGCCGCATCGCGACGCTGTATTGGGAAAAACCGCTTTAGAGGAAAGATCGGGCGTAACCCTCCGGGAAGGGAATCGGAGCCGCCTTGGTGGGAGGTCAGTGTGTTGGAAACTCGATCACAACAACTTGGTCAACGATGGACTTGGTTACATCAGCCGTAGATCTGACAGACACCACTGAAATCCGGAACAAAAAGTGTTTTTCTCTAGAACGACTTACTGTATTGGATTGGCATGAGGAAATAAAGTCCTCCTAAGAAATGTACTACTACCCGTTGCAATAAAACGTGTTCATTTCTAGAAATGTTGCAATTAATGTAATGTGCATGCCCATTTATAACACAGTTGAAGTGTAGCCATAAAAAAGTTATTAAAATTTCACCAAATATAAGGTGAATATTCTTTATTCTTGCCTGCACAGAGGATTGGATGTGATGAGTATGGCAAACCTCGTCAAATATCTCCACGCTCCTAACTGTACAATGGACACAGTTACTGACATCATCATAGTGCAGTCTACAACAAGGTTGGGAAAGCAGTATTACACAAGTGCTTTTGTTAAATTTCGTGACCCTGAATTTATTAACATTTAGTTTCTTTTCGTAGTTTTTTTTTTTTTAAATAAAAGAGTAATATTTTACATATTAGTAACATATTTTCATTCATCATAGTTTCGCATTTTCACTTGTTGTCCATATGACCACAGTAAGAGGACACATGACAATGTTAAATCTTACATACGGCACGAAAGGAAACCGAATCTTGCTACAAGACGCTAACAGGGAGTATCCGAGCTCGTGATGGATGGAAGAGAGTGGAGAGATTTTGGCGGCTCGTAACAACGAGGTCTTGAGAGCCGATAAGGGTGATTTAGGTGAGGATGGAGCAACACCGGATTGAAAGGGCGGGGGAAACGGGAGGTCCCCGAGAAAACCCGCCGAACAACGACAACGATTCCCACATACGAAAATCCGGAGTGACCCGGCCGAGAATTGAACCTGGATCGCCTCGGTGGGAGGTGAGCAGGCTAACCGCTCAGCCACCGTGGCCCCGTGAGGGACGGGGGGTCTTAATAAAAAATAGAAGAACAAAATTTAATTTTTAATTTATTCACAAAGTTAGCATTTACATCATTAAAACATATCTTAAATGTTATTTAGTTTTGCTTAGTGAGCGAAATATTTAATATATATCTCACTTCTAATTATGGGCCTTTTGAATGTATCTGTATTGGTTCTAGCCACTTAATTCACACTCATTATTTACTTACGCGCAGTCTGTCTATTAACATTATTCATAATGCCTTTAATGCCTTACACTGACACATCCAGTTCAATAGTCCCGCCCGTCAGTCTCACTCTTCACTTTACCAATGCTCCCAGTCCGCAGACTCCACTCCCGCTGCTCACGCTCTCCACCACTCGACTCTGTGCTGGCTCGTCGTTGCTTTACTGTCTTCGAAAACCTGTCACTTAATGTCGTGCAAACAACTTTCGAACTCTCGAAACTGTCGGCTCGGAGGATCGTCGCAGTTTAAATAGACTCGGTGGCCCGATCTGGAAGTTCCCCAACACCCGGGGACTAGCTGAAAAAGACTAGGATAATGAACCATAACACTCTTTCATATAACAAGTGAGATATCCAATCAGTTGAATGTCAGGAACGCACGAGTTGCGATAGGCTTATCGCGGCGGCACGTCACAGCTTGCCTTTGTAAATCGCCGCCCCCATTTTCCAACATTACCCACGCATGACGTTCCTTATCCCTCGCCCGCAGGACCGCGTAACGGAAGCGACGAAGAGCAGCAACATGTATCTCTATGTATAGAAATGTATATCACCAGCGGGGCCACAGTGGTGCGGTGGTTAGACCTTTTTTAAATTTTATTTATTTCATTGACGATACTTAGCAATACACCCATCCAGGGTGTTCAATTCTATAATGACTACTACTATTTAACAAACAGAATATTAGTTATATAGATTCACTTTATTTTTTTTGTGTGATGGTGGCTGTTTTACTGGGCGCCCGTAATTTAAGCAAAAAATTCTATTTCTATTCAGAAGCATCATTTACACTTCCTAGGAAGGTGGTAAGCTATTCTGCCCTGACCAAGACAGCTCCCCGACGGGTATCCTTTCGGCTGCCCCCCGTTCCGCCGCCCCAGCTGGAACAGGACAGGGACCGGGATTCCCACGAATCCGCCCGCACGACCAGAAGCCGTCGGGCCCGCACACAGCTAACTAGCCTTTAGGCCGGTCCGCCATGGCACCCAACGGTTGACTGGCCCTACCTACGAACCCGAAGGCCCCCAGCCCCCTCCCTATCTGTATTATTCTATTTTGTTCTTTTTATTTTTTCCCTTCGCCCACCGTTCTGCTCCAACCTAAGTATCGTCCAGGGAATCGAAGTACCCCTTCTAGACACCCAAGCCTTCGTTTCCCGGCATCTGTTGTTCTTCTGCTTTCCTTGTCTGTTCTCATCCCCATTTTTTCCTCTTATTCTTTATCTTCCTTTCCTCTCTTTCCCCTTCTTGTTCTTCTAGTTTTCTCCATATTTCGATCAATTAGTCTTGCATTCATTTCAGATCTTGTGTTTTTCTTTATAACTTTTTCGTGTTTGGAGCTTTTCAATTTTTCTTCCCCACTGTTATTCTGCAAAACTTCAATATTTACCGAAAATTCGGTTTCTTATCTAAAACAGAGAGTTATTTATAATTTTTATTTCATTTAATCGATAAAACACTCGACAAACACACTCACTCAATAATTCCCTTAGTTCCGGCACATACTCATCCGCTCCCTAGACTACTTACTTAAATCATCATTCACAGTTTTTACCAAATCATATATTTTACTAATACTATTATGTATATATATAATGTTTTTGTAATGGCCATTTGTCATTAAAAGGTTTTAATTTATGTTCTAATTCTATCCTTTCTTCTTTAAACATGTCACACAGTTACAGAATATGGTATACCGTCTGAGCTCCCTTTTCACATTGACAACTGTCATCTTCTATTTTATTTATTTTAGATCAATATTCTTTAATTTGACAGTGTCCCGTTATTACTTTTAACACATTATTATTTATATTGCTTTTACTTTCGTACCATTGTTGTATATTTTAATAAAATTTTTAGTGTCTAGGCCAGTTTCTGTTACATCGTACTCTTGTTTGCTAATTTATTCCACTTAGTTTATTTCTTTAATTCTTTTAAACTAATAGGTTGATTATTTCTATTTTTTTCAATGCAAATATATTTGTGCTCTACTATCCTATTATATGTATTTCCGCTGTATTCTATTTCGTCTACTTCATTTTTGATTTGATATATCATATTTCTATCTTTTATACTATAGTCTATTGGGATTTATTTACAAACAGTTATCGCTGATACATATGATGTTGTTGGTGTTAAATTCATTATTTTTATCAATACATATCTTTGTGGTGCTCTTAGTATTCTTTTAATGCGTGTGTTTTCAATTTTATTTTTGTAACAAGTGCTAGGATATTGCATAATATTACGGTATAATGCCTGATATATTATTTTCTTAATTTTATTATTATTATTTTTGATATTCCATACCGTTTGTTTTAATTTTAAAAATATATTTTTAACTTTTTCGACTATATATTTAACATATGGGACAAAACTTAATCTATTATCCAAAATAATGCCCAAGTATACTATTTCCTTTTTAACTTTTATTGTTTGTTTGTTATACTTTATCATTGGCGATCTTTCATCTAGTTTTCCTTTAAAAATTATGGCAACTGTTTTCTCTTCTGACAGTTTAAGTTTGTTCTCTTTCATCCATATTAAAGTTTTATCCATTATTTTTTGTGTCCGTTCTTCAATTTTCCTTTCTTGTATTACCTCCTATAAAAATTATTCGATCGTCCTCGAATGCCGCAACTTTTGAATCCTCATTATTGTTTTGTACTATGTAATCATTTATTACAAATTCCATAGACTTGGCTCTATAACTTATCCTTGTGGATAGCAACTATTTATTTTCCTGTTTAACATTACCTGATTACCTTGTGCTTTTATGCTCCGGTTACTCAAATAGCCCCATAAAATTTATTTCCATTTTTTTCCTATTGGTATTTTATTAATCTGTGCTTTAGTGTCTTTCCATGTCACTGTTAAAAAGCGTTGCTTATGTCTATTGAAATGCCAATCAAATATTTTTTGTACTTGTTTCTATTAAATTTAATACCGTATTTAACGTCTGCTTGGATGATTTTTTTTTCTCTAAATCCAAATTGGCTATCGTGAAGCGTTTTTTCTATTTCTGATTTAATTTTACTACATATCATCCTTTCGTATATTTTTCCCAATGTTAATAAGAGACATAATGGTCTGTAGGATGAAACCTCTGTTTTTAATTTATTATTACTTTTGTATAAAAATACTATATTTCCTGTTTTCCATATTTCCGGATATCTGTTTAATGTATAGCATTTATTTATACTTTTTGTTAGTTTTGATTGAACTGTTTCCCAGATTTTATTTATTACTTCGATTGTTATCCAATCGATTCCCGGTACTTTTTTTAGAGCTGCATCTTTTTATTGCATTTTCAATATATCCTTCTTTAATTTCTTCAGATTATTTTTTCTCTTCTTTTTCCAAAGTATGTATTTCTATATCTTCTTCTGTTCCTTCAAGATTAGGTATTAGTTTGTCCATCATAACTTTATATGTTTCCTTAATTGTTGTGTATTTTTCCCTCAATTTTTATGCTACTGATGTTTTATTTTTTCCTCAACTTCTTCCTTGCCAGTTTATCTACTAAATTCCATGCACCCTTTCTCGCTTCTTCTTTAACAAATTCATCCATTTATTATTCATGTTTATCCTGATTAGCTTTTTATATTCCCGTATAATCTTTTTGTAATTTTCCTTACAAAGAAATGTAGCATTACATTCACAACAGCTCCTATATTTCCTGTGTTTATTTGTTACTTTATTTCTCACTATTTTTAGTTCGTTATTCCACCACCAATTTATGTTTTTTTTATCACATATGTTAACTATTGCTTCCTGGAATTTATGTATTGTTTCTTCAATTGTATCATCTTCCATTCTGTCATCTATCATCTTAACGTTTTCTAATTCTGGATTAAACTTTTCCCAGTCAGTAACTTTTAAATGTAATCTTTTCTCTATCTTGATTTCCTGTTGTTCCAATTTCTATCTCAAAACTTATTTTGTTGTGATCGCTTATACTATGGTTTACTATCCAATTTATAATTTTTCCTTCCATATCTTTTGTGGTTATATTTTAATCAATATTCTCTTGTCCTTGATGGTGTCAAATGTATATAAATTACCCTCCTCGTTATAAATTATGCAATTGTTTTTGTTTATTATTTCATTTACCTCTTCTCTTCTTGTGTCTGATATTTTTGAATACCATAGTCCAGATTTCGCGTTAAAGTCACCTCCAGCTATTAGTTTATTATTGTCTAGTTCTACTATTATTGTATTAAATTGTTTTAATATATCTTCTATTTCCCGTTGTGGTGGCAAATATATTGAAATTAATGCCAGTTCTTCATTATCAATCATAATTTTTGCTACTGCTATTTCTTTCATTATTAGATGTTGTAAAAGTAATATTTTATATTTATTAGCTATAATTATTGCTGCTAATGATGGCCCTTTCTCGTTTTTAATAATTTGGTAGTTGCTGTTTAAATTTGTATGATTATTATTAAATGCACATGGTTCTTGTACAAATGTAATTTCTTATTTATCTTCTATTAATTGATTATTTAAGTCTAATGTTACGGTACGGCCCTTTTGCAAATTTGATTGTACCACTGTGATCCCCATAATCTGTTTCTTTTTCTAGTCCTTCTCTTGCCAAATTGTAAAAGGAGCAGTCCTTATCGAATACCGTGTGGTTTCTTTCTTCACCTTCTCTTTGTCCCCGTATGCAGTTTATACATTTAGTATGTTCTTCTTGACATGTTCTTGTTGTATGTCCCTCTTCCCCGCATTTCCCATAAATGGCTTCTTTTTGTCTGCATCGTTTTTCGGTGTGTCCATATCTGTGGCATTTTTTACATCTCATAGGCGACACAAATTCTTTAACATTGCATGTTTCCCATCTGCAGTATATTTTTTTCTTATTCATTATTTGTTTATAAATTTTCGGACTAGTCTCTATTACTATGTTCTTTGTTCTGTTTACCTCCATTCTTTAAAAACAGATTTTTGTTTCTTTTTGATGTTCGTCTAAGTTGAAATATTCGCTCAAATTTTTATTATATATTTTTTCCAGAAATTCTTTTGTTTACCTTATTCCGCTCTTACTCCATATACCATTATTTTTGCGGTTTCTCTTCTGTAGTCTGTCAAATTTCATTTTCACCTCTTTATTCCTTATTTATTCTAATTTTTCTGCTTGATCTTCATTTGGCATCTCAATTATTATGGCATGAAAATTTGTTTTGATAATATTATTTATTTTAATGTTCGTTTCATTTGGTATAATGTATTGTGTTAATTCCCTTTTGGTTTCTTCGCTGCTGCCTTCCTTATGCATTTGTTCTGGCTTTATTATAAATTTGACTGGTTCCATTTTCTTTTTCCTAATCCAATATTTGTTTTCTTCTTTTTGTTTTTGCAGTATTTTTCAAATATTCTTTTGCTCTCTTGTTTCTTGTTTAATTCCCTTCATTCCAGATTTTAATTCCGCTATTTATAATTTCTGCTGATAATTCTGATAATTTTGTCATGATTTCCACATATGCCACTTTTTTTGTTCTTAGTATCGTTTTCGGTTCTTGTAAAATTTATTTTAATCTTTTGCAATGTACATCTTCTTCTTCTATTTCTAGTGCGGTTTTTTTAATGATTATTTTTTTTTTTTTTCTTGTTATATCCTGTCGTGATGTACTGTTGGTTCTCTGCTGCTCGGTGGTGTTCTAAGTGTTTTTGCTTGTTTAGAAAATGGTGATGATTTTTTACTCATATTAACACTACACTATTACTGTCGAGGTCTGTGCCGCTCCCGTTCCTCGCCCCTTCCTCTTTTTCTTTTCTTCTTTATTAATTCTGTACCCCAGTCCTCCCAGCGCCACCCCGCAGTCCTGATTATATTATTTATCCTTTATGGCCTGGTTGTTTCCCCTGCCCCAAGTTTTCTTTAATTCTGCTGATATTGCATATTTTAGATGCTAAAATTTTTATTAACAGATGCCTCTCTTCTTGCTGATTATCCGGTTGTTTTTATTTTCCTTGTACGTCTTTTTTTTGACTGGAATATTGACAGTTTTTAATTCTGCTGATATTGAATTTTTAGGTGTTAATTTTTGTGTTATTATATCTTGTTTTGCTTCCTGATTACGGATATATTTCACTTTTCGTTCTGTGTCTATTAGTTCTCGAGTAATTTAGCTTTTATTTTTTCGTTTATTTTTCTTTTTTGAAAATATAGTATAATGGTTTTATTTTATTTTACCAATGTGCTTTTCATAGTAGCCTTCATGTGTTTCATAAAGGCGGAAAAATTTTTCCGTCTTTGAGTTATTTGACTTTAAAAATGTTGTGTTCAATCCTTAAAATTTTATAAAAGAGAAAGAAAATTAAAAAAAAAACTTGTTACGTTATCAGTTAAAATTCAAATAAACTGTTATTCTGTACATGGTTTCAGGAAGTCCTGTACAAACACTTTTGTGGTCCTGTACACAGTCGCTGAAATAGGTCAGTACTTTTCCACTGGAGGGTTATCGACCAGGTAGGAATGTCGCCAGCCAAGAATTATAAACAATCTTCATGCAGTAATCTTGGTAATGGGATCTATGCTACTCTTATAGAATGTAAATTATTTCTATTTCTACTGAAGAGATTAGCACCAAATTTCAGCCACTATTTCTTCTTATGTTTCACTTTTATATTTTTCCATTCCAATTCATAGTTTTTATTTTTTTTCCTCTCCTTTTATTAATTTTTTTGTAGTTTATGAAAATTTGAAATTTTTAATTTTTTGAAATTTTTTTATTCTACAGTATTTTTTCTCTTAAAAGCAAATATAAAACTGTGTTTTTAATAGAATATTTTCTTAAACCGCTCACCAGAATCTTAAAGTGTTGTTTTTCTTCACTTTTCCAAGCATATTTGTGACCAAACCGTAAGTCCGATTTCGTTAAAACTTGATACCACTGTGGACCGGCACCGAGAGACTAGGTCTGATACGCACTCGGCTGTTTCACTCGCCTTTATACCACTTTTGGGAGCGATTCTCTGGAGCGACACTTTCCACATCCTACTCGGACAAAGGCCTGCTGAACACTCTTTGTGGTGGTTAGACTACTCGCCTCTCACCAAGGCGAACAGCGTTCGATTCCTGGCGAGGCTGCCCCCAGATCTTCGCATGCGGAACCGTGCCGGACGATGCTACTGGTCGGCGGGTTTTCTCGGGGATCTCCCGTTTCCTTCGCCCTGGCATTCTGGCGCTGCTCCATACCTCGCTTCACGCCCTTCGGCTCTCAAGACCTCGATGTTAAGAGCCACACAAAACTCTTCACTCACTCACTTGATCCTCAGCAGGGCGTTCGAAACTTCTCAATTAAACGTGAAAAGAGTATAATGATACACACATTCACGACTGACATCCCCAACACTACGTCACGAAGCATCAAGGAATTATTTACAAACTGAGTACATCTTTGGACACGAGTGGAAAGGCATAAACGGAGTAAACAAGGTTCTAGATTCCAGATAAAAACCGTGTATTCGTAAGAACACTTGCACAACTTTAATCGAACGGAAGCATTGCGGCAGGCTAAAATAATTTATCTTATTAAGATGATTTAAAATCCATTTCTCCTAAATTCATTTAACTTGAACGCAATTTACTTTAAGTGTTTTTTTACCGCTAACTGATCCACAAGCATTACATGTAAATAGTTTATTATTAAGTTTGGCCTCAGAGAAAGATATATCTTCTGTGTATCATTCGATCTGCAGTAGCTTGACTTAAATATGTGTCACAGCATTGTCAGCAAAATGGCTTGACTCCAACATCTTGCTGTAAGCCTACAGGCATCATACCTAACATAGTTTCGACTACTGTTCTACCACGTGAACATTAATTAACGTGCAGTCAGTACACTCACGCCATTTCATCTGCTGCCAGACCGAAACCAGAAACGTTGATCCGACAGTTGTCGGTCGAACAGACCACTCGTTTCGATTATTAAGTAACGAGAATTTCAGTTTTCTGGCTTTCAGCGGGGTACATACACGCTCATTTCGCATGCACGCATTAAACAGTCGCTGAAAATGATAGCGTCATTAATAACCAATATTGCTCGCGTCCGCCGAGTTGTGTTTTGCATTTTTTTTTGGGCCAGGTCGTATTTATTCGCGCCCGCGACAATGTATCATTCGTCACGTAAGAGGGGCCACTGCCTTCTCCCCCACAGCAAACGCTAGCCCTTTACCGCGATGGCGACCACGCGTGCAATTGAGTGCTAATTGCTGTTAATAGCTCGCGCATGTGCTGCCTCTGATGGACCACACACAAGTGTCGCTAATGACCAATTTCACGCACGGACCCTTCTGCCAGAACCCTCAACCCACTTCGCCCCTGGGGGGGGGGGGGCAGGGTTTGTGAAGGGCGTCACTAGGTACATCGCATTATAAGTACCCTGCTAATACACCACGCAACTGAAACGCCCGAGTATTTTTTTTATCTATCTGAAGTTCGAAACAGCTCACCACACTCAAGCTTCGAGTAAAAACTGTTGTTTTACTGCGGGAATTAATCGTCTCTCTTCAGCACACAAACATGTCCGCGGGCGGTAAAACGGTTGATTTGCCACGTAGCGAAGAGAGAATCGAATAAACTTTGATTCTAGCATGAAATATAACGTCACGCAGCTAAAAACCATTGGTTCATCAAGCGAATCTCAGCATAATTCGCCTTTGCAGAAGTTTTAAAAAAAAAAGTTACCGCTTGACGCAACATGTCGCGAAATCGACCTTCGACCTGGTTGGAAGATCATTTGCCAGCAGAACTGTCAAAATCATTGTCAGACTGGGAAGTGGATGTCTGTTTACATTTGGTTATTATTTCCTTAGCCGAAATTTCTATACAGAAACCTCCTGACTACGAGCTTTATATTTAAGTCCAATGCTTTTATGTACAAAAAACTTAATTTTTTTTAGGACGAATCTCCTTCAGAGCTAAATGTTCATAAGCAGTCTAACCTGAAATCCAATCCACATTTTCTTGATGCTGTTATTGGCAAAAATTCAGTCCATTGTTGCGACTCGGAAAAATGGTTGCTGCGCCCCTGAACGCACGTCAAATGTGACGTGATCTATCTGGCGGTGGAATCATATGTATATGCTTGAAAAATTCGCCAGTTCAACGACCTTTCGTCTAGACTTCGCAGTATTATATGCAATCACACAGATGTCAATTGCCCATTGGTTACTTACTGAAACAGTAAAAGACGATAATAGAGCCTGCGTTTTATTGCACGTTTATTATTGGCTCATGGTTCTACAGGAAGTGTCAAATATCATGTGGACCAATTTGAGGAGTAACACAAGTGTGCGAAATGTTGGATTCTCGCTTGTCCTGAAAAAATCCGCTTATTTTATAGGTGTCTAAAAATATGTCATGTCTGCAGACCCAGGTATTTCGCGAGTTAATTTTAAGACTAGGCTAAACCTGGTAGGCGCTGAGATTTGTTCTTTGGTAGATAACTTCGCATGAGCACAATTTAATCTAGGTACTAGTTCGTACATGATTCTATGTTTTTTTTTCTGCATGCGTGTTACTGGTTCTAAATCCTGCGTACAGGTATGTTAGTAAACTAGTTTCCCAAGCATAGAAGCAACAATAAAACACGAGTGTTTAAAGCCTGTCTCGGCACCACTTCAATGTATGTCTTGTGCCGTAATCGCCTTTTGAGCAGGACACCTGACCTCTTACGGCCAAGCATAATACTTATATATTGATTACTGTAGATGGTTAGCTGTTAGTAATTTTTCTTTTTTTTCGTGTAACTTGAAAAATTCATTTTCCATTCCTGCATAGAGCTTCTCGGAAATAATAAATGGGATACACTCAGTAAAGTTGACAGCAGTGGCGTGTGGTGAAGTGTTGCAAGGTAAGTTTTTGCTTGCTTAGTGCTGTACATACTCGCGCATGCAGCAGGAACTAGTAACCAGAGTGCGGCCGAGAGAAATTGAATGTACTGCGGCCACTCACGAGAGAGCGTCGAGGCACTCCTTACACACGTGCTGTGACGTTAAATGCGCTACTACGCTAAAGTGACCGATGTATAAAGCAGCAAACTATTAGGTACAGTACAGAGAAAAATACAGCTTACGTTGCAACAGTTCACCACATGGGGTTGGTTGGCAGCGATATACAAATAGGAGTTCAGTATCACCAGTTCCTTTTAAAATTTTATACTTAAATATGTATAATTAAAATGGTTCCTTTCGTTGGTTTTATGCTCATAAAAGGAATACTATATCGTATCGTCGCCATGTTTATATCCCTAACAGTTTTACAGTTACATTCGATTTATAAACAAAATCTTGGGTTCATGTCGCCACTAACTTTTCATACTTAAAACAGGCAGCGAATTATATCTTCAGCTGAGCTTTCAAAAAAGTACTTAGTTAACCTCAAACACTTAGATAAAACTTGTAATGCGGCTACAGAAATCGCCTTTGCCAGCGGTATCTACATTGTACGAATAAGTATGTTCTTTATTTTCACACAACAATAATTTTTCGGTAAACTTCCTGAACGTTAAGGCAATTTCATAATATGTATATGAGCTGTACGGAAGATTTACTGAATGTTAGGCTACATATATAGGAATGATACCATAGAAACGTTGGATCCAAATTCTTCCCTTAACAAATTGTTACGACGGGTTAACCTGCCTTTAAACCAACATACTCGCCGAACGCACGGTAGTTAGATACCCCAGTATTCAAGACTATTTGCAAACACCCGCGGCGAATGAATGTCAATACCATGCTAGCCCCGAGGACACGGGTCTACGTGAACAAAACAAGCTCTCAGCAGTTTCACCACGTTGCGGAAGGTAAAAAAAAAAATAAAAAAAAAAAACACTTATAAATACAGAATCGTTAATAAAAGCATATCGCACCCGGAAAAGCTGTCTGTCTGCAGCGAGCCACCGAGACGAGAAGATGCTACACTGGAAGCAGCGCCTTCGTGCATGACCGCCGTTTCCGCCAGCCTACGGCGACGACTCAACAGAAGGTGAGCGTGCAGATACGAACAATAATACTACATAAGACGTGACACTAATGTCAAGTAATTTCCGTCCGCGCCGTATAGTAAATGTAATTATGGTGTTTTATGTCAGATATACAACTGTAAATATAACACTTATATACTTGGTATTTTGCCCGTTGTGATTAATTAACACCCAATCTAATATATGAAATGAATGGCTTGTATAACATACCATAACACAACGCAGGAATGCTACCATTTAAGTATGGGAGGAAAATGTACCATGCATGCTTTCTCAATATACGCATATACATTAAGGTGGCAAATTTGCGAGCTTTTTCTTAGTGTTAGGGCCACATGTTTTTCGCAAAAATATTCCACGAGTAGTTGTCCTGCCAAACACGTGAGTTCAGAGACACATCCGTGGGGTGGATGATTTCAGATATCACGCATCTTAGGTGTCTGCCAGCCAATCACGGACGTTCAGTGCCTGAGTAACATAAATGAGTAATCCAGTAGAGTAGAAAATGCTTCCTCACACAGGCACTCGGCCAGTAGCCACAGTACGTTTTGCAGCTGTGAGCACAGGAAGTTTAAATCTAGCGCGTGCATGAATATTTGCGCGAGAAAAACGTCGCCCTACTTAAGCTGGACTCACAGCCATCAGTTTCATCCGCCAGTCCCCCGTCCATTCGTCGGTCACGTGATCTTCAACAAATCGCAGGCCTTACTTTTTTCCTTTCTGTCTATATGTTAAGTATATCTCAAACTTTAACTTTCAATGGACCGACGGATGATCCACCGCCTTCTAATATCGTTCCTGGAACATGGCTGTCAGAAAACATTTTTTTTATTTGTCTGAATAATTTTCTTTTTAAATACACAAGACAGTTGGCTTGTTTACTTTATTACGTGTCATCTTTGAATTGAACTGAAGACGACTTGTAGATTTTCAGAGGAAACGCTGATCTATTATGTTAGGAAAAGAGAAAATATTTATGATGTTCATTTAAAATATTTGTCTCTGCGCGAGAAAGTTCATGTTGTTGGGTTGCAATACTGAACATTATCTTGCCAGACGGATCAACGGATGACGGACTGTTGACAGTCGCTTTCAATTGACGGACGAAAACATCGACGGATGGCTGACTAACGGACGGGCGACTGACGGAAGCGACGGTTGGTCGTGAGCCAAGCACAATGGAGCATATATAGCCCAATGGAAATCTAATGGTGCAAGTGTAATTTCGATTGTTCCAGTGAAGGCGTCACATTTTTTCAGAAATAATAATGCTCATTTTTTAACTGTACTGTTTTTAAACTGGAGTTTAGCCCTAGGCATAATCCTGATTCCAACCGGGTTGCCTCTTAGAAAGATTAATCAAAGCCTCTTTGCTTGCTCATGGAAACAACCCAAAATGATTAAAACAAAACACTTTCCCTCTCAGATCATTCCAGTTTGGTTTAATTCGTTCGAGCCCGTGTAGATAAACAAGTGAAAAATGTACTACCCAGCGCTGAAAATATGTAAATTAAGTTGTTTACCATTCCTGATTTTTGGAACTTTTAGATATCTTCTTCTCTTTTAGTGAAGAGAAAAGTTTAATTTTCTATTGCATTAGTCACAAGCTCTTTTATCCATGATTGCAAAAGTAAAATGTTATGCACTGTCTTATTATGCAGGCGAAGAATGGTCTGCGGTTTCATTTTTAATGCGAGATAAAATACTTTAGACAAAAAATATCAAATACGCATTCCCATCAACGGGAAATTTCTATTCGGTGTCTTTACTTCCCTAAGCAAAATTTCTCCGTTTTCAGACATAATTTCCAATTTTTCCAAACGAAATTAGTAAGAAATTACTATAAGAAGTCGTATATTGAGAATTTTTTATATTATACATGAAAAACTATTTTAGGTGACAATGTATTTTAACTCCCAATTAGAATTTCTTAAAATATTGTTTTTTTTTTTCTCGTCAACCAAACGTAATGGAGCTTTGAAGCAAAAAGTTTTCCTTAAAGCCTCGAGAAAGAATTTTATGTAATATCTTTCCTGGGAATATGATATTAAAACTGATATGATATGTGTATCAATATATATATGGTTATGTAAACCTGAACATTTATACGGGTCTAAAGTAGGCTATATTATTGTCAACAATACGATACACTATTAAAATTTTACGAAAATATAACAATAAATTTCGTCAGAGTGTCTGCCGTCAATGCGTGGACAGATTGTCCCTATTTATGAGAAAACTATTCTTCATATTCAGGAAGTACGGGATATCTCTTAGTATTGCATGGCTTCGAATATCAGAGGGTAAAATGATCAAGAATTACGAAGAATCATTCACAATTTGATTTGGAGAATGATTTACTGTAACAATAATAATGCTTACATAACTTACTCTTGGACACCAACATATTTAGTGTGAGCAAAGAACATTTCTCAGCAATCATAAAAAACTCATCAGCTGATATAAATTGGCAGTATGTTCACAGTGGCTGGTATGCCAAATATGTGACAATAATATACCGATTCTACAATTCATCATTTCAGACTACCCCTGGCAGGTTTCAACTTGTAAAGTTGGGGAGGTAAAGTAATTTATCTCTTCTGGTGAAAATTGTTTGAGTTGCTGTATAGTTTCCTTTGCGAGCTTTTAGAAATTTTATTTCAAGAAACAACGGCGTATTACGAGAAGAATAGAATGCAAATTAACTGTTTCTGAAAGTGATGAATGAGTAACTTTCATTAATGGATGACGTGTTGTTTCAACGGTAAGTTAAAACTCCTTCATTAATAAAGAGCGTAAAAGTTGCTCCCTCAGCGTGCGACTGACAAGCTTTGACGTTATGTTACGTGTACAACCCAGGTGCTGTGCCGTTTGAAATGGTCAAGATTATCAGGGGCGTCAGATATTTTGCGAGAGAAATACAGTGTGCGTGTCTGGCGCAGAACCAAACTTTTATACTGCGAGACATTGTTAAACATCACATTAACACTATAAAAACTATATAGTTTCTACGTAAGTTATGAGAGAAAGTGCCATAAAATTTAGTTTTATCAAAGAAAGTCCGAAAAACGCCTATTTTTTATTCAGTACATGAACGCAGTGAAGTGAGTAAAGATATTTTAGCGGCTCTTAACAGCAAGGGCTTTAGAGATGATGTGGGTGATTGAGGCGAGGATGGAGCAGTGCCGGAATTAAAGGGTGGGGGAAACGGGAGATCCCCGAGAAAACCCGCCAACCAATGGCATCGTCCAGCACGATTCCCACATGTGAAAATCCGGTGACCCGCCAGGGGACTGAACCCGGTTCGCATTGGCGCACTGTTAAAAATTTCCTTATATTTACTAAATGTTTTACTGGAATATACAGTGTATATACGGAAAGGCAATCCGTAACGACGAAAAACGGAGTTAAGTCCGTAAATACAAAATACGGAATGTCTCTGTATTCCCTTTGGCTTAGAGTTACGGGGACGAACAATGCCGATTCTACACGAAGCTTACTTCGCCACTGTAACAAGAAAATTATCGTTTCTGTGGCAGTTAAGGTTATCCACGCAACTATGGCCTATTCTTTCAAATATTAAAAAATAGCATCAGGCGTCTGTAACATTTGGCAACACTAAAAATATACTAAATTTAATAGAAACAGAAATTTTTGCTTCTGTCGTTTGACTACAAATATAAAAGTTATACAGCAATTTTAACAGCCAGTTGTAAGTGGATGGTTAGACTCGTGGACTGGAAGTTTTTTGAGTCGAGTTCAAACCTCGCTTAAGTACAAAATATTTTAACTTTTTTAATATCATTTTTATACACGGTAGAACATCCACATAACGAAAATTAAAGATGTTTTCACTATTTCTCTTCATTTTTATCGAAAATCACAGAAATCTGACTTGGAAATTAACGGAAAGATTCCGTGAAATTTACGGAAACTCCGTTTCTGAAAATAAATGTGTCCGTAATTTTACGGAAAGTTTACGGATAGGTCTGGATAAATTTTTACCAGGACAGGTCTGGATAAATTTATCAGCACTTTTCCATAAAATGAAGGGGGGTCGGCTTCCACCCCCTCCCTTCCGTTTGCCCACAGCGGCATTCCAAAAACAGCGTTTTTCGTGCAAAAACTTCCGCTTTTTAATAATTAGTATGATTAATAAATATTATGACGAAAGCATCACTTAGGCCAGGTTTAGGAGAACAGGGGTGACTGCGTATTCAATGTGAGACGTACATTATGCCTATCTTCCTTGCCGATTTATTGCTAGAACTATAATTACATTAGGTTTGAAGTAAACGGGGTTACTGAGAATTGCGTGGTGGCCTTGAAAAGCTGGACCGTTCCGTAAAGGATGAATGTTTGTTTGACGTCAACCGCTGTCCCAAACACGCAGAACAAGTGGTTCAACGACTCTCCTCTGCACATCCGCTGCTTGCTCTTGGCGCTACTGTGCAGTGCTGTCATTACTGAATTTACAGACAAACTTTCAGCTATATTCTGATGACACTGCACACACTTCTTATGTAAAGGCTGTTCACGATAAAGTGATCACTTTTGAAATCAACCTTTGAAAAACAACACTGCCCATGCCTGCATATACTTTAACGGGCGCAATGCGTGACATTCGCCCGGTAAAGTTGGTAACGATAGATGGAATGTAGTTCCACATCTTAACGTCGAATGAAAAGTGTTTGATAACCATGTGTGATAATTCAAATTATTATTTTTTGGCTTTCTGTTTTTTTTAATGCATCAGCGTGCAAAAATTATAAGATTTATATAATGTTTATTTTACTAATAATTTCACAGTTTCACTTGACCGACGCGTAAATAAAGTGATGGGGCCCATGGTAATGTTAATTTTACTTAAGACGGAAGAATGCACAATGTGCATACAAGTATACCTTAAGCAGGGCTTTCAAAAGTGCTCATTTTACGTGAACAGCCTATACCTGAAACCATTCGTTCACTTGCCTTGTGTGAGAAAGGCGAGTGTACTTTGTCCACTAACGTCATGGCGGATTATTTGCGACCTCTTCACACGCAGTGGCTATATTGCGACGATTGATTACACTTGCTCATTATTACGCATTAAATACTAATTTTCCGTCAGTAAGACTTGCCTTTGACGTACAGGGGGTTGGATGTGTACGAGATAAAAGCATTAGCTCTGTGTATTTGTTGTTACTACTATATAGAGACAGGTGTATTTCGCGAAATATTTATGGCCATGCTAGACTTCAATATTTTACGTCCACAACCACAACTTCCTTTGGTTATTGGCCGCATGTCTAGTTGAGAAGACATGTTCATATTTTACTGGGCCGATTGTAATAAAGTACTCCGATACTGACCATCCATGATTCGCGAACAGACACTTGAGGCATGTGACATTTGAAATCATCCAACCTTAAACGCGCATATCAACAAAAGTGTTTTGGAGTACAACTGGTCTTGAAATCTTTTCTCGAAAAACACCTGTCTCTTCTCCTACATAATGACAGATATTTTAAAAATTTATTGTAATCTTATTAATATCAAATTTAAAAGTCTAAAATCAACAACAAAAAAGAAAATAAATTACTTCAAAATGATGTTTCGTGGCCGCAGCGGCGTGTGGTGAACTGTTGCAGGGTAAGCCGGCGTTAGATCTGCGCTGTACAGTGTTGATTGCTAGATTACACTTCCACCGCTACAATCAAGATCAGCAGTTGACGCCACAGAACGCGTGTAAGGAGTCCCTAGCTGCTGAGTGGTCGGAATGCATTCAGTTTCCCTAGGCTGCACGATGGTTACTGGCTCCTGTTACGTGCACCGAGAATGTACAGCAGTGAGCAAGCACCAGCTTACCTTGCAACACTTCACCACGCAGAGTTACTCTTACGTATGGTTGTGCGGGAGGGGGGAAAGGCGGGTAACTCGGAACACACAAACAGATGTAGTCACGAATATATTTAACCTGCAGTTTAAAAAATCAATTTAAAAATATTCAGCTTTTTTTTTTTCTTTTTGAATTGGTAGCGTGCATATAATAGCCCCCACGGAGAGCAATATTTGAGTGAAATAAAAAGAAAAACTAATAATTGGAGTAAAATTTGCGCTCACTGCTGCAGGCGTTCCATTCGAACGGATAATTTGTTTCGCCGCGTCATGCTATTATTTGTAACCACCGCCCTCCGTTTCATGCCTTGGAGGCTATCACTGAAGCAGTGTTGTTAATGAACTAAAAAACGATCGGTTTGTAAATCAGACCAAGCGACTGTCCTCTGGGCACAGGTCGGGAAACGCATGGCCCGCCGATCATACGCATCAACGACATACAGCGTAGGTCACAGAACACGAAAGTACAGAAAACTATTTAATATGAAGATTGTGACAAAAAGGGCAAAGACATTGTTATTGTTCTCCGCGTGTTTAACGCTAACTTCCTGGCCGGAAACATACTGTTGCTCCTTCCAACCCACACATTATTTCGTGACGCTAAGTGCCAATAATTGTGTTTAATCCATATAATTGAAACGCGTTTCAAGAAGAAGTCTGGCGTTGGTGTTTATGATTTATCTTCTAAGAATATATCAGATTGAACACCGAGAATTATTTCATATTACGAATATACACTGTAAATAATTTTTTTCTGGTAAACTTCCTAGACAGTAATGGACGTTTTTGACCTATACTCTGTGTGGTAACAATAACACACATCAAGCCGCAGATATAGGAATATTTTGCAGCGCTACTATACAAAGTTGGGAACTTCCCTATGCATTTGACTGTTTCCTGAGCAAATGTAGAAACGCTACAATGGATGTATTTGGGAAAACGTTATCATTACCGCTTTCTCACTAAGCGTATACACTGGTATGGCAAATTTCTGAATAATTTCTTACAGTGTAGTTCAGTAAAGCGTAAGAATTTTCTGCGCGTTTACAAGCAATTATTCGGAAACTAGTTGCCAATATTAATTTTTGTAACACTACAACCCTTTCATCCCCAATATGGACAATTGTCTACATGTTGCACGGGGAGGTTATAGTTTCGACCGGCACTGTACTCTGCGAGGCTCGACTGGATACCCTGAAATGTTGCGGATTCATTTGGCAACAAGCTAGAATCCACAATCGTTTGTGTACTCCAGCCTCAGCTAGTTTATTGGCTGTTGCTCCACTTTTATCCGAGACCAGGTGACACTGGATTCAGCCCTCTTTTTCCTGCGTGTTACTTATTGGATCAAATTTGGCCAGGGCGTGGCTTGCAAACAGCGATCCAGTCCAGCTCGTCCTCAAATGAATCCGCGAAATTTCCGGGCCTGTACTCATTACAGAACGATCTTACCCGGAGGTAACTGATTCGTAAATGGCGCTACTAAACTGCTTTACTACGTCATGGCTGTTTCATATCTCCGACCGCTTAACACGACGTCTGCCGCTCATTGGTTGCATTAACGAAACGTGTTCGTTGTCAACTTAGGTACAGCTCGTATCAAAAGATTCCTCATTTGCAACACAAGAAATATTAAATTAATGTGCGAATAAAAGGGTTAAATTGGAGTAAACTTTGCTAAACTTTACTGCGGTATGTTTAAAACTAGAAATTAATTTTGGACAATAAATTACTTTGGACTTCAAATTTATCACAAACATCCAGATAAAGAAGCGATTTTGTATGTTTCATAAAACAGAGTTTTTTAAAGCTGCAATGTTTGACTTGTATTGATAAAAACTTTACCACGTGTCACCATGGCGCAGTTTTGTGGCTATGCACATAAATATAGCAGGTTCGCTGTTAGTAAATAATTTTTAAATCAACCATTGAAAAAATGTTTACCCTAGCTACATGTATTTTAATGGTTACAGAGACTCGCATACTGCCAGTAATGTTGAAATTCCTAATAGAAATCCATTTCTACGTCTTAAGATCATATTAAAGGTGTGACTTTAAAATATGTTTAAACGAATTCAATTGATTTATGTTATTTTTATGTACATACGTATAAGACTACTATATTAACAACATGATTAAAGTAGATCGGCGCAAGAATAGTAATGGCAATGTTTATTTTAAATACGGCAAAGAGTATAAAGGCAACGGAAGAGTAGATTTTAAAAAGAGCTTCGATAAGTGTTCACTTTACAATAAACTGTTAGAATGACAAGACTTCGCTCCTCTTTTCAATACAGCGAAACACGGATAATACTCACCTTGCCAATCCTGTACAGACACTTGTGTCTCACGGGCAGAGACCCGGAAATTTCGCGGATTCATTTGGCAAACATCTAGACGCCATAATACCTAGTATACTAGAGTATAACCTAGTTGCTCATTGGCTGATGCCCAAGCTTTTCCCCAGAATAGGTAGCATGGGTTCTGGTGCTATTTTTATTGCAGTTCAGTTATTGGGTTGAATTCGTCCAGGGCGTGACTTACAATCTGCAACCCAATTGTAAAAGGAAGTCAAACGTAAACGTGTTTAAAGTGTAGTTTGTCCTGTAATGAATTCGCGAAATTTCCCGTGTCTGTACTCATGTGTAGAGACCTGCAAAATTCGCGTTATCATTTGAAGACAGAATAGACATCAAATACATGTGCGTTTGTATTGCTCTTGTCATTGTACTATGGCAATTCAAACGCGCCCTGGGCGGCCTTGAACCAATCGAAAACGAGTAACGACCAGATATCCCAATCAGGTCCCGCCTAGTCAAAAGGGACCGAGGCTGCTCGCTTTTGCAGAAGCCAATAAACAAATGATACCGACTCTATTGTATATAGGGCGGTGAAAGCCAGCGTGCTGACAAATAATAACGCGAATTTTGCATGTCTCTACTCATGGGTTTATCTGTCTTATTAAAAAAAGCAGCCATGTACTGAGTAAGTTTCTCTTCTCTCCGAACGAATCCGCCTCAAGAATACAGGAATGACTACACAACGACCGTGTGTCTGGCCAAGAAACTGGAATATTAGCTAAGGCTCCACTCTCACGAGTGGTTCTTAGCGCCACGTCGGTGGCGCGAGCCTTCGGCGGGCAGCACTTGTAAGCGGTATGCGGGTAACGTCTGACTTCGGCGGCCAGGTTGAGAGAGTCAGCTGTGTGCTATAGCAGTGTAATGTTACGGGACTTAGTTATGACCGCGCGGCCGGAAAGTGTTTGTAGGTCGTCGCGGGTGCTAACGCAACGGAGGCCCGAGTATGTGTGTTACCAGCCAGCGTCGGGTGAGAGAGAAGGGACGGTGTGTACGTAATGTCGGACTGCAACAGGATTTCCACCGCTGTAGTCTCACGTAAATTTGGATTGTGCCCGAACGATATGATTGTGAGCCGACGATGTCTTGTCGGGTTGCGACGAAACATCTCCGTGAGCGAGCGAGGCGTGGTACGGAAATTTACGTTGTGAAATGGGGCTCCGCTTGACTAGACACGGGCAGGCGTTTAATATCGCGTGAGACGCAACCCTCCTCTTAAAACGTGTGCAAAACTGACTATAATCATATACAGGTTGTATAACGTAATCGAGGGCACGGAGTTGAGGAGGAATGGATTATTCGACGCTAGTAAAAGTTTGTGCCAAAGTTTTGAACACTACTTAGAGATGGTTGTAGATCGCCAAATGTCCGTAGCTCAATGATCAACCATGAAAGTCACTGAAACAATCACTGGACTTTGGTGCGTGTAACGTTTCGAGGCGAACCCTGCCTTAGCGATTATGGCGGACGTATTAGAATTTGAGCTCTGTGCTACTGGACGGTCGGCCTGGTAAAATTGTCGGGCTGAATAATGGCAGTCATTTTGGCCGGGGTGTAACACCTTGACTGTTCCGCTAGCCAAAAACTTCGTCGGGTATGTACGTCCCCGTAATGGTTGCCGCGGTAAACTAAATATGAGAGCTAGCGTGTCACGAGAGAGCGGCGTAATTATAAAGTCTAGTGCCGATGGAAATGAAGACTGCGTCTGAGGGACGAAAACAGCTGAGCAGAATTTCGAGCGCTGAAACAGTACGATACTACGGCTTCGCGGACAGAGGCAGCCCGACAACTGCATTGCGTCGTGGTCCGAATGGTCGGGCTGTTTCCTTCACATCGTCAGGCCTATCGTAGGGCTGCTGCCAAGGTACTGTGATTATAATATTGGCATATCTTTGTATCGGAGTGCGACAAGTAATGCTGTGGTTAAGATTGCTCCTCTGCGGTGGCTTGCCATTAGACATTTTTGGAACTTGTGTTAAAGTGTTTGTGTACTTAATATTACATAGAGTCAGAGCGAACTTTCCGGACTAGTGTAAGAATATTTTTATATGCACTATTTGTAATGTGTTGGCCAGAGATTTTTGCAATACCACGTGAATTAAAGGATTGTAATTAAAAAATTAATGTGTTGCCACCAAAAGTCTGAACTTGGAAAACATTGTTTCGTGCGTCACTGAAATGGACTTCTATTGCTGTTTGATGTATTTTACCAGTACTTTATATTTATAAGCTCATACACTACCGTGGACGGGGCATGGCTCGGATGGGTTTTTAATGTCGAGCTCGTCTAACTTCATCCAGAGGCGGTGTTGGAAGTGGTTGTTGTCTGGGTGACGGAGTGAGGCACATGTTTCAACTAACATTCTATTTAAATTAAAGAAATATTATGTTACTGTAAAAATTCCTCAAAGAGAGATTTTTTTTTTTTTTTTTTTTTTTTTTTTTACCGTACACAATATGAACTCGGAAACATCAACAAATATTCATTGGTAGGTACGTGCAAAATTATCGTTATTATTTGCAAGCATGCTAGACCTCACTAACCTATACCTACATAAGCGAAATTAATGACTACATTAGCTATAAGACGTCATTTACCTGCGTGGTTTCTTTACTGGGTGTTGGTTGCTCACCCGTTGAGCCTTTACAGTTGGCTAAAAGTGACCCTGTGATATGCCACACAAGTAGTTGGCCAATGGCATAAGTCAAACGACCACCCACAAAACCTTGGCGTTCAGCCTGCAGGCACACAATAACGCGAATTTCGCAGGTCTCTATTCATCGGTATTGTACTGCGTGTGATCAAAGCGTAGATACGGGATGAAAAGTACTGCTTCCCATGCAATGTGCCGACGTCATAGAGTGTATAAATACGCAGATACGGAATGGCAATGCAGTTTCTTTGATACGGGTGTGCCCATTCTCTGACTAACTCCGCGAGGCTCCGAGAACGGGATTTCTATCCGATTGACTGGTGCGTGCTGTGAAAGGTTCCTCGTTGTATCTGGGCTGCTTTCTGACGAGTAGATTACCGGGCGATGATTGGCGAACACCGTCCCGACATCTTACTGGCCAGTGACGTCATTTCGATGTCGTGTGCGTTAGGAGTCCGCGGTATAAGCAGCTGTCCCACCCCTGTATGTTTAATTATTCTGTACCCACTCTTCGCCGCTGGTGCGTACTTAAGTTTTTTTGACGTGAATACGTATTTAAATTTGGGACCATAGTAGGAGGCAATCCAGACAATCCGATGATAACAAAATAGGGGAATACAGTTTGGAATTGCAGCTCCAAATCCATCGTCTACATTCGAAATTCTATTACACCACACGATTGACAAAGGACCAAAAAATATGTTACGTTGAGTGAGGACTGCGAAGCATCACCGGAGCGGAAAAGGGGGGGGGGGGGCTCTATTTTGAGTTCGTTTCGCCGCGTCTCATAACTTCCGCATAGTACAACTTTTGACTAGGAGAAGCTACGACGTTCGTTTAGGTTTCAATCGACATCTCTTGTCCAGATCAATCGATTGCGAGTATAAAATAATTTGTTTGGCGTCGTTGTGGTGAAATTGCATGAGTTTATTGTAGAAAATTAAGAAAACTTTACACAATTTCGTCCTATACTCGTCAAAAAGTCAAGTCGAAGTACAGAAATCGTATACGCTTAGAAAGAGAACCTCAAAAGCAATCCACTGGTATCCATAAAACCTCATATGATCGAGTGAAGCGGTGCCGGGAATGTAAAAAAAAAAAATCAAGGCGTCCGAGCGCGTCAACGTAGACGTATTCACGCAAAACAAACGGCCATGTCCCCAACACAGCCAAACCCAGTTTTTTTTGTAGACAGGTTTTGTTGACTTCCTTCCCCAATCCTCGTGTAAACGAAGAGAGTTATTTTTCCCCGGAAAGTTTATTAAATAACTGGTAGTGTACGAATTTCTTACAGAATGTGCATCTGCGTGTGTCTGTCGCCAACTAAAACTTTTGAAATGCCTCAGCGATGCGAACCAAACTAAGGTACACGTTTACTCCACTACTTGCAGGGGAGCTTCTCAACTTCACAACTGGCTCTAATAGCCACGTCCGTTTCTGTGAGGTTTTCTCTAAGCAACTTACCTTGAAATTTTTGAGACGCAATGAAACAAGGCTCACGTTTTATACATAGCTATTTTTTCTTTTGCAGAATTCGCCAAATGTAACCACAACGGGTAAAAATTCTTCAAGTTGACGCATTAGTTTTTTTTTTTTTTTAATAAATGTTCCGTAAAAGCAATATTTTAAAACTTGCTTCAGCTTATTATGCGAAATATACGTTTACAAACTGTACGAATACTTTTTATTCGGAAACAATTATTTTTAGTAACTTAAAAAATAAAGATATAGAGCCAAGGAATGCATTTGCTTGTGAATATAAGTATAACATTGAAAGTTTGTCAGTTGAGGTACGTATATGTACCCAAAGTACACCATGTTCGTTGGTTGATTAAGTAGGTGAATTTATTATCACGTATTAGATTATCACGAAACCAAATCTTATATGAAGTCCTTATAATCACACGAATATTTCAATATTTTCCAAACTGATCTTTAAAATACAATCATACTCTGTTCAAAGTCTCAAATTTAGATTCATATGCACACGCTCTAACATCATAAAACCAAACCATGCATTTCAAATTTTTTAAGGTTATTTTTATGTTTTTAATTAAAATTATTTCACGAAAATTTTTTAACGTACGTCGCAAAATGTCTTAGTGTTCACAAAGTACACAACTATGTATAATGTTGAAGTTACTTTGATTCATTGTTTTGCATTAGTATTTTATCTGTTAAGTGTACACAATTAAATGCCATAAAACTGACGACTGTACGATTTTATATTGTAAACGAAATAGTAGAAAAATATTGAAATAACCAATGTAAAAAAACTATTTGGCTCGCCAAAGGCAATATCTATATACATAATATGCAGCCCTCGCATACTTCTGTGGGATAATGAGGGTGGCTTTATCACAAACAGGGTTCAATAACAATGGAAGTGTTTAAACGTAACTTTTAGCAGCGATGGGCGCAATTATGCCAACATTCCAATCACAGTAATTTTCCCAACCGCACGTATCCATTCCGATAACAGAAACAAAGCATTTTTGTTAGCGCGCGGAACAATATATTTTAGAATTTGTAATGAAGGAGCTTTTTCAGGGAATGTATTCGTAATGGGAAAAACAAAATATTTCACATAGTATTTAGCTTTGTGACTGTAGTGTAAAATATTTAACATTATTAATAACGAAATAATTTTGGATGAAAAACTGTTGTTGACCTAACGTTTCTGTGGTTACCGTTGATGAAAACGCCTTCTCAAGTAGTCAGCAACCAATGGCAATAGACAAACTACTGTTGGGAGTTTGTAGTGTGCTCAAAGTTTTTCGTGGAAGATACTAGCTCTAGCTATGGGAATTAATTGTGTTACCATTACACACCTTACACGCAAATCGGTTATGCTTAGGTGTATAGGTGCTGAGACACATTTCTTAGGAACGAGAATAGGGAAAACCTTATGTAAGGAGTATGAAACATTTATTCACAACAAAAACTTATAGCGAATGTTGAACTATTTGCAGGGAAAAAGACGCACATTATAGTGTCATTGGTTTTATTTACTACGTAAGAAACCTACAGTACAGGGTATTAAGGACAAAGATTACATATTTCACTTTCTCGGCATTGGTTTTATGGGGTATTATTTATGCTCTTCAAATTTCCAAGTGATTTATTTTCAATATTTTTAAGTGTAAGAAAATCAGAACATTTCTCTTAATATATTATTGTTTCTTAATTTTCCCGCCGAAATTAAGTACATTTTTATAGTAGTCTTTCATAAAATTAAAGAAGTTTGCGTGTTTCGTAAATTTGCACACGATACATATTCTAGAAATATGTATCTGAATCATCGTTCGTTTCAATTATGAGTGAGAAATATTACAATATGAGTGAGAAATATGAGCGAGAAATAAAAATATTAAATGTTTCTCACATTTATACACCGCGTATTTGGTAAGAACCTTTTCGAGCCTTGCAAACTAAATTTAAACTGCATCAAGTTTCTGCAGTGTTAATTAACGCAAAATTCGCTAATAGAAATTTGCGAATATTTTTCTTAGCTTTGCTTAATCCTTCTATGTTATTACACGCAAAAGAGTAAGGGGAACAATGCACTCATAGATTCCAGCGAGCGGGCTGGTACAGTGGTAGCAACGCACTCGACTCATATTTGGAGAGGAGAAGAGAAGATGTTTTGGACTGCTCTCGACATCGGGTCATTTGGAGAGGAGAAGGGGAGGAGATGTTTGGACTGCTCTCGACATCGGGTCTAGAGAGCCCATGATGGTGAAGCAAGGTGAGTATAGAGCACCGCCAGAACAGGTGCGGGGGAAACGGGAGGTCCCCGAGAAAACCCGCTGGCCAGCGGCATCGTCCAGCACGACTCATACGTGCGAAAATCCGGAAGCGACCCTGCCGGGAATCGAACCCAGTTCGCCTTGGTGGGAAGGCGAGCGCTGTATCCGCTGCGTCACCACAGTCCCTGACTCGCGTTGCTGGATGATCCAAGTTCGATTCCCTCTGCAGTCATCCTGATGTCGATTCCGCATTGTTTTCCGTAATCACTCCAGGTGAATACGCGGGGGTTGTTTGCTGCAAGCTATCGTTACACTACTGATCAAGTTCATGCAGATTCTTTACAGACACAGTTTTGTAACAGACTGTGGATTTTAGAAGTTCCCCTTCTATAGCCCATTCAGACCCAGAGTACACATCTGTATACATTACGCATGCGTAGGTAATTTTTTGGTCTGAAGTGCACACTGCGAAGCTCAATGACCATAGTTTTACTGGTCTAAGTCATAACTGGTTAATATAACTGTGGCAGAACATATAGCCTACAGATCATGGCTGTGACAACGAAACAAATGTTGCGGCGACTTAAGAACAGCACGCAGTATAAGACGATTTTTTTCAACATCTGAAACCGTAAATTAATGTGAGTCTGAAAGGGTTGATTACTAGCGCGCAAGGATGATCAGGGGCACCCTGTTTTTCGCGAATAGATTTCAGGACAAGTTATTTTCCAAAACACTTAAGTTCAGAGCCAATTTCGTCATTGGATCATTTGGATTGTCACGTGTGTTATCTATCTGCCTGCCAATCACGGACGGTCAATATCGTAGAAAGTTAATTCTGATTGGCTAGGGTATGTGAAAAACTGTATTCACACAAAGACAGGGGGCCAAAACCCCCCAAAAAACTGCTACTGCACATGTAGAATATTGAAGTCTCTCCAAAGGGCAAATATTTTCGTGAAAACACGTGGCCCTGATGACCAATGTTGCAATTATTATTGAGATAAAGTTTGGTTACTTTTACAATAATTTATTAAACAAATTTCGCAGCACTATCAAAAACATTTCGCTTTATCGTAAGGAAATTCGTTCATAATTTCTTTCGTAACCTAAAAGAGCGCCACATAATTCTGTGTAGGAAATATAGTAAATATTTATAATGGTTGACTGCGTTAACGAATTGGAAGTTATGGTCCAATGGCAATGGGATGTGTAACATAAGAAAGATATATACAAATTACAATACATAACCAAATACAAAAAATAGATTATAATTTTTTAGTTATTACATTTATGTATATCATTCAACACATTTCTATTTTATATCTTTTAGATTAATGTGTGAAAGTCGATGTTTTAAAATAAGTATGCAGCACGCATCACCCCTACCACCGAAAACTTATATTTAGAGCTAGAGATTTTTCGTGAAAAAATAACAGTACGCGGTAGACTTCAATGCTATTAACACCCAACGGCAGTTTGCATATTGTCATTGGTCACTGTCTACTTGAGGAGTTTTCATATTTTACCGGGCCACTCAGAATTCAGCAACATCGGCATGGCTACTAAGTGATTCGTGCACAGACAGTTAACGCGCTTCAAAAATTTATTCAGCCAATCAAGATAGGGAAATGATCCTAGAGTGTTTTGAAATATAAGTTGTCTTTAAATCTTTTTTTGCGAAATTTCACTGGCCCTACTTATATCGGATCTAACGACTGCCAAGCAGCAACGCTGATGGTTTCAAGCAATATCGACAACGGGGGCAGCTATTTCGTCTGCGAAACCGCAGTGGCGGACCGAACGCATTCCGGAATATGTCGTATTACACAACATAAAAACATCGGGCTTTCACATAGAACATTTTCCTTTCATGCGTTTTGAGTATCAAAAAGTTGCATCAGAATATTTGCTTTCGCTTTACTTCTTGTACAGCGTGTTTAAAAACTACGTAGATACCAATTCCGCCCTGTGTGTTACACACTTTCTTTCGTCCTCCAAAATTGCCTCTTTCTTTTTTACTTTCCATTAATTCGCGTGAAAGATTGCCTTCTTAAGTAGCCATTGCTAGGGACACCCGAATTCTGTGAAAAGATTTCCACCCAAAATATATTCATTAATGTACTGACACTGTAGCAGAGCTCCTTTGTCTATTGGTTGCATTGCTTAGTGAGAAGACGTTTTCTGATTTGACCGGCCAGTAAGAATGAAGCTACTATATTAGTGGAAGCCTATGATTCGCGGGCAGATACCAAAGATGCATAGCAAGTAAATAAAACAATCACGAAAGTTAATATCAGCAAAATTGTTTTTTGAAATACAAATAGTTGAGAAATCTTTTCGCGAAATTTGGGTGTCCCTAGCCATTGCATATGACGCATTAGTCTCTGATTAATTCTCTTCTCAAACTAATAATAGTAGTACCACACCATGCAAAAAACAAAAGTTTTTTTAATTCTGTAATGCAATTAGTATTTAAAATTTAAATCAATTTTCCTCACAAAAATTTAACATGAAAAGACGTGCAGAAAGTATGTAAAAAACTATACGTGTACTGATCTGGATAATGAATTCTATTAAGGTTTTATTGGAAGCGTAATGTTTAAATTAAAGGAAACTCAAATAGGTTACTTATTAATGTATTATTATTTAAGAATGTGGCATTCTGTGAAATCAGTAACGGTAGTTTCTCTTGATCGTTACTAATACTTACATGCTGCGGAAGGGGTTAAGTTGAGAGATTTTAAGTGGCTCTTAACAATTAGGGTAAAACGAGGTGAGAATGGAGCAGCTCCGGAATGCAAGGGCGGGGGAAACGGAATATCCCGACAAAACCTGGCTGGCGCCATCGTCCAGCACGATTTTCACTTGCGAAAATCCGAGAGTGCAGAATAATTGACAATGAGTCAGATGACCGGAATATCAAAAGTGACCAGTAAATTGTGAACCAAACATAATATTTTATTTTTTCCTCAGTACTAGCATAAACATTATTTGCGTTCCTAACCTCTAAAAGCTATTTATTTGTCTTGGCATATAGGGCCTACACCTTATTTTGAATATCGTTAAGACGAACTAAAAATAATATCTTGGGTAGTGTTGGTTTAGCCGTTTTCCCGTAACTTAATAATACGCTAAAGCAGACATACATGCATATATAGACACACACAGAAATCAAACATATGCTTTCTAAGGCCTTGAAATTGCTTAGAAAGTGATTTCTGTCAAACTGTTACACCAATTATAATTATTCTTTATAAATACTGTCAGAATTTTAGAAAAATCCTTATTAAGGCCTGTTTTAGATATCGCTTCCTGCCCAATTCGAGACACGCATAAATATTAATATTGAAGCGTACATGCTCATGCGCAATTCAAGTGATATTACGTTTCAAACGCGAGTATTTTGACAGTGACATGAGGACAAACAGAAATTGATTTTAAGATTTTTTTTAATTTTATGAAGAATACTAATTTCATATCGGTTGTCCGTGTTCACTTAACTAAAGGGTGAATATATTAAATATTTGTTGTGAACTACAAGGCATTAGTTACTAACCTAACGTTTTCAGTCGAGAGCTAACAAAGCCTAACGGTTTCAGCATGACAACAAATTATTTATCTGAATTTTTTCTCTGCGAAATAAATACCACACTTCGTAAAATAAATTAACACTTTTTATTAAACAGACTAGTTAGAACGAATGACATAGTATTTTACCGTAAAATAAATATTTGGTGACAACCAAAATATGATTTCTTGGTATTCACCCAGCCAATTTTTCTTGTGAGCACACGATTTTGTAAGTTTATTTAGTGGGGCCCATAAAAACTTTGTGTGCTCAACAAAAATACTTGGCAGGATCAATACTTACAATACACTTTGTTGCCGCAACAACATTTTTTTTTTTTTTCAGTTTATATTTGTATATTTGCAAATACATGATCTAATAGGGCCTATATGTAACGCACAGAAATGTGCTATACATAGGAATGTTTTCATTATTGTCGTGATCACCGCTGTAAGAAATACGCCAGTCCAGTATTTCAATTTAAATACTTGCGGTTATAATCTGGGGTTATTTTTAAATGTTGGTTTAACAACGTTTGATTGCAAAAAAATACATTTTTATATAACTGTACTAAACGTTGTTCAGATTGTGCATACATTGGATGTGATAATAGTTTCCTTAAATAAGACCATTTTACACTTTATATTTTTAAAATAATTTGATGTAAAATTCAAAATAATTTTTTTTGTTTTTCCGCATCCATAAAAATAATTACTAACTAAATTGTAGCAATGAAATAATTTAATAAAGGCTGTTCACGATAAAGTGAGCACTTTTTAAATCAACCGTAGATAAATATCACTGCCCTTCCTGCAGTTATTTTAACGTACGCACTGAGTGGCATACGCCCAGTAAAGTTGGTAACGATGGATGAAAAGTAGTTCCATGTCATCTTAAAGTCGCATAAAAAGGGTTAGGTTTCCTTTATGATAACTGAAATTATTTCTTTCGCTTTCTGTTTTTTTAATGCACCGAAGTATAAAAATGAGAGTAGTTTTGTAAAATATTTTACTTTTCTAATAATTTAACAGTTTCACATGACCGACGTATGAATAAAGTTATGAGGCCCATGGCAATATAATTTTACATGAGGGGGAAAGATGCATAACGTGCATACAAGTAGGTATTAAGCAATGCTTTCAAAAGTGCTCATTTTACAGTGAACAACCTATACGTAAAGTATTGGCGTGGACTACCGCTTGAGACCGCTTGAGATCACCAGATAACAGTTCACGGATTTTAAAAACACATTTTAAAATATGCATAATGTTTTCATATTTAACATCCTTTGGTCTGTTGCTAGGTGATTACACATGTGCTACGTGGTATCACACGGCATTAGTTCACTTTGTAATTTTTTTAATATTAACAACGTAATTTATTTGTATTCGTTTCTATCGCTGCAGCAAAACAGGAAAATTTCGGATTTGGCGTAAAATAATTAATAAAAATAAAAATGTAAAAATATTTTACTCGAGGAAAATAGCAACACATTCAATGCGGACAAGTTGAGCCATGTTTAGTACAAATGTAAAATTCTAATTTTTTTGCTACCCGACGACATCTTTACAAGATCTCATACAACAGCACAAACGCTTCAGCGAAGTCCAGTAGTGAAAATACAGTGACGTGTCACGTCTGAAGGTTTTTCATTGCTTCGGAACAAAAAATTCATTTTTCTTTTCTGCCTCGAAGCTATAAATTCTCCCCACGTTCGCCTCTGGCCGGACATAGACGCGGGGGGGGGGGGGGGGGGAATTCGCAGCTCGAGAAGGAATGGAGCCAATCAATCTGATCCCGTGTTTATCCTAGAGGGAGCTGGAGTAGGAGATCTGGTGGTTTGAGGGATCCTGGTTGCCGCGTGTGGCCTATAAATAAAGGTCTCTAGTAATTTCGGGTTCGCCCAAAACCACAGAGACAGCAAGAGAAACGACTACAGAGGGTGAGATGAGAGTTTTCATTTCATTCATACATTCCGAAATAAAAATTAAGTTAGTTCTGCTAAAAAAAAAAAATAAGGGGGAGGGGTCTCCACTGGAAGAGCATTATTGCCCACAGTACCTTCACAAAGAGCACCAGATACGCAAAATATAGCCGGCTGTAAATAGAGCTAAATAAAAGGGCCACATTTTTTTTTTTTTGAGAAAATACGTTTCCATGTATTCGTTGCAGGTAAAAAAAATCAGCATTAGTTGTATTTTATTCCCGGTACTTTAAAACACGTCGACTTTCGCCACGTAGTGATATTGTAAGTGATAATAGTGATATTGTAAGTGTTAATAGTGATATTGTAAGAAGAGTTAATAGTGATATTGTAAGTGTTAATAGTGATATTGTAAATGTTAATAGTGATATTATAAGTACTAATAGTGATATTTCGCGACGAAATTTCGAAACAAGGTACAGTTCAAAACACTGCAGGGACGGCCAGCTTTTTTAATGGGCTGAAACACGTTCTGGCCCATGCTTACTGTTTGCGCACGAATCGCAAAGGTTCAGTGTCGGGGTTACGTAGTCCTGAGTGGCTATGTCAGATGCGGAAACGGCACCAGCAGCCAATGGATGTATAACCACAGACGAGTTAGCTTTGAAGTCTACTGCGTGCTCTGATTTTTACGCGAAGAGTCAATGGCCCTTTTTATAAGTGTAAGAAAGTGAAACTGGGGCGTGCATTGCGGATTCCAGCCACACGTGAGAGTGAAATGGTCTCATTGAACAGCAATATGGCATGAAGTCGTTCATATGTCAGCTCCTGGAGACTGACTTGCCAAGTGACAGCCCGAGGAATATGTAGGGCCCCGAGTATTTCACTCGGCTCTCAAGACCTCAATGTTAAGAGCCGTCGAAACCTCTTCACTCACCCGAGTATTTCGCCGATTGAGTTGGCAGCAAGCTAGGCTGGACAGTCCTCTATATAATCGAGACATTGTCGTTTGCTTATTGGTTGATGTGATCAAATGAAACCTCTGTACAGGTATGTTGAACAATCACACACACACACTACTGCTTCCTGCTTATTACTGGCCCACAGTTTAACGGGATCGCAGTGGGATACCAGTTATGCCCGTGACACAGTGAAGCAAAGAGTACAGATACGAAACTATGAGCAGCGGTTCCTTTGATGAGGGCATACCCATCCTGTGATTGGTTGCGCGAAGCTCTGGGAACTGGTTTTGCGTCTGATTTGCTGCTGGTTGCTGCGAAATGTTCCCTAATGGCTGGGTTGCGTGGGTTACAAGGCGCTGATTGTCGAACGGCGTTCTGACAAATCTCTAACAAGTGACGCCATTTTGATGGCGTGTGCAGCCGCTTCACGTCTGTATTCCTAAGTACTCTGTGCCTAAACCGCGGATTGTCGTAAAACGCCCGGACGAGAATTGTAAGTAAGCTCTGCCTATTCGCGGTTTCTGCACATTTTTCGAATCAAATCTTTAAAAAATCACCCCATGCATGACATGTTTGGCTGTTTCCTAAATGTTTCATGTATCAAAAGCGTGATATATTTCTGTTAACAATAACGACATTTTCGTTACATTACACGCTTGCTTTTGTATTTAACTATACATTATAACATTTTTTTAATTAATGCATATAGAACGGAGAGAATATAGATATCACGGTTATGTCTAGGGGTACCCAAATTTCGCGAAAATATTTCTGCATGTGCTAGATTTCACTGCCTTCCGGTGAACCAGCTGTTTTCATTTACTTATTGCCCATGAGTAGAGACCAGCAAAATTCGGGTTATCATTCGAAGACAGGATATACTTCAATCACACATGGGTTCGTATTGCTCTTTTCATTGGACTACAGCTTGTTTGACACGCCCTGGGCTGCCTTTTGAACCAATCGGAAACAAGTAAAGAAAAGAGAGCCCAATCACGTTTCACCTAGTCAGAACGGATTGTGACTCCTCACTTTTACAGAAGTCAATAAACAAATTGCTCTTACGCTAATGTATATATGGCGGTGTAATCTAGCGTGGTGCCAAATAATAACGCGAATTTTGCATGTCTCTACCTATGAGTCATTGTGAGAAGACATTCTCTTACTTGACGGGACAATCAGAATTAGGTAATGTACGTCTGTGATTCGCAAGCACACATCCAAGACACGTCAGCCAATCAAGTAAGGTGAACTGATTTGAAGTGTTATGAAATTAACTGGTCGCGAAATTTTTTTCGCGAAATTTGAGTGTCCCTAGTTATGTACAGTAATAAATAGTTCTTATGTAACATATTATTACACCGCGTGCACACGAATGCGGTACATTGTTCATTTGGTGTAATTTTCTAGAGTTTGTTAAGCCTTGTCTGCATAAGGGGGAGGAATATCCCTGAAGCAGAACTTCAGCAGGACTTCAGAAAAGTTGGAAGTAACCGATAATGTATAGAGACCTGCAAAATTCGCGTTATAATTTCTGGACACGTTAAACTTAAACAACTTGTACATTTTCAATATGTTTGCCGATGGACCATACTTTATTTGGACACACCCTGGGTAACTCTGCGCCAGTAAGTTAACACTTCACAGTCGTGTGACCCAATCACGTGCAGAACAGTCAGTAAGAGCGTGACTTCACACCTAAGCCGCAGACAATGGATAAACGACGGCCAAATAATAAGGCGAATTTTGCAGGAATAATGAAATATATGTCGGTACCTTTCGTTAGAGGAAGGTGTACATGCTCTTACACTGTAAAAAAGTTGAGGTGAAATCCCCTTACACACGAGGGAAGTTAATTACCTCTACATGAAAGTTAAAATTACCTCTTAAATGTAGAGTAAATTTACATAACAAGTAAAGTACTATTCCATAGTTGTACCGGAAAAGTACCTGCCAAAATTTGTGGAAAGGGGAAGGGGGTAGGTCCCATACAAGTAAGGGAAAATTCACTATAATATAAAATTATATTTTTAATTATCCCCGATTATTAGTACTGTTAATTATATTATTATCTATATCCTCTGACTAATAGTAACTAAAATCTCAACACTAATATCGTCGAAAGTTGTGGTGTGTGGGCGCGAACCATGGTCCTCTATCACGATAGGCCGATGTACTATCCATTACACCACGACAACGGCGTGGCAGCATCAGTGAATATAAGCGAGTTAAAGTATTGATTCTTCCGCCCGTCCCCCCAATTAGCTGTCGAGAATGCTGAAGAGATGCACACGCCGTAAGTTAATTTTCCCGTCCATGTATGAGATTTTCCAATACCATGTAAGTGAATTTTACTCCAGAGTGCGGCAATTTTACCTTGCCTGTAAGGAACACTATGTTCCCCTCACAAGTTGCAAATATTACCTTACTCTTGTCAGGCAATTTTCCCATTATTTTTACAGTGTAAGCTGAGAGACACGTACAGTTGTACGCCATGATTTTCGTATCATGCGATTAAAAGTTGTGTCATACCAGAGATGTCGGGTAGGGCCATCTGTAAACGTTTGCTAGAATCTCGCGTGCCGTCAGAGAGACTGGCACTCACGTCTGATCACTAGACAGGTGATTTTCGCGAAAATATTTCAGGACCAGTTGTACTCCAAAACCCTATCGTTCATATGCACTTTCGTGGCTTAATTATTTATAATGTCACGTGCCTCAAGTGTCTGTCCGCGAATCACAGACGTTCGTTATCGTAGTACTTTACTACAATTGGCCCAATAAGAGATATATTCGCGAAAAACACCTCTCCTTACTGATCACCGTGTAACCCGGCTGATTAATACCTAGAAAGGTGAGCCTGAAGGGATGTATTGCGAAGTGTCGTATTCGGTGCAGAAAGTAGTTTGTTCTGTCTCTCTGCTATGAACGGCTGCTTGCATTGTGACGTAAAACCAGGCGAGCAGAAATTTGCGCAGTGTACACGACAGCGGATTAGAGGACGAAAACCGAGAATAATGAAGTGGGGAGCCTCAGCCTGTGACATATTTTCGCCACTGGCGTTGATAGACGACACAATGAACACTGCGTGCACGGTACATCTAAAATATCGTACAACCCATTCTGCTGCCTTTCCAGGCAACAACAGGGAGATGCGGTATTCCTGCAGGACAATGCCCGCCCACGTGCCGTTCGTGTAATGAAACGCTTTCTAAAACGTGTTCGTCAAATACCCTTGCCTGTTACACTCACTAAATACCCGAGAATTTCGTGGGTTCATTTCTAGGCAAATTAGAATTCACACACATGTACGTTCATGTTACGTTTGTAATTGGTAGATGTGTTGTTCGACAACTCCTGGAGATAAATGAGCCAATAACAAACATGCAATGAATTGTGCGCCCAACCACCACCTTTTGCTACCACAACATTCAACCAATAAACAGTTGATATCTGTATGAGAGTCTATAAGACTTTGAAGTCTAGCCTACAGGTCATTAAAATCGCGAATTTCTCGGGTCTCTAACAATCACCAAACCTGAGCGTGTGCGGGACTGAATTGGGCGTACCGTGCCACGCTCTTCGACATTGGGGGTAAAACCACAAAGTAAATAAAAATATTTTCCTTTAAAAAAAACTTTTTTGCCTTTCCTTATTTCTTCTTTCAAAATCATTATTTATTCGTGTTCCATCTCTTGTTGTCGGCTTAGGTTTCCTTTACACTTGAGTTTGGGGTTTTGGTTATTTTCCCCACCTGCGTTTACTCATTGTTTTCTCGTTTGTTTCAGTTTTACCTTCCGAGCTCATTCATTTTCACATTTTATGTCGAAGAGTGCAGTCACGCTGGAATGCTGGATTTTGTTTACTGTCCACTATTGTAGCCTCATCTTCATGTAGCCTACTATCCTTTTATTGTGCAATACAAATTTTTCAATCAATCAAAAATAAGAAGGTGAAACCGCCGCTCATTTCGCGAACTCTAGTTTTCACACACCAGCAGAACTGCATAACTTGCCAGCCACCATGTCGGGACGCTATCACCAATCAGCTCGCTGTTACGACAGCGTGTGGCGTGAAGTGTTGCAAGGCGGGCTGGTGCCTGCTGACTGCTGTACACACTCGGCGCACGCAGCAGGGACCAGTTAGCAAAGTGGAGCCGGGAGAATCTGAGTGTATTGCGGCCACTCACGAGAGAGCGGCGAGGTACACATTACACACGTGCTGCGACGTCAAATGCACTTCTACTTTTAACCCTTTCGGATCCACTTTAATTTGCTGTTTCAGGTGTTCCGAATAAACAATTTTATGATACGCGCTATACTTAAGTCGACACCATACTTGTTTCGATGCCACAGCCAATGAACTATGGGCTATATGTTCAGCTACAGTAATATTAACCAATCATCACCTAGACCAGTAGGAAAGTTTGCGAATCGTTTAATCACAGGTAAGATCATTGGTCATTGGGCTTCGTATTGTCAAGTACAGACAAAAAATTATCTATACTTGCTTAATGTACACAATTGTGTACGCGGGGTCTGAATGTGTTAAGTGGCCGATGTGTAAACTAGCAAACGATTTGGTATAGCACAGAATAAAATAAAGTTCACCTTGCTACAGTTCTCCACACGCCGCTGCACTGTAAGATACTTCCCAGGTGACAGCCTAGGCAACAGGGAATTTTCACAGAACGCTGTAATCAATAAGTCAATGCCCGTTCATAGAGCCGCGCTCGGCCAATCGGCGAATAGGTAAACCCATATGAAAGTAACCGGCACGTGATTTCGTCTCTGTGACTTGTCTAATCTGTGACAAAACATCAACCACCTGCGTCACCGAGTGGAATATGCATGATGAGTAGGGGCACTTGCACTGAGAGATAATCGAACAAAATATTAGTTTGTATAGGGCCAAATATTTATTTAGCTGCGCTAACAAAATTTATTGTTGATCAAACAAAATATGAAAAGATAACAAAATTGCTTTTGTTCGTCTAATAAAACATATGTTTGAATTTAAAAAATCTCTGTTTTGGGATAAAAAAAAATCAGGCTATCAACTAAATATTTTGTTGAATCAATTGTATATATTTGTTTGATCACTCATTTGTCTGCCTTCGTTCGAAAATACAGCTTCAGAGCTTGTTTGTATTTTTTGTGACAATTAGGATAGTAACCGTGTTTGTTAGTGTATCTATTGATGCTTAACATTCGTATAAACACATTAATAAAACAATGGAACAAGAAACTGACAAATAAAGCTGTAAAACTTGAAATATTTGTTTGCAAACGTTGTCTAATATTTGTATTATATCTATTTAAAAGCCTTCCGGAGTAATTTGTTGTCACATTAGCTGAGATTACTAAGGTGTTGCGCTCGGACGCAGGTGGTCTACGTTCGAAACTCGGTCGAACTTGTAAAATACTTTTATATCGGCCCAAACTGTTTAATGTACGTGTAACCAAACAAACTTTAGTTGCACCAACCAAATCTTACAGTTTGGGGCAACCAAATGAGAACAACAAAATAATTTGAGTTCAGCAACAAAATAGTTCATTGCTCCTATACAAACAAATAATTTGATTGCACCAAACTAATCTTGTTTGATTCAACAAAACCTTTCTTTCAGTGCGTTTTTCGCGAATAGTTTTTAGGGCAAGTTATTTTCCAAAACACCGAAGTTCAGACCCACTTTCGTCATTGGACAATTCGGATTGTCACGTGTGTTATCTATCTACCTGCTAATCATGGACGGTCAGTATCGTAGCAACCTAATTCTGATTGGCTCACGTATATAACAGACTGTCCTCACGCAAAGACTGGCGACCAGTAACCAAAGTAAAGCTGCACGTGTGCATGTAGACTATTGAAGTCTATCCAACGGGTAGATCTTTTCGCGAAAAACAGATGGCCCTAATGATGAGAATTCATTCCACACGATAATATGCGCCACCTTTACTATCGTTACCACGAGAGGTTTGCCGTCTGTAGTTTTCTAGTAGTTAGATATGTACATTAAATAAGGGCGCTGTCTTTCGAAAGGATGTGCGGCTTAAAATACTCGATTATGACCTTTATAGAGAATAAATGTTGGCACATTACCTGCATTGTGCATGAAATGTGTTTCAGTTCTCTGAGACAACGTGTTGATATTTTCTCACGTTTTTTTTGTAAACAAAAACTAATGGGTTTCCGGTGAGACCAACTTTATAATTTCCACTTTTAATAAATATTTAAACCATTGAACTACTTTTCTTAATACACTTACTTCACATATATATACGTACTCCAGTCGGAAAATAATTTGTTCTAAACTTTTATTTCCAAATAATTGATTAACACTTAAACCAGCTGCAGGGCTCTTATCTAATTTGGTTTGGGGTGATTTATCCCCTTGCATTTTGCCGCTGCTTCATATTCACATAACTTCATCACCACCGGCTCTCAATGACTTTCTGTTAAAATGAACCTATCCCGGCCATATTGGATTATTGGTTTATCTTACCAATTTAGGTTTTTGAAAAGAAAATGCCCTAAGTACACCGCCAGAAACGTTTGTTCTGCCAACAAAATATTTGTTTGGTTTAAGGTCAAATACATATTTAGTTGCCCCAACTACATTTTACATTTGCATATTTGTTTGGCCACTAACTTGATTAGTAGCGTTCGAAAATATAACTCGAACTTTTGTATTTTTGTGACAATCAGATTAGTTACAGTGTTTGTTAGTGCATTTATACTGATGATTAATAATGACATAAACAACCTAATAAAACAAATTTAACAGGAAATTTAAATGTAAAGCTGTAAAATTTAAAATAGCTTTTTACGTACGGTGTCTAATATTCTACTTGTATATATTAAAAATAACAAATTTTAATCAGTAGTCATTTTATCTAATGTTTCTAGGGTGTAGCGCTCGGCAAGTGTTCTAGGTTGAACTCTCGGCCAGGCTTTAATTGTTTTTATAGTAACCGAAACTCTTTAAGGGCGTAGAGTCAAACAAATATTTAGTTGCAGCAACCAAATCTTTGTTTTGGGGCAACCAAATAAGTTCATTAAAATAATTTGGTTTCAACGATAAAATATTTCTTTTCCCCTATACAAACTGATAATTTGGTTGCGCAAAACAAACGTTGTTTGATTCAACAAAACAAATTTTTATTCTCAGTGTAGTCCAATACACAGCATTACACTACAGTTCAGACAAGACATAAATATTACACTCATAATTACATCACAAAATAAATCCTGTCAAAACTTTCCAAAATCCATATTGTGATATAAATACGAGTTCGTAGTGCAGTCGTTATGTCTTTACTGCTATGCAATATCAATAGCTAGTTGAGTATAGTGATACGTTCATATATAATATATATTTAATATATAATTTAAGCAAGATAAAAAATTGACAATTCAATATGATGGGAAGAAAGACCCTGTCAGCACAGACCAAAACCACACTCAACGCTATTTTAATTACGAAAATTGTGTCAGTCCGTTTCACCGCTTCTTAAAACTGCGCCCTTTTAATCTATCACGCTTCTGAGAAAGAGCAGCCTATCATACGCATTTCGCCAACTATTGCAGAAAAGAAAACACAAGAAAATTTCTCCGAGATTTTAGGAGCTTGTTTCCTGGCCTGAACACATGGTAGCTCTGTAATCACTCTCCTGTGGCCTTAATGCCATCGTGTGGCGATCGAAATAACTTCCGCTAGACAAATCTCCATCACCTTGTAAGAGAGCCTAACATATACTTCTATATGGGAGAGAAAAGGAGAGTAAGTGAGATACAGTAGTTAGCGTATTGCTTGGCTCGCAGTACGATGGCGCTACCAGCAAACAGAAGCGATCTTGTGTCAGGCTAGGAAATTATCTTCAAACCCCTAATAATCCTCTTATAGCTTCGTTTCTTCAATAGGATTGTTTTCAGTGCTGTAAAAGAGCACAGAGTTCTTTTAATATGAATCTGAAAGCTCTCATCAAAAGTAAAATCACGAGACTCAAATGTTATTCGCGACCGCTTTACGCCCAAGCGAAAATTTACATTAATAATGCAGCTACTCGATGGGCGATTATTGTTGTCATCAGGAACTAAGCTATGTATCTAGTTGTACGATAAATATTCCACGCTCTAAATCCCTATAAACCGCAGTGACTAGGCTTTCTTAGGCTTTCTGTACATACATTTAGAGGGAAAAATATGATAACGAATTTTGAAAATATGTTCCTAAAATGTAAATAAATGCGATATATGTAAAAAATAAATAAATAAAGGTGCACTTTATATATGCCCAAAGCACTATTAAGAAAGTATGTTTCAAACTGAATTGAATTCTTCAGTTTTTTAGAAATTCACATATAATTGTTACACTTAATTGTCACGTGATAAAACAGATGCTTGAAAGAAAGCATCAGCACGTTTTCACACGAAGTGTTCTTTTACCCTGGAAAAGTCTCTTCGCCACATTATACAATATACTGGCTGCACGTATACTTTTTCATCGAGTGAGACCCGCATAAATATTTCGTAAACCTTTTACTTTCGATAATTTAGGATAATTTTATCAACTACAGGAACTTAATTTTTTAAATGATAGACTCATCTGTGACTGATCCCATTGTATACTTCGCAAGAAAGTTGAGTAAGGTTGTATTTTTTACCTCAGCGATATTAATGCATTACTCAGATTCTCATCAAATTTACTTTGTTGTGGTCCAGATTTCACTAAATCTTGGTTTCTAAGAGGTTGCATTTTTGTTACAAATTAGTCTATCATATTTTATTATGTTTTCAAATTTGAAAATACTGCGGAACTCGAAACCTTGTTTTTACGGTTACTGATGTTCCAAATATCTGCAGAACAAAACACTTCCATATGTTGAAAAATATTGAAAATCGCGTGTAAAGCAATTCATTACCTCATACACAGACCTCTTCTCTTTAGGCACCGCGCAGAATACTTCGGCTTATTGCAACCTGTTTTGACAGACAAATTTTAAACTTGGAAGAACCTCTGATGGAATGGATACGTGTGATGTGGGGAAAGGCCAGCTTGGGTTCCAGTAATCAGAACTAGCCGGTCATAATAGAAGGAGGAAGCAGGGGGCAATTCATTCATCTTACCTGGCGTCGGTGAGTTGAGCTTAAGCGTATATCGCCGTTGCGTTTGCAAAACCCGCTATGTGCAAATAATGTCCAAGTGTGAATTTTGCACATTAAGGAGCAGAAAATCTCTGGCTACCGTCCTACAAATCTCGCTATCTATACGTGAAACTCTACGCCATCAATTAAATAAAATCTCCTCTATGTGATACGGTAATTAAACTGCTCATATAATATGTTACATTATGTGTAACAACACTTAGCGGTCTTTGACGAGCAACAGAGTAAGAGCAGATGTTCACCAAATCCACTAAGTATACATTCCTGCCATATTAGTTCGTCAGTAATCTGTACTCCATTTGTATTGTCAAACATTACTCACAGCTCGGTATTAGAATGAGCCTGCAGGTGCTTTTTATTGAGGCTTGAGTTAAGCTATTTCAGTGGTTTTTAGTACACCTTAGATACGTCTGCACAATCTTGTATAGTCCTAGATTTTACGTATGGTCCCTAAATATTTGCACCGCAATGCAAATATTTGTATGTGCGTGTTGCAGTATTGTACTGACATGGTAGGAAGAGGAAGGAAGCTTGTTAGAATGGCGATGGAAATGGTGGCAGGCAACGTTGTCAGTGAACATATTACGCCAAGTAAAGGGCAACAGTGTTATTATTATTCGTATCAGTTCACCCCAAACGTTTGTGGGTTCTACTTGAAGTATTTTACATCTCTACGTTTAAAGACGACGATGACTACAATATGGACCTGCTGACAGCTGCAAGAGATCCCAAACGGTGCGTGGACGTACATGTCCCACTTGATGGAGCTGTCGTGGACACGAGCATTTCCGGAAACTGCAATATAAAGACGGATGAAAGATGGAGCTGTCGTGGACACGAACATTTCCGGAAACTGCAATATAAAGACGGATGAAAGATGGAGCTGTCGTGGACACGAACATTTCCGGAAACTGCAATATAAAGACGGATGAAAGATGGAGCTGTCGTGGACACGAGCATTTCCGGAAACTGCAATATAAAGACGGATGAAAGCACGCACACCAATTTTATGGTTGAATCCATCCATAAAACCACTGTAATTTAAATCACATGGTCAGTATTTGGGTTACGCTCTGTAATGAACTGGGTACTTAAATTTATTTTCACATAGTTACACGGATTTCACAGCAACAGTTTTACGAAATTTCCATTGTCTCTTTTATCGAATATTTGAAGCATACATTTGAGTTATATTTGTTTGAGGCAGTAGTTAGTATTCTGTACTAATTTGAGAGGCAATGACATCTTTATTCAATCGCTGAAGTTATCTGCAGCCAAAAATAAGGGTGGCGATTTAATAGGTGTGTGCAATACACTCGAGTGCCTATTCACCCCTACTGCATACACACCAGGTCGTTATGTGACAATATTGGAGAGCGCCAGGAAGGGCAAGACTAACAATCATCCCTTCGTCACTTATTATGGTGGCCACACTTTCGTTAAGAACTGTATATAATTAGAGTCAATTTGTACATACGTCAGGCCGGGAAAAATAGTTCGTGATCCAACCATGGCAGATATAAGAAGCCTAAGATATGCACGAATATCGGTCGAAAATTGATGCTAGCAAGTACAGAAGCCTGCAGTCTTTAAAACCGTTCATACATAAAGTCTTCCTACTGTTTTATGACAGCTTAAAACATGAGTAGTAATTTTGAGTCCAAACATACTTCGCAGGAGGTAATTGTATTACCATGCGTAAAGATTACTTTATTTTTATATTCTGCACTACCACTGCATGTATAAACATTTTTTACTGTGTTTATTCAGTGCTATCTAGATATAGATTCATATTACCCAACTATGGGTCCTGAGATTTCGTTTAAAATTAGACGAAATAAGTAACCACGTCTATTGCATGCAAAGAAACTTGTATTAGCTTTAAAAAGTTACTGGGTATAATATAGTGACTTTTTCTTGCTCCTGATGAATTTGTCTTCAAACATATGGCGGATTTTGCAGGAGCAGCAACGATATGTTACATACACTAAATAAGTGTTGAATTTTCCAACAAAATTATCCTTCAGGAACAATGGTCTGCATGCAAGATAAATAATGCCTAAAATGTGAACTATTTGGAACGAATCATTAATACCCCCTTAAAGAAGAAAACTTCGTCTAATATGCAATGCACATTATATACGCAATAACCTTAGCTATCGTAAGCCTAGAAATGGCCAAACAAGATCTTATCTGCGTACAAATTGCGCAGACGGGATTGCTCCAATTGAATTTCGTGGTTCATTACTTAACTGAGTTCTATAATTCACCTTGAGTGATGTAAATGTCTATATCGGTGCAGTTAGACACAAAGAAACTACATGACAAAATTTTTTACGTTCATGTGATGCTGTAAATAGACTTGATATGAATTGGAGTAAGCTTAAAATTTCTCAGAAGATTTTTACAGTGACTTACGTCGTTTCAGCTCGAGATTTCCTACGCTCCGCGTTACACGTCATATAAAATACCGCAATACGGTACTATCGTTGATTCTGGGTTATTGTACTCCGAATTTATATTCATGCACAGCTCAGATCTCCAAAATATGGTAATCGTATTATATTTTTAGCTTTAAAGTAAGGGGACGAGGGCCTGGGATTTTGAAGAATTTTCTGTTATATGCTACACAAAATAGAGCAAAATACAATTTTTTTTTTTCACAGAAAATATTTTGCTTGGTTTCGGAAAGTGAAATATACTGGTGAATTAGAGTTTAAGCTGGCAGCGTGGCAACTGTCTAAGCAAAAGAATAAGCAATTTAATAAATATAAATAAAATTGTTACTAATAGTTGTTTCTTGATGTTTTGTCTTAAATTATTCATGAAACTGACAAGAAGTATTAAATAAAAAATAAAAAACAAAATCCTTACACCCACGCCGATAGTATTTTTACTGTCGACCATCGATTTGAAGAGTAATATTTATCACCGTCTCTGATAAAAAGGTATTGTTTGACGAATACAACTTGATGGTTTGTATAGGAAAAATTCATTATTTTGTTGCCGAATCCAAATTATTTTGTCAATCTTGTCTGGCTGTTACAAATTTGTAATATTATATTAGTCCAACTAAAGATTTGTATGAATCTACATACATTTGGCATTTCTCGTTATCATAACAAAAGCATACGAGCACAACCCTGAACATTTACACCCGAACGATACGCCTTAGCAACCTCGACAAACGTGGCTAACTACGGAGCTAAATGCCCATAATCAGCAGTGACTTGTGGGGAAGTGTTGCAAGGAATGCTGGTGCTTGCTCGGTGCTGTACACACTCGGCGCGCGCATCAGGAACCAGTAACGAGAGTGGAGCCGGGAGAAACTGGACATACTGCGGTCACTCACGAGAGAGTGGCGAGGCACCCATTGCACACCTACTGTGACGTCAACTGCGCTACTCCATTTAAGTGGCCGATACGTAAACTAGTAAACGATCAAGTGTAGCACGGAGCAAAACACAGCTTATCGGGCCACAGTTCGCCACACGCCGCTGGTAATAAGATATTATGCTAATAAAGCACATGTAGATAAATAAATATTTTCCAATTTCATTGCTAAATTTTTGTTTCCTGTTAGACTTGTTTTTTTAGAAATTGCTTATGCCATTACCAATTATTTATAAATCCACCGACAACCACTGTTACTATCCTGATTGTCATGAAAATTATAAACAAAACTCACATAGCGTATTTTCGGTCAAAGGTAATCAAATGAACCCGATTATCCAACAAACGAATTTAATGTTTGTAAGGGACCAAACTGACTATCTAGCCACGACAAATTCTGTAATAATTTTCATGAGATTATTCCAGGTAACCAAATGCTTTCTTCACTTCAAACTACGCATTGCTTTTACTATTCCCTGATATTTGTAATTTAATGTTTGTAAGGGACCAAATGACTCTGTAGCCACGACAAATTCTGTAATAATTTTCATGAGATTATTTCAGGTAACCAAATGCTTTCTTCACTTCAAACTACGTATTGCTTTTACTATGCCCTGATATTTGTAATGTAATGTTTGTAAGGGACCAAACTGACTCTGTAGCCACGACAAATTCTGTAATAATTTTCATGAGATTATTCCAGGTAACCAAATGCTTTCTTCGCTTCAAACTACGTATTGGTTTTACTATGCCCTGATATTTGTAATGTAATGTTTGTAAGGGACCAAACTGACTCTGTAGCCACGACAAATTCTGTAATAATTTTCATGAGATTATTCCAGGTAACCAAATGCTTTCTTCGCTTCAAACTACGTATTGCTTTTACTATGCCCTGATATTTGTAATTTAATGTTTGTAAGGGACCAAACTGACGCTGTAGCCACGACAAATTCTGCAATAATTTTCATGAGATTATTCCAGGTAACCAAATGCTTTCTTCACTTCAAACTACGTATTGGTTTTATTATGCCCTGATACTTGTAATTTTTCCTATAGTCAAACCTGAACGTACTTACCGTACTTGTAAAAGAATCGTGATTTCTAAATATATGCAGATGGCAATGGAGCAATGAAATAATTGTTCGATTCAACAAATTTTTTTGATTATTTATTTCTTTCCTTCAAAGGAAAGAATGTAGATATTTGCAGCAACTGCATATTAGTAGGCTGAACAAGTACTTTACAAGGAATTTTTTTTTTGCTATCTGCAACTTCATTTAGAGAACAATTTTGTTGCAGATGCAAACAAATTTTCTCAAAAAGTATTTATTTACAATGAACAACATTTCGTTTGCTCAACTAATTTGCTGTTGCATCGTCTCTGTATTTCGACGAGAAGTGGCGCACAATGACGGATCTTACGCAGCCAATGGTATTTCCCGTCTACCTCATCGCTGGCAACGAACCGTGGGAAACCTCGGAGACAACTTTGAAGGATGCTAAACAGCTTGTATACGTATGAAACGAACCCGTTCACACGAGTGTACACAGCTTGTACGAGAATGTACCAATTTAACAGATTTAAAGCAGCCATGTTTGTCTTTGTTCCTTGCCGGTCATTCCTGTATGCATGCCCCATGCGGTGTCACCTTTAAAACGTACATGTCGTAGACTTTCAACTGTACATAGTATATTTCCTGTGTTGGGTTATTTTCGGGAGATACACAATAGTTGCCATCACTTCCTAATCAGTCCTCGTATGTTAGTTACCGAAAATAAAACTTAAATAGAAGAGTTTTATTTAACACATACAAATAACACGAATGTCTGAACAACTTGTAGCCCAATCTACGTCTTCTGTATTTGTTAATAACATACTGAAAAAAAAAATTCGAAATTTCTAAAATATGAAGGAAAAAACAAGTTACTGATGTAACTAATGAACCTACTATCCTCTATAAGGGCGCAATTAAATTTTAATGAAGTTCTTAAATGCTGAGATTGTAGGCACGACTATTTACCTCGTTGAAAGCAATACCATTAGAGGTGAAACCAGAAACGTATGCAACAGTAGTGAGACAATTACAAATACACACGTGCCTTACCAGGGACTCGAACACAGAAAACCTCGTATCATAAGTTAGTGTGCAATCAAACTGCATTATGAAGGTCGGATTCGGAACATCGAATTCGAACGTAATCGGTTTAATGTTTCGAATGATAGGGTTTACGAATCTGAAATATTTATGAGTCTGTAATTTAGAAAATAAGTGCCTGAGTCACTTAAAACACGTTAAGTTTACATGGTTTATTGTAGCTCTACTTATGGGAAGAATTTTACGGAAATCGGTAGAGTGGTTACAAATATATGGCACAAAAATATAATTTTCTTAACTGGTGCGATTGTACAAAATTGCCAAAAAAATGTCCTGTACAGGATTCTTTTAATATACACTGTTAACGTACAAATTGTGGTTAAATTAGGTTATATTGTTTAACAAATATGGCAAACTTATCTAAATTATTTACAAATCCGCCATTTTATATATTGTTATCTGGCCCACTTAAATAATGTCAGTTTACACGGCCTTCTGTAGCAGTAATGGTAAGCACAATTTAGTTAATATAAGTTGAATTATTTCAAAAATATTGCAAAATGTTCAATGGTCTCATCTGGGATTGTTTTTAAAAAAATATTGGCACAATAGTATCTCTGTCTTCGTAATTGGTACTTCTAATGAATACTGCCAGTGTCCAACATTTGCTAGAATTTTGTTTAATTGTTTCATATATACTAACATAATTAGTTTATATTAACACAACTAAAAAAATCAACTTTAATACCATACTGTAGCACGACTTGCATGTAATATTTGGAGTAAATTGGTTAATTTGTCCTTGAGTTATGGCATTAATACTCAATTTTTTACTCGTGTCTATCTTAACAAAGATAGGATATAAATTACGCCTATTAGCACATTCGATAACTGCCATAGATACGGCCAGTATACAAAGTTAAGTTAATAACAATTACATATTTTCTTGGATATAGAACACTTATTTAGAATTATATTATAGCCACCATGGAAATAAGTCTGCCACACTTAAAAAAAAAAAAAACACACACTACTATGGCCTACCGAAGTACAACTTCTCCAAATTTGGTAATATTCGGTTTATTTTTCCCGAGAAATAACATAAAAACTTTATTGATTCGAATGGCACTGTCATCAAAATGACGGACGAAAATGCTTAGTGTAAATACACTTGATAGTTGTAATATTAACTGCCTGCATACAAAGTTAAGTTGAAATTGATTACATTGTTTGGAAGATTTAACAATCTAAGCTAAATTGCTAAATAGCGGCCATTTAAAAAATAAGCGCGTGACATACTTAAAATATAACATTTTATACCATCTGCCGCAGTACCATTTGTTTGCCAAACTTGTTATGAATTGGTTAATTATTTACCGAGATGTGACATAAAAACTTTATTTATTCGTGTGACGCTATCCTACCAAATGGCAGGCAAAAATGCTATGTGTTAGCATATATAATACTTGTAGTTCATACTTTCTGCATAAAAAATTTGCTCTAAAATGGTTCAATATTATGGTAGATATAGCAAATAAAACTACAATATTTGTATGGCCACGATTCTGATAATAAGTTCATAATTAATTTCAATTGTTTACTTTTACATTACCTATCGTAGCGGTACTAACGTACCAAATTTGGTGAGGATTGGTTGAATAGTTTTCGAGTTATAATGTAAAATGTGTATTGATTCATTCAGCTTTATCTTCCTAAATGACAGGTCAACAACAATATTCTTCTCAAAATTTTATGCTTACACGATGCGCTGTCAGCATACAAAATTTGGTTTAAATAAGTTGAATGGTTCCCGAGATATTACATATCACCGTAAATATTTAAATGGCCACCAATTTGAATTGACGTTCAATATTTGAAATTAAAAAAACCAGCTTCTCTTACCATAGCTGTTTCTCTATTTATATAATTATATTCTGAAAAGGCAATGCAACTAAGAGGAGAGGGGGGAGAGGTTACATACCCACGACCTTCGAGGTAATAGTTTAGCGTATTATTCACTACACACCTTTAACTCCGCCTAAGCAAAGAAGTAATGAAAAATATTTCCTACCATTTCAGTTCACTGTACAATGTTACATTCCTTACCCTATTAATGTGTCATATAATACGACTTTGAATGTATCTTATAGCTTCATGTGAAATAACTGGTATAGTTAATGCCATGTCTCAACACGCCTTCTAGTTATGGAGCATATTTCTTCTACGCCTTTTGTTAAGTCATAACACGAAATGTATAAAATTACGGGCGGAAGAGCATAGTAATTATTTTTATACGATCGCGAAAATGTGATGAAAAATTATGCTGATTGACATATTCCAATTTATATTCCAACATAACCTACAATCCATCTTAGCCCTACAAGTCAACATGCCAACTAAACTTCAACTGTTAAATATAACTCTTAATTTGACTATTTATTTCTTCCAAATCCATGCATTCCTTAGATGCAGGAAACCTCAAATGCTACATGCAAGTAATTCGGAGGTTTGTGTTTTATACGAAATAATCCGTGCTTTTATTTACATATCACAACTTTTGCTTTAAGAATTTGGCTTTAATACATATATTTAATCGTAACCAACACACAACAAACTATAGAATGTTTATTTTTGAAGGGGCGCTGTGGCTGAGCGGTTAGACTACTCACCTCCCACCCACGCGAACCGGGTTCAATCCCCGGCCGGGTCACCGGACTTTCGAAAGTGAGAATCGTGCCGGACGATGCAGTTGGTTTAGCGGGTCTTCTCGGGGATCTCACGTTTACCCCACCCCCTCATTCCGGGGTCATCCTATATTCACCTCAATCACCCTCATCGGCTTTCAACACCTCGCTGTTAAGAGCCGCCCAAGTCTCTCTTCACTCATCATCGACTATTATTTTTTAACATAGTCTCAGCACACTTGCATGTATAATTAGAAGAGACGACGGTTTATCGTTTGAAGAGTTGACAGTTTCCTAGCTTTCAACGTACTCTGTACATGTCAGAAAGTGTTCTTCTATTATTGTTGGGGACGGGAAAATCTCGCGAATTCTTTTCAGGACAAGCTAGACTCGAATCACATGTATTCTTCTGCTTTGGACTACAGTTTCTTAGACATGCCAAGGTGAACTATTTACGAGCAAATAACAGGTTTGTAAGAAAACAAAAACTGAATCCCGTGTTACCTGGTCAGAGGTAAAACTGGTTATAGGCTATTCACGGTAAAGTAAGCACTTTTGAAAGCCATGCTTAAGATCTACTTGTATACACTTGTGTATTCCCCCACCTTATGTAGAATTAACATTGCCGTGGGCTTTGTCACTATATTCATGCGTCGGTCAAATGAACCTGAAATTATTAAGAAAGTAAATACTTTACGTGTCAGCTAATTTTTACACTTCGGTGCATTAAAAAAAGCAGAAAAATAAAGAAATAATTTCAAGTTATCACTAATGGCTACCTAACACTTTTTGTTCTTAGTTACCAACTTTACTGTGCGAATGTCAATCAATGCGCGCATTAAAATATATGTATGCAGGGGCAGTGACTTTTCTGAGGTTAATTTCTAAATTGCTCACTTTATCGTGAACAGCTTTTACACACTGGGGCAGCAGCCAATGAATACAAAGCTGAGGCTCGAAAATAGATTAGTCAGTGGAGTCTAGCGCACGGGTTCTATAAGAAGGAAAATTTTCCTGTCCCTGTTTGGTCATGGCGTACGCGCACGTGCTTGTGTGAGAAGCTACTCGCCTGTTTCTCTGCGCTGACGAGATTTCTGAAACTTCAAGCTGAATGTTTATGACTGGTTGGCAAAGTGCCAGGCCGAGTCAATCATTAATTAATTATTCCAATCAAAACGTTATAATGGCTGAGTGTTTTGGAAGAATGTTGGCTAAAATATTTTTCGCTGTTTCCCCGTGCCTCTACTACTATAGGCTGTTCACGGTAAAATGAGCACTTTTGAAAGCCCTGCTTAAGATATACTTGTATGCACATTGTGTATTCTTCCGCTTTATGTAAAATTAACCTTGCCATGAGCCTCATCACTTTGTTTATGCTTCAGTCAGGATAAAATGTGGAATTATTAGAAAAGTAAGTATATTACAAATCTGGTATTTTTTACTCTTGTATGCATTAGAAAAATAGAAAGCGATAGAGATAGTTTAAGGTATCATAAATGGTTATCTAACATTTTTATTCGACGTAAAAATACAGAACTACTTCCCCATCCATCATTACCACCTTTACTGGGCACATGACACTCAGTGCGCCCCTTAAAATATATGCAGGCAGGAGCAGTGACTTTGTTCTAAGATTGATTTCGAAAGTGCTCACTTTACCGTGAACAGCCTTTAAACTGAGATGACATAGCAAATGTGAGCCGAGTGCACGTGTGTTTGAAATCTATCTTGTTCTCGGACGTAGTTAGAGAAGTGCCGTATCCCTCGCTTGTTCCCTGCCCAGAATGCAACCTCTGCGTCCTAACAACGGACGGGATGAACTGTGTGGTACTACGCTCGTAATGCGTGTAAAGTGCGGAGCTCCTCGCAGATGTAATCCTCGACGCCAGCGGCCGGTAGCTGCTAGCTCTCAGAGATCGTGAAATAGGGAGGTAGCTGTAACGCCACAACAAGCTACGGTACGACCCCAAGGACCGACGTTGCTTTAGAAATCGCGCGAACCTTAGATGACACATGGAAATACGCAGGGACTGGAGTGGAAGTAGGCACGTTAGGCGTACATTTGTTTACTACTAAAATATTTTTAATATGCCAAGTTACGATGTAAATCTCTAATAACAATGCATGTAAAGGCTGTTCACGATAAAGTGAGCACTTTTGAAATCAACCTTAGAAAAAAACACTGCTCCAACATGCATATATTTCAAAGGGCGCCATGCGTGACATACGCCCAGTAAAGTTGGTAACGTTGGTGGGAAAATAGTTCCATATCTTCACGTCGAATCAAACGTGTTAGGGAACCATTTGTAATAACTTAAATTATTTATTTCGCTTTCTGGTTTTTTATGCAGCGAAGTGTTAAAAACGAGCAGATTTATAAAACATTTACTTTTCTAATAATTTCACAGTTTCACTCTAGCGCCCATAGATAAAGTGATAAGGCCAATTGCAGTGTTAATTTTTCATAAGGTGTAAGAATACACAACCGGCATTAAATCAGATTTTAAGCAGGGCTTTCAAAAGTGCTCATTTTACCATGAACAGCCTATACAATTCTGCATGGACAGTATCACCAAATACAGATTAGTCGCGAAAAATTTCGGTATTAAAAAACATATTTCACTTTGTGTTATCGTTTAAAAACGAAGACGGTAGGTTACATTTAATGACCTTTTTCTAATTTCTTTGTTTTAGTGTACAAGAAGTACCCTGCCAAATACACGTTATTTGGCTGCTAACTCGACATCATAAAGGTGTTTTTTAAACTACATGTCAAAATTCAAACCACTGCAACTATGAACTAATATGAACAATAAATCCCCGTAGCAAAACGTTCTAAAAATTCATCAAGTATTTTTCAATTGAAACTAAAGTTAGCAAAACAGCAAAACAGCAAGTTGCGTATCGCGAAGGCAAACGGAACTACTGGCGCGCCATGCGTATAGAACTCCACAAACTCGAGGTATATGGACGCCGCTAGTGGTTACTTGTTAGAACACGTGTGTCAAACTACGTGGACATTGGGAGATTAGCAACTGATTAATAAAGGCTGCCAGAAGTGATTGCATTTTATTTCCAATAACCTATAAACAGCAGTATTGCCGATGTAGTGTCTACACGTATTTACATGCTTTGCCTACGTACATGTGGTCGCCGTATGACACGTCAGTTCCATTCGCCTTTGTGTTATGCAACTTGCTGTACTAGCAGGTTCGTGAAGTTGCTGACTCCCGGCGCTGTTTTGTTACCTTCGTTTTAATTGAATAATACTAGATATATGAATGTTCTCAGAATTTTGCCAATATGATTGTTTGTTTTTATTAGCCCATGCAGTAGATGCCGTCGTTTGAATTTCGACATATATTTTTTATCAGTTTGTGTGTATATACACATTAATGCATAACGTGTATATATACATGTTTATGAATGTACATGTATACATATTTATAATATATGAATAGTGGCTAGCTTACACCATTCGCTAAAGCAGGTTATACACGACGCAATTATTTTCTCGCGCAGCTCCTCGCGCTCAATCGCTCGCGCAAGAATTGCAATGAAATCTCTCCAGTTCGCTTCGTGTCCTCTTCTACACGGTGCAATTTAACAACACAATATATATGAAATCTGTTTCCTTCCCGCCAAACAGTCGTTGAGCAAAAGCTCAAGTCATTATGTTCATTGACAAAGACGGAAATGTTTATGATGAAAAAGAAAATACTTGTGAACCACGTAGGAACCACGTGTTTTATTTTGTTAGGCTATAAATGGGGTACTTTCGAATTTACTACTGCCGTTTTTTTTTTTTGTTCTGCATGTAATCACATTTACGGCCACAACCTTTTAAAGCATTCTCGGGCAAATGTTTGTTGTGATAATTTAGCGACTTTGCATTATAGAGCACTGGATGCTTTTTTATATTCGTCTAGCAAACCAAAAACACTATCCCATGTCCATGTCCATTTTTGTTTACACTCAACACGCACGTACTCCAGGATGGCCAATCACGTTCCTTGTTCCGTGCAACTTGCGTGGTTTTGCACAGAAATACAGAGCATGTCCTATCCTCAGAAATTGTGCCGTCGCTTGCGTCGCGTGTGAAATTCCGAGAATTTTGTGCGTGAGCTGCAACGGAAGATTTGCAGATTGCAAGGAAACTGCACGTACATTGCGTCGTGCCTAACAGTTTATTTGGTAGGTATGTCTCTAAGAGAACTCATAAAATTAAAAAAAAATTACAGCAGCATGATAAACGTCTTGTAACGCCGTCATACAGGTAAAGTATTTGGTATAAATCGTAGCATCGAAATGCGGCAAATTGAATCACGTATGTACGTGGCAGTGAAATGTGACATGCGAAGAAACAATTAAGCGAATTTCTCATGGTCTTATATACATGATAATAACTATTATTTATATTTAAAAAACAATGTTTAGAAAATGTTTGTCTAAACTCTTTCACTAAGTACAAAAGGAAACATTTTGCAATGTTAATATTTCCTAAACAGTTATTTAAAAAATGTGAAAACATACAAAATTTAGAACTATGGAGCGTTTTATTTTAACCTTATCAGTGATTGCCTTTCTGTTTCGGTGTATTTCTGTTGTGTTAACAAGAGTTACAAGTATTATTCAAAATCTTCTAAGATTGTGAAAAAAAAATGGAGCGGAGCTCTTAAAAACTGTTTCTCGAAAGTCGACAAAGGTGAAGCGGGGTGATTATGGAGCAGCGTCGGAATGTACGGCCGGGTGAAACGGGAGATCCCCGAAAAGTCCCCTCCACCAACAGCATCGCCCGGCACGATTCCCACGCGTGGAGGTCCAGGGAGCGACACCGCCGGGAATCGAGCCCGGTTCGCCTTGGTGGGAGGCGAGAAGTCTGACCACTACACCACCGCGGCCGATCGGTAACCAAACCAAAATACAGATGTTCACGAAGGATATTGCAGCCCAGAATGCGTGAAACTCTTTTGGTAAGAGCTCAGGGTATAGTGAGAACTTTTGAGGCCTTAGTTACTTTTGCCTTTCAGCTGTTTTTCATCCTTAACCCACCTTTTTAAAATAGATATTGCCGTGTAACTAATATAAACAGTGTGTAGATTCCACTGCAATCGGAAGTTAACGTCTACGGCTAAAATAAAATATACTTATTGAATATTATTCCAAATGAGAGGACTTTCAAAAGTACTCACTTTACCGTGAATAGTTTATACCTAGAAAGAATTAGAAACTCCTAAAGTCTACGTTCTACTGTAAGGAAGCATTGCGATGCCAATGGTAAATAGCATCAACAAACTTCCCGTGTCTTATGTTTCATCAGAATTTTAAGCTGTCTCTGTAGGGTTTTGATCCAGTAATTATTTGAGAAAAGATACAGCAGTGTCACTATAGTATGTTTTAAAAAAGAATACATTTCGTAAACGGAGAGATGGTCACAGTGAGTTTTACTGACTTTGACTCTTTTAAGAGGCCGCATTTATTTTTCGTTTCCCTAAGTTTTGAACTGGTAACACAATATCGACTTTAATTTCCGCCCTGAAAAACAATTTTATTTATATGTTCCATTGTTAGAGACAGTGTAAAATCGCGTACATTTTTTTTACCCAACATATCTTCTGTAATACTCTAACTAGTTTATTTGTTCATGATTGGCGGGAGAAGGTTTCGACTCGGCTAAGTTGTTTGCAGACCAATCACGAACGTTCTGCTTTATAGTATCAGAATCCTCATTGGTCCAGTGAAGAGGAGTGGCATCTTTACACATGCATGTCAGCCAATAAGGAAATAAAACAATCAGGCATGGGTACAGTATGTTGGATCCTAGCAAACAGTCTACTTTTCTCGCGATACACCACCATCTCTATCCATAGATTAAAATAAAATAAATTAGAACATACACAAAACTGCTTACAATGAGAGCCACACGACGACTACGAGGTCCGTTAAGATGACTTCAGCTGCGGCAAAACCCTTTTGGAAATATGTAATAAAAAGATGTATGTATGTGTGTGTGTGTTTTTACGTCGCCTAAGAGAATGGAGGGGATAGAGCTGTCGCTGTAAATCTGTGGTTTTGCGACACAAGCGCGAATGTCGTATATAATCGCGCTGCGCAGCGAGCTCGGAACGCCGTAACACAAACTGTACAAAAAGCGTTCATCGTTAAGGTTATTTATTTCGCGTCCTCGAACACACGGTCGCGCATAGAAGGGGATTCTTCGAGCAGCTCGTACACACTGGTGTTTGTCGGCATGCGCGCTGGAGAGGGGGTTGTGGCCGGTTATCGCTGCGCGCATTCCATGAAGTCCGAGGGAACACCGTGTCACTACGTTATTGCGCGCTCGGTCGGGATTTATGGCGAGAAAAAAAAAGGACGGCTGAGAAGAGCATAAATGTCAAATTTCGATACAGTGATTCATGTGTAGTCGGTCTGCGGTCAGTAGAACATTTTTTTTTTCAATCCCTCCTTCGTTTACTCTTTCAGTCCATTGTGTATACATCGATTGCCATATGAAAACTTTTATTTTCCTTTGGTCTGATGATTAAGACCAATAATTTCTCAAGAAAAAATTATACTTAACCCTTTAAGGACTGCACAAATTGACTGGTTACGAAGACAAGATTTAAATTAGCTGCCAATATTTTTCACTTCAGCAATATCAATGGTGTTGGTCGTTGTATTTTCACATTCCATTATCGTATTGGTCCTGGCTAAACCGGACATGCTTACTGTTCCCGGCAACGTTTATTATTACTGGCCTTCGGTCAGTGAAGTCGTACGTTGTCTGTGTGCCAATTAAGGTGTCGCGACGGAGTTAACATGTTTTACAACCCATTGTGTTCATTTGAGAAATCGTTAAAAATAACAGTTGTATTCTCATGAAATGAAATGTTGACTAATTAAATTTTCTTTCAATTCGATTCCGATATCATCCAGTGAATTGGTAAAACAATAAACGTATGAGTTTTGTCTCGAAGAGCAAAGAAATATCCGCAGAAACATAGCCCCGTGTATATACGTACATACTCCTCAAAGGGTTAATGGTGGACGTTGAACACAGTTCCCGTATCCCACTCGTGAAATCATCTATTTATATTCTCACTCTTTTAAAATCTTAAAAATTCATATAATCATGGGGCCGCGGTGCCTGAGCAGTTAAACGGCTCGCTTCCCACCAAGATACCGAGCCGGGCCACTCTCAAAGTTTTGCAAGTGGGAATCGTGCCAGACGATAGTGCTGGTCGGCGGGTTTTCTAGGGGATCTCTCGTTTCCCCCACCCTTGCATTCTGGAGCTGTTATATTTTCATCTCATTTCACCCTTATATGCTCTCAAGACCTTGTTAAGAGCCACCCAAATCTCCCAACTGAACTCAACATATTATCATATTTATTGTGAAGTCTAGTTAGCAATAACATTAGACACGCCCCAGAAAAAATCACAGTGCTGAGAAATACACTCGACCGTAAATTACGTTATATGAGCTTGGTGAACTTATAAAACCTTTTCATTTGGTCTGCCTTTGTCGTATGTGGACGCGAAAACGTCCACATACGACGACCATTCATTCATACACTATAAGAAATTGTTCGCAAATATACCAAAAAAGTGTATATGTATAGTGAGAAAGAGTGGATGGTAAAGCCTTCTCCCATACAACCATGGTAGCGTTTCTACTTTTGCTCAGGAAACAGTTATTCGCATAGGGAAGTTACCAATTAGGTATTGTAGCGGTGCTAAACATTCCTATATTTGCATCCTGATATATTGTATTATTTATATACAACAGATAGGTTAAAAACTTCTATCAAAGTTTAGGAAGTGTACTAGGATTTTTTTTACAGTGTGGTTTCGCCCCATGGTCTCTCTACGGACAAATGAACAGAATCGACGAAAGTAATCATCAACGACCGACTAAAATTTTTAGCTCTTCGCAGACACGTATAGATATTTCGCATCCATATTATTGCAAGCGGTAATTTCGTCGAATGTTGAAAGTGTTAATACTATGCATACACATCGGAATTTTTTCTTTTGCCATTGAGTGCTGGCTGCAAAAATATTCGTTTCCGATTTATAACGGGGATATAACAATTCGGCAAATTGGCACTGAACCTATGTTATGTGCGTAAATACGGTTCTGACTAAACACAATTAAACCGATCGAGAAAGATAAAAGCCCTAACAGTGCTTCGATGTACGTACATATTTTCGCGAAATGTAGCAGCGCGCACTGATGACTATAATCCAAGCGTCACTTACCTGATATTGGAAAATTTTATGGAAACACAATTACAATAGTCTATTCGCGGTTTCTTCTCATTTTTCGAATCAAACTTTTTAAAAATCACCACATGTATTATGTATTTGGCTGTTCCAAAAATAGGCCATAAATCAGAAGCCTTGTATACTAAAGTACCGTATAATGTGTTAAATTTAATTCTTACTTATATTTTATGCATAAAATAACATATATATTTCATTTATAATTCATATGAATAAAAACAGTGAGAAAATCAGTGTTTTGGTAATGACTAGTAATAAATAGTTCCCATGCAAGATATTATTAAACTCAGTGCGCATGAATGTGGTGCGTTCTCCCTTTGGTGTAATTTTTTAGACTCGGTTAAGCTTTGTTTCGATGGAGCGGAAGGATTGCCTGAAAGTAGAACTCTGTCAGAGCTTCAGAAAAGTATGCAATAATCGCGAATGAAATATATCGTATTACTAAGTAATCTGACTTGAATCTTCCAGAACACGAGTTCCAAAATGCATTCAAACTTCTCATAAGGATCGCCTCATAGTATAATGTCAGTTTCAGATAAATACTTTTATAACTATTTATTCATTTACAAATCCCTCAGAAAATAGTCAACGAATCATTATTTATTTATTTAAAATTGTACCAATAAACGTTTAAAACAAATGAAAGTACATATCTAAAAACACGTATAGCTTATACTACTAACGCAACATAATATTCTGAGAAACTATTCCATACTACAGAAAACGTGTGGATATAGCCTCAGTTATTGATTACCACACTGGAAACATGAGAGCCCTGTTATGATAAAGGATATTTAAATACTATAAAACAACTACTATTAAATTACATAATTAAAAATAGCATATATATGTTAACAGTAACGCATAGTTTACAGGAACTGTAACATGATATTGTCACTACCCCGCATATTTGGTACAATTCAAAATTACAAATTTTTGTCTTGTAAGCCTTTCTCACAATTCTGTATCCTAGGACAGTAGTTTCACCGCTGAGAGATCTACTAATAAATCAAGCAGTTACTGGTTTCGAAACAGCGATCTCAGCATTAGGATGCTAGTCATTATGGAAGAATTGACACAATTCTTGGTCCCGACAAAAGTAGGTACTAGGAATAAATATTCTTCAATGGTGAAATGTTTGTTTACATAACGTACCTAATTGAGTTATAGAAAAGTCAGCGAACTGAGTTATTTTGTTACAGGCGTTTGCTGAGAGGACGAGAAGACATCTTTGACATTTTCGTGAACCAACATAAATGTTGTTCTAACTAATGGATGTTTTAAGTGTTCTGCGGCAACGTCAATAAAATTATCCAAATTTTTTTTAGCAAAATGCATGTTAAAAGATAACTTTTTCCCTCATATAAAAAAGTGTTCCATCGTTTCGAACAGTAAGTACTTGTAGATATACGGGGACTTTGACGAATTTATTTCCGTCAGTTTATTGTAAAACCTGGGAAGGAAAAAGTCTATTTCAGGTCAAGTATACTAGGTACTACAAAGACAAATATTTTTTTTTATATCAAATGAAGATATTATTTTATAGCAGTATCTCTCAAAGTTGTAATTAATTTAATATTTACTTTTTTCTACAATTGAACTATTTGTTTTTCTGCTTTTTGTAACAGGTTTGATACTTACTTGGGACGTAGCCTAAATTATGAAAAATATCATAAACGATGCAGAAGGAACATTATAAACATAGTGACATGAGTCCTTTTATGTTGAAATTACTCTTGAAACGCATTTATTCCTGGTAATCTGAGTAGCTTCTAAATCAGTATTAAAAAACATTAATACATTTCTCATATTTCTCTTGGCAATGATGTCAAGCGGCTTTAGATCTGAAAGCATAACTTCGAATTAAGAATTGACTGAGGTCGGTCTATTTTTATTTTACATAGTAATAGTAACAAATAACATTTAATAGCAGCAAACTCATATGAAGATGAATAAAAATAATTGGAATTGGCTGTGTTGGGGACACGGCCGTTTGTTTTGCGTGAATACGTCTATATTGACGCGCTCGGACGCCTTGATTTTTTTTTATTACGTTCGCGGCAGCACTTCACTCGATCGTATGGGGTATTATGGGTATCACTGGATTGTTTTTGAGATGCTCTTTCCAACCGTATACGATTTCCGTATTTCGACTTGGCATTTTGACGAGTATAGGCCGAAATTGTGTTGTTTTCTTGACTTTTTAGATTAAACGGATACAATTTCTCCATAACCACAACACACAGATGTTTTACGAACACAATTGATTGACCTTGACGGTAGCTGTCGACTGAAACTTAAGAGAGCGTCGTAGCTTGTCCTAGTCAAAAGTTATACTACTCGGCGAAACGAACTCAAAATTGTGGCGCCCTCCACCCTGCGCGCGATGCTTCTCGGGTGGACTGCGAAGCATCAACGATAGATCCGGAGCTGCAATGCCAAACTGTATCCCCCGATTTTGTTATCATCGGATTTTCTGGATTGCCTCCCACTATGGTTGCAAATTTAAAGACGTATTCACGTCAAAAGTAAAAGGGAAATTTTGAGATAACGGTATAACAACTAGGAGGCATTGGCGCACGACACCACGTGCGCATGTGATGACGGGTAGCTAGCCGTGATTGCCACTGTTCATTCGACTGGCAGACAGCAGCAAGGTCAGATGTTCAATCAGCTATTGCACGATCGAGGGACAACAAGCCATAAGGAGGTGTCTGTCGGCAGAGAGAGTCAAACATGTGGGGATCCATCGCCGTGCTGTGACACTGCCAGGTTTTATTCGCCGCACTGAATGCAACATACTGTTATACTTATTTTTTAATATCTTCCTATCATTGGTTAAGCTGAAGTTTGTACTTGAGCGGGGGTTATAAATGATGGCTCAAAAACCACACAATTGAAGATTTAAAGGAAAGGTTAAATCATTTTAAAATTTAGTTTGTATCCAATTACTTTTCTGTGCCAAAATTCATTACAGAAATGTTACGAGATAAAACAACTGGAGGAGATAATAGGTTTTAAATTTGATAATTACAACATTTTATTGTTAGTTTCAGACCGATCTTTCCCATTTTGCACGTTGCCGAAAGCTGAGTACAAAGAAAGACTGAACTATACGGCAGCCAATACGTCGACGTTTTTGAACCTTCCTCTCGAACATTTTCACTGATAGGCGCCGTGGCGAGAAAATACGTCCTTCGAGCTGTCACGGGGCCACGGTGGTGTAGTAGTTAGACTACTCGCCTCCTACCTAGGCAAAACGGGTTCGATTCCCGGCGGGGTCGCTCCCGGATTTTCGCATGTGGAATCGTGCTGGACGATGCCTATGGTCGGTGGGTTTCTCGGAGATTTCCCGTTCCTCCCACCCTTGCATTCCGGCACTGCTCCACACTCACCTCACTTCACCTCATTGGCTCTCAAGACCTCGACGATAAAAGCCACCCACATCTCTCCACTCGAGATCACGCTGTCCTATATCCGCGTGCCATCGAACCACGGCACCCCTTCTCCTTAATCCGGCGGAGGGGATTTCTGCTGTGACGACTAACTTTCCAAACCAGCTGTTTGCTGGTCCGTTTAAAATACTATGTATGGCAGCGCGTTCAGACAGGGAGTTGAATTGAAGCCTCCCCACTCCTTTATAACAACTCTAGAAGGGGCGAAGTTTTAAAGGATTTCTTCAGGTTTTTGAAGCTAGTTCCCAGGCTTGGCACAAGGCAGCAGGCAGTGATCATTAATGTGAAACTCGCTGTTTTATATTAGGTAGCAAACCGAGGGGGAACTCGCGGTAACCATACTCACTCCCTTACAAGTTCCTACACAAGCACTATACCTCATTACTTGCAGGATGTGCGTTCACCCCAGCTCCCTCGCTGCTCGGGAAACAGGGTTCCCCAGCTCCTTTTTTTACAGGTGATTTGGGATCGCCCCGGCTCGCTGGGGTTTGGCGATGCAGCCTGCTCGTAAGTTATGCCCGCGTCGCCCCCCCCCCCCCCTGCTCACCCTCGGCGAGTGCGCTCTCCGTGGTATCTGGGCGGGGCAGCCAACACTTCCCTCTCCCTGGGGCAGTAAAGAGCCCTAAGGGGGTCGCCCATTAGACCGGAGCTGCGGGAGTCGTCGACGCCTGTAGGGACGACGTACCTTCCCCGCGCCCAGCTATTCTAAATCCTCTCCCATAAAACACAGCCACGCAGAGTATATATATATATTACATGGCCAGCCATAAGTTGAACTACGCATGTGTGACTATTCACCCCTACATATTTACCCTTTCTGGGAAATGCAGGAGTATAAGTTATCCATTGCTTTTACTGATTTTCCTTGTAGTATTATTTTGGCCAATTGCTTCCGGTTGTTGGAGCACATTATTTTTACTTTTACTTTCTTTATTACATACATCTCACCGCATAAAAAATTTGTCATTTTTAAATGCTGTTCACGATAAAGTGAGTACTTTTGAAATCAACCTTATAAAAACGTTACTGCCCCTGTGTGAATATATTTTAACATGCGTCCTGAGTGACATGCGCCCAGTAAAGTTGGTAACGATGGATGGGAAGTAATTCCGTATCTTAACGTCGAATAAAAAGTGTTAGGTAACCATTCGTGATAACTTAAATTATTTCTTCCGCTTTCCGGTTTTTTTTTTTTTTTTGTAATACGTCGAAGTGTAAAAATGAGCAGATTTCTACAATGCTTACTTTTATAATAATTTCAAAGTTTCACTTGACCGACGCATGAATAAAGGTACGAGGCCTATGACAATTATAATCTTACATAAGGTGGGATAATACAAAACTTGCATACAAGTAGATCTTAAGCAGGGCTTTCAAAAATGCTCATTTTACCGTGAATAGCCTATATCTCTCTTTATCGTTAAGTGGTTGTCCTTGGTGCTCGGAGTATGGAAGGGACGCGGTTTATATGCCATCCACCACTGTTCCCCACACGTCAAGGGGGTTCTATCTATATTTACAATGCCTCCTATAATGGCACTAACTACTACTAATATAATTTTGCAGTACAACGCCTTTTATCAGTATTGGCTAAACCAGCGGAGAGTAGGGCCTGTACTTCAGCAGAGTAGGCAACTACAGATAGACGTAATAGTGTGGCGGTACCTATGATGAGGGTTTACTTACATAGTCTCTGATTGGCAGCGCGAAGTACTGGGAACGGGCCTTGTCTGATTGGCTACTGCTTGCTACGAAATGTTCCCTACTGGCCGGGCGGCCGGTTAGTAAGTTACCAGGTGCTGATTAGCGAACGGCGTTGCAACATGATGCTGGACAGTATAGGTACAGTAAGCGCTATTAAGCTACTGCTTCACTTCTGTATTGTTAACCACTCTGTGACACAGAACACTTAAACGGAGCAAAGGAAAAAATAACCGTTTAGGGTTCTGTGTAAACCAAGGGCATATGCTGAAATTAACTTTTTGTTGGAAAGGGGGATGGATTCCTTCATTAATAAAGCGGCACCTATAAAATGTATTTATAAGCCGAATTTCAACAGTAGATGTAGACACTTCTATTTTTATTTTGCTTATTTTTACTTTTTTACTATGCCATTTTATTTACCTAATTTCTCATTTTATTGGTAACTAACTATAGATTTTTTTGTAGCGGAGGAACCTTTGCCATATGTGTGGTAATGTTACGATCTGTTAATGTGCATTTTGTAAGAAGTGTTTCTTGATTTTAAGCCAATGACGCTCTACGGCTGCCGTCACTCCTACACGCAATACACTCGTGATGTGCGGGTTGTGACCCTAAGTTGTTAAGGCGTTTAGCCTGCTCTCCAAAGCGACGTCGTGTCATAATGGTGATTGATTATGTCATTGTGAAAAAGCTTATGATTGTCTGTTGATGTTGTCATGAGTTTATGATCGTTCTGGAGGCCTGGTATGTGACTCTAGGTTCCTGGAGGGGTTGTAGGTTGGGTATATAAGACACATGGTGAGCTGAGGAAGGGACGCGGACTTCGCTTTACAAGGATTCATCAAGTTCAAGTATGATCTGGACTCTGTCTTTACAGTGAGATCGGGACGTAGTTTTTTCTGTCGCCAACATTAACTTTAACTTCAGCCAAAATAATGGCCTTAATTTTTGGCAGCAGAAATTCGGCACTTACAAAAATTCGTTCGCAGTAATAAACTTAGATATTGTCAGAAAGATGTTAAGACTTAGAATATTTCTGCCTACGAGAACATAGTTTTGGCGGTAGTGAGCTGGGACATTGCATTTTCTTGCTGGAACCGTAGACATAGGTTTTGGCTAAGATTTACTCTGGGATTTAAAGTATTTTCCTGCTCGAGTGTGGACTTAGAAGAAAGGCTTGGCTTAGAGATACGTTCCCTAGACAGGGTGTTGGAAATTGTCGATGCTGCTTCGAAGTTACCCTACTTGGGGACGGGGCTATGAGGTATGATATGGGTAAAAACCTACAAGGGAAGATCAAAGGGCAGGGGCTCAAGGACACGCTGGAAGTCTCTAGAGGATGGAATGCGGTTACGGTAGTCCCAGAGCAGAAAGGAAGAGAAGCCTGTGTGATGGAGTGGACGACTGATGCTGTGATTATCGTACATTGCATGCTGTGGGTCAAGACGAGCACTAGCTGCATCGAAAGGTGCTGATGGGGAGAGCATCACCGTGTTGCTCTGTCTGGTGTATTGCGGAGAAGCAATGCCCACCTTCTGGTGTAAGTTGAGGGGAATACCTTCAGCGTATTATTTAATGTGGATGTACGGGATGTATGAAAGGGAGCAATGTCTACACCTATGGTTTCAGGTTAAAATTAATACTCTCCGCTTAATGCCTGAGTGCACTGAATAGCGTTTTGCATAGAGGACGGAAGGAAAGAGTAGAATTCTTAGTGGGTTTATTGATCTCGTTTTGTGTTGATAGGAGAGCATCATGTCTAATGTTAAGGACTTTGGTAGACGATGTATGTACAATGGGTGTAAAGAGACATTGCATTTTAGTAATAAGTGAAGTGTGTTGATTGTATTTTGTATTTTGGAGAATGTTCAAATGTAGGTAGCTTGTAAATATGTACTGATATAGTTACACCATAAATATATGTTCAGGAATAACCAGATTGCATGTTGTTCGTTTGTGATTACATCGCCACCACTCTGGAAGAGCAGATATCACATGTTTCCTGATCCGATCAAGTTAAATATTTGGAATTATTGCTTCCCATACGTTTATCTTTCTTGTTGTAATGTGCAGGAGATTGGTGCAGGTTGGGAGGGGAAGTTGTGGTGGCTGTGATGAAAGAAAAAACCGACACATTTTCTCATATGTTCTTATTTCAGAGGAGGTTTGAACCCGGGCACATCTACCCCTCCCCATCAACTTCGCCTCTGGTCTATGAACTGCCCGTTCCAAGGTTGAAGCTTGTATTACTCCACCTGTTAGCACATGTGCGTCATGAGTAGGGACATAAATAAATCGCGTTTTAAGGTGGCCTAGCACTACGCTCAGCAGACGACTGTCTCCCTTACCCCCCCCCCCGCCTTCACCATTACTCATTCTATCGTATACCGCCATCTTAGATATTCTTTTCTTTGTTTTTCATTTGTTCTACATTGCTGGAGGCTGCCATTTTTTTTTTCGTTCATCCGACTTTGAATCAATCATTTTAGACCAACAACAAATTGTGCGGATACCGACCAGCCAATTACCGATTGTCATGTGATTGCTCACAACTACACATACACACACACCTACACACAAACCAACACACACAGAGCCCGAAATAATACAATTTGCAGACGAGACTGATAATGCATTAAAAATTTGGTAGTGTAACCAGGAACACCGTTCACATAAATGTTTCCGAGGCAAAATGCATACATATGTACATACGACCCAGTGATGGAGCAATGGAGCGATGGAGCAGATGGAGCGATGGAGCAGGTGGAGCAGGTGGAGCGATGGAGCGGGTGGAGCGAGTCTTGGTTAGAGTCCGTCCGAGTAAGCAGACTGGGACGGACCTGTTGGATATGTAGGTGCTGGAGATAAAGAAGCAGATAGCATTGACAATGGGGTTCGAGGTACCTCAGTCGCAAAGTTCGATGGCCCCATTGAAGATTTCTTAGGCGTAACGGCTGAAGAAGTCGATCGCGGTGCTGGTACCACTCCCCAAGAAGTAGATGGTACTGTCGTAGCTACCATTCATTAGCTGTGGAGTGTCCGAAGAAATCGCAGATGCAGAATAAGACTTACATGCGAAGCTTCAGAAGCTAGCTGAGACGACGTATCTTTCACGGTAGCCATTGCCAAACTAAGCCTCTCAGCTGACATCCCTATTGCTTACAATATACGCGTATGAAAGCCCTATGACGTCATATTGATTTGAATCAATCGTATTATACCATTAATACATTGTTTGGGGATCGACCAGTCAGTCACTGAGTTGCCAAATGATTGCAACTGGCCAATCGCATGAAGGCATTGAGACATGACACACAGGCAGGTAGACAGGCTTTAGATGCTAGTTCCTTGATCACATCACCATGCAGTTATACCTTCAACACGATCGCAGAATTGGCACTGGCGACAACCAATTAGCGATGATGCAGGTCGCGATATCATGATCGCCGAGGTCAAAGGCCGGCCTTCGTAATCACAGTTAATCATCCCGGTATGGGAGCACTCTGAGAAATCCTACTCTTCAGTGTGTCCGTTAAAATATATGCAGGTAGAAATAGTGAATTTTTAAAAGGTTGATTTCAAAATTCTCAATTAACTGTGAACAGTACATACTTTTAAAATACTGCGAAACCACTTTTTAAAACATGTTTACGTTCACAAATGCACTTCATTAACGTAAGTGGGAAACGTAGACTTGTCTCTGAACACGTAAAGTATCTCATGGAGTATTCGTAAGCAGACATCTCTCAGACATATTAAATGTTCTCTGCATACATTTTGTACTGAAATTTCAGCGTTTGGCGAACTAGGTGGTTAATACAATTATAGATAGGGTAAATCCGGGGTAGATGGCCATAGTTTTTTTAAGCGCCTAAAATAAAGAGTTTTTTTTTCACGTAAAATGTCTGCTTTGATCGGTAAAGTGTTCATAATATACTAAATTTATAAAGCATTATTTGTAAGATAGTCAAAACTGTATAGTCTTTAAAATATGACATTAAATTGATTTTACACAACCCTGGCAATCTCACCCATATAGCCGGTAGAGATGGCCATATGCTTTAGGGACAGATAGCCAGCCCAGGAATCTGAAAAAATGCAATTAGAAGAATCATAAACACATGTTTTAAACACAAATCAAGTGAAACCCTTATATTACGTAATTAAATGGAGTGTGCTGTTTCATAGCATAAGTAAAAAAAAAGTGATGGATAAAAATAAACTAAAAACACATTCCCAAAGGTTTATTAGTACACTCAACTAGCTGTAACCAATCTTTCACTTCTTTGTTACATATTCTCCATAGTTGTTGCACACATCATTAAAGTTAGTACAGTTTTCGTGTAACCAACGACAACAGCGAACATATTTTATCGAATCACCTTTCGGTATTGAAAGATTGTAGTCTTCATCACACCCGGCGCACTCCTCGTCGTCTTGATCGAGATCGTCACTAGATTCATCCTGCCATGTTACTTCTGCTTCTGAACTCCTACTTCAAGAAGTATTTCTTCTGCGTCGAAGTACTTTACTCTGCTTTGATCTTGTGTTACATCCCAGCAAAGGCCTAACCTTCTTTTGCTTTTCAAGAAATTTTTTGTTTGCCTTCTCCTTTTTTGTCTTCAATTGTGCAATATTTTCAGGAGATGGAAGAAGCTTTGTCTTCAGTTTTTTTACGTTTCGGTGTCTGATTTGTTGTTTCTGGAATGGGTGAAATGTCATTCAAGACTTTGGTAGGCGAGATAGCGTCTGCTGCACTAGTAGATGGTGAAGTAACATTTGTAGTCGTGAGCTGAAGATCTACTGTTGTACTAAAAAGTATTATTTCTGCACTTTGGCATGAAGTACTGGGCTCTTCAGTTATGATAGGGAAAGCGTCAATCCGTATCTCCATGCTGCCTACACTGGAGGGCGAATTTTGCTGGGTATATTATTTGAGAACACCAGAAGATTTCTTGGTACTGTCAGGTTTTTCCAGACTCATTTCAAGCAAAGAGTCTGGTGCGGGTTAATAATTTCCATTCTCACTGGGTCTGGGGTTAACAACAAAAGCAAAATCTAGGGTAGCATCTACATTGAAGGGGTGGATTCTAGTGGCCATAAAATCTGCTATCGCATTTTTGGGCGTTGCTGCTTTCCCCAAGTTTCATTCAGAAGCTCGCCAAACTGCATCATAGTTAGCTTTCGGTTCGGATGGTTTGTTAGCCATTTTGAACAAGCAGTGTAGAAACGATGTTTCACAGATTTAAACACAGCACGGTCCAGTGACTGTAAATAATGTGTCGTTTGGCTAGGGATGCATAGTAATATAATTTCATTCTCGTCAGCGAATTCAAGAACTTCCACAGAATTGCAGTGAGAAGCATGTCCAGCCATAATCAACAGTACTTTCCCTGCTGGCTTGAGAGGGAACAAATGGTTTATAAGCCAATAAAAAAAAATAGCCGTGTTAACACAGGCTGATTTTTCAGGCATCATTATAATGCTTCCTGGTAGCATATTATCATCCCATTCTTGTTTTTTGTTTTTCCTCTTCATAATTGACAGTGGAGGGGGGAGGAGGAACATGCCCTCTGCATTGTAGCACGCTATAACTGTAATTGTCTCTCCCTTTTTTCCTGAAGTAATAGTATGAACTGCTTTAGAACCTTTCTCAGCTAGAACTTGGCCAGGGTGGTTATTTAGCTGCAGGCCTGTTTCGTCCATGTTGAACAGCGCCGATGGCTTATTAATCAGATAATTTTCCTCTAAGATATTTTTCAACAGACAAAAATATTCTCCGACTTCGTTGCGGTCCATATCTTGAACTCTTGCAAGTGAAACACCCTCAAACTTGCGCACAGATATATCTGGATGTCTTGAGAGAAAAAGTTGCAACCAGTCGTATCCGGCCTTTTCGTTGTCATTATTACATCTATGTTGAATTCCTAACTGCGTGGCAAAATTGTACGCTAAACTTCTAACATCGTCTCTTGTCAGAGGAAAGCCATGGATTTGCATTTATTTTTTTTAATGTGATGGACACGTCTTTCTTCGTTATCTTTGCCGAAACAAGAACTTGGTCCCATTGGCCCTTTCGTGACATTTCCTATTTTTATTCTTCTTTCAAGGGTTTTTTTCTCGGTACATTAAACATCGCACATGCTTTGCGGACAGATGTACCACTTTCCACGGCTTCTAATGAGTGTTTCAAGTCATCTGCGTTCCATCTACCACAAGTACTTCCCACCTTGGGAGCGTACTTGTTTGGCATCTGGTAGGAGAGAACGAAAATAAACAGTCAAAATTTCACGACATATTAATAGGTGGCCAACTATCCCGAATAAAACCTGGCCATCCATTCCGATTGTTAGGGTGAGATGGCCATAAAGCGTAACAATAATAGCGCACTATGGGTGTGAACCAACATAGGTTAAATACGTGTGGGAAGGTATACAAAGCCCTATAAACGTGTTTTATCATACTTTTGAGCGTTATTTTTTAACCTTTAATCAAACATTGAATAGGGGAATTTTTTTAGACTGAAAGCAAAAGCAAAAATGCAAAAATACTCACAATTAAAGCCCTTTTCACAGCGTAATAGAAACTTTCCACGTAACTTAGCAAGAACTCAACAGAAACTGAATTGGGATGCCTTCTAGCAGTCGGCTGCCGAACTATGACGATTGGCCATCTCTACCGTATGGTCATCTAGCCCGGACTTATTGTCCATTTCATATAAGTGGTCTCAAATTTGACAGATAATGTGACCAATCTACCCAGTATGTAAACAATAAATGCTCTCGCTCCTACAGTATTGTATCAGCTGATGAACTGCTGCGGAATCCGTGTTGTTAGATTGGCTATTTTGATGACGGCGTTGGAAGAAAATCGTACTCGGAACTAAAAGTTGTAATTTAAAATCTTAGTTATACTTATAACGTTTATGGTTTAAATTATGTTTCTAAGGCAATATTAAATTTTCTTGGCTATTAGTAACGGGACTTTAAAAACATGTTCAGCATTTATGACAGAGTATGTCGACACATACGAACAGTAAACGTTTCCAGCCAATTGCTAGCCATGTTTATGTTTCCAGCCCGGTGAAGGCAGTTGTGTGTGCTGTTTTTTCTCAGCGTGTTTATTATACGAATATGTTATTGGTGTTGTCGGAATATTTAATTGATAGTTAATTATTTTTATTTGCTTTTTCCAAACATAGTTGGTTGTAGGTACCGTTGTAGTGCGTTTTGTTGATTGAAATGTAATATTAATCAACACGTCGTTAAAACTGCACGTTTCGCCATTTTTCTAACCGCCTTCCACAATGAAGTAACACGAATATAATTTCCGTATATAAGTTTAAGTTTGTATGTATCAGGAAACGTGCGCAGTGTTGATTTTACTGAATGATTTTGCAAATAAATTTTTTAACACCAATGACGAACAAACGTGATTTTAGTGAAGTAAACTCGCAAGGATTGCCATAGAAAAAAAAACGTGTTCAAGAGGTTACAACAGTAAGTTTACGTATTTTGTAAATGTATTTGTAAACCATTAATATAATTATTGAAATGCACGTGGCCTGTAAAATACCGCACTTTCCACACTTTTGTAGTGAGTGAATAGTATTTGTTTGTCTACATCGTAAATTCGAGTGTAAGATTAACTTTCCATACGAGCAAAATTTTCCAATTCTCCATCAAAACAATATGCAACTCAAAATGCCACATACTCATGCCGGAATCACATAGATCCGACTAACACAGCATGACACGACCAAAAACGCAACCACGACACATTTTAATGTGACTACTTGAATTTACAGCACGCCCGACACCACGCTCTTGGCATTTAACCTAATTATTTAGAAGGTGCTGATAGGATAGGTTATTCTCAAAAGCGGAGAACAAGGGGGACATTGTAATACATATAGATGACAAATTGGTATCGCTAATGCATAAAAAATAAAATAATTATTTTGAAGAGTTAGATACAGTAGTTTTCAATTAATTTTTCTTTTAAGCTACGTATTTACCATTGTAGGGAAAGCTTGCAATACTATTTCATTTTGCAATGTTGTACATTCTGTGCATCGTGCCGCACGACACGACGAAGAATAAAAATCATTTCTAATCCAAAATTGCTGGTCGGACGACAGAATCGGTCGGTTTTACGACGACCTATCTTGTATTTCATTGGCTGTTGGCCGTCGTGTCGTGTGCGTTGGGGCTATGTGATTCCGGCATCGTAAGAACATTAAATAATCCCTTCTCACGAAAGACGATAAATTAAAGCCCCCCCCCCCCCTTTTCAAACACTTTTTTCCCCTCAAAATGAAATTAAGATGATACCCTAATTGCTTCATTGCTATGAACATTTCTCTGTGTTATTATTGATTGAAACTCTAACACTCTGGTTCTGGAGGGTTTCAAAATGCAGAGCTTACTGGCCATACAGACTTGTAAGTTGTATCACTTTATTTTTTTAGAACGTATATAAAATTTGTCAAGCTTGTTACACAGGGATACTTGTAACATATTAATTTAAAAGTTTTTCCTGCTTTTAAATGCTGTTTTTGAAAGCAACAATGGCATGTAGGTTTCAACGTTGGAATCTTTCATAAACGTTTTGAGCATTTTTGTTTTGCAAATGAAAAGCGCTCATATGTTTCTAACATACTTTGATAAGAATATTGTAAGAGTTGGAAGAATAATTCACATAAACGGGATTTACGTTGGAAAGACAACTTTTTGATATCAAGAAAATTACAACATGCTTATCAAACAAAATTCTTTCAATTTAAGCACCCAACGAAGGTGCTCCAACATCATAAAGAAGTGTCTCATGCATCAGCAGGAACTGCGAAATTCCGAAATTTATCGCTAAGGAAAATGAACTTTATGATGTCTTCAATCTTGGTTAGGTGGAGCATCTTTTTAGTGTGTAAGTAACATGTTTGTTTGGTATATTGTTGCTGAAGGTCACACCTGCTTCTCTAGAGCGCCTTGTAATATCTCTGAACTGAAATACAGTTTTTCATTAGGTACCCGAGAACAAGCCTAGGGCTGTATTCACTATTTTGAGGAAGGAGGTTGTGCGACTGAACTTCAGTGTAAATATCAACACTGAGTTAGTCAGAAATGCGTTTTTATTCACAGCATGACAATCTGAACACGTATTGAGAAAAGTTATTAATGTATTTTGTATGTAGGCCTGCAATACTTAACATTTGAGTTACTAAATAAGAGTTATTAAAATTACTGAAATTAATATCATTTGCTTAAATATTATTTTGGCTACCTACATCCTGAGAATTATAACCACCATAAAGGTATCAGGCTGTACAGAGTTTGTTGTCATATCATACCACAAAGCATAATTATGTACTTTTAATGCAATGGTAGGTATATCCTGTATGTAAGAATGTATACTGTCTGTGAAAAGAATGTGTAGGAGGGGGAGGGGCGATACTTCGGTATTTGTGCATTCCTGGGGGTGGAGGGATCTTGGTATTTGGTGTTTGTGGAAATCTTGCGAAATTTTTATGTTTACAAGAACTTTCCTCAGGTAAGTGTGACAAGATTAGTTGTCATTAATATATTTCAAGTATATTAAAAATAGTAAAATATTTTATTCATTTGACAGTCAAAATACAATTTCATTTTCGTGTATTCTGGTTCAAAATTTCTTGCAAGTTAAAAAATTATCAATTTATAGACATTACATGGGCTGTTAGTCATCTACATAAAATATTAATGGACTAAAAATAAAATGGGATTGTTGCCAACTTGCAACTGTTTGAAAATACCTTCACAGCTTCTAAGTCATTTGGAAGGAGGCACATGCAGTTTGTTTACAAAAACAGGCAGTCATATGTTGTTTGTTTACAAATACTGGCAATCACATGGTGTTTGTTTGCAAACAGTCACCTTCAATGACAGTTCAGCTGTGGCGGAAGGATACATAGCCAACCAGATGCCATTGACACTACTTTCCTAGAACTGTCACATTTGAGACCACTTATATGAAATGGACTATACTCTAAACAAGATGACCCAACCCGTGACTTTTTTTTGTATTATCACGGGGCTAGAACAGTTACCATGTAAAAATTTGGTTACCATACAAAGACTGCAAAAAATATTGCATATATAAAATAATGAAATGATATGAAACTAACTCAACATTGAATCAACTGCTGTCCCATTTAATACTTATCTATCCACTTTGCCACTGCGGCCCCACTTAACATAGTTATATCCACTGAGTCACTAAGGCCCCACTTCTAATCGCTCTATCCACTGAGTCATTGTGGCCCCACTTAATTAACTCAACATTGAAGCGAGAAATTTAAAGTAAACAAAAATTATATTCCATTACCTTCATGTCTCAATGCAATATTCTCTATGCATTAATACAAAACTTTCCGTAGGAAAAAAGGAAATAAGAAAATAGTTTTTAGGGTAAAATGTTATGATTGCGTAATCTGATCTTGCTGAAATTCGAACTTGACCTGTATTTTACCCTGAGGATTCGCTCTGCAAAATTTAAAGAACTTCTGTTGAGTTTTAAGGGACTTAGATGTATTAAAGACGGACAGACAGACAGAGATCGTCTACTTATTATATCGGATATTTCATTATATCACAATGTAGTGTGCAAGGAGGATAAAACCAATGTGAGCTCCTCCATGTTTATACCACATATTAGATAATACTGTGGGTTTGAGTCCGCATCAAGGGGAGTTTATCTGTTGTAAGGTGAGGTTTGGTTTCGTGTGCGAGCACGGTATAATGACATATAAGTTGCAAAGTTCAAAACACACGCTGTTATTGAAGTATACCCATTTTAATCTTACGCGCATGCCAGCAGGGCTGAAAAATAATGTGATTGATCACTGACAAGCACTTTTTGTAGGTTAAACTTTCCGACTGAAATACGCTTTTGTAACGAAACGTATTTCGCATATTTTATCTCATTACTTTTAAGCTGGGTTAGAGGAAGGGTTCCAACCTTTTAAGGCATGTATTTACGTAAGCCGCTCTCTCGACTCAAATTCGACCCTCGCTATTTTAAAAATGGCGCGACTAAAAATCTCGGGACACTGGGGTTGGTTACTGAGCAGCTGGTTTGTGCACACACTCTGTTATGTATCCCCTCCACGATTCAAACAACTACAAAAATTAAAATTGTCTGTTAAAAAGACTGGGGAGATAAAAACGGAGCACAGAAAGAGAGAGCGATAATATATATTTCAGAAGCCCCTTGGGAATGAGGTGTGGGAAAAGTCTAACAAAAACAATTTCATGTTAATTCCGTGCCATGAGTGTGAGTAATACTAAAGGGCGAGTAAATTAAATTCTGAAAATGAAAGTTGTTTGAATGTGAAAGAAAGCATTTTCACTACATGAGCTTGTGGAATATGTTATTTTTCTTATGTTTCACAGTTCTGGAAGTATTAACGTTGCTCATATCTATTCCCTTCTCGCCTTAAGCAAGCAGGTGATTTTTAAAAATGTTATACCTTTGATAAATATTTTTTAAATAGCTATCAAAAAAATTAGGCACTAACCGAAAATGAATCACTTATTGATCTTAGAAGCATAGGTATGTACTTTTGCCAGTATATTTATTATACTATGAATTCAATTCGCTGCTTCGCAAATGTTAATTATATGTGAATTGTGAATAAAAATATATATTAAATTGTGAATAAAAATCAGCAATGTAACGTAAGTTGTATGCTCAGTAGCAATTGTATATTTGCTTACCTGTGTGTAGGGTCAATTTTTCAACATTACTTAGCTCGAAAATAGCCTTCCGACGAAAAACATAAATGTTGCATTCACAGATTTTAAAATTCTATTACTAACGGTTATATAGGTTATTTCAGTTTTGAAATAACATTATAACTTAGCGATACAAAGCTGTAATTTATATAGAAATAAATTTTGGTATTATATATATTTAATTAGTTATATTTCCTTTAATCTCTCTCTTCGGTGCACATAAAAATCTCTTATCTTCGTTGACAGAAAGATGTCAAATGCAAAAGTAGAATTACATAGTCAATCGCGACGAATCAAAATTACTGGTAACTCAATGAAACTGAAGAATTCATATAATCAGCATGTTAACATATTCCAATTTTTAGTTTTCACGGTTTAAACTTTAGAGCGTACATTAGATATATTTAAAAACATAAAATATTCAAGTTATAATTTAAATAACATGTGCGTCATTTATAAAAATATGCAAAAAAAATTAAATTATTTTGGTGGTGCTCTCTCTAGAACAGTCTCGTATAAACAAATAGCGAAGTTTACAGTTACTAATTGCCAATTAAACACTAGAGAAACCACCAACCCTGGCTATTTTTTGCTTATCTTTACGACTTAATGTAATGTGACAATACGTTCACGAAAATTCCTTGAATATTTGTAACATACGACTTGTTTCCATAAATTCCATGAACAACATAAAATATAACAATATGGCGTCATGGGAGCACAGTACAACTATAATGACAGTTTTCCTTTACTATATCTAAAGTCAAAAATGGAGAGTGTTTGAAATGTATACTTTCTTATCGCGCCAGTTCGTGAACATGGGCTTGCCAGTTGAGACAACGAATATTTGGTAAGCATATTCAGCGAAATAAGCGGACACTGTGAATTCCTAATCGTGAATTTTGGTGTGCATTTCACAAGCTTTTAGATGATCGCTAAGTGAACAAATTTAGCGCACGTAGTTCTGTCGATTTTCTTACATCTACTTCAGAAATTAAAACAGAAATAAGGTTTATTGACTTCATGTCACCGTGTTTTCAGAGGTATTTACTACCGTTTGTTTGGACGTGGGGATGACTAAATAGGTTGATCACGTAAGTGGAACCGGAAAAAAAATTATGACTTGCTAAGAAAGACATTTCTGGAAACGGCTTTAGCATTGCTAGGTAACTGGCGATTTCTCTGGCAAGGAAACATCAGTGCGGTATCAATAAACACGATTTCGATACAAGACCCTCCAAGTTGTATTCATACACGTAGACCATTTTAATTTTACTTATTTGCAGGCACAATACCGTCAAGTTTTTTAGAATGACGCTACCAGGTACCAGACCAGAGCCAAAATTCGGGTAACGAATTCGGGTAATACAATTGTTTGTCCTTTAGGAACTCGCGAAGATTTCCAGTAAGAAAGCTGCGACATATACGATGGCTGCACCCAATGAAACATTTACTTAACTTGTCGTTACAACCAGCGAGGTATATTGAGAAATTAGAGATACAACACTAGAAAGTATTTAGAAAAAAAGTACGCACAATTTAACAGACCTCAGAAGCGCAATGTTGTGCTCGCAGCGTGAGGTTAAAATGGCCGTGATGATATCAAATTCGGCCAAGCTGAAGGGCCGTGCTCTGATTCAAATTCAGCACGCGATAAGACCAACTGCAGCTGAAATTCATCACCACGTCGTTTCTGTGTGTCCTGACCATGCTACAGACAAGGCAAATCGTGGCAGAACAGAGTCGTGAATTTCACGCAGAAGAAAGTTCTGTCCATGATGAAAGAGGTCATCCTTTGTGACATAAAATAATCCGAGAGGTCGAAGTAAAAGTTCGGGTTGCCAGACGTCGATCCACCCATTAAACAGAGACATGCAAAATTCGCGTTATTATTTCGGGAGACATGAAACTTGAAACACGCGTAGTTTTTCGATACGTTTGTGATTGGACCGTACTTCATTTGACACGGCCCTGCTAAGTCTACACCAGTAAATGAACACTTCACAATTGTGTGCCCCAATAACATGCAGCTCAGTCAGAAAGGGAGTGACTTCACATCTAGGTGGCAATCAATGAAGAAACGAAGCCAACTCGAGTATATACAGTACTGTGTAGTTTAGCTTGATGTGAATTGTACAGTTCTCTGTCCATAAACTTTATTAAAAACATCCTAATGTGTCAAGAAGTGTTATTCAAAAGACAGTTATATGAAGATAACGCTGCCGGGAACTGCGTACGGATTCAGCGAAGGAAATTATATCTGATTATCACACGAAGAAATGTGGAGGTTGCAGTTCAATCATTACTCGTCTGCTACGAAGAGGAAGGTGCTGACTTGTAACGAGTGATGACACTTGGATATCGCATCATACACTTGTGAATAATAAGCGATAATGAGTGCAGTGCAAACAAACACATTTTTTTTTATTTAAAAAATCGCTATTTGGCTATAAAATTGGAAAATATGTGGCAACCGTATTCTGTAACTGAAAGGGGCCTATTCTCTTTCAGCGTTCGCCCCGAGAACACACGATTAGTGCTGTTCTTTATTATCAGACATTAGAAATGATCCATTGAGTTATTCAAAAGATATAGCTGGTATAGGCTATTCATGGTAAAGTGAGTACTTGTTAAGGCACTTCCAAATGTTTTCTTGTAGCCATTTTTTTTTGTATTTCCACCACTTTTTTATATCAACATTGCCATGTGATTAATAAATACGGTGTATACTTTCACCACTCTCAAAAGGTAATGTCTGAGTCTGCAATGAAACATACTTATTAGTGGCTAAAGGCTGGTGGGAGGGCCTTAAAAAGTGCTCAGTTTACCGTGAATAGCCTATATGTTACAAGAGTTGTGTACATTCCCTCCAGGCGAATCCACCTCACAGCCCAGATCTTGTACCAAAATACTACAATCTGTTTGCCAAGTTGAAGGTGTATCCAGTTGGAAAAGCTTTTGACGACGAGCTTCAAGATGCGGCGATGAAGTAACTGAGAGAACTGACAGAATATCTCTAAGAAGAATAAGTAAAATAAACTTATTCTCGGGCAAACCAAATGCTTGAGATTCATGGCGATTGCGTCGAAATATAACCAAAGACATTTTTGAAAGATACTGTAGGTAAGTAAATTATAAACTATAAATCACATGAAAAAATTTCTGTATTTTGTGTCGTTTACTTTCAGATATACATCTTATATAAAAAAAAATCATTTGAAGCACCGTGTTGTTGTAGTTTTAGCGTTCCATAAGATCTTTTCATAGGCGAAAATTTCTTGAAATTTCGAGGACTTTTTTCAACATTTTTCTAAGTACTGGCTGCAGAATTACGCCTTTTGTCCAGAGAGTACACGTACAGACACACTACGTAAACAATGTAACATATAAGGCCGATATTTGGTTTGGAGTGTATATCCCGCTGTCATAATGCGGCAGACCTATAGTGCGTCTCACTCCTAGATTGCAGTAAAGTGTGAATGACACGCGCTGTTTCCAGGTGGCTAGAGTTATTAACAACCAAGAATTTATGCTGTGTTGGTAGAATAAATTCATACTTACACAAATACGCAAACAAAAATTGTGAAATTGTATATTAGTGTATAAATATAAAATTGTTTGATTAGCTAACCACTGAAATCTAAGAGTGAGACGCACTGTAGTAAAAAAATAGCTGCAATTTGGGAGAACAAGGATATGCTTATTTAAGGCATATGTTATTCAAAGAATGAAAGCTCCGAAAAGCCTTACTTAGCTGCCATCTTAAAAAGGAGGTGGGAGACGAAAGTGTCGATGAAAAATAACTTGGCAGAACAAAGGTTGAGACGAAAATATTTATGAACGAACACATGTACAGCAGAAAATTAATGTTTTAAATTGCATGCAGGTTCTCGGCCGAAAAAAAAGTTTGGAATCTTGCATTCGATTTACTTTGTGTTCAAACAGCAGGTACTCAGAACGTTTGTTGGCTTTCTGAAGAACCGGAGGGGGGGGGGGCACGTTTATTATTTAGGTTTTGAAAACACATACCTTAGTCATTATTGCAGCCGTCAGACTCGGTCACCAAACGTTGGCCACAGCTTCATTAAATTCGATTCATTCAATCCAGCTGAATATTTTTAAATAATGACTGCTTATTTAAGAAAATCATTCGTTCCGGAGACTACTTTCTGGTCCCTGTTTCCTTCGCCAATGTGTATTTTGAAAAGTGCAAGTGGTTAAAACCAACTTCTGCGAGTCATTCCTATACGCATGGAAAGTCTTGAGCAAGATATTTGAACGTGTACAAAGACACGCAGCACATATTATTTATTCATTCGCATCATTGTATTTTGTTTAGCATAATTGTAAGTAAAATGAAATGAGGGGACCACTGCTGATATTATACTAGCGACTTGTTGACGTGAAAACTGCACATCTGTTCAATGTATTGTGTGAAGTGTCTACGGTGAGTCATGTTAGGCCAAGTGTGAACGAACAGGGCATTTGCCGTGGAAGCGCGAGGGCTAGCACCCTCGAGCTTCTAGGCATCGGGTATGAAAATAAGCTTGGGATAGGCTGTTCCCGGTAGACTGAGCGCTTTTGAAAGCCCTGGTTATAACCTACTTGTCTGATTACATTGTATCCTTCCACCATATGTAAGCTTATCATTGCCCTGGGCTCAATCGCATTGTTCGAGCGTAGTTCACGTGAAATTGTAACATTAATAAACATACAACTGCGATACAAAGTTACTTATATTTTCACTTAAAAGCATTAAAAGAAAACAGAAAGAAAAAAGGAATGGAACGTCTTTCCCTTCGTCATTACCAACCCTATCGGGGGAATGCCTCACATTGTGCCCATTAAAATATATGCAGGCAGGTGCAGTGACATTCCTCAAAAGTTTATTTAAAAAATGCTCACTTTGCCAAGAACAGCCTTTATCCCCCCCCCCCTTTTAATGGGGTAAGATAGTGAAGAGGTTTGGGCGGCTCTTAACAGCGAGATCTTGAGAGCTGACACACACTCAACTGTCAATATGAACAAAAACTTGAAATGCCTAGTTTTTTCCATACAATAACACTTCACACAAAAAATTTATCATTTTTGATCGCTAGTGGCTTTTATAAGAAATACGTTGTGGCTAACTATATTTTGACAACACCGTGGTTTAATTTTACGTTTGCAACTGCAAGAAGATTTTTCTGACATTTTTTTAATTGGAGTAACCCAGTGGTATGTGAAATAGTTATGTGCATAGCAACTTGTTACGTCGACAATAAAGCATGTATCGAAATAAAATTTTCAGGCTTTTTTTTTTGCGCAGCTGTGAACTATTGGCCAAATTTTAGTAATCGTATGGAAAATTGATGAGTAAAATTAAAACTAGTTTCCTGTCACTGCGAAGGGAACAGAGGGAGAGGACGGATATTAAATCAATTTTATTTACATTAATTCTTTTGTAATCTCCTTTGATTTTATTGCAGCGAACACAAATCTGCCAAGTTTAATTTACATGCACGTGCTTTAATATACATACGTCAACAGCTGCACATTCACATTTAGCACGTTTTCAAGCTAGGTAGCACCATATGTTATTTTTATTTTAAAACGAGAAATCAACCCAAAAAAAAATAATTTATAAAAATACGAACGTTATTATACCCCCACAAACTAAATGCTCAACTAAAATTTGTTCATATTTTCCCAAAGTAAACATTTGTATTTAACACTTTCAAAAATATTGAGCCCATTCGTGCGATACTGCATTGCCGGTGAATGTCCACTGTGAGCAACTTTGGAATACCAGCATAGGATATATTTTTATGTCAAAATTTTATTCTTCTGTCAAATGAAAATTTAACATTGTCAAAATGAAACTGTATAATCGTTAGGAACATTATATATATATACATAATTATATATACATAATTATATATATACATAATTATATTTTGTTTGAAATAATTTACTGATTGTTATTACTGCGTGCACTCAACAAGAGAAACTAATTGAAATAAATTTAGTGTCCCAAATTTAAACATGATAAGTAAAATACAACAGCAAGATATGGACCAAATTTCCTCACAAAGTTGCCAAATTTACTAGAGGGAAACTGGTCAGTGCACACATTAAAATTTATGCAGTTGTAGTCAGATAGTTTTTATTTTTCTAAGGTTGGTGTAAGTGTTGAAAGTGTTGAAATTGTTGTTATAGAGGCCGTTAACAAGTGGTGTTGCCTGCTGGTTGGTTCAGAGTGGCAATATTTTAACGTGCACGCTGAGTGGCGTGATGCCAGTGTGTTTGGTAACGACAGAAGGAAAATAGTTCCATCTCTCAACGTTAAATTAAAAGCATTAAGTAAACATTTGTGAATCCTGAAATTATTTCCTATTTATTTCGTGTTTTTTATGCACATGAAGCATTAATAGCAAAATTTGTAAAAAAAAATATTTTATAATTCTTTCCTTTTTTTTTTTTAATATACCAACGCATGGGTAAAGTGATGAGGCCGATCGCAACGTTAGTTTTACATAAAGTGGAAGAATACGTGATGTGCCCGCAAGTAGGTCCTAAGCAGGGCTTTCAGAAGTGCTCAGTTTATCATGAACAGCCTATAAACATCTAATGTAATGGTTTGCTACCTTCTCTCTTAAGCCAGCCATCAGATAGTTATTTTGTCCACCCCTGTTTGTAGTGAGTGAAACTCTGCTCAGGAATAAAACAGAAGCCATCCGTTAGAATGGAATTTAAAAACCGTAAAAATTATTTCCACCTACCGACTTCAGCTGAGAAATCTGAGAGCAATAGGAACTATATTGTAATGGGGTCTATTTAAGTCCAAAACGTCACTAGTGCAACTACCTTGTTGTGGTAGGTTCCATTCCAAATTCTCGCAGACTCGATGTTCGTACTCCGCAACGTGCAGCAGATGGGCTCGAGTCAGCACAGGCCCGTCCTTTTCCCCAGTTCACGGGAATATGAGCAATTTTGGAAGCCCTGCTTAAGTTCTACTTGTATGCACGCTGTGTGTTCTTCCGTCTAATCTAAAATTAACATTGCCATGGGCCTCATCACTTTATTCATACGTCGGTCAAGTGAAACTGTGAAATTGTTAGAAAAGTAAATACTGTACAAATTTGCTCATTTTTACACTTCGATGCAGTAAAAAAACATAAGGCGATGCAAATAATTTAAGCTTTCACAAATGCTTGGCCAACACCTTTTATTCGACGTTAATATATAGAACTACTTTCCCCTCCACCGTCACCAACTTTACTGGGCACATGTCACTCATTGCGCCCGTTAAAATATATGTTGATTTCAAAAGTGCTCACTTTATCGTGAAAGCCTTTATTTCTTGTGTCGCAAATGGACAATTTATTGTTTCTACTGTCCTTAAATTGAGAGAGAACAAGTTTCGTTAATATAACCAATAAGCTGCAGACGTGTTGAACGGTCGGAGATATGAATTTGTCACAACGTATATCAGTAGTAAGGTTTACGAATCAGTTACTCCCTGGGAAGACCATTGAGCACTGGACCTTGCAGGGTACAGTACCGGTCAAATATAATAAATCCCGTACAACATGTGGAGCCGCGGTGGCGGAGCGGTTAGCTCGACCGCCTCCCTCCAAGGTGAACCGGGTTCCATCCCCGGCCGGGTCAGCGGATTTTTGCATGTGGGAATCGTGCCGGACGATTCCGTTGGTCTGCGGGTTTTCTCCGGGGTCTCCCGTTTCCCGCTCCCTTTCATTCCGACGCTGCTCCATACTCACCTTGATCTCCCTCGTCGGTTCTCAAGACCTCATTGTTAAGAGCCGCTCAATTATCTTAACTCCCACCTGCAACATGTAGCCAGCTGTCTACTCTGGGAATTAAAGGGTGAGGTATATTAATTATTTCCATGCAAATACTGCAAAAAAAAGGTGAACTTACACCAAAAACTTTATGACGCTTGGCCAAACATTTCACGTAAATTTCTCATCTTATGGGAAATTTAAACCCTCCTCGTCCATTGTTAAGGAATTTCCCGGAAAATGTTGAGAGGCCTTAGAGACTTGAAGCATTAGCGCGCACATACGAAGAATATTTTTTTCGTTGTGGCAGTTATAAAGAATTCATATCTTATGTTCGGCCAGAGAATAAATATTTCATCTTTTATTTTCCTCCTGAGACTGTCACAGACTCTGAAACTTGATACACATGCAACATAATCCTCTACTTCATTCTGTACTTAAATTTATTCACAAAAGTGGAACTAGAACGGCACGAACTACAGCTCTCTTCACAGCAGCGATTAATACATACAGTTTATTCGTGGTTTCTTCACACTTTTTTAATCAAACTTAGAAAAAACACCCCATGTATGACGTGTTTAGTTATTTCCAAAATACATGATGTATCACAACCGTTTTAAACCTCTGTTAATTTAAAAGTGTCTTATAGTTCGTTAAATTAGTTTCACCTATATATTTTTATAAATTATAATATTTCATTTATTATAAATATGAATCAAGACAGTCAGGTAGCATGATTGTTGGTAGCGCAAAGTAATAAATAGTTCTCATGAAAAACATTATAACTGAGTGCACACGGTTTCGGTGCGATTTTTTTTCGGTGTAATTTTCTAGACTTATTTAAGCATAGTTTGTGCGCGGTAGAGGAGTATCCTGGAAGTAGAACTTTAGCAAGGCTTGAGAAAAGTGTGAAGACCCCGTGAATGGATTATACTTAATTTTCCAGGTCATGTTTTTCAGCGGAGATTTCGGAATCCCACACGTGCGATATGATTGGGCAGTTATCGCTACTGCTTTGGTAAGAAGAAAATTACCAGTTTTCGCAATTGTTTTTACAAGTAACAAGTAGTAGGGCATAGCCAAAGCTGGTGCAGGAATCGGGATTTGGGACCGGGATCCAGGGAGCCAAGGCCGCCATCTTGGATCCTGAACTTACCGCTGTCATTTCGGTCTCACGCCCACCATCATGGATTCCGCCATGTTGCTAACCAGTATGCCGCCATCTTTGTAGCCATTACACCGCCATAATGGCCCTCCATATTTTTGCCAGTATGCCACCATCTTATTACTCGTTTCGTTCGACTGTCATCTTGGTAACCAGTAAGTCATTTTGTCATGCTCCTGGATTTCTAGGGTTTCTCTGAGTGCTCCACTTTCTCTCTCTTCTGGATTCTTTCTTTATCTTTCTTCTCTTCCTTTCCTTCTCCCTTCTTCTTTCTCTCTCATTCTATCTTTCTTTCCCACTCGTTCATACTTTGTTTACATCGGCTGTTACTGGAGGCAGCCATATTTCTTACTGGAGGCCGCCATATTTCTTACTCGAGGCCGTCATATTTCTTACTGGAGGCCACCATATTGGTTTTTCGTTTGTCATATGTTCCTCCATTAGTTCTGACATTGGCCGCTAGGAGCACCACCATCTTGGTTCTGGCTTTAGCCACGAGGAGCGCTGGTGTCGCTCTCGTTCGATTAGTCGTTCGGCCGCCATTTGGTACTGGAATTGGCCACTAGGGGCGCGAATAGTGCGGGATCGAATTGTCGGACCTTGGGTCGCCAGACTTATGCCTTAGACCACTCGGTTATTGCGACATGCACTGGGACAAGAGTTTATAAGTAGTATATAGCTTGAAGATGAATAAATAATATCTTACCTCTCATTAAAGACATTACATTTTTATTTCTTATGTGATTTTTAATGTTTCTTTTATTTACATACCATTAATTTTCTAAGTATATATTTTTATTCCATAACTTTTATTTCTTATGTACTTTTTAAGCTATTATTTTTAGTATATTATTATAATTGTATTTGTATTAAATTTTAAGTGTTTATATTAAGTTTTACATTTTCATTAATATTTTTTGACTGCAGCAGACTTAAGAATTTTATTTGCATATAGGGGCTAATTTCTCATGTTTACTCGACATCCACTTAACCTAACCACCACACTCTAAAATACATAATTAAAGGCGTACTTAATAAATAAAATACAGCCAACTTTTTACACAAAATTTTATACATATAATAGAGTATACATAATCAGCAAAAAACAATTATTTTTATTAATCTTCAGTGTTCACCACTATATTACCCAGGCGACCCAAGAATCTTAGAGGGAAGGTAAAACCCGCCACTTGATGTAGGCCCTTCCATTACCCTGCTTCAGCAGCTTTTCCACCAAACACATGTCTGGAAACATTGTCAGCTGGATCTCCTCATTGAAAAAATTACCATGGATGGGTACATTGTTCAGATCTTCGAGATAGTAGGTCCTCGGAGAATAGTTACGTATATGTTGCACACAAAACACTTCCGGGCTCCAATTCGCTGTGAACTCTTTCTCAAAGACACCTTTCTGTTTGGAGACTAGCACCATGTCACCGATCTTGGATTTAGGCTTGCATGGGTCCTTCCTCTTCGGAATAGCATACACAGTCCGAACCAGGGAGTCATATTCGACATCTCCAGAGTTCATGCGAGTGGTCGAGCGCACTGTAGAATTACACTCGTGAACGAATTTCGACAGTAGCTCAAGCCACTTGTAGTTACCATTTGCTGCGAAATGATTCCACATCTTGCCCTTCGGGGTCCTATTGAACCTCTCGACAATTGAAGCTTTGAGATTACTTTAAGTGAAATAATGATTAATGTTATGTTTCTTCATCAGGCCCTTGAACTTTGCATTATAGAATTCCTTGCCCTGGTCGGTTTGCAAATTGGCTGGGATGCATTCTTCGCTCAACATATCTGCGATGACCTCGGTAATGTCATATGCATTCTTCGACTTGACCGGAGTAGTATAGAAATACTGATTTGAGCACAACTGCAAAAAAGTGACTCAAAAAGTTGTGTTTGAGTGCAACCATAAAAAGTGGCACAAAAAATTGTGTTTGGGAGCAGTTGCAAAAAAGTGACTCAAAATGTTGCATTTGGATGCTCCTGCAGAAATATGCGTAAAAAGTTGCTTTGCGAGCAGTTGCAAAAAATTGGATTAAAAAGTTGTGTTTGAGTGCAAGGGCAAAAAAAAGTGACTCAAAAGTTGCGTTTGGTTAGATCCTAATCTTTAGAAAAAAAGTTGCTTAAACTTTGCATTTGAGTGCATCTGCAAAAATAGGCGTAAAAAGTTGCGTTTGGGAGCAGTCGCAAAAAAAGTGGCTCAAAAAATTTGAATACGTAAAAAATAAAATATTGGAAATAATAAAGATGGATCAGTTGCTAAATGTATTAAACGGAACCAAACAATTTAAGAAACTTTCCGAACTTACAATTGGACAGTACTATCCGATAAACCATGCTGAAATAAATAATACACGGAATGGATACAACGTGGTAATTACTTCTGGAAATTTTAAAGTAACCTTACCAGACAGATATGTTCAGATTTTCAGTAAAAAAGTTTTAAATTATGTTAATCGTGGAGATATAAGTTTTGCATATGATGGAATGGTGGATTGTGGTGTTAAACAAATTCATTATATTCGCTTTTTTAAAGAGTAAATGATAGTCATCGTATAATTAGCCATCAGTTGATTTTTATTTGTGCTCATATCTCTATAAAGTTTTAATGGTTACCCAATCATTAAAACACAATTATCGCTCTGACTTCGGCAATGTGCTACAACATAGTATAATTAAAAATTTAGATACACATCTCCAAATTCGACATATTAAAGTAGCCGAAACATTGAATTCTTTTTCTAAATCTTTCATTGCACTTTCTATAGAAATATTATTCATCTTTATCATATGAAACTTTAATAGTTTGGAAACTATTAAAGTTATTATATATATAGAATATGACTACTTCCAACCCAAAAAATATGTATGATCTCATCTCTAATACCACTGTTCTTTCGGACAAATCAAAGTTAATCAACTTGCCTTTTTTCATCCTTAATTGCAACTATTATTTCATTAACTTGATTTGTTTGCACTGGAAAGAATAATGGATAAGCTGGTACGTAATAGATCGTGTCGCCAAATCCAAATGTTGTTCTTGGTTTAAAATTGGTAATTATGTTAGTTTCTCTATGATTATATTCATCATGTTTTAATATCATACCATTTACTATATTACAGTGTATATTTATTGTTTAAATTGAGCAAATTTTGGAATTGTATCGCCATAATGATCCACATTTGCTTTCAGAGTTTTATTTTCTACGAAACCCAAAAGTTTTCCTATTGAATCCCATTTTCCAAACTGTAATTTAAGTCTACATTTTACTTTCACTCTGTTTGTTATTTTATCCAGCTCGAAAGATATATCATTTTCTTTCCCATCCATTGAATCTACACTAAATGAAAAAATTGCTTTTATAGTTTATTTCAAGATCTTTTAAACTATATTGACCAACTGGAATATCAATTGCTGATTCCATATCAATCTGACCCACAAAATATAACGTATTTTTCCCAGATAAGTAAAACAGAACTGAACTAAAGCCAATGAGTGCCCCCCTATCTCTAAAGGGTAATGTAGTCTTTTCTTCAACACTGATTTGTTATCTGTTAGTTTGAATACTTTACTCATTCATTACATCATTTAAAAAATCTATTAATAAATGAACAAGAAAAACATGAAACATGTAGACTGGGATATTAAAATAAGAATACCAGACAACACTGTATCGACAAAACATCATGGAGAATTATTACCTAATAATATTAGATGTTTGATAGTAGGTCCTAGAAACTTTGAAAAACAACAATTATGATAGATAATTTTATATATGCTTAGGGATGGTTGGATTAGGTACTCTCTATGCATGTTCAAAAAGCCTGGACCAACCAAAATATATCAATTTAAAGAAAGATATAGATGTAGCATCAAAATTATTTAATGAAACAACAGCATAATTCTTTCCATCAAATGAAGAAATGGTTGATGTAAATGAATGTCATAAAGAGTCTGTAGTTGTTTTCGATCATATCATACTTGAAAAATCAAAATATGATAAGGGATTACTTTACTCGCAGTAGACACAAAGATATTGATTGCTTCTATTTAGCCCAGACATACCAAAAAGTACCTAAGCAGCTTATAAGAGACAATGCCAATTTTCTTTGTATATTCAGACAAGATGATACAAATCTTAAACATATTCATAGTGATTTGTTGGTGGTGATATGTTGTTTGAGAAATTTAGAGAGACTTGTTCAAAATGTTGGAATAATGAATATGGTTTTGTTACAATAGGTATGACTAGTAAGTTAAATAATGGTAAGTACCGTAACAAAATTCAAGACTTTTTAAATTCTTAGATTATAAGTAAGTTTTTTGTTTTTAATGGAAGTATTTTCATTAAAAACTAAAATAATCTGACATTTTTAAATGCATTCATATACCATAGCTATTTCAATAAATACAATTGTACTTTCGGGTACATTGTGGGCTTTTGGTATTTTAAAATATATCATATCAGGGTATACTTCAAAAGTTTTATACATGTCAATTTTTTTCCATTTATGGTATAAGTTGATAACACTTATATTTTTCTGGTTTTATTATTATTTCAACTATAGTTCCATCTCTCATAAAAAATTATTGTATTCAATTAGCAAAGTAAAATACTTTTTCGTTTGAACTGTATTTTCCAACTAAATGAATAATGTTAATTCTGTTTTTCTGATAGTACTCTAAATTGATTGTATCCATAGGTGCAATGGGATCTCCTACATGTCTTAGTCTTTTTTGTTCAAAATCGATATTATTATCTACTTCCAAGTAAGTAAGATAGGCTTTATCCAATGATATTTTATTTATTGTCAGTGTAACTATAAAGTCGTTGAACTGTGTGTTGGAAAAAAAATCATTAGGATTGATCTTGTCAGTAGTTGTATCATTGTTTGTGTGTTCTTTAAGTTGATCTTCAATCCAAGAGCTCATTAATGCATTTCCACATATATCCATTGTTTATTAATAGTTAAAAAATGTTTGTAAATTAAAAATTATGTGAAATGTGATTTAGCACAATTACATACAAATTTCAAGTTACCTGGTTGAAATTTTGAATTCTATTATCGTTACAAAAATTTACTTCCCGGATATGCTATTAATTGAGGGTGTGGATTTCCACCAAATGAATCAAAATACACCCCACAAATTCTTAATGTTTAATTTTTTAACCATTTTATTAATATCTAAGTTACAGAGTGGAGTTACTTTTTATTACATACTTACCCCACTTAACATTCTTCAATCCCTTACCTTATTCCTCCATAGCTAAATTATGTCTGATTTGTTCTTCCAATTCTTGGTTTTTCTTCTTAACATTAATTACTAATGTAGCGATAGATGATGCACCACCAGCTAACGCTGCTAGAGCTCCAATGCTGCGAAAATTAAGGGTAAAAATCTACCCTTGTGAACTGGCAGACCATTTCCAGTTTTCATTTCTTTGGTCATTTTCTTAAGTTGTGGAACTGAAATTGTGATAGTCATACCTTTGTCCTCCTTTAATTTCTTGTTGTTATGTTCCAGTTGGTCTTTCGTTAGGAAAGAATCAATATTCAAATCCTTCGACTCCTCGTTAGGAGCTTGAAATACAATGTTCTTTACTTTAATTTATTATAACAAATATTTTTTCATTTTATTTTAATTCCCCAGCCAAGGTTACATTTAATATGTATCGCAGATCCAGTAATGCCAGCCCACAATCTCTCATTGAGATCAGCATCTGAAAGTAACAATCTTTTGAACGCTTTCTCTTCTAGTTTTTTGTCATCTAAATGTCTTTCAGGTAGATCTTTATTATAATGATATGCTATATCATGTTCCATTGCAGCCGTATCTAGTGGATTAATGGGTTTATCACCATGCTCAATTCTTTCTTTTAGTCTAGTACCCGGACCTAAATACTGATAACCGTGCGCATGCAACTCAAAAGGGTTGTGAATTTATTATATCAGTGAGTAACCCTTTTACGTGATGCTCCGACTCCCAAAAAGTATGTGGTATTATGTTCAACATTCGTATCAGATATTTGGATTATTAACAACCAATTCACTAAACTTGCTGTTGAGCATATTCATTATTCCAACTTTTTCATTGTAATAGTTATTTTCAGCATTCTCTTCGCCATAAATAACGAGAAGTCGATCAATCAGCATCCTAACATCATCCATCCATATGTGTTCTTTGGGATAGTCTCTATATTTCTTTATACCTTTCCCCTTTTTACGTGGCGAATGTTTCTTTTTAATCGAATCGTAAATAGGTTTAACAATAATTTTCCCTTTATTCCCTTTACTCGATTTTGGCGTTCCCAAGTTTGGATCATTGTTTTGAAAAACTGTGTTTGTATCTGCTAGGATATAACTATAGTGTTCATAGTCGGTTGCAGTGTAGTCACTTTCTGTTGCTTTCTTACTTGTTAGTAATTACATCAAACCATCAGTTCCAGTGTATGTTCGGCCTTCTACAGTAAATTCATCATTGTTGAATGTTACTTTGCTATCACCATTATACAATCTACCTTTATCAGAGTTTAGTCCAAAAACATCGCCTTTGCAGTCAATTAAGGAATCGGCAACTTTCTTATAAATAAATGTTGTTTTGTAGTTAGTTAACTGTGAGATATCAGTTTTCAAATGCCCCAATGCTTCGTCATAGCATTCATTGTCATAGTGTTTGTCATCGTCAATCAGTTTAACACCATCATCATAGCATTCATCATCATTGTCAATGCGTTTAACGCCATCATCATAGTGTTCATCGGAGCCTGTTTTACCAAACAGATTTCTTACAAAAGATGTTTCTGTTGGTGTCTGCTGTGGGTAGTCTAAATCCTTAACAGCAAATGGAACAAGTTCTTTTATCTAGTTCTTATTCTCATTTTTTACATGTAAATTTTTTTGTCCCAAATCAATGGTTGTTTGTGTTTTTCATTTTTATCAGCTTCATTTTGGTGGAATTTTCTAAAAGTTATAAACTTCTCTATTAGCCATCTTCTTTTGTCTATATCCTTCTCTATATTGTTCACTTTTTTTTGCTGATCCATTTATACTTAAATAAATAAAATTAGCAATGATAACTTAAATGTATACTGTCTCAAATGTATGAAAAATACACTAAGTTCATATAAACTTACAAATAATAACAAAGTAAGAATTAAATATATTTGCAGATGTTGTGTTACCAATAACTCGATATTCACTGGTGGGGGGATAAAAAACGATATTGTAAATGAAATTCATAAGCCATTGCGAAAAAACTTTCTCAGAAGAACTGTTCTATCTTTTGGCATCAATGATCTTTGGCAAGCTGATTTAGTTGAGATGAATTCTGGATCTTTAAAAGGTATACATAGAATTAGCAAAGGGTTTTAATATATGTTAACCATGATAGATGTTTTTTCCAATTTTGCATGGGCAATACCAATCAAAGATAAAACAGGTGAAAATGTTGCATTAGCATTTAAAACTATTTTGAATGATCGCAAACCCATGCATTTACAAATAGACGAAGGGAAAAAATATTACAATAAACCACTTAAGATATTAATGGCCAATAACAACATAAATTACTATTCAGCAAACAGTGAAAAGAAAGTTAAAATTATAGAAAGAATTAATAGAACATTTAAGGAGAAAATGTGGAAGAGATTTATTGTTCAGGGAAGCTATAAATGGGTGGCTATATTACCTAAATTAATAAGTGAATACAATAACACTGTTCACAGTACAATCGGAATGAAACCTACCAATGTAAGTGCAAAGAATGAAAGTTCTATTCTAATCAACATGTATGGAGGAGAAAGAAAAATGGTTAAACCAAAGTTCGCAATAGCAGATAAAATTCGTGTAAGTAAAAATAGAAAATTGTTTGAAAAAGGATATACACCAAATTGGTCCACTGAAGTGTTTGAGGTGTGTGAAATATTGTGCATAAACACCATGACATATATAATAGAAGATTTAAAAAATTAAGTCATTAAAGGTATTTTTATGAGCCAGAGATACTCAAGACCAAATATGTTAAAGACTACTCATTGGAAAAAGTTTTGCGAAGAAAAGTAAATAAACTGATAATTAAATGGTTAGGTTTTGATAGTAGTCATAATTCTTGGGTTGATAAGAAAAGTGTAGTTGTTTGAAGATTTTTTTTTCTATATAACAAATGAATAAACAAAAAATTGAGAGTTATGAGCATCAGTCGTTTCCGCCAAATGACCAAACAAAAATAATTTTAATGAATACAACAATAGCATTGAGTTGAAAATATTCATATTGGTGATGCATTTTCACATCCGAATGAAGCTTATGTATAACAACAGTATAAGGTAACAAAAAGAGATTATGAAAAAACTTCAACTATTGATCTTTGTGAGAATTTCTTCCCATTCCAGTTCTCAAAATTAGAGATCTCTAAACATGGTTGTATAATCGAAAATAATGACAACCCTGGCATCACTTCAACAATGATACATAAATGGCCAGGTTCGGAATCAGAATCAGCATACTTCCAAATGTCGGGGATAGAACTACATAAATATGTTTGGATAGATAAGCATAATAAAATTACCTATCCATTAAGATATTTGTCTGGGTTTATGAGAGATTGTAATGAAATATTCTGGAAAGGTGGGTACAAGATTACATTCATTCGAAATTCTAATGATGATGTTTCTTTTTACAGAAGACCCCCAAAGAAAGCAGATGGATCTGATGATGAAGATAATAGGCCTGATGCTGCTAAAAATTTTATTGACAAAATAGAAATTCTGTGGCCAATTGTTCAATACGATCCTATTTATGGAGACGAAATTAAAGCACTATTATACAAACACCCCAAAATTCCAATTGGTTTTAATTATTGGCAATGTCTTGAAAAACCACTACCTACTAATGCAAACTCATTTCAGTTTGATATAAAAGATCATTTCAATTCAATCCAATTCGATATGCCAGACTTTGTCATTGTTGGTTGTCAGCAAAACAGAAAAGATGCTCCTGGACAATTCACACACGGTTCAATGTTTGACTCTTGTTTTGTCAAAAATATTTCTATTAAGAATGGACAGAATGAAGTGTTTCCCAAAGAAAATTTGAATTTAAACATTGATGAAAATTTTTTCGATAAAATGTATATTGCTTACATTGAGTTTAGAAATTCAAAGACTAAACTAGATACCCCTTATCGTCATAATGAACTGTGCTTCAACTCTGGGTCATTTATTGGGAGAAGACCATTGTATGTTATTGTTTGTTCTTACAGAAAAACCGCTATTGAAAAAGATCGAAATAATCTGAAACTAATAGTTGATTTTAATAAGCTAATATTGGCTACAAATATTTGTAATGTGGCACTATCAAGCCAAAGAAACCTAATTTATGATGTTAAAAGTGAAAGAATCACAGAAGTTCAATAGTGCGCAAACATGTATGGTTATTAGTTCAATGGATGGTTATCCATTAAAAACATTTACTGCTATATAATGTTTCTTAGTATCAGTCTTTTTCAATTTTGTAGTACCCCCATGGTAGAGTATTAATACCATCTTTAAGAATAAATCTTTTATCAACATTCGAAACTTAATGCTTCTCTTTTTCTCATCTCAATCCTATAGAGTTCATGTTTGTTACTTTTAATGAGATTAATACTTTTGTACAACACTTTTTTTTTTTTTACCAAATAAACACTTTTTGTAGTCACCAAAACTAATCTCATTTCTGACTACAGTATTTCTCACACCCTTTGCTCTTTTCTGTACACCACCTTCCACATTTATTGCATACATTTTCGATTTCAATCCAATAAATTCTTCCATTATTTTTTTATTACATTCATCTTTCCTTTTGCCAATAATCTTTCTGCTAACTAATGGTATACCATATGGATTATCTTTTTTATAGTCAGAAGTATCAAAATGATCGACCATTTCTTTCATGACACTGTAGAAGTCTGGTGTTTTTATATAAACGGCGTATGAACCAGTAGCTTGGTAGCACAGTTCAATATTTTTCCTATATTTTTATTTAATTATATTATATTGAAAATCATACATTAAGACTTCGATAGATCAAGTATACTCATTCCAACATAAATAGGTTTGTTAAAGCACTGTTTTGTTTTAATCATATGAACTGCAACAAAAGAGTTAGTAAATATAGTTCTATCATTAAAGTTTGGTTTAGCCAATAGTTTATCCATTTGCTTAGAACTTATGCACAATGGGCAGATTATATATTCCTTACCACCATCTTTTTCTTTGTATATGTATACATTAATAAAAATTCCAATTCTTTTCTCAAAGGTTGGTATGCTAACCAATTTCATTGGAAATTTCAAACCCTTAAGTGCATCATCAAACTCAGGTTCGTAAGCTATGCATTTATTCACTCATTGGGGGTATTTTTGTACTTGATGCAATGCAGATAGAACAGACCACAAAAATACATTTTTGATCATTTTTTTAACATTAATTACAGCCTACTTAGCTTTGATTTTTTCTGGGAGATTAACACAAGAACTACAGTTGAATGGTACATATTTATTTATTCACATTTCTGTTTTAAATATTCTGTTGAGTTCCCACTGAGATCCCTCTTTGTTATTGAAAGCCCCCATCTTAGCTATGATTTTCGATATGCTTTTGGCATAATATTCTTCCAGATTAGTCGATTTTAGTATAATTTTGTTCTTTGTTTTAAAGTAGCTTTCTACATATTCAATATTCCCACAACTTCCCCTTTGGTGCTCAGTGAAGAGTTTCATGTTCACTTTGAGTGATTTTAAATGTTTATTAATTAGTTCCATAGCATTTTCTTTTACATAGTTTTAGGAAATGATTTGGGTCTATGTATGCATTCACACTATTTACAGCATAAGTCTTGATCCTACTTTGAAATGCTGTTTCGATTTCTTCTACACTGAATCTGAGTGTGTACTAATGAATTTTACTTCTCAAGTGACTTCTTATGAGACAGTTTGTAATAGTGATTACAAGTTTCACTCTTCACTTGTTTCTCTCGTGGGAACTTCGGTTTTGATATTAAATGTTGTGATATTTTAAAAATTTCCCATGTATTTGTTGGTTCATGTGATTCATCATTTAATGGTGTAAGACCTTTGTGCTATCTACTTTTAAGATGACATCCTATGAGAGATGGTTTGTAAAAGTGATTACAAGTTTCACACTTGACATACTTCTCTTGAGATTTCTTCTTTCTTTTCGCAAAAACATCTTTCTTAAATTTATATTCTTTCCAAACATTACCAGTTGCATTAGCCTTTTTCATTGCCATGGTCGTTATCATATTAGACATCAGTTGATTTTTATTTGCGTCCATTAATTATATACAATATTTTATTTTTTATGTATTCAATTTTTTTAAGCCACTCTTTTTGCAACTGCGCCCAAACGCAACTTTTTACACCTATTTTTGTAGATGCACTCAAATGCAAAGTGTAATGCAACTTTTTGAGCCATTTTTTTGTGGTTGCGCTCAAACACAAATTTTTAATCCACTTTTTTGCAACTGCTCCCAAACACAACTATTTATGCGTATTTTTGCAGATTCGCCCAAACATAAATTTGGGAGTAACTTTTTTTTGCAACTGCTCCCAAATGCAAATTTTTGAGCCACTTTTTTGTGGTTGTGCTCGAATTGGCATTTCTTTACTACTGACCAGCCTGGCCCAGGTGAAATGCTATAGGCATCGATGACTGTCAACATGTATTTCGTGCCTTTGTTGACTTGAGCTTACGGTATCATCTCGACTAGGTCGGCTTGAAACAGATCGTTCATCCCACAAATCATGTGCGACTGCGGTAGTTGCGCCTCTAAGCAGCATTCATTTCATTGGCGATACCCAATCGATTCTTTCTATGTAGTTCACCTCCTTAAGTTCTTCTAAGATTTAAACTATCTCGTTGGCGTGGGAGTAATTTCAAACACCTTGCGAAGCAAGCAGTAGCTGCAGCCAATCAACCAGTTCATTCGGATCGTCCCAAAATACATATGCAATGTTCTTGTCATTGTCTATCTTCTTCAGACCTTCACCGCTTTTCAGTGCTAGGATGCTGAAGAGGCCTGTGAGAATGTCAATTTTTTTTCGTGATCTTCCTCTTTATAAGCATCAGTCTGGGGATCATTATCCTGGTAAAGTGCATGTGTGAGTTCTAGCAAAGTCTTGTATTCCAGCAGGTCAGATTCTGGAAAACCCCGGTGCTCCTTGCAAAATAGAAGTTCATATAGCCCAGGTGTTCCATGTGTTGTGTAATTGCCAACTTGGATGCTCCCCCCTGGAAAAACTCTATTTCATCAGCACCGAGGAACCATTTATCATTGTGCATGTATACACCGTATGCTGTATCATTATTATGAGATGTGTACGATTGTAGGTAACATCGTGCCAGAGCATTCGATTTTAGGGCTTTCTTCCGTACTTTCTTCTTGTATGGAAAATACGCATCCGCTCCATCGTCCTGATCTAACTGTAATTCATCATGTTTTCGCTTCTTCATAGGCTCAGCAGTATCATCGACTTCAGTCTTCACGGTTTCGGGTGCTCCATAGCTCTCCCTTAGTACATCGAGACGACGAGTAATGGGCTTCAAAATTGTTTCATTTATACGATCGTGTGAAATTTTGGCTCGCTTTGTGAGAAAAAAATTGGAGCGAACAGACTGAATCACCCAATGTAGTTCGCTGGCAATGTCTGACATCGTACTGAATAAAGATTCTCAGTGTTACCCTCTTCATAGGATTTGTCGTGAGTCTCTGCCAAAATACTTTCGATCTTGCCCAGGTGTCCGCTGCAGACATCCAATATGTTCCTGCTGTAATTGTGAATATCCCTTTTCGTGGCGAGGTGGGAAATCGAGGTAGCGAATGTATGCTTTATGGAATATTTATGCATTTTTACTGTCTCTACATTTTGTGTAGTTGCCACATTCAATCTGTCGGTTCTTTGCCTTGAACACTCGTTATGTGCTCGTCCATGACCACCATATCGTGGACGATCTCGGTCTGTACGCGATCCATCTTCGCACTGAGCTCGAACAAGTAAGAGCGAAAGAATGAGGTTTGTTCGACCAGCATACAGCGTGATTCCGAGATGAGGCAATTACCAGTTTCGAGTATGAAACGTTTAGTAGCAGGATCTTCAGAGCATTCGGGTTCGCCAACATGTCGAATTATTCTTTTACCAGCATCACAAGTTCCATTGTTTCTTGGTACGTGACAACCTCCATCTTCATCTTTGTCAAGCCGCAGCTTGAGGCTACTCTGCTCGAATTTCGACATACTGTAACTCATTCTCGATGGTCGACGAAGAATTGATCGAATCCACGTAGGTACCTGCCATTATATAGAGGCCAGTCTTTTACAATCACAAAAATTCGTAGTTGTCTTTTCAGCACAGTGAACAGATATCTTTGAATTCTGCAAACATAATATCTTTATTGATGTGCTCGTCATAATCATACCGCAAGTTCATATCGTCCATGCGAAACAGCACGAACACATTAGCATCATCGCGAAGTATCTGTTTGGGTATGTGCAAATAAGTCTGTCTAAGGCACACACAGTCCATGCATGCATGTCGTCCCATGCTAAAGTACTCTTGAATACGAGTTCGCTCTCGCAGGCGATGTCATCAAAGACAAATATCGAGTTTCGCAATGCTTCGCTCGGAGGTACGACGACTTCATTATCACTGCATGAGAAATAACCCATGCATTACACGGCCTGCTGTACTCATGTCAATCGCCAGTATTTCGGTTGCTGGAGCGATTTTGAGTTCAGGTACATGTTCTCGAACTAGCGACCATTCTCTTTTTCCAGCAGGCTCAGTAGGATGCATGTCTTGCCACAGCCCGATGGTCCCGCCATGATGCACCTCACTGTATTCGGAAATAGGCTTCCATGTACGATTTGTGGGAGGTAGCTTCATCTTCAGAATGAATGCACATGGGCAGAGTAATATCTTGGTTAATGACCTGTAAACTGTTTTCTTCTGGTGGTGATAGTGGTGGTGGTGGAGAACCAATGTTGCAAATTTTAGAATGACTCTTTAAAAAATCACATCGAAAAACAGCTTCTGACAGAATTCGCACTCAAATGTCATATTGGAATATGCGATACATTCGTTCTGTTCCAAGTCTAGAATGATACTGAAACAAAAAGGTATAAAAGGAGTGTATTTATACTTCTCTCGCTCAGTTCACCGTGAGGTCTCGAAGAGGTAAGACCACAGCTGGAAGCGGGGTCTTCGATACACAGATCAACAGTCTACCATTCAAGCTGCACATTCCTTAATACAAGTTATATGGGCCCAGGACCAAGCTAGCCAAAAGGCTGTCACACAGCAATACGGCCATCAAAGCACTGGACAAGGCATGCAAGCAACACGACATCGCCTATTCCCAGCACAAGGATCTCCACGCTAGACATCATGCAGACAAGATTCTTGCACAGAAGGCAGACAAAATATGAAAATCATCAGACACCAGACTCGGAGGAAAAAATAGCAGCATAGGGCATTTGCAACGTGATGAAGACTAAAGCAAAGATGGGCATGGGAGTGAAAAGTAAGCAGAAGGCGCAAGTGAAACACAAAGTTGTGAATAAGGGAAGAAAAGCACACAAGTCCAAGAATACATCTACCGGTGGATTTTTTCCATTGCTGTTGCCTGCACTCGGAGTCCTACGGTGTCTAATCGAATCCACGATTAGTATTATCCAAGCCGTCAACACAGTATCGAACGAACGTAAGCAGTTGTCCGAGGCCCAAAGGCATAATGCAAACATGGAAGCTATTGCAATGGGTAAAAAAAAGCAAAGGTCTCTACCTAAGGCCATTCCCAGTAGGAGGTGGAAGTGTACAAAAGCGATGCAGTAGGAGGAAGTGATAATGAATGTAGAAGAATGTGGAAGGTGGTCACAACATCAGTGTGGCTTTCAGGTCGTGGAGTCTCGAACATACACCAGATTGCCAGCAAGCCTGTGCATCAATTGGATGGTGAAGTCCATCTTTGTTTCTGAGAAACCGGGGTACATATTCGTTGGGCTACAAACCAGAAGGCAGCATAATGTGAGAGTGATCTGTTCGCAATTCGACACATGTCAAATAGAAAATGTGAAAATATATTTGAATAGCGAATGCTACCCATATGTGGATTTGAACATGAACTTTGAAAATGGTCAGTACCTGCTGGCATATCAGATGTACGCTCAATTCCAATCATCGTATTATGGACGCACCCAAACTATGATATTGAGCCCTGATACTTTCAAGAGATTGGCCCCGCTCAAGGTATTTGATGTGAGTAAACAGTATTCGCATGTTACCTCCAATGTAATAGACTGCAGGATCGAATTCACTTCACATGGAAATATTCCTACCAACATGTAAGCATTCTGCCTGATACTTCACGACCGGCTTGTAGAAGGAGTGACAGGGGTTCACTTCAAAAGTGATGCCGCCTTTTTTGATTGACCTAATTAATCAAGTTGATATCAAAGGGTTTATTAAATTGATAGGGTTAATCAAAATTGAAAGGGCTATTCAAAAATTGAAAGGGTTAAATTTATTGCAAGGGCTAAATTTATTTGAAAAGCTAAAATATATTGTAATGGTTAATTTATTCTTGATTTTGTTGTTGTGCTTCTTTCTTTCTTTCTTTTTGGGAGGATGTAGCAGGAGCTCTGTATGATGCCGATGCTGTGGTGACCTGGAGGCGACTGACCAGAGGGGTGGGTTGCAATGGGTTACATAGGTGTTGAGTTTAGTGAAAGAGTGTGATAAGTGTTGATTTTCTTATATTTTCTCATTTTGATGTGTTTGCAGGGATGTTGGTGGTAGATAGGCGATTTTTATGAATGTATTTAACACCTGTTAACACAAATGCGAGTTGAAAATCATACCAAGTTTCGTCTACCGAAGACAGAAATGGGGCTGATACGATAACACACTATCACACGAAAATGTATATTTTTTCGATTAATTAAAAAAAACGTTTCCCGAAAAAATAGTTTTATATATTAAATGCACATATTATAAAACATTAATCGCAGCTACCACACTCTGAAGTCCAGTGAAGTCGAGAGATCCAGTTTTGCATCTATGCAGCGTGAGGTTTGGCGAAGTACTAAGATGGCGGAAGCCCTCGAGAAACCTCCACATCCTTCTGCCCAAGGCCAACTGCTCCAGACCTCCCTACACCCCCACCTACACTCTTCACTAGAGCGCGTTTGTGGAGAAATGCTCTGTCCATGCACCCCAGCCCTTGTCAATGACCGTATATTTGGAGATCTATCCCCTCCGCTCCACCCTCAACTCCAGAGTTCGTTTCCTAAGCTCCATGACATGCACCCTGATGTCGATGCAACACTGCAAGTACCTGTTTAGCAGCAAAGACCCCCTCCACCCACACCGCCTAAGAACTGTCTCTCTTCCAAATCGGTGGTTATACCCGCACTACCCCCTCCCTCATAGCACACAAGTGATGCGTTTTTGGGATATCTCAGGAAATGGTTGGTCCCCCTACCTTCACCCCCAGAGCACTGCCTCGGCCATAAACGGAGGCTTGCTTCAAGGTCAAAGCGACAGTTTCCCTAGGGAAACAGTAGCAGATTTTGAACTGACCTGGGCTATTTTCCCTCCTTCCTACAAACTGTTATTTTCGCTCGGACTCTGAATCTTCCTCCTATTTTTCGAGACGCAAAAGGTTGACGTATTCCTAGCTAAATAAAATTTCAGAAGTACCACCAATAAAACTTTATTTTATTCATCGCTAAGAAATAATTTTAACATGCAACTAATTCGATTTAAAATATAAACTATTTTGCACCAAACTTTCATCCCCTTTTCCAGCAATTTTTATTCCTGTTTTCACCAATCTTACAAGACCTTTTAAACTTTATTCCTGTTTTCCAATAACTTTTAACTAACACAATAGCATACATCTATTCTTATAAGTCAAATATATAATGATCTACAAGAAAATAATTAACAATAGAAAATCTTACCCCAAATAATATGTTTCAAAATAATCAACCTGCGTCGAAGCATAGGTCAGACGCTTGAAGTAGACGAAATCATGTTTGTGAAAGAGTTGAATTTAATTTTTATTTTAAAAACACTTTAAATATATTAATATTTGTTTTCTTCACCAGACATCATCATATTATATTATAAAATATTATTTTATTTAAAAAAACAAATTCATAACACACAGCTTACTTAACATTTGTAAAACAATTTCTTGACATATTCACATCAAACATGGTAGTAATGCAAACTATACATGCTCTTTAACCAAAAACACCACGTTATGCCATACAACTGTAAAAAAAATTATCACAACAGAGTGTGTTACAACAGAAAATCATTAATCATTTTGTGATTGAAATCATAAAGTTTATTAAAACTTTTCAACATTTACATGATAAATCATTAAATTTTCATAAATCATTAAACATTTTAATTATTTTCATTAAACTTTTAACAAAATCGTTAAGACTTGAAATAACTTTTTAACAAATTGAATGATTGGTCTTTGAATTCGTAAAACAAGTATTTGGAATCGAAAACAATTTATCAAATTTTAATGATTGGCCTTTAAAAGTGTAAAACAAATCTTTAGAATCGATAAACTTTTTACCAAAATGAATGATTCGTCTTTGAAATTGAAAACAAGTCCTTGGAAAAGTAAAACTTTTCATCAAATTGAATGAAGGGTCTTTGAAATTGTAAAACAAGTCTTTAGAATCGATAAACTTCTTATCAAATTGAATGATGGGTCTTTGAATTTTTAAAACAAGTCTTTAAAATCGTAAAACTTCATTCTTTCAATCATTAAAATTGCTAAAAAGCTTCTCAGCCTATTGCCAGTGAAAACTCATCAAATTTATAGAAAAAAAATCCATATAATATTACACCTGAAAACTATAACAAAATATTACATTATAATTGGAAAACTGAAAGAAGAAAAACGATTAAATTATTGTTCGTCAGAAAGCATCACTGAAAGTTTGAAATCTGTATTATCATTAAAATTTACAATCAGATTTCAGAGATAAGCTTTTGTGGTGATGATATTGGTGATGTCATAGGAGTATAAATAATTTCTTGTGGTGAAGGTATGAAAGGAGGAGAGGGGTTGTAAAATTAATTTACGCTGTAGTGATTCAGGTGATAACAATAATTCAGGAGATGATAAACTTGTAAACTTAACTCAGGTAAAATCATAAAATTGAACTCTAAAAACTCTTCCAAATCTTGGCATAACTGGTTTTTTTAAATATCTTTGCACACATTATTTGAGGTTAAATTCAGTGTACTGCAGCAGTAACACATTGCTGTTTTTTTTTTACATATCTCAATGGTTTTGATAACCGATGATACATCTAGAGGTTCCAATCTCAATGTCGAAGGAGTTGAGGTCGGCGTTGCAGGCGCCACTGTAGTCCTTGGCGTCGCAGGCATCGAGGTCGATGTTGAAGGCATCGCTGCAGCCCTCGACATCGTAGACAATGCTATAGCCCTCGACGTCGCAGGCGCCTTTGTAGCCCTCGGAGTTGAAGGCGCCGTTGTAGCCCTCAGCATCGCAGGCACCTTTGTAGCCCTAGGCATCACAAATGCTGTTGAAGCCCTCGGCATCGCAGGAGCCGCTTTAGCCCTCGGTGTCGCAGACACCACTGAAGATTTCGATGTGTTGCAGACCCCGATGTTGTTGCAGACCTCAACACCGCATGCATCTCTGCAGACCTCGACTTGTAATGCATGACTATCTGTCTTGTTAGTGTAGCTTTCAAATATACTTGGTATCGACGTCGAAGGCATCAATGTTGGATTCATCAGCGTAGACATCACTGCTATCGATGTTGAAGGTATTGACAAGAGCAATGGCTGTAGGCTAGATCCATTATCTTCGTCAGCATCCAAAAAAATCAAATTTTTTTTTGCCAAAGCATTTGGTACATTCAATAGATCATCAAAAGAATTCCAATTAAAATCTTCAATTTCTCTGTTGACATATTACTTAGATAAACCAAGAAATTAATCTTCATGTGAGCATGACATTTCAATGCAAACCAAACTGACAAACAACTGGAACAAGTGGATGGGGCATAGAGGCTGAAGCCTATTTATAAAAAATTCGAATTTCCATGTAAAATGCTCGAGAAGCCTGATTTCTCCCCTCCAACAAGAAGTCAGAAGTCCAAACACCCATTCCCCTATCTTGCTCAACCAATGACTTTCAGTTATCTTCAAGCCAGCAACCTCAGCCTCAGAGACAAACCTCTCTGCTAAATTTCATCCTTGGACAAATTAGCAACGTAAATTTTATCACTTAAATAACTTCTGAATCATAACAAATAAATTAAGTTTAATTAATAACCAATATAAATGATTAGCAATTTATTAGAGATCAACTTATGTAATAACATGGAATATCATTTATAGAAAAAGTATAATTATCCATAAAAACCACTCATGCATGCTATAATCCCTTTTTAAGCTTCTCTAAGATTACTTTAATATTTTAAAGGACATATTATTTCTTATTCACACTATATCTGATCTAAATCAAGAGACAAGTTACAATCTAATTTTAGTAAATGTGTTCCCATTTTCATAATCACTATATTGTTAATCATATTTACGATAATCATATACAGGAATTTTCCGTTATTGTACCCTAATGTGATTTAATATAATTTTAAAAATTCTATTTTATGACATTTTTAAAACTTTTTGTAAAGCTTGGTGAGTATGGGGAAGTAAACTTATTTCGCAAAAATCTGTTCATTTTTAACATGCTTCTTGTGTAAATTTTTTCCTGCCTAATGAAGCTTGCAAAGTGAATATTAATTTTTATAAAGTATAAAACACAATATTTTGCTCGAGAGATTTCAAAAAGCTAGGAATCTGTTTTGACCTTGCTATTCTTAACAGTTAAAATTATTAACCTGAACTGCTCTTCCCACCAGGGATGGGGATGTCCTTGGCTGGTTCCTTCATTAAAAGCTAGGCACTGGCTTGTCTCCAGAGTTCATTAAACCAAAATGTGTTCTGAGGGGGTTTGTTGGACTCAGACTGGCAACTTCTGAAATCTTGGTTTCTGTAGTTGGTACTATTGGAAAAAGCATTGCTATTTAAACTCTGAACGGGAGCAGTTCCACTGCTAAGACCTTAGATCTGTAAATGTAGTGGTTTTTTCACGTCTGGAGATATTGGTGAATGCTACAATCATAATATTTCGAAGTGAGTATAAATTAATAAGTTAATAACATTTGATTTGAAAAATTCCACATGAATCATTTAAGTTTAAACATCTATATGATTGAGCATATCTACCTTTTTCCTGTGCATGAAGACATTTATATTATTTTAATTAACAGTGTTACATTTGTTATTCCATTCCACAACTTTACAATCATACATAACATAATCGAAACTCGAACCCAGCTTATATCAATTCCATTGACGTATATTATTTATTTATAGAAAAGTGGCTAGTGTACTTGCTTCCAAAACTTTTCTCTTCTCTCTCTGCTCGATACAAATTAATTACTTTTTTTTCAAATGTTTCTGGGGAGAAAATATTTTTCTTACCAAAACAAGTTCACTTTTAATAAGGAATAGGTTAAATAAACATGCAAAAGGAATCAATTTTACATCATATTTATTTACAAAATATATACAAACATGTTTTTTTATTATTGTTTCGACATACAAAATATACAATGTTTCAAAACATATTCAAAGAAGTAGAAATTTTGCTCCAAACATTTCCATGAAAAAAAACACAAGCGAATTCACAATGTATTTACAACATTTTTAAGAGAGAAATTATAAAGTCATAATCAACTACAGATTGATACACAATTATTTAATTCCTAATCAAACTCTAAATGGTTTACTCCAATGCTCTAATAACTTGCTGATATTCAATTCACATTTTACATCTGTATACACAAGCATGTGATGCCACTGCCTTGTTGATTCAGATTTAAGAATTATTGGATTACATACAATCAATATCCACAGGTAATTTGGGAAGAGAATCATCATAGTCTGTTTCACCCCAGTCAGACTTCATTGACCAAGATAACCTTAATTTTGAGTTTTCCTCTGCAGAGAAGAATGTCGAATTAGAACCATATGTTTTACACAATTGTTTGAATGAGAGGCAATTCTATTCTTTTTGAAAATCTATTACTTTCACATTATACATACTTTCGAAAATGCATTTTTGCTCAACTCCCCCTACATAAAATTCACAATTAATTAGCTAATCTTTGCCAATATCTTCAATATTCTCATACTCTATACATACACTCGCCCATTTTAAACAGTGGTGATGGTTATTTTTCTTGTAATTGGGACATAGATATTTCCAAACAAATGGTGATTTGAAGCAGAATACAGTTGTATGTCCTTCCATATCAGTAATAGCTAACTCTTAAGTATAAATCTTTTTTGCAGACTGAAATCCTTGCACATTGCAAAACATCTCATTGTAGCAGTGGTTCGTCATCTACTGACTCAATTAATTATTTTCACCAGCTTATCTCTTACACTGTAACTCTCTAATCTATCATGAATTTTAAGAATGTAAGCTTGTGTATTTGCTGGAATTGTTGTATTTGCAATCATTTCAATTTGTGTGTCAATCACACTATTTGTAATCATGTCGTTCTGTTTGCTTACATCAAGCACAAATAACGATCCTCTACTTTTAAATGTTTCGGGTTCTAGGAATTTTTTTTGTTATAATACGTTTCCTGTAACTTTTTATACATATCATATGAAATAAAGAATTCCCCATTGGCAGAGTTAATATATAAATCCACATAGGGGTAAGCTTGACATTTTAGATACAGTTTATTATTTTTTATATCACAATTATCGAATATTGAATGATCTGCTTTTCAATTGTTTTGTCGATTTATTCGAAAATGCATGATAACATATCTTGGTTTTTCTGGCAAAAAAACTTGATATCATACTCCATGCCATTTTTGAGCTAATGGTATATTTGGAAATGTCTCCAAAACCCATGCTCTGAATGCAATGTCTAGATTCTTCCCTTTTTCGATAATTTTTTAAAACTTTACACATTCACGAATCTTAATTTCAATATGCGGCATCAACCATTCCACACTTCTTAATTCAAATGGTACACCTTCCTTGTTATTAGCTGTATTGTACGTGACATTCAAATGTGTATTGCTAATGTGAATAACTAATTCTTGTTTAGCATTTAAAATGATGTTTTCGTAGTCTTCAGAAAACTCAAAACTATACTACACAATACAACAATTTTGTATTTTCCACCTGAGTTTATTTTTAGCGAGTAATCACTAGCATTGCTCCACCCAGTCATAAACCCTGTATAACTATAGTTTACAGTTCCCAAGATATATTTTTTTATAGTGGAATTTATTCCAACATCTTGTGTTTTATCGATTTCCATGCCATTTAGCAGATATACAATTATATCGATTAAGTGAAGTATTCCATTTCTTACTATTTCTGTAGTTGCTATATGACTTGAATTGGCTGTCTTTTTAATGGTTACTCTGAACCTTAAACATTATTTCGATGGTAACATGTAAATATCATTATTTTGTATTAAAATCCTTATTTCTGATGGAAACATGTACAGACCTGTTCAGAATGGTTCATACACATGTATTTCCGTATTGGTGATTAGATTTTCATAGCTGATCAGTTCTTCAACATTAGGAATGTCTTCCATTTCTATTTTTCTATTAACAGTATATCCTAATTCTTTTAAATGCAATTAGTTGCCCTATGTTAACTTCACAGGTAACTTATTTGAAGTTAACCTTTTAATGTTGACATTTGCATCCTTTTAATTCTTTTCTTCGAAATACCTTCTTTAATCCAAATTTCCTCAAATAAATGCCTACTTTACATCCGAATTTACTATTTTACACAATTCCCATTATAATTGTAATGTGCAATGGAATGCAGCTCTTTATGTAGCTTTTTTCAATGTAAATGAACGATGATTTCTTTATTTCTAAAATTAATAAATTTACTGTCTTGATCCACAATTGTAACAGCTATTTCATCAACAAAATTCACCATTACTGGAAGATCTATCAATGTATTAGGTTTTTCAATAATTTTATATCCTGAAGCTACAGCACATGTGAATTCATGTATTGTATTTGTTGGTTTTCCATTCAAATATGAACTGCCTACAATATAACATTTATATGACATACTTTTACTGACATACATTAACCAGTTTTGATGATTCGTGTAATTGATTAGCTGGATATACTCTCCGTTCAGTAGCTAACATATTTGCAATTGAATTGTCTTTCGATAAATCGATATCGACATTGCTATACACTGCACTAGTTAACACATTTAGATTTCTATATAATCAGAAATGTACATCAGGTAATGCTGCTTTAATGAATGTTTCAAGGTCATCCAACTCATAAGATCCTACCAGTATCACAATATTGTAGGTTTTTTCACCAATATTAGCCCTAAACAATTGGTTAACCATATTAATGTTTGGTATGCTGCTGAAAGTAATGAATTCTATTAGACTTATTTGCCATTCTCCATCAAACTCCAACACAGGGAAATATGCCGCACACAGTTTCAACGAATTTCCACTTAATATCAATGTAATTGACATACTACTAATATGTTTTATTTTCACAATTACTTATATAATCTATTTATAGCCAAATAATGTAAACACAAATGTTCCACAATTGATTGTATTTGGTAATTGTTCCATTTTGTAATTATATCTTAATTGCATGTTTATTAAATAATTATATATTTCAATTAGAGGATGTAAATCTCCGAAACTGTCGTAATAAAATGATTGATATACATTTTAAATTAATGCAACCCTATGCATTCCTTCATTTTATTTCGAATCTAAATTAACAATCATACATTCATAAATATTTGGTTTCTTTGGTAAATTGTCTCTCAGAAACACACCTCGGAAATAGGGAATATCCAGTTTCTTTACAAATACATTAATATCTTTGTTTATTTATTGCATGTTTTGGAAGACTATTTAGGACTTTCTGCATTTTTTCCCACATTTCAAGTTTTTCATTCTTGTACAACTTTATAGGATTTCAAATACATTCCTTTACATTTTGATTTAATTGCTCTACTAATTGTCGAAACCCATCTGAGGATTGATCCAAAAGCTATTAATCCTGGAATTAGGAATGGAACGATCCCTCCATTCTTTCTTTTTCGTTTGGTTTTGCATTTTAAGCCCATGCCTCTCTTCGCCTTTGTGCGCACAACTTTATGAACAACCCTAGCTCCAAGATTTTCACCTGTATATGTAGATGGATTCTTCCTTATATTTGCGCTTTATTGGCTAGAATTGTATCCACTACGTGTATCTCTTTCTAATTGTTTGTTTGATAATAAACTATATCATATTTTCTATACATGTTACCCAAAGAGTTCATTCCTCGATTGTTCCATGCCAAATATACTGTAAGTTTAGTACCTGATCTGGAATAATGGTATTTCGGTAAATGAAATTCAAATGGTAATTTATTAATCAATGTATTCAATACACTGAGTCCTTATTTGATACATTTAGTACAAGCCAATGTTTTCAACTGATCGCGAACCTATATATATAGATCTACATTTATAGTTTTACATTAGTATGTTATGTAATACTTTGTAATTGTGTAGAAATGAAGGTTATAAAACAAAATGTACATCTACTAGTAATTGTAAATATGAAACAAAATGTATTGAGCAGGAACACAGTATTCTTTTACCATCAAATATACTTTGTATAATAAGCATTCCTTCTTAATTTGGAAGAACTTGTGTATTATGTCCCTGTTGGAGATTCCGAATAGACTTATATTTGAAACTGTATATGTGTTTTCTAAAACAATACAAGAGAAATATTAATGATTAGCAAGCATTTTGTCATCAATTGAAGGAACGCGATATTTCCCTTTTACAAATAAAGAAGATATAGTTCCTCCGAATGAAGCATTACCCAATTCCGTATTTATTTTGACGATGTTTGTTGTGAACCGCAGGGTGAAATACAGCAATAATTTAGTTTTGATAGGCATTCAAACGTTGATTGTTTTTATCTATCGGAAAGATACGCATGCATACTGAAATATAATTTATGCAATAATGCATATACGATACTTGTGTTTAAAGTGGTTATATGAATCTGCAACACATTAACAATGATCATGTTTTAGGCGAATGAATTTAAAATTTATGACATTTAAGAAAGTAATATTTTTGATGCAACATTCCTATAAAAGTATTGGAAGTACAAAATAAGTTTTTTTTTGCAAGGTTTAAGAAAATGAATATTTTTTAGATATAATAATTGTATTTAAAACATTTTATAAGAAAAGTAACAGATTAGATTTCAAAGTGTTATTAGAAAACATAGATAAAGTTTGATACTTTAATCAATGAAACAATGATATTTCAAATACAAGATTGAATTTGACAAATATCAATAGTATATCAAAATTGAAATAAGTTTGAAAATTAAAATAATTTAATAGTTTAAATATAAACTTAAAATATTAAATGAAATGTTAATAAAAATGATTCAAAATTTATTGATTGAATATAATTATTAAAATAAATATGAAATAATTAGTTTATAAATGATTTGAAGAACAAATAAATTGTAAACACAATAAATTAATGATGAAGCAAATTTTAACAGAATTAATGGTTTTAGTAATCGATAAGATTGAAAAAGCCCAAAGTAATCGATCTACTACATCAGTTGGAAAAGCAACAACTTAATACATATAACAGATTGAATTTAATGTAATATAATAAAAACATGTCGGCCTCTGCTTCGAAATTACATAACATTATATCTGCTGTGAAGGGATAATCTTTACAAGCCAAATGAGCTCGTATGGAATGGGAAGCTTTAATGAAGAAATATTTAAACCTGTTGCGAGTAGAATGGAAACAGTGCATTCTATGTTGAATAAACCTAATGAAACAGCTCTGGAAATTAAAATTGAAGAACCTTTAACAGAGAAGAGTAAAAAGCAACCTCTTTCTCATTTAATATGATGTAATTTAGCTTTAAAACAATATTTGTCTACACATGATATGGCATTTGGTGTTTATCGACATAATAACATCTGGTTCCATGGAGATTCGGTGATTATGTTTTTGCCTGGCAATTAAATTAAAAGAGGTGATTACATAACTGTTGTGAGTCAAGGATTGTTTAAATTAATATTTAAAAATTTTCCAAATAGTTATTTTGATACTGATTTAAAGAAATATATATAACTTGCTTGTCGAATGAATGCTACCATTCGTTCAGGAAATGAAAATCACCCGAAAATACATTTAATAGGAGATATAGTCGGAAGTGGAATATATGAAGATGAAATTGGAAAACACTTTCCACGTGTATATTGGAATAATCCTGATGAATTGGTCCATAGATTAAAACTGCTCATTGCTTCGAGAAAGTCTGGGAATAATTCACATATGAACGAAATTGTTTTATTATTAAAAGTTGAATAAGATGGTTACATTACCAATGCAGTTTAGTAAGTTTACTCAAGAGCTTCATGCTCCTGCAAGGATAAGATATCCTAGAAGAAAAGTTATAACTCATGGTTCAAATTATCCTTTTCAAGCTGAATTGTGTAAAATGACATTGCTTTCCACATACAATAAGGGATACAAATAAATTTTAACCATAATAGACGTTTATTCGAAATATGGTTGAGGTATATCTTTGAAAAACAAACATGGTAAACAGTTTAGTGATGCAATGAAGATTATGTTGAAAGAGATAAAGGCAAATTCGCTCCAAACTGACAGAGGATCTGAATTTTTTCTGCACCATTCTGGAAATTAATGACCGAATATGATATTAATCACTACACAACATATTCAGAGTGCAAAGCCAGTTTTGCGAAACATTACAACAAATCTATTAAACAGTTAAAATATAAACATTTCACATCGAGGGGGACTTACAAATGGGTTGACGTTTTGCCTGAAATAGTTAAATTTTATAATTCCAGATATCATAGAACTATCAAGATGGCTCCCAAATAAGTTATGAATAATAGTTTAATGAAAAATATTTATAATAATGTTAAAATCATCGATGAAAGAAAACCAAAATTCAAAGTTGGGGAATTAATATGTATCTTGAAGCAGAAAGGAATTTTCGGGAAAAAATTTATGGTGAATTGGTCTTTAGAAATATTTAAAATTATTTTAATGAGACAAACACATCCCGGAATGTACTACCTAGAAACATATGGTGGAGAACAAATAAAAGGTGGATTTTATGAACATGAATTACAAAAAAGTTACTTCTCCAAATGAATATTTGGTTGATAAAATCATGAAGCGGAAAAAAAATATGTCCTTGGTTCGATGGTGGGGTTTCTCAAAAGCACACGATTCGTGGGTTAAGGATCAAGAACTTGAAAGATTGGAATACAATGATTGTAAAATTATGATACTAAATAAAAGATTTTTTAATAATATTTTAAGTGTTTTTTTTTTTCATTTAATTAACCTCTGGATGGGGATTGGATGTACAATTTATTGTGTAATCAATCCCCTTGTTGATTGGATTAGCAATTGAGCAATAAGCCAGTGTGATTAAATCCTTTTAATTGTGACGCCATTCACATTTAGGTGATAATCTATTAAATTTAATGTGTAATTTAATTGGTGTCTGTGTTAGAATTGTATAATTGGAAATTCATATTTAGGTGTTAATTTGTTGTGTTTGGTGTGTACTGTAATTCATTGAGTTTGGGTGGTATTCAGTTGCATTTGATTCCTTTTAAATGTGACATAATTGATTGTTTTTAATGTTACATTTCTTGGAATCGGGATAAAATTTAGTGGAATTCTACAACTTCAAGGCACTTGGGGCACAACTTAATTTTAATGTTATTTCCAATGTATTTTTAATGTGACATATTTCTCAGATCTTGAATATTGTTTGCCGGAATTTGTTTCTCGGATTAGATTTATATGGCATTTCTTTTTTTTATTTAATTGTGATGTGTTTGATCATTTTTAATTCATTAATGTTAGAGTGATGGTTAGTTTATCGGAATGCATTTTTGGGTTTCGTAATTGTTTCTGCTAGGTTATATTTATTTGCTTGTTACGATACAGCTCTTGGAAATTTGTTTGTTTTAAGAGAGCAAAATATTATTCCCTATGATAGAAACTTTTTATACAAAAATAGTTTTTTTAATTTTTCTAGTTTCAAATTTTATAAAAAAAATTTTATTTTGTAAATGATTTTCACAGTGTAAAATTAATAAATTGTTTTGATGATCTAAATGACTTTTATGATGTATACTACTTTGATGGTGAAAGATGCAAAAATTTAAAAATGTGCATTTTAAAATGTAAATTTTTTCCCCCACAAAAATTAAGTTTAAACTAAGCCTAAACTGAAATATAATATTGTAAACGCAGTTCGCTTGCTCCAAAAGTAAAACATTTTTTAAAGGTAGACTAAGTGAGCCAGGTCAAGGAAAATCTTTGTGTAAAGAGTAGGCGAGCTGCAGTCAGAGCAACGCGAATCGTAGAGTGAAGTTTGTGGGCAAGGCAGGGGCAGACAGCCAAGGGAAGTTCTATCGCTGTTGCGCATGTGCAGAGGCGATCACCAGGTTCTGCGCGTATAGGGAAGTTTGTTGGGCGAATGGAAGCAGACGGATATCGATAATGGCCTGTGCCACGGGCAGCAACAGTTTAGAGAACCATTCCCTCGCCTGCTCTGTGCTGTGTACATCTCCCGCCTGCATTCAGCCCGGCCCAATGCTGCTACAACTCTGCACACGGGTCACCCTCATCGGCTTTCGAGACCTAAATTTCACTATCTCCCCAAACACACTCAATTCTCGGCTATCCGTTATCTGGTAATTTCCACGAGGTTTTAGAATCACTCATTCCTGTATCTTTAAAAAAAAAAAAAATGTCACTGTAGTCGAATGCCTTTCCCAAATAAATTTGGTACTGATTTATTTAATGTAGAATAATACACTTTTCTGAGATTATATTATATTTTCCTATATAATAGCCGTGTATAAAAATTCTGGGTAAGGAAAATCTACACATGAAATATTTATTTTTGTCTGCTAGACGAATAAATAAGTCTTATTTCAATACTTGAAAAAAAAAAAACATTTTTTTACAAGTGAATCTTGTATGTCTTGTATTTTTGTGTGATTTTTTCCAAATCATAGTTTGTTTGATTCAAATATATACTTGTTGTTGGAATGTTAAATCTGGGGGTTATCTCGGGGATTAAAAATCTTTATTTCAGGGCTATATAATTTCATCAATGGGAATATGCCAGGTTCTTGGGTGACCTTGGATCGCCACCGAGGGCGAGCTGTGTGGACAGGCCAGCTCTCGAGATATGCAAAAATCATGTTCCAGGCTGGGGATGTTTGGCTTTAAAGGAGAAACTGACTTTTTGGGCGAATACAACTTCTTGAGTAGGGGTGGGAGGGATAGTCTGGGTTCTTGATCTCGGGGAAGTCCCTCTCATGAGGGGTAAAGAGAAGGAGATGCTTACAGGTGAGCAGGGCCGATGTAAAGCTCTCTAGCCAGTCGTCGCCATCTTGTCTCAGTGGCAAAAAATTGACAATTGGGGAAGAAGTGTGAATGACCCCAGAACACGTTACTCTAGCGATAGGTGGAAATGGGTGGTGGGGTTGCAGGGAACGATGTGGCAGTATCTAGCAACTCATCGCCATCTTGCCTTAGTGGTGAAAAATCGACAATCGAGGGCAGAGGGATGAGTAACCCCTGGACATGTCACTCTGGCAAGGGGTGAAGTTGGGGGTGAAGGGAATTTTTTGAGCAGTTGGCCTTGGGCAGAGTGATGCAGAGGTTTCTCGAGGGCTTCCACCATCTTAGTACTTTGCCAAACCTCACGCTGCATAGACACAACACTAGAACTCTCGACTTCACCAGGCTTCGGAGTATGGTAGCCGCGATTAACATTTTATAATATGTATGTTTTAATATAAAACTATTTTATCAGGAAACTTTTTTTTAATTAATCGAAAAAATATGTAAATTTTCGTATATTATGTTTATCGTGTAAACCCTGTTTCTGTGTTCGGTAGATGAAACTTGGTATGATTTTCAACTCGCGTTTGTGTAAACAAGTGCACTATATTTACCAGACTTTACGGGAAAAAATTTGTAGTACTTACTATAGTTTTTAAATATTTCACTTTTATACTTTCACATACTTTTAGGACGAATAAAATCGTTAATATTACGGAAATAGGTTCTTTCAGTAGTAAATTTCAGTTCAGTTGTCTTTAAGACGCCAGCCACGCTACACGTATATAAGCAGGTGCACCTCATTCCATACACTCATTCATCGAGGGGATGGATGTCGGCCGTGCTCCTTGTATATAAGCAGGCGCACCTCATATGACCCACTAATTCATCAAGTGACCTCCGAGGTGGACATATGTGTTTTGGGAGAGGTGCAATTTTATTATGCGTGTTAATCAATTAATTTCATTTTATGTTTGGCTTATGTTTTTAAGGTTCCTACTTGCCAATCTCACAGGCAGACAGACGTGTAAGGTATATTTGAAAGGAATCATATATCTTGTTTGTTTAATTTATAGGGATAATTTGTTGTAGATCATTAATTCCATACTCACATAACTGTCTACGTTTAGTGAGTTTGCTTTTGTCGACACCAGATGTTATTCATGTAGTTAAAATTCTCTCCAGTGTAAATTATATTTCTAAACTCGGGGTAGTAAAATCATCGTTATGTTAAATTCCTTACTGGAGAGTCATGTAATTTCACTTATTATTCATGTAGTTGTGAGCGTTTGAAATTTGCGATTCGATGTGTGTAATTTATTCGTACGTAAAACTCGTTAAACACTCTGAATTTCTCTCGTGTGTTACATATATTCGTAAAAATCGCCTATCTACCACCAACATCCCTACAAATATGTCAAATTTAGAAAAATAAGAAAAATTACCCTTAGCACACTCTTGAATTAAACTCAATGCCTATATAACACATTGCAACCCACCAATCTTGTCAGTCGCCTCCAGGGCACCACAGCATCAACACTGTACTCCTGCTAAACCCCCCCCCCCCCAAAAAAAGAAAGAAGTACAACAAAAAATTAAAAAATAAATTAAATTTAACTGTGTCGATACCTTTTACTCTTTCAATAAATTCAACCTTTTCAATTAATGTATCCCTTTCAATAAATTTAACCCTTTAAATTGTTGATTAAACCTTTCAATTTTCGATTAACCTTTTCAATCAATGCTAATTAACCCTTTAATATCAATTTCATATCAACATAATTAGGTCAAACCAAAAAGGCGCCATCCTCTTTGAAGTGAACTCCCATCCCCCCCCCCCCCCGGACCTACTACTGCTAGTTAGTATCGTACAAGTGCCGAGACAAGACAGTCCAAATTCCCTCACGAGTATAGCTGATAATATATAAATATAACTGCTCACACACTAGAACTTTTTAGCCGATTTCAAGCATAGCAAGGCAGCAGCAAGATGTACTGTAATCTGCTAGGATTCCAGAGCCAAAGCAGATACGTGCTCAAGGGGATCGCATTGTAATATGACGACAATGGTAAGATGTGCAAAGCGAGTATGGCTATCCTTTGCTGCGCAAGTTGACGAAATATTATGACTACTAGCACTGGCATATCTGCGACAGGTCAGAACCTGCACCGACACATCTGTGACAGGCCAGAAACTGCCTGGACACATGTGTGGAGGAACGCACAGCTGCTGCTCAAATGGTGTACCTCGTCCTTGGACCATGAATCTGCTGCCTTCGACTAGACACAAAATATTCCGACTCGAAGCAGATTAATAAAGTTAATTGTTTTTTGCTGATAATGTATATTTTATTATGTGTACAATAAATTTTGTGTAAAAAAGTTTCCTGTGTTTTATTTATTAGGTACACCTTTCATGATGTTCACTAGAGTGTGGTGGTTAGGTTAAGTAGATGCCGAGTAAAAATGAGAACTTAGCTCCTACATGTAAATTAAATTCCTAAGTCTGGGACAGTCAAAAAATATTAATGAAAATGTAAAATTTAAAATAAACCATTAAAATTTAATTAAAATACAATTAAAATAACATACTGAAAAATAAGTTCTTAAAAAGTATATAAAAATAAAAATTATATAATAAAATAGATACTTAAATAATCATTGATATGCAAAAAAAACAGAAACACTAAAAATTACCCATGGAAAAAAGTAATGTCTTTAATGAGAGGCAAGATATTATTTATTCGTCTCCAAGCTATATCCTACTTATAAACTCCTGTCCCAGTGCATGTCGCAATAGCCGAGTGGTTTAAGGCGTAAGTCTGGCGACCCAAGGTCCGACAATTCGATCCTGCACTATTCCAGATGGTATTTTGAGTTCCAAAAAAAGCAGTTCCCCTAGTGGCCAATTCCAGTACCAATATGGTGGCCGAACAACTAATCGAATGATAGCGACACCAGCGCTCCTAGTGGCTAAAGCCAGAACAAATATGGTGACGCTCCTAGCGGCTAATGTCAGAACTAATGGGGGGAAACATATGACAGTAAGAATATGGTGGCATCTAGTAACAGCTGATGTAAACAAATTATGAACGAATGGGAGAGAAAGGAATGTAAGAGAGAATGAGAGAGATAGGAAAGAAGAAGGGAGAAGGAAAGGAAGCGAAGGAAAGGAAGAGACGAAAGATAAAGAATGCAAAATAGAAAATCATGGGAGCACTCGAGGAAAACCCTTGGAATGCAAGAGCATGAAAAAAATGACTTACTGGTTACCAATATGACAGTCGTACGAACGTGAGTAACAAGATGGTGGTATACTGGTTACAAATATGGCAATATAAGATGGCAGTGTACTTGTTGCACCATCTTTGGCTATGCTCTACTACTGTAACAAGCATCCTTTTTCATAAGATTTTAGTGTGTTGCATAGTTTGATTTTCTGAATAATTTGAAGGTATTTTGACGAATATTTTACTAGCGATACATCAGCGTAATGATACATTAGCGTAATGAATATAGTAGGCCTATTCTCGTTTCTGCATCAACATAGTTAAATGGCGATACGTGTGTGCACATTATTGTAGTTTTGCCAGTCACTTATTTCATCATGGCTCCTTCGCGTCTTAAACTTACGAGGATTCGTCACAGCAGTAGACCGAAGACTCGCGTCTCTTGTACGGTGGCGTGCGTCATGTTTCATGTACGTACAAATATTTTGCAACACTTGGCAATTAAAAAGTATTAAAATAAGCTATTGTAGTAAAAAGAACGTTTTAACTTTTGTTTCTGAACGAATTTTAGCCTACGCTAGTACTGGACATATGTGATTTAAGAAAATAAACCGAATGAAAATGTATACCATCCTGTCAAAACGAGGGAAGATAATACAGCGTTTTGAAAATAGCCATGCTTAACCATGCATCGGCGTATAAGGAATGAAATACTAAATTTTTGACAAGGATCTCACAGTCGTTATCTTTTTTGTGATAGTATTTTCAATTAAAGATCTTTTGCCAGAGATTGGATGCATCTGGATTTGTAAAACGTTTTATTTTTAATTTTTTAATTTTAAGTTCACTTTTTTATTATATATAAAATGTAACAATTTCATAAAAATGAAAAAAAGTGCTAATAGCGAACCTTTTGCAGACTTCAGTAGCCAATCAGACCCAAAGACCGTTCCCACTGTGCCTCGCGAAGCCAATAAGCGAATGGGAACGCCCACATTAAAGGAATCGAAATGGCATTTCGCCTCTGTGTATTTCTCTAATCTGTGATACTGTAGCGCACAGAGTTACGTGATTGGCTACTGGATAACTTTTAGAAAATTTAATGTCCCGTTTGCCGAGTTTGGTGAATAAGTGAAGAGATTTGTGCGGCTCTTAACAGCGAGGTCTTGAGAGCCGATGAGGGTGATTGCAGTGGGTATGGAGCAGCGCAGGAATGAAAGGATGGGGGAAATGGGGGATCCCCGAGAAAACCCGCTGACTAGCGGCATCGTCCGCCACGATTCCCACATGCGGGCTGAGTTGAGACTGGACCCGTTACATAATACGAATTCCCCCCTGTCCATTTGGGTAATTTACATTTTAAGCGCTACTGAAGTGATATTAAGCTGTATGAAAACTTTCAGCTACGTAATATTACTTTCGGACGTCGCAATATTACTGTAAACTTCATAAAACCATACTGAGCTTCCGCGAGGTAACGTGACTTCGGCAGCACTCTTGCAGTTAAAGTTTTTGTTGTAGTAAAGTTTCATAAATTTATTTCTTAATGCCTTTGCTGAAATTTCCGATAAAAATCTATCAAGAATGCTTTACACTGCATACTGGAGCGTGTTGGAGTAGGTCATCGAGGCGGAGAGACGGAGGTGTAAGAGAGACAGACTGATAGGAACTGCTGTGTTGGTGACACTGAAAGTGATACAAGTGAAAAGGAGCAAAACTTTCCGCGGTACGCTGATGAGTCGAAGAATGTATTTCCTGAATTTCATTATTACTATTAATTACTGACGTAATTAATTAAGTAATAATGTATACTTGAATATCATATCATGTCTCGTTATAACTTGGTGGCGTGATATACGCCAGTGTCATCTACGCACTCAAACAGACGTCATTTGTTGATCGGTTGCCGCCATATTCAGAATTCATTCTCCGTTCCACCCAGCGTCACGGAATCAAGCCATCCATCTGAGTGCTGAATGTCTATTGTTGGTCGAGATCTGCGCAGGACGTGCCGGGTAGACGGAAGTAGAATACCACGTGTGAAACCAACACATTTTATGAACACATACTTTTATGTAACTCGTCAGCCAGTAATATCGTGAAACTACAGGCTCGGCGTGGAATAGTGTGCACATGGCTTTAAAACAAGATGCGTTGTGTCAAGCTTGCGTACAACTCTTCTTTCATCCATCCCAGGCGCCCGACAAGCAACGTCCATTTATAGCATAGTTTGTTTACAAAAAATACTTCATAAATTAATTACATAATTTTGTACCAAGTGTCATTTTCTGCCCCCCCTTTTTTTTTCTCTGTCTCTCTCGCTCTCACACATTTATACGTAAAGTCCATGCGTCCTCATTAGTTGAATGTCAGAATCATGGATTATTTACCAGTCGAGGCACAAACAACTAAAATGTAGGAAACAAATAATTGAAGAGTAATGAAAGGAAGGAATAAAGTACAATCTTATTCATTTCATAATGAACTTACAGTGACTGTAGTTTTACTTAGTTTCAGCGACAGATTTTAAATGTATTGATTTTTTTACATGAAATAGACGTGAAATCTTTATTGTGTTGTCTCGCCAGTTTCGTTTCCTTTCCCAAAAATCTCATTGCTACATGCTGGTTAATATTTTTTATTTATGCTATTTGTACGAATTTTGGCACAAAGAATGTGTGTACGTATATGTGTATATACGGGTTCGTCCGCCTAGTATTGACACCACCAAAATTTCCGAAATGGTTGCAGATAACGAAATGCGGTTTTCACTCAATGAAATTACGTAAAGGGGCAAATAATTTGCCGCAAAGTGACAATTCGTACCTCGTGTATGGACATAAATAATTAAATCACGTACGATTATTGTCCAAAAAACATTCACAAATCTCAACGGAATCTTGAAGTACGCGCAAAGAGGAATTCAGTGATATAGCATTTGCAACGGAAATCAACACAGAAACACCAATAATTAATGTACAAATATGATTAAGTTAAGTGGGCCGGCAGCACGGGGCAGTGGACCTGTATACACAGATGTAAGCAAACAGCATGCGTCGTGACTCATCCTGGCGGGACCGCTTCCTAATAGCAGCGCAGCACCAGTCCCCATAATCTGTTATGGTAAGTGGTATTGCAGTGTGTGGCTGTACGTACCTAATGAAGTTCACGATTGAATAAAAACTAGACGCTCTACTTTTTTAAGGTAAGTGTGGCAGAAATGCCAAGCAAGCCGTCCAAATGCAGGGTGAAAGATAAGAAAAATTTGCACACGTCTCTTTTCAAGAGATCGAATGGAATTCCACAACACGAGTGCGTCGAAAGACTGCTACAGGCGAGATGCATCAACACAATGTGTTGTCACGTGTCGATTCAAAACCCCCCACATGGGTTCTTCACGACAGATTTATAGATCCGTTGGAATAAGTAAAACAAGTGTGCTGTGGATAATGCGCCAACGGAAATTCCATCCGTATCACGTGGCTCTTCATCAGGCATTACTTCGAGATGATTTCCAGCAGCGGGTTCAGTTCTGTAAGTTTGTTCTGATGTCTGTAAAGGATGACAGCAATTTTCTGAAGAACATACTATTTACCGATAAAGTGACCTTACCGAAACATGGGCGCGTAAATTTACGAAATACAGTATGCGCTACTGAGAGACGGAGAATCCGCGTCGGGTCCAGCACGGGGAGCACCAGCGACAGTCGAAAGTGAACGTGTGGTTTGGAATTCTTGGAGACTACGTCAAAGGGCCACACTTCATTCAAGGGACAATGACCGGCTGTAAGTACGACAATTTCCTCGGAGATACTTTACCAGCACTTTGGAAAACATACCGCTCGACATACGTCGTGATATGTAGTTTCAGCATTATCATGGGCATTTTTCTTTGGTGGCGATGCAAGTGTTTAATGAAACGTTTCCGAACCGGCGGTAAGGGCGTGATGGTGTGGTAAGATGACCAGCTCGATTTTTTTCCTGTGGGGGACACTGAAAGATAGGGTGTACAACACGGTACCTACGATGCTAGAAGACATGCATGAATAAATACAGTGTGGCAGCCTGCAGAGGCAATACGTCAGAAACACTTAAGGCCGCTCGTCGCTCTCTACATGTGCGTTTACAGATGTTTATTCCCGTCGATGGTAAACACATCGAGTACGTGCTGTGAAAAGACCTAATGAGAAGCGTTTTAAACATAACTGTGCTCTTTTGTACTATGTATGCGGATGCGATTACATGTCTCCTTAGGTTGGATTATTCTATTTTTGTTGCGCAACTGTACGCACTCGGTACTCAGTACAGTTAATGTGCAGGGAACAAATCTCCTGAATTACGTTGGTATATGAATAAAATGTAATGTATTGATATCAGACTTGCACTCACATTGCCCGTTTCCCCTCCGCTGCGGTGCTCTCCTTTGTTCAATATCGCATTCCGTGTCCCTTGTCCCATTGGTAAGCACTGCGCAGCTATTAGGAAGCGGTCCCGCCAGGATGAGTCACGGCGCATATTGCATGCTCATAGCTGTGAGTGCAGGTCAACTGCCCCATGCTGCCGGCCCACTTAACTTAATCATATTTGCGCATTATTTCTTGGCCTTTCTGTGTTGCTTTCAACTGCGTATGCTATATCACTGAATTTCTCTCTGCGCGTACTACCCGATGCCGTTGGAATAAATGTTAGTTTCCTTGGGAAAAATCACATGTAGTTATAAAATTTCTGTCTATACACATGTTACTAATAGTCACTTTGCTGCAAATTACTTGCCCTCGTACGTAATTTCATTGATCGAAAACCGCATATCGTTAACTGCTACCGTTCCGAACATTTTGGAGGTGTCCGCGTTAGGCGGACCAACCTGTATATGTTCATATAAGCTCTTCACGGTGCATAAAAAACACAGAAACCGAAATAAATAATTTAAATTATTAGAAAAGATTACCTAACACTTTTTATTCGATGTTAAGATATGGAACTACATTCCATCCATCGTGAACAATTTTACTGGACGCATGTCACTCAGTTCGCCCGTTGAAGTATATGCAGGCAGGAGCAGTGACTTTTTTATAAGGTTGATTTTAAAAGTGTTGACTTTATCGTGAACAGCCTTTAGGCTGTTTGTATATACATACATATAGCGCCGTTCTTGACCACGCCATTCAGGAGACCCTTTGCATTGATTGCAGAGTACAGTTTCAGCGTTCAGGACCAACGCCCCTCACTCTCTCTCTCTCCCTCTCTTTCTCTCTCTCTTTGTCTGTCTGCTCGCTAGACCATGGGGACCAGCCACCAGCGTCCGCTCCCTCCTGTACCGAACACACACACCCGCTCTCTCACACACACATGCACAACCGCAAAGCCCCGTCGATGCTTTCCCGCATCCAAGCGTGAGGCAACCTTTATGTCATTCATCCCAGCAGCACGCCAGTTGCAAAATTCGCATTTGAAACCGTTGGGTGGAGCGTATTTTAGCAACTATCAGTCTGAATTAGTTTAATTTTATGATTTTTGATCATATCCCAATTAGCGAGAGTGTATTTTGACCATGTACTAGTTATAGTACTTTATTAGCCTATTTTTGAGTAGGTGTTCACTTCATCCATAAGTGAGTTATTCCATCTGGATTTCTTTTCCTGTCAACCCACTGTAATGTCAGATCATTATACAGTTTTAGATTATTTATTTTAGATTATGTTGAGTTTCGATATTTAAGGCAATTAAAGTGCAATCAAATTATTTTGGAGGTTCATTTATATTGCAAATGTATGCCTATATCTACTTAATTCTAATACTAATGCCATTTTTTTAAAGTATTTTTAAATAATTTATATTAAGTGGTTATTTTTGCATAAATTATTCCATATGGCGATATAAAAAAACTAGTTTTCTGGCTATTGCTTAGCCTTCGTGACTTACACCAAGCAGCTACTAATATACATTACCGAAATATCTCTTTACAGATGAAACTTGTAGGTTTACCCGCAGGTGATATGATCAACATTCGCTAGGTGAGCTTACTCTGGAGCAGACCACGTGAGAGGTCCACGTGAGATGCAGCACGCCCTCAAGTATATTCCGCCCAACTATAGCGACTATCCGTGAACCTCACTTGTGATTACAGTGAAGGTCTCGTTAATTCTAAAGGGTACTCGGATGAAATGAGCGTCCAGAGAAGGCCGTCGCCTCGATTACACGTTTGTAAAGGTTGTTCACGATAAAGTGAGCACTTTTGAAATCAACCTTAGAAAGAAGTCACTGACCCTACCTGCAAGTATATTTTAACGGGCGCACTGAGTTGCATGCGCCCAGTGAAGTTGGTAACGTATGATGGAACGTAGTTCCGTATCTTAACGTCGAATCGAAAGTTTTAGGTAACCATTTGTGAAAACTTAAATTATTTATTTTCCTTTTTGCTTTTTTCCTAATAATTTTAGTTTCAGTTGACCGAAGCATAAATAACGTGCTGAGGCCTGCGGCAATGTTAACTTTACATAAGGCGGAAGAAGACACAACTTTCATACAAGTAGATCTTAAGTAGAGTTTTCTAAAGTGCTCATTTTACCGTGAACAGCGTATACCACGCATTCCCTTGGAGCCTGGTGAGAGTTTTGGCAGCTTAAGATTCCGCAGTAATACGAATGCAGCCCCAGCAAGCTTCTGTGGTGATAGATCAGGAGGGCAGATGCTGTTTATAAACTCCACAGGGTCCTGTACTGCATCATGAATTTTTACAACTCTGTTCACAGATTTGAACTCCATTTCTACACCGTTTAACAACAAAAGCAAACCATGATAAATATTTGTCATAATGTTAAAGTTGCTCAATCCTCGCAACATCTTCTAAAGCAGTAATTTTTTAAACAATTTGTTGAGGCATTTAAAAATCTGTAGACAGAATATTGGACAAACCAGTTTTTGTTTTCTGAGCATTTCTACTAATAAAGTAACTGGAGAACATTAAAGTTACATTAAATATTATTTTCGTAAACATAGCTCTGATTTGTTGGAAAATCAAATACAAGCAAACTTCATCGCCATTGGTATAACACGTGATTTAGACAGTTCTGTGAATGATTCGCAAGTTTTAGTTCTGAAAGTTTTGTTCGAAATAAACCACTTAAATGTTTGCAACATAAAGTTAGGTTACTGTGCAACTGGTATACATACCATTTCACGGTTATTTCTAAATGGCCTACCAAATCATTAACCGCGGTCTAAAATGTGATTTATACAGGTATACTGAATCTCATAATGAAAAAAAAACACAGTGCAATATGTTTTACTGACTGTGCAATTTATGATAATGATATATTTTATTATTGACCCTGTTCAGTTCTAACAGCTCGGTCTGCAATTGTAAGAGAAATGAAACTTTTGCTACGTAGTAAGAGGCAGGTTCCCTTTGCATTCATAATTTTATCATTTGGTGAAATTTTATAAACTATATCAGTTTGAAAGTTACAAGTAATGCAGGTAAAATCTAATGGAAAATGCATTTTCCCCCTTTACACTTCCTTGGGGGTATGTATTTCTAAATATATGGAAATTTTCCATATCGTATTTACGTTGCGAACCTTTGGAAGCAATACCCGTAACGATTTTCTATCATGTTAATAGGTTATTGAATGATTCTTCGGAAACACTTCTTAATTCTTTTCACCTTATTGGGGGCCGCAGTGTCTGAGCGGTTGGACTGCTCGCCTCCAACCTAGGCGAAACGGGTTCAATCCCCGTCCGTGTCACTCCCGGATTTTCGCAAGTGGGAATCATGCCGGGCGATGCCGCTGGTCGGCGGGTTTTCTCGGGAATCTCCCCTTTTCCCTACCTTTGCACTTCGGCGCTGCTCCATACTCACCTCATTTTACCCACTTCAGCTCTCAAGACCTTGTTGTTAAAATCCGCCCAAACCTCTCAACTCAACAATTGAACTATTTCACCTTATTAAAGGTAGAATTACGAAAAATCCTGAAATTAATTCTTAAGTATTTTGTAGTCAAACTTTTTGAATAAATGTCATAGCGACATCTTATTGTGTTAATGAGATATTGGGGAGTCTCAAAAATAGATATTACACCTTTTCACCATCTTAGAGGTTGAATGAAAAAAACATTCTAAAATTAAATTTTAGGCACTCGTATAGAAAACCTTTTGAAGCTAAGAGCATAACTATATCTTATAGGGTTAGTGAACTATTGAGGAGTCCTTGAAAACACGTTTGACACCTTTTCACCCTCTTAGGGGTTGAATTAAAAAATTCCTAAGATTAGTTTTAAATATTTATATAGGCTACCTTTAGAAGCTAAGAGTACGATATCTCATTGGGTAAAAAAGTTATTTATGAGTACCCGCAAACAAATTTTACCCCTTTTCATCGAGAAATACTCTCTTAGTAGGTGCCTGCACCATAAGAGTATGGCATACCTAAATGTTCGTGATTTTCCGTCCACACTGTTAAAATTTTCCGTATATTTACGGAAATTGTTACGAAAATGCACAGTAAGTATACGGAAACGCAATCTGTATTGACGAAAAACGGAGTTAAGTGCGTAAATACACAATACGTAAAATACCCGTATTTCCTATAACTTCGGGTTGCGGCCACGAACAATGCCGAGTCTATACGAAACTTTCTTCGCCACTGTAACCAGTAAATTATCGTTTCTGCGGCAGTTAAGTTAATTAAAACTAGCAACAGGCGTATGTAACATTTAGCAACATTAAAAATACATAAATTTTAACAGAAACTAAAAAAAGATGCCTAGGTGACTATTATAGAAATTCAAGTTATACCAGGTTTACGACGAGAGCATTGTGGGTAAGAGGTTAGGGTCGTGAACATGCTAACTTTCTGACTCGGGTTCAAATCTTGTTTAAGTATAAATATTTTTTACTTTTTTAAATATGTTTTTATACACAGTAGAATGCGCACATAAAGAAAATTAAATTAAAATTGATACTAAAAATTATTTAAACCAGAAGTACAGAAAACGAACTAGTGAATTAACGGAGAGGTTCCATGAATTTTACGGAAAGTTCATTTTTGAAAATTCATGTGTCCTTAATTTTATGGAGAGTTTACGGTCACCGCTGGATAAATTTTTACCAGCACTTTTCCGTAAAGTGAAGGAAATTTTTTTTAACAGTGTAGAGTTTTGGACTGTACACTGATGAGTAATTCAGTCAGTAGGAAATTTAATTGTATACATAAAGATTATTGTATTTTACCATCATATTTTAGTATAATCGTACGAATAAACAACTCAATTTACAAACAATTATAACTAACCACAAACTCCAGCCCAATCACGAGTATTGGGGGGAGAGAGAAGTCCGACGCCAACCAAAGATGCTGGCGTACACTACGATGGATCCTACAACAAACATGACGCAAGACGCATGAAAAACTAGCGCAAGATTCCGATCTCTCACGAAATCTCATACGAGAATTTCTCGCGCAAGGCAAAGGCTGCGCAACCTTAACGAAGCAAGTTATTCTACTGGTTATTTTTAACGTTCACTGTAGAAGATATATGTAAATTTATACATGCAAATTTTTTGTAGTTTTACACTTCTCTATGTGCAATTTTGGAAAACAACTACAGAATGTGTAATTCTACACAAGTGTTATATCGACTACAAAAAGGCCCAGAAATATCTGTTCAAAACACAGGCATGTATAGATTTATCGACTGGAAAGTTGGTGTTAGATTACACTTTTAAAAGTATATGTAAAAATACTTCAACACAAGGTATTAAATCTCTTCATTTCGATTTTATTACTCCACTTTCGTTGTATTAACGTACTGTTATTTTGTAATAATACACGTAGGCTACTATAGCACACTTTCATAAAAACTAAATGTATGTAAATTTATATTGACAACTTGAGTGGTGAAAATACCGTTATATGAACAAACAAAGAATACATTTACGTACATAAACTCAAACACCATATGCTTGAGTAGGCAGCCAAAAATGTTTTGTTTTATTTAATGACTGTGTGAAGTGATTGGTTTGAACAGCTCAGTCACCCCACGGTTGCAAGGACTTACTCTTTATCACTTGTATAATTCAGTGAAAATAAGCATTTCGGGGAATGAAAACTTGTTTTTGCAAACGACGAACAGTATTCGAAGACTTTGTCAGATGATCTCAAACACAACCAAGTCTTCCAACTATTGCTTGGCTCTTATACCATAATACCGCCCACAAATTATTATCCAATGTAACTATCCCCAACATTCGTGAATTACTGGCAGTCTAATGGTTATTACGCCTGTCTATTACTCCGGGTGTCACGGGTTCGAAAGCATATCAAAACCAGAACATTCATAAGATGCCGAAACGTACAAGAGTTGGTGGTCAAGGCCGTAATATAACAATTAATAAGTGTAAAGGGTATATAGATCACGTAATTTGTGTGTACAATTCTTGCAAAAACTGAAAATTTAACTCTTGCCGTAGTGTAAAATTAAACAAATTAAAAAAAAATGTTTCCTTTCTAGTAATGCGTGTTATTTGACACAAATGCTTGTATTAATATAAGAACAGTGGTTTGTTTATTTGACTTCTTTTGATGGCATTTTTACAGTAACATGAAAGTAAAACACATTAACATGGTTGATATAATATTACACGGATGTTGGTGGAAACACTGCTGCCATAGACATCCTGTATAAAATTACACAACTTTTTTTTTTAAGTTTCGACTATACGATCTACCGTATTTTCACCATATTTTAGCTATAGTTATTAGTAATTAATATATTTAATCTGTACGAAAGGAAAAACTGGGAAAATATGACGTCAAGTATTATTATTTGATTTGCTGAGTAAAGTTAAAAAATGTAATCATAAGAGCTTAGGTATGCTGCTGGACGTTATTTTATAGCCACAACCTTGCAGAAGCTTTCATGTTAAATTTTAACCAAATTATTACTCTCCTAATAGCAAAATGTTAAAATGTATCCTTGCAAATGTTTCGTAAGTAATTACTTCGATATTCTCACATAAATTCTACCACGCAAGGTCTCGCACAGAAATGTTCTTAAATGCCAATAAGAAAGAACGTCTAATTTTTGCGAAAAGGTTTTAAGGTCAAGGCTATATGTAATATCCTACGTGCACATTTTCAGTGTTTGTTTAGCTCCCGCATGTCTTTGAGAGACGACACTTTTCTCACTTGACTGGGAAAATGAGAATAAGTTACTCTTATACTACACGTGTACGATTTCGCAAGCAGATACTCAAGACGGTAACCCACTGAGTGAGTGAAGTGAGAGAAGAGGTCTGGGCGGCTCTTAAAATCGAGGTCTTGAGAGCCGATGAGGGTGAAACGAAGTGAGTATGGAGCAGCGCCGGAATGCAGGGGCAGGGAAAACGGGAGATCCCCGAGGAAACCTGCTGACCAGCGGCATAGTCCGGCACGACTGGGTGCGACCCCGCCGGGAATCGAACCCGGTTCATCTTGGTGGGAGGCGAGTAGTCTAACCACTACACCACCGTGGTCCCGGTACATACAGAAAAAATCATCAGTTCTCGAGAGTAAATCTGAGAAATTTCCTAAAGACAGCGATATTTCGAGAAACTCTTTTGAGACGAGGAAACAAGTTAAAGCACTGAAGCGTCGTTTAGCTTTCATAATAGCTAGAAGTAAATTTTGGCAACTGCTTACTCTTTGTAGACGTATGAACGTGGGAAACAGCTGAAGTTGCCGAATCCTAAATGACCCATTCACATGCAAACAGAATTAATAGTAAATTAGATACGATTTGTCAACAGCAAGCAGTTTGTATAACGTACTGAAATTTACCGTGAGGCCAAAAAAAAAAAATTTTTATGCAAAGAATTATCGATCTACAAATTACTCCTTAACAGTTTGAAGCATATACAAAATACAAATTTACGTGCCGCAGCGATAAATTTGTTTTGAAACTGCACTAATATATTATCAGTATAATGCTGTGTCATATGTCAGGGCCAGTAAAACATGTTTTTGTTTGAGGTATTGCCAGTAGCTATGCATGCAACTACGGAGTATAAACAATGAATGATGTCTCCAACCACGTAAGGAACACGGCTTTTTGGATGTGATTTTCTGCTGTATACAATGTATATCATTAAACCCACCCCCTGTTTAACGTCCATTATATAGACCCTCTCCCCCCACCAGCTGTGGCGTCACAACTAGGTGAAGGGCAGGGGTAGGGTATATATATTCCCCTCGCTAAATTTAGTAAAGGGCGCCATCAAGAGAGTAAATGGGTACACAAACTGCTATTGTTCACCGAGACGTGTCAATACATTGTACCAAATCTCTAACGCGTTGTAATGTAGGTATGTATAATGCTATGATTCTCCGTTTCTGTAACAAGCACGTTTCTCTTTGTTTTGTGGAATATGTATTTGATTCTGTCGCATCAAAACTAAATTCTTAAAATAAATATTCATGATTTAACAGTCAAATATGTAAATTGGCAGAAATGCTCTAATAGTACTGCTTAAAAGTCGTAAAGAATTATTACTAGGGAATAAAGTATTGTTTTCTATCTCTGTCCTGAAATAAATATTTACATTGAAATATTCCAACGTTATTTTAAAATTATAATAGATCCAACTGTTGGCATGATACCCAATTGATAGCTAGAGAGGTATCTCAAGATGGCCCTTCCCCTAAGTGGAGGGGGGAGGATCATCTAAAGGGGTGGTCCTCCTGTTTGCAAAACTGCTTAGCCTCTGCTGAAAGGGTGGAATACAACTAAGTCGTGGAATTATTTCGCAAAAAAATGACGTGTCCTTTTACAGACGATGTGAAAACGTGAGATCGCTGGTCCAGTCACAATTCGCGCGCCCTGCGGTTCGATTGCAGAGAGACGTCCCACTGGCCAGGGCGATGATACTTCTCCCCGCGTGTTTGTTTGTTGGGCCGTGGCAGGTCACAAGGCGCCGCCCGCAAACACCCGCGGCTAAGTCCTCACCGCTGCTCCCTCCAGCGGCCGGGGCCCGCGCGGACCACATCTGTCGGAACGCGGGGTATCATTTTGCGGTCGCTCGTCCCGCGCGGCCTTGCTAGCCGAGCTGCTCTGGTGGCCGCGCCGCTGGAGCTCGTTTGGCCAGAGCGAACGAAGAAGGGAGAGGAGATACAAAAAAACAGACGCATGAATCACCCGGTTTGTGGTTGCACGGGAGGCGGGAATACGCGTCGCCACACGCGAGCGACTAACTGAATAACGCTCCGACACACTGCTGCACGTTTTAAAGCTCCCGCTCGTTTTCTTCTTCCCGCCTTTCTCACGGCGAGCGTTAAATGTGGGGAAAAATCTGCATTGCGCTTAAGGGGACTATGTAGCTGCGCGTCCAATTTCAAGAAGCGAGGTAGCGATACGGGCTACACTAACACGCACGCCTAACGCTTTACTGTGTAAACTAGATCTGTAACAGTGAGGTTTTATTACACGCGATGAAAGCACACAGATCAAACTACCTGCGTATAATAGTACTTTTCTATTACCGCTTAAAGAAACTTCATAGGCAAGCTTTAGATATGTGATATTTGACTACTTCCACGATTTTTTCTCTATTAATACACTTAATGTAATAAAAGTAAAAAGATAAAGGCATAGACAATAGTTTTTTTTTTTTTTTTATCCTTTCTGGCAAGACTTCGTATTTCCAGAACATTTATTTACCGAGACACGCGTTTAGGCGCAAACAACGATTTCGCAGAAAACGTTTAAGTACATAGAAACCTTAAGGCCGAGTTACAACTGATTTAGCACACGCACAGTGCGCGATATAGTGCAGAACACATGCACAGCTCGAATCTGAAAACTACAATCCCCTTCGAACATTACCCTTCGAAAATGTATAATATCAACAGCACACGCACAGAAACAACGGATGTTTACAGAAAACCAATGTGAAAATGAAAGGAAATGATGTTCGGTAAATTGCGTGTGCGTGTGTTGATAACATTGGAATAAACAAAATACTGTTGACACCTCTGTTTACTTCGCTGCTCGTGTCGTAATTTGTAGAAATATAAAATTTTATACCGTTCATCTTAACGCACATTGCTTCTACAGTAACAATTTCCATCAAAACAAACATCTGTTTATATGGCGCCAAACACTTCAAGCACTAGTCAAATTCACTACGTTTGTAGCTATTTTCAACGTCACATGAACTAGGTGGTATCGACGCTATGAGACTGGCCACGCACTGCGCACAGGGAACATGCACAGAAATTGTAGGATATAGTTGTACTTTATGTGCGCTTCCCCTGCTCTATTTTCTGTGCGTGTGCTGTGCGTGATTGTAGCGAGCGTCAACCTAATACACGCATTCTACTTGCTGTGCCTGTGCTGTTTTCTGTGCTAAATCAATTGCAGCCCGGCATTTAGCGACTGAAGTGGGTAGATGGAACAGCGAAGGAAAGCAAAGTTGGAAAGAAACGGGTGATAGGGAGTTACCGTGACTTATTTCACATATTTCCCCCTACCTTTTTTACGGCATCCACCTTACAGTCACTTGTACTGCGTGGCAGCGTGTTCTAAATCGCGTTTTATTTAGGAAACCAGTAAACTCACTTCTGACTATAGGCTGTTCACGATAAAGTGAACATTTTTTAAAGCCATTCCAAGAGGCATTAATTGCTAATAAATATATTTTATTGCAGCCTCAGGCATTAAATTTTAGTACTGGTGAAATGTATACAGAGTGTTTATTGGTCACATTGCAATGTTTATATTAAAAACCATCAGGAAGATGGAATTTGAATGAAAGGAAAAATTTATAAGGGCCTTTAAACGTGCTCTCTTTACCGTGAACAGCCTATAGACGTGTATAATATATCCTGTTAGGATAGTAGTAGGGGCGCACGGGTTCTAACCCACTTTTAGTCCCGTAAGATTAACCAGGAAGGGGGGGGGGGGCTGGGTTTGAACTCCACTTAGCTGCTCAATCTGCTCCGCACTGCTCCACTATCTGCCCCACACTGCTCCACAATCGCTAAATTTGCTGCATCTGCTGTATATATACCCTGATGCCTGATCCCTTATGCCATTCACCCAAACCACACAGCTGTTCTGTGATTGAGCACCAACCGGCCCACCCTCATCATCCTCCGTCCAAATTAACTATACTGGGGTTATCTACACATGATGACTGATATACTAACATCCCTCTCCGCCCCTTCACCTACCTACACCCCCACCTCTCCCCAGTCCAAAACTCCTTAAAGAGGTATAGTTGATTCACGATAACTTCGGCATTTTCTGAAGCCCTGCTAAATATATACTTTTGGTTACTTATAACGTACACTTCCACTGCATGTAAACATAAACACTGCCATGTGACATCTACTTTTATAACTGTCAAATGCATTGATTGTTGTTCAAAGAATGCTGACATATTTCCTACGAATGTACACAACTTATGCCTACAACAATATTTAGGTCGGCTTTATAACAATTTGTTACACACGATATAGCACGTTACACATAATACACTATATTTTGCCCCGACAGTGTTTGTTACAACTGTGGTAGAAACAACAGTAATATTTAACCTGTTGTTATTGATATGTGTTGGGTTATTTCGTTAAAAGGACGGCATTATTTGGAATAAAAATTCAAACGAAGGGACACAGTAAATTCAAGCATGCAACTCGTGTCGTGTATTAATTTTTTTGTAGCATCGACAAACATAAAATATAGTGGTGAACATGCACACATATAGGCCAACAGGAACGTTTATTCTGCTAATGTTTACATGCATTGGTACTTACTGGTTTGAAGGTTTATTGTATTATTTATTTTAATTTATCTGTCTGAGCTTCGTACTTTGAGGGAATCATGGCGGACATTCGAATCACAGAAATGTAAGCTCGTTACACAACTATGTTTCAAACACCTAGCGCAAAGGTACAATGTTGTGATACACAGACGCGAATTTCACTAAGCAACTTCGTCATAACATCAGTTAATGCTTAAAATGTATACTTTTTGCACATATTTTAAATCCACACACACACCTGGCCAGCATAACAATTATAATGCAGGCCCCACATCCTTTCAAACACACTGAGCACAACACAATACTTTTAACCCTATTTCATAGGAATGCATGATTGTTTTGATGTTGTGGATGGTATGAACGGGAGTGGTTTGGTATAACCGATATGGTGTAATGGAATGGATTGTATGTATTTTTAAGGTATTTTGGGATATTACAAATCAGAATATTTTTGTCTGGAAGAATATTCATAATTTGATTTTGGTCTTTTTTAGCCGCAAGTATGTATGACATAAGGTTATTATGAGTTTTTTTTAAACATTTTTTCAATGGTTATTGCTGATTCGGGTTATATAGTTCGTTCATATCTCATTAAATTATTATTGGATAATGGGGGAAGCTGATCGACATATTTAATTAATAATATGGTGATATTGTGGGGTCTTTATTTCTGTAAATGAAGCATTGGTATATTGTGATTTGTGCAAGAAGAAATTATTACACTACATAAGTCTTGAAAATAAATGAACACTTCAAACAATTACAGTATAGTGTGTGTTTTAAAATGAAGTTTATAAGTGAATGGTGTGTAGGAGAAGGGATGGTTCGGATATAACTATTTCTTATGGCAAACGTTCTCTACAAAATAGATTATCTTGGATGTGTATAGGAAAGAGCTGTTAGAATGATCGAGCCTACATCCTTCCGAACACAAGTATTAGTCTTCACTAAGTTATCAACATTGTTTATTTTTGTATGTAAATTGTGTATGGATATAGTTTTTTTTTAAAAGATGTTTGCATAAATACTCTTAAAAAATAATGCATTATAACTCTTATGATATAGCTAATTACCCTGGGGTTGTTTTGAAATATATTTTCTTCCTTGAATGTTACTATATTCAAGAAAAGTGTAAATGGTAGGTGTGATTAGGTAGACCAGAGTGGTATCAAGTGATGAATATTTAGATTTTTACTTCATTCCATGTGTGTGAATGAGTGTGTGTTTTGGAATCGATTTTGGTCATTTTGGGTTGATTTGATCATTTTGGGTGATTTTGGGTTAATTTGGTTCAATAGGAACAAGTCTTGAGTGAATTGGGTTTACCAATTGGTATATTTTTGGTTCTTTGTGCATGTGTGTGTGTTATTTTATATATGAATATGTGTGTTGGAATAGATCTATATATGTATTGTGTTGCGATAGCTTGTTAGATATGTTCTCTGAGGAATAAGGACTGGTTTTTGAGGAATAAGGAACGATTTTTGAGGAATGGAATGATTTTTGAGGAATAAGGAATGATTTTTGAGAAATAAGGATCGATTTTTGAAGAATAGTTAATGATTTTTGAGGAATAAGGAATGCATTTTGAGAAATAAGGAACAACGTTTGAATGATAAGGAATGGTTTTTGGGATTGAGGATTGAGGATAGAGGGTAGAGGACAGAGAATTGATATGTGGAGTACTAATGTCATAAATGATTGTGTTGAAGTGTCAATTCTAAAGTGTATGAATTTTTGAAAAAGATTTTATAAAAGTATGCTTTAATTACACATATATCTTATGAAGTTTGTGAATGTGTAGGCTTTATCGTCGAATCACTCACTGGCATATTTTCCGCAACACTGTTGTACTCCTTCTAGAGATGACTTTGGACTGATGAAATTATGTGTGGGTCAGTATATGTGGTTCTTTGTTGTCAATGAGATGGGATATATTGATGTAGAGAGATGATGAATGGTGTATGGGAGTTGAATATAAAGTGAGAAAATTATTGGAAAGGCATATTGTTAACGTGTGTGTTGTATAGTGTGTAGAAAACTGTCATGTATAAGTTATGTATAATATCAAGCATATGTTTGTCGGATGTTAGTTTTGGTTATGGTAAGTTGTATACTTAGAGGGAAATTAAACATGATAGTTATTCAATATGTAAATACTAGTGCTAAAAAGTGAGTTTGACTTGCAATGAAGCAACAAGTATGTTCTTAAACCTATAGTTGTATTCCTTTCTTGTTTGTTGTGTTTCATCTGTAAATGGGTAGATAGTTTCATCTCGTTACATTCCTCGTTGTTTCATTTGTTTCATTCTAGTACAGCGGAGGGGAAGTGTGGGGAGGGTGTTAACCATATCTGAGGAGAGTGTACAGACTCGCAGCATGAATCCGATCTAACCCAAACTAATTACAGCATACCTCGTTGTTAAGGAGTTTTGGAGTGGGGAGAGGTGGGGGTGTATGTAGGTGAAGGGGTGGAGAGGGATGTTAGTATATCAGACATCATGTGTAGATAACCCCAGTATAATTCGTTTGGACGGATTATGATGGGTGCGGGCGGGGTGGTGATCACTCACAGAACAGCTGAGTGGTTTGGGTGAAGACCGTAAGGGGTCAGGTATCAGGGGTATATAGCCAGCAGATGGAGCAAATTGAGCGATTGTGGAGCAGTGAGCAGCAGATTGGGACTAGATTGCGGAGCTAAGTGGAGTTCAAATCCCCCCAGGACTAAAAGTGTGGCGGGACCCGTGCGCCCCTACTACTTCGGGGTTATTTCAGCAATTTTTAATATCAACCCCTTCGAAAATGTCACCGGGCTACCTATATATAATTTAACGGATTCGTTGACTAGTATGCGTCCAGTAAAGTTGGCAACGGCGGTGAGAAAATAGTTCCATATCTTAGCGTTGAATAAAAGAGTTAGGTTAATATTAGTGGATAAAAAAAGAGTTGTTTATCTTTCTGTTTTGTTAATGATTGTAAGTGAAGGAATTAGCAAATCTGCGAAACGTTTACTATAATATTAATTTCACACTTTCTCTTGGCTGACGCATGAATGTGGTGAAGCTCACGGCAGTTTTAATTTTACGCATAGTGGAAGAATACACAATGTGCATAATAGTAGATCTTCAGCAGGGCTTTCAAAGATGCTCTGTTTACCGTGGACAGCCTTTACTTTGAAGACATCGCGCACGTTGGGAACATTATTTCAATGTCTCCAGCATGGCTCGGAAGGCTTCTTCAGATTGCGGTATCTCCAACTATACGAACCGGATTAGTGCGAAACTACGACAGCGAAGTGCATTTCACGTCGCTACAATGTTGCGTCCAATAACCTTGTAGGGACACGGCACGAGGGGAACACTGCACGGGAGTTCACAACTTTGCGTGTAGGAACAACATCACTCGACATGCGCCGGCCCGCAACACCGTGGCGCTCCATCGTTTCTTTTCCTCACACACACACACCTACACAGGCATACACACCTCACTTGCAGGAGTCCCCAGTTCTTTCCTTTGAAGGAACCACTGACATTTAAGGGGACTATGCACGGAAACTTTTCTGTAAAATCGGTATTTGCGCGTAAACGCTTATCTCCGTAAATAATAGTTCTGGAAATACTAATTTCTGCCAGAAAGGATAGAAAACTATTGTTTGTGTCCCTATATTTTTATACTTTTATCATATTAACTGTATTAATGGAGAAAAAAAATCGCGAAAGTGTTTAAATACGGCATTTTTAAAGCTTGCCTATGCAGTATCCTTAAGCGGCAAGAGAAATGTTCAAAGATACAGGGGTAGTTCAATCTACCGTCTTTCATACCGTGTAATGAAGTCCCGCTGTTACAGATCTAATTTGCACAGTACAACGTTACAACGGAAACATTGCTCGCCTTGAGCGTAGGAGCGATGAGGCGCTAGGCGTGCGTGTTAGTGTCGCCCGTATCGCTCCCTTGCTTCTTGGCTTTGGAAGCAAACGTTAGACATGAACACGGTATGTCAGAAACAAGAAATCAGTCAACTGTCCAGGTGATAAGCAACTTTGCAAGTCAATAAAACATAATTCACCGAAATGTCATGTAACACATGTCTATTATTCATTTACTAAATAGCGGATAAAAAAATATTCTCGGTCGGGTCTCGCCTCAAGGTGCCAGCCTTCAATCGTACTTCGCCTAGTGCGCAACGCCAGGTTCGCCATAACGCCATTACAGAGCACTCGAGAATACAAAAAACCGTTGAAACAGCCTTCGCCAACCAGCGCCTGGTAACCTACACCGAGAAAAATGAGTGAGTGGGTGAGTTACGAGATTTGGGTGGCTCTTAAAATCTAGGTTTTGAGAGCCGCTGAGGATGAATTGATGCGAGTATGATGCAGCACCGGAATGCTAGGGTGAGAGGAAATGGGAGATCTTCGAGAAAATCTGCCGACCAGTGGCACTGTGCAGCACGATTCCCACTTGCGGAAATCCGGAGTGTACCGGCCGAGGATTGAACCCGGCTCGCCTTGGTGGGAGACGAGCAGACTAACCGCTCATGCCCGGTTGCACCATTAACGGCCCTGAACCACGATCACAAGATCTTGGTTCAAAGATGATCTTCAGTTTGATCCGCGTTCAATGTATGAATGTTGCATCAACGCGAACGGCCGAGTTCTGATCGTAGATTACCGATCTCGGTTCAAAACTAGAATTGAGATGAAACACTGTTTGTGATTGGCTCTCATTTCGTGAAGTCATGATGCAACTGTTAATTTTTAGGTTCGGAGATAATTAATACGTATTTGTGGACATTGACTCTTAAGACTAGGATGTTTACACATGTTATTGTTATTTTTAATTCCAATATTATTGAAGAAGGTAGTGTTGCGTATTTTTAAACCACATCTGCCGGATACGGCTGCTCTTTCGTGAGCAACAAATTTTCGACGTGGGATTTTGCTCGTGCGTAAAATTAGGACAGTTTCTGATATTCTGACTGGCTTTTCCAGTTTTCCGTTTTGTTTGCTCGGAGGGAAAATCATGAATTTCGTTTTCTCTTAACAAAACATTAATACCATCTTTAATTCAATAAATTCATTGCATCTTAAGCCTTCGTAAATGTTCTCAATTTACTTTCTACAACACTAAAAACAACCGAATCCATTTTTAAACGATTTAAATATTACCAACTTTGTTTCTAGTAAATAAAAATATTTTACAGTGTTTTTATCTTCACATAAAGTACATTCAACACAGACTTTTCTTCTTTTCTGTTCAGTTTATAAATCCTTACTAAAATGTATGTTTAAGTGCCAAACAGTGCTAAAATACGGAATATTAGAATGTTAATGTAATTTTTAAACAAAATTACTTTTCAATATAACTTGGACATTTTAAAATAAAGCACTCGTATGTACTTGAACCGAGATCATTATCCTGAACCGCCAAACGGTACGGTTCAAGGCGAGGCTCAAATTGATCTTAGTTCGGCGCGCAGATCGCAATAGTGCAACAGCTAAATGTGCTGAAGCAGGATCAAACCGGTCTTTGAACCTAGATCATTGCTGATCCTCAATGTTGCAACCGGGCATCAGCCACCGTGGCCCCTACACAGAAAAGTTTTTTTTTAAATCAAACAAAGTTTCTTTGGTGCAACCAAATTAATTGTTTGCATGGGGACAATGAAAGGGTGCAGAGATATTTCGCGAAATGATTTCAAGACAAGACACAATTCAAAACACTTTAGGGTCGCCTAGCTTGTTTGATTGGCTCATGTTCAGGTCCGTGTTAACCGTTTGTACACCAATCACTAAGGGCTGGTTATACCAACATCGCCCCGAACCGAGATCGAATAATCCTAGTTCCGAAGCACGAGCCAGTTTGACTTGGTTCCAATGTAAAAGTGTTGCACCAACCAAATTTAATGATTTTGGATCGCGGATTCTTCGATCTTGGTTACAAAGTGGGAGATCGATATTACGTATGAGACAAATTTTTCTATTGGTTCGTAATATATGACGTCATAGAAATAGGCGTGTTTTTCACTATAGATAGAACTAGATGTGCGATGTTTTAAACGTTTTGAGTGAACTATTGTTGTACGACTTTGACTGAATAATATTTAAGTGCGTATAATGTTGTTTTAATTTCCCAAGAAAACAATCGAACGAAGTTCTATCTGTTAGCGTATTTTCAAACTATATTTGTCGGCGATGGCTGCTGATCTCGGATCGAGATTTCGAACCGCCAATCTCGGCGGTTAGAAATGAACTCAATCTCGATCTCAGTCCAGCTCTGAACTAGAATGGTGCAAGAGTTTTCTGTGTCGATCTTAGATACGATCTCGGATCGCGTTTCGAACCACGGTGGTGCAACCGGCCCTAAGGCTTGGCGTCATTACATACGGAGTCCTGAGTGGCTCGGTCAAATGAGGAAACTGCATCAACAGCCAGTGGAGTTACAACAGCTGTGGTGTTTATATAGTAACTAGTGCGTGCTCCGATTTTTTTTCGCTAAAATTCACAGGCCCTTGATTAAATATTATTGGTATTGAAATCCCATTATTTTGTGGTAGTTTGGTTTTCCAAAACTGTCAGCTTTGGTTGGTGCAATTACCGATGTTTGGAGTACTACATACAGCCAACAGTTTCGGTAAATGTTTTGTTAGTTAAAGCCCGAGGGACGTTATCTTGCTAGCGTGTATGGTATAATCCATTCACTGCTACTTCACGCTTTTCTGAAGCCCTGCTAAAGTTCTACTTCCAGTAAACTCCTCCGCCTGGTTCAAACCAAGCTTAACTAAAGCTGTTTCCGGATTCTCAAGTAATGCATACTTGGGCGTAATTTTCCCCGAAGTGTCATCACCATGTATATAGTAGCGCTATCCGAATTCCCGGTATAGTACACACAGGATTTATACTTGGCAAGCATTTGAAATAGTATAATTGCTGGGCATACGTGCGTACTTACGACAGTCGCCATATTGTTTTGCAGGTATGAAAATTAAAGTGTACGTTTTGTGGTTATAAAGCTCGCTATTTTTAAAAGTTAATTAATTTTTAAAAATGTCGTTATGTTATAGCCTATCTCAGTTTAACAAATGTGCTTCCAGATGTGAATAAAATTCTGAGCGTTGTATTGACGTCTGCAGCATATTTCCCAGCTGTATGCTTACAAATAATATTGCATTTGCAATCCGCATATCCAAGTTATTACAAAACCCATTGAGTTATACTGTATTTCTCCTTTGTTATAAATGTGTATATTTCAAACACATGGTAAGGTACGTATCGAGGGACGAGGGAAGTATGTCATTTTTTGTGTAATTATCCTTTACATACGATAAATAAACAAATGCAACAAATCCAATAGCAACTACCCTAATATGTTGACAACCTTCCACAGACGTGATAAAGCAATACCCCAAGGCTATTGGTGTGGTATGTGAAATCGAGAGAAGCAGAACAGATGAACATGACATCAGGGTACCGAGGTGCAAGACTTTCTATAGTCCTGCAGTTTGTTTTTATACTGTACAACTTGTACTCAGAGTACGCAACGACCAAAAACAGGCATTATATTGGCATATTTGTGTGTATTCGTTTTCGTTCAAAACAACACACACCTTGTCTTTGCTGTTTTTCCAAGCAACCAGAATACAACAGTATTTATGCACCTCCTTTCATTTCCCTCCTGTAAATAATACGCGCCAACTAATGCTCCTATTAATTCCTCATTCTCGGCTAAAGCCATATTTCAGCTCTTAAACTTGTAAGATGTCAGTCAATGACACAAAAAAATACCACATGTTCATAAGGTTATGTGTGTATTCTTAATGCATAACCATAGAACTTGTGACATATATAGGGGAAAATCGGGTAATTCTGAGCATTAGGTAATTCTGGGCATCGTCATATCTTGGAACGCGCACGTCGTAGCTTTACGTTGTTACTGTTACCATCTAGCGGTCGCTTCAGTTACTACGTGCTGTAGGTCCAGTTCGTCATTTTGAACACGTTGTGATAGACAACAGGGAAATACTGTTTGTCGGAAAATTCTTGTAATTTTATCATCGTGAATGTTTGACTGTAAGTAAATGATCTTAATTGTCTGCATAAAAGTATTATGTGCTAATAATAATGTGATTTTCGCTCTTCAGTTAGATGCATGTATTATTTTATGTATGTTATTTGTATCAGAATCATGGCCACGAGGGACAAAACATGTAAGATCGGGTAATACTGCGCACAGATTGTCGCAAATGCGCAGAATTACCCTACATGCTCAGAATTACCTGACATTCACACTAATGTCTGAGTTTCATTTATGAAATTCTAAGGCCCTAATAAATGCCACGGTTAACAAATTTCCTTAAAATGTGTATCTGCATGAGATACAATTTCACATAACTTGAACGGATGCCACTGACGATCTTCTTTGTTACTTATGCTACTTAAGTGGTACATTTTTATTTGACATGTTTTTCCTGTAATTTCATCTAAATAGATGCCTTAAGGCCCTGCCACACTATTAAATTTTCGCTGTCAATAAAGGATGAAAAGAAAATTGTAAGAGAATGTTGGACGAAAAATGGATTTTAAATTTTTAGAAGAAAGAAATTTCGATGTTCCTATAATCACAAGTTTGTTTGAAGAGCTGTCATAGTATTAAAGTTTTTAATTTCCTGTGAAAATTAGAAGTTTTGAACTAAGTCCCATTTTCAAAGTTTAATTAACAATGCTGTGCCAACACACGTTGCAATGCCAAATATATCGTGATTTTATTGTATTATTGAACGAAAATTCAATTTTTATATATAAGCAAAATGTTTACTATAGTGAATTTTGTAGATTTTAATATTTTAATTATGTCTTGAAATTTCTCGCTTTCATCATTTTGACAAAACAGCTTCAATTGATAGGTACATTTCTGATAGATAACGATAGCAGGAAGATTAAAGCATATTTTTTAAGCTCTGCCAGACCTAATTGATGGTCCTGGACCTGTGCATACCTGGACCACCTCCTGGTTACGGCTATGAGGTTGATAAAGTAAATAAATTATAAGTATATGGTAAAATATCTATGCGAGCAAGTTTGTGCATGCGATTATTTCAATTTATAGATGCCGGAGACATACGTAAGGTCAACGAATCGAGGAAACTACTCAGCAGAACAGCTTCAATCTGCATTAGATGCTGTTCGTTCAGGAAGGAAAATCAGAGAAGTCGGAAAAGCTTTCGGTGTTGCAGAGTCAACGATAAGACTTCTATTAAAAACGGGGATAACACAGCCATCTCCTCTGGGCAGGAAACCTGATTTCACAAAACAACAAGAACGAGAACTTGCGAAACAAGTTTTGACATTGGCGAAGATTTTTCATGGAATGACACCTATAGCATTGCGTAGGTTGGCTTTTGAAAATGCAGAAGCCAATTCCATTAAACACAACTTTGACGCGTCTTCGAAAATAGCTGGCAAAGACTGGCTAAGACTTTTTCAAAAAAGAAATCATGGAATCTCTTTACGAAAACCAGAAGGAACAAGCATAAGTAGAATTACTTATTTTAATAAGGAATATATCAAAAGGTGTTTCAGCAAAATTTCAAATGTAATGGGAAAGTACCACTTCAGTCAGGCAAGATATTTAACTGCAACGAAACTGGCATAAGCACAGTTCAGAAACCTTCACAAATTCTTTGCCCAAAAGGAGAGAAACATTGGCGCAGCAACATCGTGGGAACGAGAGAAGACTGTCACAGTTCTGTGTGCATTTAGAGCACCAGGTTGTTGTATTCCTTACATGTTTATCCATCCCTGTCTAGGATATCACCACAACTTAAAAAAAATGGACCCATCGGAGCAGTAATTCATGCTCGAAAAATGGGTGGACAAACAAAGAATTATTTCTACAGTGGCTACATCGTTTTCAAGGAATTGTAAAATGTACAAAAGAAGACCCAATCCTGCTTATCTTTGACAATCACACGAGACCTATTTCGCTTGATACTTACATCTACTGTAGAGACAATGGAATAGTGCGTCCCTTCCGCCACCCACATCCCACCGCTTGCAGCCTCTTGATCTTACATTTTTCGCGCCATTGAAATTGTCATTCAACAGACAGTGTGATTTTTATTTGAGAACCCATCATCACCAGAAGATAACGCATTACGAGTTAGCTGAATTGTTTAACAATGCCTACTTAAATACAGCGGAAATGGAGAAAGCTATTTCTTGATCCTGGACTGCTGGTATATGGCCATTAAACCCTGATAAATTCAATAATGCTGAGGAATTCGACATAGGTCTCTTTACAGCAGGGGAAGCCGGATCTGAACTGAGAGATGAAAGCGAAGTAGGGCTGAAAATTTCCGAAACGTCACCACACACTGAGTGTGGCACAAGTAGACCTACACCTACGAGCGAGTCATCACAAGTTGAAGAAACTTTGGTTCTGCATGAAAGATCCGAATCAAGAGTCTGGAACTTCAAAGCCTTCTGGGACCACTGTAGCGGCTCTTTTGCCTTTGCCAACCACCAGAGAAAAATATTGCTCGAATAAAGCACACTCATCCAAAAAGCCATCTAGAAAATTTAATTCAGAAATCTTGATCTCAACACCACTAAAAGAAAAGTTGCAGGAAGCTGAAAACAATAAAGCAAATGAGCTTAAATGAAAATCACAAAACACGAAAGAAGAAAATCCTAAGAAGCCAAAAGGTAGGCCTAAAATTAAATCAAAAACCAAGAATGCTTCAAAAACCAAACGAAAAATACAGTTTTCAGAAAGTGAAACAGAACCATAAGATATCAATGAGAAGGCACTTTGCGATGACAGTGATAATGATAATATTTGTGTTAGTGGATATAATAAGGAAGTGTGCTTCGTATGTGACGAATTTGGACGTGATGGTGAAATATGTGTCTATTGTGCTCTTTGGGTTCATTCGGAATTCTCTGGATGGGATTCAGCAGTAAATTATACTTGCGATTTGTGCATGCGTAAATTTAAGGACACTAGCCCACATAAGTGTTAATAGGCTAATAAACATTACGTTTCCGTAAGACTGAAAATGTAAGGCTATGCAGGTGTTCTGTGTTTTATTTGGTTTAACATTGGTGTTTTTGATGTGGATCAGTATAATCCATGAATTAGGCTAAAAATTATCTTTTAAACCTGAAGAATTTTGATAAATAGCTTGCAAACTTGTAGGCAAATGTGAAATTCCTTGGCAATCACACAATGAAACATTGGCTATGTAGAGTTTATGTAATTATTTAATAACAGTTCTTGTTATGTGTAAGTCAAAAAATGTAAGCATAAGCAGGTTGTCACTTTTTTCTTTGGTTGTAAAGTAAACTTTTTTATGTGAATCTGTATATATTTTTTTAATATCTTGCAAGCTGTTATGTGAATTTCTTAGGGCAATCGCACAATGAAACATAAGTATAGCTTAAGTTATTACTAAATAATATTTATATTGGATTTTAACGAACAAACTAGTGCTTTATTTACACTAATTTACAGTGCGCAGAATTACACTATCATATGCGCAGTATTGCACCACCCTTCGGGCAATATTGCGCAACTACACATTTTTGTTTCCATAATTTTATTACAACCATTTACATTTATTTTACGCTTTTTGTGAGAAAGGCAGCAAGGTAAATCAATGAGGTTCAGGTCAGTGGTTTCACTCAGTAAATAAAATGAAAACTTTTGTCTCTGAGGCATTTTGAAGTTAAATGCGCAGAATTCGCCCACTTTCCCCTATAACACCATATTGCATCGCATTTTTTATGTTGTCACACACTTTCTGACATTTCCGCCAGGATGTGCGACCAGTCTAGCATGAAGAGGCAATGACTTGTCCGAATAATTTGAACAAGTACATGACAAGTATACATCACAGCTAGTACGCAAATGTACGTAATTACACGTATATACTGGCAATCCGGAAAGATCCTAAGTCAAGAAAATTACACCAAATGACAACGCACAGCACTCGTGTGCACTCAGTGTCATACTATTTTGCATTGAGAATTATTTCTCACTAGGCGTTACAAACATTTTCATATTAATTATAAATGAAATATTATGCTCTATATATGAAACACGAATAACATTTAAATTAAACGAAAAAAAAAGACACTTTTATGAACACATGAATAAAACGCATGTGATTCATGTTATATTTAGGAAATACCTAAACACGTTTTACATGGGGTAATCTTTTTCCAAAGGTCTGATTCAAAAAGTGCGAAGTCGCTATGAATATACGGTAGCTCTTTCTTGCCTGCTGAACGCGCCTTAGAACTGAGGAATAAACTGGTAGAGTCTGCCATATTCCCCAAATGAGAACGTCTCTTCTGGAAATTCACCTCGCGCTGGAACCTGAGATCGAACGTTGGGCACGTTGTGTTTAAAAACACAGTGAACCGTGGGAGGGGTAGCCTTAGAGGAAAGTAAGGTTGAAACATAGTACATGACATGAGGAAGGCGAGAGTGCAGTGTTATTTATACACTCCCAGGGAGTTGGGATAACCCAATATGTAAAGTAATATAGGCCTACCAAGAGAATGAAAACCGGAGTGGGTAATAAATCTGACTTTACTTCAAAACATGTTTAACAGAGGAACTTGCAAAAGACGCTGTAAAATGTTTCTATAAGAGTATTTTTTTGAGTGATGAAGGAAAAAAGCAAATGTTGGATAACTTTAAAAAAATATTCTTTAATAAATGTTGATAAAACTAGCTGCTATGATTTTATGACAATATAACATTTTGCAAACGTTACTTAGGGCTGTTCACAATAAAGTGAGTACTTTTTAAAATCAACCTTGGAAAAATGTCACTGCTCCTACCTGCATATATTATAATGGGCGCCCTAAGTGAAATGCGCCCAGTAAAGTTGATGGCAATGGATGGGAAGTTGTTCCGTATCTTAAGTCGGATGAAAAGTGAACTGTAACTATTTGGTGATAACTTAATTATTTCTTTCGCTTCCTTTTTTTTTATGCATCGAAGTGTAAGAATGAGCAGATTTACCACATGTTTACTTTTCTAATAATTTCACAGTTTCACTTGCCCGACGCATGAATAAATTATTGGGCCCATGACAATTACATAAGGCGGAAGAATACACAACGTGCATACAAGTAGATGTTAAGCAGGGCTTTCGAAAGTGCTCATTTTACCGTGAATAGCCTATAGGTATATGTATGCCTATCGGCTAAACACAGAGCAGATTAAATTTTAATATGGACATCCAGTTAATTATTGTAATAATTCTCTCCCAACTTTCACAAAAATTTATCCCAGAACCGCACGTTTGAATGTGGCGCTCTAGCCACCTGACCAGTCACAGAGACTTCCTAATAAATAAGTTGCCAGAAGAACAGAAGACGAAATAATTGTTTTGTAAGGGAAATAAATTTAACTGTAAAAAAATTTTAAACTAATATTTTATTTATAAATGCATTAAAAAGGGAAAAGTAATTACAGTAGTGGTTACATAATGTGTAGAAATTATAAGACGGCGACGAACAGCCGTAATAAACGTTACTACAAATTAATAGTTCTGTATCGATTTATAATCAGTGTATAAAAGCTTGGCACGAATAGTTAAGAGCCTTACGCAAGATATGTGCTTACTACGCTTACGCAAATGACGTATACGTTGTATATTGCAAATAGTTAAAGGCCTTAGAAATTATATTTGCTTATTACGCTGATTCAAATTAGGCATACGTTCTATATTGTAAATAGTGTAGAGCCTTACGCAAGATATTTGCTTACTATGCTTACCTTAGTAACGTATGCGTCCTATATTGCGCCACGCTTTTATACACTAAATAAAATGGTTACAAAATTTTAATTTGTAGTAAATTTAAAAATGTCTGTCCGTCGAAGTCTTATAATTGCTACACATTATTAACTACAACTATAATTATTTTTTCTATTTAGAGCATTTATAAATAAAATATAGGTTTTAAAAGGTTTGTAGAGTTAATCTATTTTTCACTGTTTAGTTTCCCCATTTGTTTTACTAAATATCAATGTAGACTATTTATACATTTACAGATTCCTCCGTCATCGTTATTGCTTGCGATCCCGATGATGGACGAGTCTGTGAATGTATAAGTAGGCTACCTTTATAATAATAGTAAAAATTATTAATGAGACTAAAAAGACTAAAAATGTGCAGTTAAACACTGATGGCCCCTTCCACACTTCCGGCTGCAACCTGATAAACAGTGATGTAAAAAAATTATATGAGACTGAAAAGAATAAAAAAGTATCAGTAAATACATTCAGTTACATCCATGAAATACATTTGTTTTTATTACTATTACGATCTCTATGTCACACTGATTGTAAATTTTTAATGAATTTAAATGTTATTACATTCACAAGTCACTCCTCTATGGATAGTTTTAATTACCATGATAATATTTTAACCATTTTTATAAAAGTTAATTCTTCTTTGCTACTATAGCTTCTAAACCTAATAAAATGGCATTTATTACTTTAATAATTAATACATATTTTCCTTAAACTAAATTAGGTATCTCTATGATGTCCTTATCACCGTTTTCGCGGAAACAAGATAATTATTGTTGGGCACAAAAACCTCACACCAAACCTGGAAGTTAGGAGGGGAGGGGGTTTCCACTACCCCACATCACCCCTTTCCCCAAGAGGCACTATCGGTTACCCACTAGGCATGTTACCACCCTCCTCATCATTTTCGCGTAAACGCGAACCTTAAATTTGGGCAAAACCCCTCCCCCGGATGTGGAGAAGAGGGGACTCGGCTACCCTATCTCACCCTTTCGTTAAGAGGGACTATCGATCCCTCCTAGCCCCTTTCCAGCCCTTCTCACCATTTTCGCGTAAACATGCACCTTAATTTTAGGCACAAACCCCTCCCCCGGAAGTGGCGAAGAGAGGACTCGGCTACCCTATCTTACCTTTTTCTCAAGAGGGACAATCGATCCCCCTAGGACCGTTTCCACCCTCCTCACCGTTTTCGAGTAAACACGAATCGTAATTTTTAGCACAACCCCCACCCCCCATCGCCTCCCCTGAAGTCTTTGGAAGGTGATTGGTCGGCTACCCTTACTCGCCTGTTTCACCAAGGGGGGCTATTGATCCCACCCTAGGCCCGTTCCCACCCTCCTCACCGTTTTCGTGTTAGACAAGGCAAACGATAAGCGCCGGACAGACACCGTACACACAAATCCGGACAGACGCCTAAGACAAGTTGAGTAAAATCTTATAAAAATAAGAAATCATCGGTATAATACGTTAGCCTACTTCCTCTACGTATAAATGCCGGCAATTTTCATGAGGTACTCAAATACCTAGATTAAAGGAACATGTGTCTTTGAAATAAAGCAATAATAATTCAATTGTCATACCAAAATAAATTTTGCACAAGGTTTGATTGTAATAGGTCCAGCAGTTTTTTAGATGTAATGTAAACGAAAACACATTGTTTGTGTAGTATCTTTTATAATGACGTCAATTGAAGCTTATATACTGTGAATTTAATGCACACAGTAAGTTGTCACCATACCACGCTTGGGTTTAAAACGCACGTGTTACAACAAGTTCATAATATTACACCAAAAACAAACACTGCCGCTCTGCCAATAGGAGACGTCACCGCAAACAAGAAGTTGCATTCATAACTAATGAGCCCACTTTCCTCTACAAGATTGCAAATAATGTTGATGACATTTTTAAATGCTTAGATGGCAAATAGGCCTTGATATCTCATTGACAAGCAATATTTGTTTGGTGCAACCAAATTATTTGTTTGTATAGGGGCAATGAAATATTTGGTTGCTGAAACCAGATTATTTTGTTGTTCTCATTTGGTTGGCCCAAGCTGTAAAATTTGGTTTGTGCAACTAAAGATTTGTTTGGCTACACGTACATTAAACAGTTTGGGTCGATATAAAAAAAATGACAAGTTCGTGGGAGTTTCGAAGTTAAATCCTCTGCGTCCGAGCACTACGCCCTAGTAATCCCTGCTAATGTGACATATGATGATGCGGGAACGCTTTTAATAGTACTGTAAATATTGGGCAAGGTGTGCAAACAAATATTTCAAGATTTACTGCTTTACTTGTTGCATTGTTTGATTAATGTGTTTATAGGATTGTTAAGCATTAATTGATGCACTAACAAACACGGTTACTATCCTAATTGTCACAAAAATACAAAAAAAACTCTCGAGCTGTATTTTCCAACGAAGGCAGTCAAATGAGTGGCCAAACCAATATAAACAGTTGATTCAACAAAATATTTAGTTGACAGTCTAATTTTTTTTTGGCCCAACACAGAGATTTTGTTTATTCAAACGTATATTTTGCTAGACGAACAAAAGTAATTTTGTTGCTTTTTAAATTGTGTTAGCTCAACAATATATTTTGTTAGGGCATTAAAATATGTATTTGACCCTATACCAGCAAATATTTTGTTCTATTTGCTCTCAGTGCATGCAACACCAGTGAGATAATTACCAATATGCACGGGACTTACCCAAGACTCGAACACCACAAACTCTCGTACTGTAAGCTGGCTTGCAGCCAACTGCATTATGGATGAAGGATTCGGAGTAGCCACTTCGGTTGTAATTAATACAATGTTTTGGTTAGTAAGATATGACACTCTGAAAACAAGTGTGCGAGTTATTTAAATAATTTAAGTGTACATAGCCTACTGTAGCACTTATTGTGTGAAGCATTTGCTGGAAATGGTTTGATTGGTTCCCGAGATATGGCAATAAGAGTTTTATTTTTTATAATTTGGCGCCAACATGTAAAAGGTTTAAAAAGAAGCTCTGTATATGTATATATGATGATTATGATAGATACGTTAAGCACACAAAGTTTGGTTACATTTGGTTTAATAGTTTAATATAAATGATAGACTTATTTAAATTATTTATATTGATTTCATTTTGAAAATGCATATCTTACCCTCTTATAAAACGCAAATTTATATGGCGTGCTGTAGAATTATTGTGTGGAAAATTCGGTGGGCATTAGTTGACTGGTTCCCAAAATATAGCATAAATGAGCCATCTTCTCACACGGCGTTATCTAACTTATAGCGTGTAAAAGGGGCTCACTTAAGTATATTCGGTACTTCTAATATATTCTTTCAACCTACGAAGTTTTGTTGAGTTTTGTTTAATTGTTTAACAACTCTAACAAGCTCATCAAAATAATTCGTATTGGAGCCATTAAAAAAATTCTGACCCACTTAAGTAATGAAATTTCACTGCTTACCGTAGCATTAATTGCGTAAACAATTTGGTGTGATTCGGTTTATTAGTCCCGGAGGTGTGGGATAAAAATCTCTGTCTGTTCATGTGAAGATATCTTCATAAATAGAGACAAAAATGTTGTAAGTTTGCAAATGTGATGTTTATTGTCGATATTGCCAGCATATAAAGTTTGATTGTAATTTTTTGGGAACGTGAACGTATTAATCTAAAATATTTCATTGATTCTTTTTAAATATGAGGCTATCTTCTTAAGCCAAATGTTTAGATGGGTTAAAAAATTGCAAATTGTCGCCTGAAATTGGTGGTAATCAGTTAATTGTTTCCTGAGGAAGGAAATGAAAGTTGGATTTTTCATGTAACGGGATCTTCCGAACTGGTGTGCGGAAGGTTTTATATAGAAACTCATGATTCTTGCATAAATAATGCCAGCATACAAAGATAATTATTAAATTTGTTACTTAGGTTTGTGGATATAGGCCTAGCATACTAAGCTAAAATATTTATATGACAGCCAATAAAAAAACGTACCTGGCCCAATAAAACACGCCAGTTTACATGACATGCCGTAGTACTATTTGTCTACCAAATTCGGTAGGAACCATTTCATGGTTCACAAGTATATGGCATAAGAACTTTATTTTATGTGGCGTTTCCTTACAAAAGAAGAACAAACGATGTTGTATAGTGGCGTGTTTGGTGCATACAAAGTTTAGGCTAAATATGGTCAAATGGTATGGTAAAAATAGCCCTATAATATAAACATAAAATATTTATAGGGCTTCCATTTTTAAACTAAGTGTCATCCCTTTATTTCGCATATTTTACAAGACCTTTCATAGTGTTACTTACGTGACAAATTTGGCCGGAATAGGCTGAGTAGTTTTAAAGATCTAAGAGTACAAGCTTTATTTTTCAAGTCTTTTTATCTTTCAAAATGACGGACCATTTTGAATTTAATTCCTGCATGATACACTTAACATACCAAAGTTGGTTAGAATCTTTCAAATAGTTTCTGGGATTTGACACAGTAGCCTAAATGTTAAAATTGCCACCATTTTGAAAATAACTAAGCGGCATGTTTGAAAAATATGAAAGTTGGATGTCATTACTAATTAACAATTGTGTGCAGAGTTTGGCGAAATTCGGTTGACGGGTTAAAAAAAAAATTTAGGGCAAGACATACAGATACACGTCTAGAGCCACAGACAGGAATGTGATCTCGTATACCTATCTTTCCTTTGAAAAGTGGTCTACAGATGTTACTCAGGTAAGATGTTTGAGTTTAAATTTCAGATGGCATCTTTCAACAATGCACACTAAAGAACCTATCAATTTGTTTATTTACTACGCACAATGAGAACAGTCGGCATACCTAGCTGGGGTTTGATTGTCCCACAGATACAATAAGCATAAAAACTGTTACGTGGTAACAAAGTTAAAAATTTACCCAATTTAAATGGCATAATTTACGCAGTTTCAATAGTATGTTTGAATGAATACTTAAGGGTTTCTTTTCGGTAGATTATATGTAAAATGTGATAGAAAATATTTGATATTCAGTATAACACTACCGTACAAAATGGCGGAAAAATATATGAATAATAGATTTCAATGGTTACCAATGTCTTGCCAGTAAAAACAATGTTGATTGAAATAAGTCTACTTGTTCATTAGATAAAGGATAATTAACTATAATACGTGTACGGTCACGATTTATAAAATTTGCCCCATCTCTACTGAATACATATATGTATGTTTGCAATTGTATACCGCAACAATATTCGTATTCGAAATTTGGTCATACTCAGTTAAATAATTTCTGAGATATGATCCCAGTATTTTATGAATTCGGGGAGTATTATTTCACCACCTAGCGGACAAAATCGGCAAAGTACTAGAACTTTATAAAGACACAATTATTTCTATGGACGTATTAGTTTTGCGAAACCGATCAAATACTTTCGTATGTACAGACATAATTTTAACCTTAAATATTGATATTGTAGCCATCTACAAAAAGTTTTTGGTATGGTAATTTATGTTTAGAATGGATTACTGTACCACCATTTATAGGGGGAATTTGGCGTGAAATGGTTACGGTTTCCTTGATATTACGAAACAGCTTTATTAATCACTTGATGCCGTCTTCGTACATAGGGGACAAAAACGTCAGTGATTAATACATTTACTTGTCAGTAGGTATGGTCAGCCACCCAAGCTTTTTTTACATTGGTAAAATGGGTCGATAGTTGCGGCATTCTATCTAAAAATGTTTATGTAGCCGCCATTTTGTGAATGAGTTTATGGTGAGTTAATTCTACACGTCAAATTTGGCGGGAATAGGTATTTGGCGGGAACAGGTTTGCAGTCCCTATAGAATATGGCACTGGTGCTTTAGTTTTGAGATAATTTTATCTTACAAAAAGTAACATAAAAGATGGTGTAACAGTAATAAATAATTGTAATAGGTGCAGTTAGTATACCGAGCTCGGTTGAAATCAGTAAGATGTTTTGTAATATATGGCATTCTTACCTTGAATATTTATACTGCCGCCATTAAAAAAAAAAAAGAGTGTTTGGTATATCAAAATCTTGTATACTTGGAGTGGGTTTCAGTATATACCACACTTGGGAATCGGTCAAGTATTTAGTGGGATATTACGTAACATCTTTAATTTTAGGCGGCGCCATATTCTAAAACCAATGTGAACACAAACATATGAATTTAATACTGATAGTGTGGAGTGTCGACATAATTTAGATTCAAAGTGGTTGAATGGTTTCTGAAATATGAAAAGTACCCAAAATTGAAAATGCTGTCATTTCCAAAATTAAGAACCAACATCGTTGAAAAAGTCGCGTGTCTTTAGTAAGTACTATACGCGTACCAAATTCGGTGGAAATAAGTGCATGGATTCAGAAGTTTTAGGAAGGCACAGTCTACTCACAAACTTACAGACAGAAAAGTGATGTCACAACTATAGCTTACCTTCGGAAAGTAGCTTTAGAATAGCATACGTTATCTAGTGATCTATTTTGGTGGGGGTAGAAATAAAGAATGATGATAATGGTTATGGTGAAGGAGAAATAAGCGACCAGAGTAAAAAAAGTCAAGTCACAAATTTCAATACGATAGTATGCGGACTTCTGTTACAAATAAAAGCATTATTAAATAATAGTTGGCAAGACTGGTCTAACATCGCTATCAACAGCGCGTGCAATACAAGTGCATAACTACCGCTCAGTATGATTTGGGAAAAGTGATCATAATAATGTATTGGAATTTACCTCCCGTTACTTTGCCACAAACGTAATACGCGCATGGAATCTGTACGCCATAGAATGATATTTTTTCCTTCGTGTACTAAGAAATTTCCACTCCTATAATTTTTTAAACACAGAAAATGTGCTTTTATGAAATCTTGTGTCATGATAATCATTATGTAGATAATTATCGCATACCATTGACCATAAAGCATATCGCATTTACAATAAAGTTATTACAGGCGGATCGATGCAGGGCGGATTAATGCATCTACATTCTTGTACTGAGAAGTTAGCATTTACAGAGGTTTTAGGCCTACACGAGATACGCTTTTATGAAAGTTTGAGTCATGACGATCGTTAATGGCATCGTATTTCTACAAAATATTATTACAATATATTATTTGGTTAAAAAGTTATGAAGGAAAGGTACATACAGACATATATCCGTCCGACATTTTAAGCCATATCTTTTCACGGTATGTAGGGTAAACAGGAGCAAGAAAGAATGTTCAAACTCATTAATGACCGTAAATATGGAATAAAGCGGGAAATAAGCGGGAGATATCTATCAGAACATTGTCTACACGCAGTACTAACGTCACTTACATTCATTAGAAATATTCCTTTCTTTACACATGAATTTTTACTTTCTTCACGTTCAAGTTTTCATTTATCGGCCCACAAAAATGTTTACAGGTTGCGAAAAAGAAAAATTTCTCGCTTAACTTTCTTGTTCCTTAAATTAATTGTCGCTAGAAATTTCCACCCGAATTTATATCTGACCTTCCCCAACCAGTGTCATAAAGGCGGCAAAAATGGCTTATCTTCTTAATCAAATTTGTTTCTGTTCCAGAAAATTCCGCCGATATATATTTTAATAACAATTTCCTGCGATTACTGTATTTCAAGCTCTAGTAAACATAGTGACAGAAGCCATAGCTGGTTGTTAAATTCACTCGAAAATAAGTTTAAAACTTTGTCTATCTAGCGCGGGAACTGCGTTTCGTTTGGTCATAAATATACATTTTTTCAAAAGAAGCTAGGCCTATTACTGGTGATCGCCATGTTTTTCCACACGGAAAAATACAAGATTTCAGATTATTTAATAATACTTAATCTTTATATATTACTATTCTTTTAAACATTACTTTGAATCCTTTCAAGATAACCAACTACAGTATTTTAAGACTGTTATATCTTAAAATGAACTACGTCAATAACTAAAAAATATGCAGGAAAATGCATTGACCTTTGTTCCAAACTTTTCTGCAAGTCGGATCACTTCTTTTTTGTAGTTACACGAAGCACAATGAAAAACTTGCATATCAGTTTATTGCTTTACACGCGAAGGCGATGAAGAATATAATGGGCGTGACATTTTCGGCCTAATAGCTTCCGTGTTTGTGCCCTCAGACGCGTAGAATATTTCCACGTAAGGGGCTCTTAAAATGCGCGAGGTTCATAAATGAACGCTTATATTTAGAATCCAATACAAAAATAGTCAAGAAATCGCAATCCTACATAACAATTTTTGCCAACTCTGTGAGAAAATTTACCGGAGTGGCACATTTATAATTAATTTTTCTAATGTTGTAGGCCTAGTGTACAGTCCAGTTGAGCTCAAAGGCCTTGTACTAAAATAGTGAGTGAAGTATTTGTGTGACTCTTAACAGTGACGTCTTGAGAGAGAACCAATGAGGGTGATTGAGGTGAGAATGGAGCAGCGCCGGAATGAAGGGTGGGGGGAAATGAGAGATCCCTGAGAAAACCCGCCGTCCAGTGGCATCGTTCGGCACGATTCCCTCATGCGAAAGTCCGGGAGTAGCCCGGTCGGGGATTGAACCTGGTTCGCCTTGGTGGGAAGCGAGCAGGTTAACCGCTGAGCCACCGTGGCCCCTTATATCGCTCAATGTTGAATTAACCTAAGTGTGTTTCTGTTGGCGACAGTTAATAAAGTGTTCGCTGCAATGAAACGTGTTCCGTGTCGCCCTGCACGGGATTGTTAACGCCTGGCGTAAATAACTGTCAACAGAAAATACGTAGATTTGCCTACTGTATTTCAATTTTTTATGATTGTGCAGTTGATAACTTCAATATGCACATACTGTTTTGAACAATGAATTTTGCTGTAAAATTTGAAACCCAAGTCCTACGTATTGCACAAGAATAAATTTTTGCTTAAATGTTTTACATACTTTAGAAAACAGATACAAACGTGAAGTATACTATAATTTGTTTTAACTGTTACAAATTTGCCGTTCGTTAATTAGAAATGATTAAGCGTGTTTAATTCTACATAATAATTGCTATAAATTCTTGTGGGCTAATTCTTTTTCCTGCTGTATTGGTAGGAGAGGAAGTCAAATTTAGGAAATTAACGAACACTCTGAGTCCGTAAATTAACTGCGGCTTTTATATTCCCAGCACCCAGAATTTTAAATCCCACGAATAATTCGTTCACTATTTTCCATGGATTAACACTTTGGTAGATCCCCCGATGTTATCGTTAGGAGTATAAAATGTGTTGATGGGAGGGGGAGAGGGGAGCTATCTCTTTAGCTAAACCTTCAATACGAGCAGAGATGGAGTTTCATGAACATTTATTGGCTCAGAGGAGGATGCTTTCTATCAACTCCATAGCTAAGTAAAATAACTCCGTGAGTTAGCTTTAAAGACTTAACGCTCATATTCGCGAATAACGGGATTTACGTGCAGAGGCAATCTTTCTTTCGGGGACTTCTTAACAGCTTCCATACTAAAAGTTTTACAAAGGCGACACCAGAACAAACTTTTCTTAACCAATCCATTACAACGACGATAAAAGATTTACCTAGTGTGTCCCATATTTTCACAGCACAATACAAAGCAGTCGACTTTACAGGCCAACTTTTTATCTTTTAAGAATTTTGTCTCCTATCCTGGATTTAATTTATAGTATAGCTATTAATTACGTTAATTTTGGCGGAGATAACGTGATCTTCTATGAGTTTTTATGAGTAACATCCATAAGAACTTTTACATCAAACTGTCACACATTCTTTTAAATTAAGCACGTAAAATGCAATTACCATTTCCTTTGACGGAACTTATTCTCCGAGGTTCTCATTCGCTCATATGTTGAAGTAGTACTTAAACATAATTTATTTGTCTCTTGTTTATGAAGTATATGTAGATTTGTTGGGAAATCCCCGAGAAAACCCTCCGACCAACGTCATCGTCCGGCACGATCCCCACATGCGAAAATCCAGAGTGAACCGGCCGGGGACTTATAAGATATATATATATATATATATATATATATATATATATATATATATATATATATATATATATATATATATATATTGTTTTCGCGTCCCAGTAAGGCAATTGTGTATTTGTAACTGTCTCGCTACTTTTGTGTATGTTTCTCGTTTCATTTATATGATATTCCTTTAAACGAGACGATAATTCCTACCTACTAGCCCAGCTTTTAAGAAATTATTTAAAAACTGTTTGCAACGACGTTGAGGAAAGTCTGGATGTATCAGCAACTTCTTCATTGGTGTATTATTTCTGGCCACGGAGTTTCGTTCAAACACGCATAAAATCAACCCTGGCATGAACTTAATGGCTAGTGTTCACATATATCTGTGACAGCGTCAACTTTTTTCGCAATTAAATGGGAATTTTTGAAAAGCCTGCTTAAGATATAGTTATTTGCTAATTTTGTATTCTTTAGCATTGTTCGATATTATACTGTCATGTGTCTATAGTCCATTTCTCATTGGAAGCAACTTACTCGGGGCCCTGCTAAATATCTACTTGCAGGCCCGTTTCGTATCCTTCCGCCAAATGTAAACAAACATTGCCATCTGACTGCCATGTTGCATCTGTCAAGATCAATGTTTACATTCCATTGTGTGTGTACATATGTTCGTATACTTTCGCTCCGCCTAAAAATAAACATTGAAATGTGACTTCTACTTTTATACCTGTCAAATGTGTTGTTTACTGTTTACAGTTTTTCAAAGAATTCTGTCACGGGTATTTTACATTCACATATTTCTCTTCCACATCATAGCTCAATACATGTAATGCACGTTAGTATTTCGGCGCGACTGTGTTTAACACTGTTACAACTGCGAGGTAAAGGGTTTTACTAATTATCCTTTTCTTATTTATATGTGTTCGGTCATTTATTTAAAAGGACCGCCTCAGTTGGAATAAATATTAAAACGAAGGAACAAACAGTCAAACGAAAAAAAAAACACACATTGAATTCAAGCACGCAACTCGTGTTTCTCTTTTTTGCCATACAAACTTTGAAAAATTGCGGTGAACATGCATACAAATAAGACTTCGACAATTTTTATTCCGCTCTCATTTCTATGTATTACTACTTACTGTTTATTAGGTTTATTGAAATTTATCGGACTGAACCTAGTATTTTTTCTCTGGAATTGTGGCAAGTTACGTTACACGACTGTGTTTCAAACCCCTTAGGGCAAAGGTACAACGTTGTGATAAATAAACAGACGTGGATGTAAATAATTAACTGCGTCATGAAAACAGTTCACAGTTAAAACGTATAAATAGTGCTAATCAAATATTTGGAATCACGCACACACAGCGAGAGAGTATCGACCACGATGCACAAAGGCACGCCATTTCACAGACGCAATAATTAACGAAACACGCGTCAAAGTATATTTATTACTGCTGTGAAAACACAGATTTATCACAACATCGTAACTTGCCTATGTAGGTTTAAAAAACACAACGTTTACAAACGTGATGTTGTAATTTGAAGTATTTTTCGGAGTAAGAATATTTTACGTTTCGTTTGGCAAAAAGCAACAGGCCATGTCATGGCTCATCACGTCTGCTAACTTCACTTGGTAACTGCCCCGCCATCATATCTAAATATATTAAATTAAGTATTTAAACATTAAAATCTCTTTTCAGTTGTACATTACAAATTCAAAAATCACTATTTTGCTGTAATAAGTATGAAATATGCTGCAATTGAAAACATTTATAATTTCGATATTTACTAGCGAAGTGAAATTTCCCGAGTTTGAAATAGACGAAGAAAGAGAGAGAAAGTGGCAAGCCTCGCCCAGCAGACATATTTCAGATGCTTTCTCGCTCGATAAAACAACACCGTACCATTACGGCCTACTCGCGATATTTTCCGCTGTTATTTTAAACTGTAAAAATTATATATGTTGCCATCGGGGTTACCTAAATATTTCAATATTTCAATAGGCACCGGTTAATTTACAAATAGTATTCTAAAAACTAGGTTAAAATAAAATTTTACTGTGAACTATTTCTCACCGGTCGTTGCCAACACGTCACTGCTCTCCTCGCTGATGTTAATTCATATTTAAAAAGAAATGACTATTACAAGTTATAGGAGATATGAAAGTAAAGGGTTATCTATTCAATAATACAGTACTCTAAAATCAACCACAATGTTATATATTTGTGGAATACAGGTTATTGAAAATACAAGTTGACATATTATGACTAGAGTGTTTTTTCAAAGGTTGATTTTCATAAATAGCTTCCAATCGGGAATGAACTGTAGTTGCTTTATTCATGTATTGATTATGTTTTCTGTGAAATTGTTAGTATCAAAACTTTGTTATTCTTGTTACGATTTTTATCGGCATGTAATTAAAACAATACTACACTAAATAAAATAATTTGAGTGTTCCGGAATACAAAAGGAAAAGAGTTAATTCAGTACACTTTTAAGACACGGAACTATTTTTATTTCATAGCTTTTAACTTCACTGAGAGCGTATCACTCAATGTTTACGTTAAGATACCATTACAATGTTTCAGGGGAACTATGCGATACCGCAATAACCCCGATAAACTCAAGGGTAATTTTGATATGATTGTATCGAAAAATGCGATACAGGATTAGAATTATTTTTTATTTTATTAGAAGCGCAAGCGCTCAATTTTGAAACGCGTTCTCCAAAATCAGCAATATTTTATCGATTCATCACAATCTTGAATAAGCTCAATTATAAATATGCGATGAAATCATTTTTTTCGAACGCATTTCCAACACGAGCGACTGCATCTTTAATACAATGGAAAGAAAATATATAACTTTTTATTTAATTATTTTTTGTTAGAACCACAATGAAGTTAGTATTGAAGAAAATGAGAACATTGCGTGTTGCGTAATACGCCCGAAACGCATGGCCTCTTAAGGGTGTGCAAGTGCGAAAAATAATTTAAGATATTTTTAGGGTAGTTTATAATTTAGTTTTATTACATCAAATAGTACATTAATAAAAGTATAAAAAAACATGGAAAATTAATTTACAAAACTAAATAATAGAATATACAGGAATTTCTAATTTATATGTGTTGGCATGCAAATTTAAAATTTTTGTATAATTATCACGTTTGACAACAGTTCAAATTAGTTGTTAATGTCATATGAATAATATGAAAAAATCTCATGGAATTTACTACCACTGGTTAGGTCATTATTTTATTTTAAGTTTTACTGTAAAATTGAAATTCGAAATAGTTAGAAGTTAAACCCTAATAGTAGGCGAACAAAATGCCACACTTCAAAGAATATATTAGTGGTTTCCTTAACCTTCAGAAACACTTTTGCTGAAATTTCAGTGAACCGTACTTAAAAACAAAATACTTTCCTACTAAAGGCGATGGAAAATAAGACAACTTCGCCATAATTTGCTGCGTGAAGAACTGTAAACCACCAGATATGGTCGCATCCACAGAAGATCTTTAACGCTAACTGTACTCTAGTCGTGATTTATAACGCCACTGTTGGTCACTACTCGCCATTTTTCGCTTTCATGATGGATAACCTGGGTGATTATTTTAGTCAGTGCTCAAACTATAGACGTGATCAAATTTAAACAAGAGAAGAGGTGGTTTAAAAAATGACTAAGCTAAAAATTGACAGCGTTGTAACAAATATGGCGTTGGCGTGAGTGATGGCCAAAAAAATACCGAGTAGAACATAATTAAATGACAGCACATGAAAAATTGGTGAATAAGTATTTGTTAAAAATTAACGAATTTTAAGACATATATTTATGCTGATAACGCCGAACCAAACGGATTGTAAGCATGCAAGTTTTCAATATTGCTGTTTGGCGTTCGGTAGGACGCCCTTTAACGTCCGAATTTCTCCTAAACCTTAGCTCTTATATTGGACAGTGCTACCTATTGGCGGTAGTTTTAAGTTAGCGCAAGTAGGAGTCATTGGGAAAATTTATTAATATAAATATATTATTTCGTTATAATAAGTAGAATCAACTACTCCAGACAGTTCTAAATATAATTCGTATAATTTAAGTAATTTTTTATTAAATTCACGCAACAGTGGTATTCCCACATTATATAACTGCTGAAATTTTAACTTTCGCTAGTGAATTCATTCATGAATCAGGGTATCACATAGGCCTGTCACATTGCCGAACTATTATTCGTAACTCTTGTGGTATGTTATTTTTAAATCACTTCACTCTAAATTTGAAGATATAACATTTATCATATTAATTATGATACATTTAAATTTATTATAGACTAGCTTTTACCCGCTGCTTCGCGCGCGGCCCCACTATCGGGTGCTCTACCCACTGGGTTACTGCGGCCCCACTATCGGGTTCTCTACCCACTGAGCCACTGCGGCCCCACTATAGGGTTCTCTACCCATTGAGATACTGCGGCCCCACTATAGGGTTCTCTACCCATTGAGCTACTGCGGCCCCACTATTGGGTTCTCTAGCCACTGAGCTACTGCGGCTCTTGGGAAGGAATGTAAGACAGCCCATAGACAAAAAAGAAAGCAGAAGTTTTTAACAATGCTCCTTTATGCAGTAATCCTAAGAAAAGTTTAATCCAGTACCTATTTGCATCCCTAGTCATCATTTTTGGAACTGTTTGAGCTATTTTCCTGGGATAAAAAGTAGCCTATGTCACTCTCTGGACCTCAAACTATATCTGTGCAAAAAATCACTTCGATACGTTGCTCCATTATGACGTGAAAGAGGAACAAACAAACAAACACACTTTCGCATTTATATAGTAGTAAGGATATACAGTAAAACAGTATTTATTTTTAAATACGGCCTTTAGAGTTAAATAAAATATATATTTACTTGCAAAGATGAATGAGAATTGTTTAATTAATCTCATATGTATATGTATATATATATATATATATATATATATATATATATATATATATATATACATACATATATATCACATATATCAAAACAAACACTCTAAATATGTTCTTTGTACACACTGTTTAATTTTGACAAACGTTCTATTGGCAGAGCAGGAGTTTAGATGAATGGGTGTTTGGCCGAATATAGGTTTCGCAGAAATTTATACAAAACAACTGTTCAGTCAAGTGACAGATGTCCGTAATCCGTAAAATGCACTTTCTTGGGTCCTTTTCTTATTAGTTAGTTGGTAGTTGCTTGTTAACTGAATTTTTTATATAGTGACACGCCACTGTGTGGGATCGCTTCTTCAGAGTAAAATCACTACATATATCATTGCTGTTGGCGAAAACAATAATTTTATTTCAATTCACAAAAAGATTTTTAATTATTACACAATTTTTTCGAACGTTAATGAAAATATGAAATTTCCCTATTCTTCTTGCTTCGGTAGGTAGGAACAGTCCATGGCGCATAATCAGAGAAGCAATTAAAATAAGCTCATACTCTGACAGTTCTGTTGCTCACATTTTTGTTGTGAAAAATGTGGGAATTACGGATCTTGTGAAGACAGTCCACCAGGTTAAATTCAACGAGGAAATACGACAGGTTTTAATTACAGAGACTTTCTTTTTGCTTTCTTCCCCTGGGAACATCACAGCAAAATAATAATAACATTATTTATTTTTTGACATTCCTTCTACCTTGTCGTCCTGGTAAATATTAAATTGCAGCAAAAGAACTCCAATGTGGAAAGTTTCTCACACATGCATAAATCAACGAACACAATTTGCAGACTGTAGTAGTTTTAGCCTACATCAATTTATAAGTTTCATTCTTTCCCGTAAAGATAGCGACTGACCTTACAAACAAGAAGATGGACGAAAAAAATAACTCTCAGAATTATACTTTTGAAGAGTTAAGTAATGACATGTATATATAGCCTGATACTTAAAACATGGCTCCAAAATCCTGTCTATTCGTAATGACAAGAGACAGTTTTGTGGTGGAATGTACATTGTTCGTAGGCTTGAGTACAGTTGTTACAGACAGTTTTAACGTGAAAACGTTTAAATCGTGCAACTGTGTCCTGCAGGCTATGAATTTAAATACTTCACATTACAGACAAAAATATCAGTCTGTCACACATGTCTAAAATATTATTAATTTAAATACTCATCACACTTTCCACAGCATCGAATCAGTGAGCAATTTTTCTTCAGTTTAATACATTTCAATAAATTTGTGTACTGCATTGAAAAATAAAATAGGCATATATATATATATATATATATATATATATATATATATATATATAGACACACATACACATAGAATTCATGCCAATATGATGTTAGGAACCAGCAATCATATGAATATAATTTAATTTTAACTATCATAACTTAGGAGCTTGTAAAATAAATGAAACTGAAATGAGAATGACTTCAGACTAGCATTAGAATCGAAAACTTTATAAATCATCGAAGGAAAAAAAAAGTACTTATGCAAATTTTTAAACAACTAATATACGTCATTTAGAGCTTCGATCATACAATCGGGTTGGATAGGAGACTGAATCATTTGTTGTGAAATTCATGTCTATGTTAGGGAAAGTGAACATTATAGGCCGTTCACGGTAAAGTGAGCACTTTTGATGCCCTAGTTACTTTTTTCTTCCAACCAATTTATATCTTTCCACCACTTGTTAATATAAATTCCACCATGTGAGTAATAAACATCGTGTACACATACACCATACCCAAAACCAAAAGTCCGAGGCCACAATGAAATGTATTTATTAGTAATTATTTCTGATGAAACAGCTTCAAAAAGTGCTCACTTTATCGTGAATGGCCTATACACAATTGTTATTAACTGTAGATTACTAAAGTACATTTCGGAGCACTTTAATAGTGTTCTTGAAACACTGCTGAAATTTTCTACGTATAATACAAAATAGTCAAAGACAACTTAATTTCAGTTCAAATGCGTTATTTACGATTCGCCTTTGGAGACGTAAACGCAACCGATGTTAACAAACACACATTTGGCGCTTATGAAAAATGAAAACCTTATTATAAAGCAAAAAAATTCAACACAGCACTGCGGTTATCATAAAATATTCAAGGGCGTTGTTCAAAAACAAATGAATACATGACTAGATTGTACTGATGGATCAATTCCGTCTGACTGTCCCAAATAAGCTGATCGGAATGTTGGTTTCTCACAACACAGCGCAGCAAAGAATAGTCAAAGGCCTCTCCCGGTTTACAAGCTCGAAGATTTATACAACCCCAACACAAAATATACTATGATGTACAGTTAATGTAACCAGTTTCTGTCACTGAATCCATCGTTGTTGATCAATATAAAAAACAAATTCACTTAGGTGACCCAAAGAAACGCACCTTCTACATTGATACACCACCTTCTGAAGAAGGCTTCAACAAATAATAATGATTGTATGTTTCGGGTTTATAGTTAAGTATGCTGAAATAAATATGAAACAAATATCTTAGATGTTAATTGTGTGTTTGTATGTACACTGTCAGACATAAAAATTGTAACGCCCGGAAGGATGTGAGCTATCATAAACTGATGTATTGGACAGAATATATGTCATATACAGGTGACATTAATACACTTGCAGTTCGGTATGACGTACGGGATATGGGGATCACTGTACTGAGTGACCCCGCCACGGACGGCAATAACCGCTGCTGCACAAAGCGGAACTGAAAGGATAAGACTTTAAATGCCTGTCTCAGGTAACTGTGCCCATGCTACCGCGATGAATGCCCAAAGTTCGTCCGTCTTGGCCACGGGAGTGTCGTCGTCCGACCAAGGACTAACACATTTTAGATAAGTGAGAGATCGAGTGAACGCGTAGGCCAAGATCGCAATGTAACATTGTGGTCATCCAGGAAACGTTGGACGATTTGTGCCACATGCGGTCGTGCGTGGTCGTTTCGATACAGGACCCAAGTTTAGCTCTGAAAAAAATGGAAAATGGGGTGTGGCTGTGTTGGGGACGCAGCCGTTTGTTTGCGTGAATACGTCTACGTTGACACGCTCAGACCCCTTGATGTATTTTTTACGTTCCCGACACCGCTTCACTCGATCATATGGGAGTTTATGGGTATAACTGGATTACTTTTGAAATGCTCTTTTCAACCGTTTACTATTTCTGTGTTTCGACTTAACTTTTGACGAGTATAGGCCGACATTGTGTTAAGTTTTCATAATTTTTTACATTAAACTTATACAGTTTCACCATAACCACGCTAAACAAATGTTTTTATACACGCAGTCGATTGGCCATGACAAGAGCTGTCGATTGAAACTTAAACGAGTGTCGTAGCTTCTAGTCAAAAGTCATACTACGTGGAAGTTATGAGGCGAAACGAACTCAAAATTGCCCCCCCCCCCCAACCCCTCGACAACTTCCAATGCTTCGCAGTCCTCATTCAACGTAACAAATTATTTGATCGTTTGGAAATCGAGTGGGGTAATTGAATTTTTAATGTAGACGATAGATTCGGAGCTGCAATGCCAAACTGTATCCCCCGGTTTTGTTATCATCGGATTTTCTGGATTGTCATCCACTATGGTTGCAAATTTAAAGACTTAAGTAGTAAAAAAAGGGCATTCACGGCCACCAGGCGACAGACGGTGAATTGGTGGAGGGTAACTAGCATATTCCCAGGCGTCATGTGGTGGATTGGAGGTGCGAAAATTTCCCTTTTTTCCCTCTCCCGTCCAAAACGTCCGATTTAGCGTACAAAAACGTCACTTTTCCTTTTTTCGCGCAGAATGTCCCAAATTTCCCTCCCGACGCTGGTGGCCATCTTGACAGCCAGTCCTAATTGGCATAATTCGGGCAGTTTGCAGATTGTGGCTGAGGTTTTGCACAATGCGGCAGAATCGGTAGGAAATTGAGAAATTCCTGCCAAATTGAGGACACTCATGGTGGCCATCTTGGTATCGACGATCTATGTCTCCCCAGGACAATTGTCGACCAGCTGAGGATGTCGACCATTTTGGCGGGTAGAGCCTCGCTGGCGGTGGCGGTGGGGCATCAAGGCGTCCCGAACGATCGGATCTCGTGTAACACAGCAGCCTCCTTAAGATTGAGCGTGTGTGTGTGCATAGCACTTATAAGCTTAGTTGGCTATAATTTCCGAACAGTTTAAGTTATAGTGGGAAAATTCATATCATAGGCATGAAACCCGACTAGGAGAAGGGTCGCGAGGTCAAATATGCCCCATACTACCTTTTAAGCATAATTGGCTGTAATTTACGAACCATTTAAGTTATAGTTGTCAAATTCATAACATAGGCATCGACCACGACTATGATAGATGTCTGTAATGTACATAGAATTTGAGATACAACTACCAAAATTATATTACAAACATAATCCCGCCCAAAGGAGAAGGGATGTGTGGACATATGTCGGCCTGCATGTCTCCCTGTTCTTACTCATCTCTGTCTCTCGTGTCCCCTCGGTGCCACTGCCTGGCCACACACACACACTTCCTCGCATGTTCCCTTCTAGGCATCTCGACCGGCGACCTTTCACTCGTCCTTGCGCTCTCTCTATCCCTTATCCTCTCCCCCCTGCCATCCTACATCACCTCCGGACCTTACATCCGCGAGCGCTCACCACTCCTGGACAGCGACTCGCAGTGCACCGATTCCCGAGCACTCGCGTAACAGCGTACTTACTTCCAGACATTCGGTCATTAGCACCGGCCTTGCACCCATGAGCCATGTACAGAGACATCTATGTTCTTATTGGTATATTATTTAAAGGAAATAATGCATGTGCTCTGAACAAACCTCGATGTATCACAGGTTCGATTTTCGTAGAGATTGGTAATACAAGTCGACATAAAAGGTGGCATGTGGTATGCAACAATATCAATAATAACGGACAGTCAGTCCCCGACCTGCACACACATACCAAGCCCATCACAAACACACACCCAACCACACACACACAGAAATGCGTGTACTGCACAAGTGATGGCTAGACAAGGATGACGATAGTGTATAATCCTTGAAAAAATTAATGTATCGAAGATTCGATTCCCACTGAGAGTGTATGCTGATAAGTCTGCAAAAACAATCGTTCATGGTAGGTCCCATTGTGCATGACAACGACGGACAGCTAGTGCCCATGACAGTAATACCACGTCCCCGACCTACAGACAGTCATACTGTGATGAACTTATATGCATTCGTGTACCGACCGAGCCGTTTTACAGTCACAGGATGCCATAATCTGCCAGCCCTGCCCGAACTTTCAATGCACATACAAAGCCTTTCCAATTATAAGGAGTCATACTCTGTCGAACCTGCCCGAACCTTCAATGTAAGTACTTACATAATGCACCAAGCCTTTGAAATTACAAGCAGTCGACCCTTCCCGAACCGTTAATGTATGTACTTAGACAGTATCCTTCCAAAATTACATGTTCAGCCGTACCACCATGATAACTACGATGTTGTGTGTACCCATAGTGACAAGTCTCGAAACTAGGTCCCTACAGAGAGTCACTTGATATTCCTCGCCGAGTTTCGCCCGCTAGAGTGCACCAAAGGAAAAAAATAGCAATAAAGAAAATGGCTATTAACCAGCATATCATGCAATGTATATATTCATTACAAATACTTACAGTCCAAGGTCACACACACTGTGACAACCCGAGACACGAACCGAGTAAGGAAGTATCGCAACACACACACAAACTCACTCACACGCGCCAACTATGCATGTACTCTGCTCTTAGATGATGCAGGTTAGAGGTGTTACCTTAACGAGTGTAGATGTTTCAGAAGACCTGCAGGTCGCGAGCACATATCATCGTCGTGAACTCACTGGAAGCAATGACTGCCTTGCCTTTCCGTTCACGCATTACATTACCGATTACATGTCTGCCAGCAGACAATCCTTCGTCGGAGGGAAGCAAGCCTCCACTGCCAAAAAAAACGTTACGAAGTGCCATCATCTACAACTCCTTACCATATGGTGCAGAAGAATGTGTAAAATGTATGCACACAGCAGTAAGAGTTTCGAATGAAGACTAAGTTGATCGTGTACAAGTGTAAAGAGGCCAATCTCACGGCCAGCAGACAAAACATCACAAAACAGCGTGACATGTTCGTAATTATAGTTATACTCTGTCTCTGACTTATACTCATGTACTCAGCCTTTACAATTACAGACAGTAATGACCCTAACAACACATGTGTATCGACCGAGCATTGAAATTACAGGCAATCATACTCTGTCGGCCCTGCCTATGCTCAAACCTGCGTTACATGTACTACACTTTTCCAAGTAAAAGCACTCATTTTCTTCGTACTCTGCCGACCCTGCCTGCGCTCGAACTTTCAATGAGCATTTGTACAGGCAATTTCCGTCCAGCAGCCCAACAGTTCCACTGTGATAACTGCGATGCTATGTGTGTGTGTGGGCCCATAATAATAAGCTGTTGCAAGTCGTGAACTCAGGTCCCTACAGACAGCCGCTTGCACACTCACTTTCCAGTCTCCGTTGCCTTTTTGCTGTGTGTGTGTGTGTTACCTGTGGTACATAATGATTTCGTGTGTGCATGAAACGAGGGTATATATATGCTGTCACACGAGCTCTATGGCTCATTCGCAGTTAGTCTGTCGTTCGGTTTCGGACATACCTGATAATGTATCATTTCAGGTCAGCAGTCTGTACCATAGCTACACCAAAGAAACTTGTAGTGGAACACAGTGAAATTGATGGCATACTGTTCTGGAGGTCAGAATATTCTAAGAGCGATTGTGACATATGTAAAGCATCACTCACTTGCAGCACTCGACAAACTGAGCTCACATATTTGCCTAAGGAATTCCTTCTGACATATGCACGTCACGAAATACGGTATGTCTACAATCACATACCCACATTTTTACAACAAGACGAAGACATACGTGACTGTCTCCCGTGGATGGAGTGTTTGCAAGGATCTACTACTGTCATGGACACAACACATTCTAGGGGTTGGTGCAATGCACATCGGAAGAGTGGCGAAGGAGCATCCAACACTTATTCCATCCCTTAGGAACTCATGAAGGATAGATATGATGGTTTTAGTATAGGGTAGGCCAGCTCAGTTGTCATCCAGACTTCGAAAAGTGAACATCGGCTGTGGATAATGTGCTCGTATTTATCGATTGAACAGGAAAGTTATTCGTTCGCTACTGTAAAAAGGTATTTTCTAACAAAAACATCTACAGACAGCATGAAGCTGTTTGTTATCAGAATGGAGGTCGTATTAGGTTCGCATGTAAAAAGTGTAAATCTCAGTTTGGTCGACATAGCAGCTTGAAAAGACATTGCGCAAAATGTAAGGGTCGCACTGCACCACCCGTCAAGCGGTTTCAGAATATATTACCAGCTCCATGTAAGGGTTCATCTTAGAGCAGTTCTTTGGTACCACCACGCCATTCATGCAAATATTGTAACAAGATATTTACATATGCATACAATGCTAGGAGACATTCACAAAGTTCATGCAAGAAGAGTATCATTCGTAAGACATATCGATGTGATAAGTATCGAAGAATGTATGTGCGTGTTGACACTTAAAAAAAAAATTGAAACTGTGTAAGCCGCAATCAACGATTTAGATAGTCATTTAAAACTTTGTAAAATAAATAATAATACAGGACTGCTGATGATGAACAACCTCAAAATTATTTTATACCTCCTAACCCTAATGTTAATGTCTTCTTCCTGATGGACACTTCCATTAGTAAATCATATAAAGTTGGGAACGAGTGGGTACTATCCGCTTAACGATAGGCACATACAGATTTCCCTCATCCTACTACAGAATAGTTTCTTCTCTTACCAGCAGAATGTAGGTATGAAGTACTGCAACAGCACTGGAATGGAAACTTTGTAAGTTACAAAAAAACACTTGCTCTCAAGCTAACACTAATAGTACCCTCGTCAGGATGTCATGGCAATGTGGTATAAAACAAGCTGGAATAGGCCGATCAGCTCAGTCTCTGTTGAAACCTCAAAGAGAGAACATCTGCTGCGGGTAATGTGTTCTTATTCGATGATGGAACAGGAAAGTTAGTTGTGCTGCTTCTGTAAGAAGACCTTTTCTACAATAACCAGCTGTAGACAACATGAAACCAGTTGTCATCAGAATCCAGACCATACTATGTTCGCATATGAACAGTGTAAATCACAGTTTGCCCGATATGGTAACTTGAGACGACATGTAAGGGCCGCCCTGCATTGCCTGGCAAGCTAATATTAGCAAAAAACATGCAGGTTCATCTACAAATGTCGAAGCTTGTTCGTTCCTCCAGCCAACACAACCATGCAACTATTGTGACAAGGTATTTATAAGTGCATATGCTGCTAGGAGGCACGAAGACAGTACTTGTGTGAGGAACGCTATTCGTATGGCATATCAGTGTGATAAGTGTCGAAGAGGGTATGTACATTATGCGGATTTAAGTAGTCATTTGTAACTTTGTAAAGGAGAGACCACTGATAAACAACCTCAAGAATATTCACCATCTATGCAGCTTAATGATAATGGATTCTTGCTTAAGTGATCTGCATTCAGGGACTTTTGCAAGATTTGGTTTCACCGAACATGTCAACTGCACCACACAATGTATGCTCTTTTCTGACAAGTATGAGCCCTAATATAATAAACCAACATATCGTTGAGGTAGAACAAAATGGTATTGTCAAATATAGTATGTGGCTGTACTGTAGCTATACAAAACCAGAACCTCACGAATATGAATATTGTACCAGAACCTTCAAGACTTTGGCTGTGGCTGTGTCGCATTCATCTGCAGCAGAAGATGCGATTGTTAATAGTATACATAAGATATATCAAGAGGAATAAGAAATGGCGTCCAGGGGCTCGGGTTTCACCCTGACTTTGTAAATGCTATAGAGTTGAGAACTAGTGGCTACAGTGCACTTCACAAATAGACACGCACCGATCTTCCCTCTCTGCGGAGAAGATGACAACATAGCTTCGTCTTCATCCGTTACAAGGAGAGGTATAAATTACTCCAACAACAGTCATTCACACACAGTTGCTAAACTGACTTGTACGACATCGGTACTGCAAGGAGTCATCTTTGAGGTGGCGGCATCTGCATAAAGGAGTCATCCGTGAGGAGTTAGTACTATGTAGTAGTAGTACACGTATGTGTGTTTGTGTTCACACATATGCTTGAGAGAGTCATCTGAGAGGAGACAGCATAAAGGCGTCATCCACGAGAAGACAGCACTTTGTAGTAGTAAGCATGTGTGTGTGTTCACACATATGCTTGAAGAGGATGCAATCGACTACACTTACATGTGAAACTTCCCAGAGCAATTAACAATTACGTGGTAAACAAAGTATTTGCAGCGACAAGTTCTTCAGTAAAAGTTGCAATGCTCGCCATCATGAACAGAACAACTGTACAAAGGCACCGATCTCTAGAATACAAACATGTGATATATGCGGTGTGACATTTAGTAGAGGTTATAATCTAAAGAGACATACTGGTATGTGTAACGGTACCATACCATTGCTTGACACGAGAAGGCACGACACATTCAGTCTTCCTGCTGATTCGTCATGTACACTAACATTATTTCGAGCACCCATATCATTACATGGACCTGCATGGTGCCCAAAACCAATGTGTGAAGAAGGGACCATGAGTTGTGCAGAGCATGGGACATACAGATCGTCAGAAGCTGTGAACAACACTCCTGCGAAACTACCATGTAAAGTGAAAAACGAATATGCTACCCAGGATGTTGTTGAGAACGAGAATGTGGCCTCCAAGTCTACTGAGAACAATAATGGGATCTCCAAGTCTGCTGAGAACGACGATGTGACCTCCAAGTCTGCTGATGATGATGTGACGGCATCTGCAAAGTGAAAGTGTGGTGCTGAGACCTACTCAAAATGGAAGAAGAAGAACATAGATGCGGCCATGTATAATGTGACCCCCAAGTCTGCTACTGCGAACGGTAATGTGACTTTTACATCTGCTGAGCTCGACCATGTGCCTGGCAAGTCTACTGGTGATGATATGCCGACATCTGCAAAGCGACAGCATGTTGCTGAGATCTACACAACTCGGATGCATAGATGCAACCATGTATCATAAACCTGCGAAGAGTGGCATGAAGTCGGGCTACTCAGAGGACCTCAATGACCTATTTGATAGACTATAATGGTTGGTTTCATTGCAGAGAGGTGGATATCTGTCTGTCTTTGGAGAGATAAATTCGATTATTGATGGACTTAGAACTGGAGGCTTTATTGAATGATATATGTGTGTATGCTTGTGCGATTTGGTTATGTATATAACAATGATAAACATAAACAATATTTTTTTTGTCAGTTTAATTCCTACCATCTAAGAAATGTACCTACCGCTATGTGTTAGCCGGTGTCTTGCTGTGCACGCTTCCTGATGATCAACACTTGGTGTTCGTGTATACAGGTTATCACTTAAGGCAAACACAGTGGACTGTCTAGTACGCCGGGGGCTGAACATGTAATATCAACTTTCATGCCGGCATAATGTTGTTTCCACACAGCAATACCATATTGCTTGCAGCGACCCTTCAGAGAGCCTTGGCATCGCTGACAATGTTAGAGATGGTAAGTCGTTGGTCATGTTGTAGTAGAGTACCCAATCACAGCAGTACCACCAATAACATAGAGACCCATCCTAACAATCATCATGTATTGCACAAGTAACGAGCACTATATATCACATCAGTCATTGCCTCAAATCTATCAAGGCATGTGTGACTGCATATATACCATAGTTGTATGCACACACATGAAAGCCTTATCCAACATGGGTAACACACCGTCAAGGTAGCGGAAATTATTTGTCAGGTATAGGATTCGAATCTGTGATTCACACATAGGGAACCGGAGCTTAAATCCAGTGCCTTAGACCTCTTGGCCAACCTGACAGTCTCCATTAGCAAGGAACTTACAAGGCTTATTGAATGTTACACTTTATGTGTGCTGTGGTTACACTCTAATTTGAGCAATGGTAATGTTGAATATGATACAATAGATGATGTATTCAACTTTATTTTGGAGGAGACTGACATCGCCAGAACAGAAGCGATGGCTGAGAATTCATTGCAGCACAGTTGTACGCTATGTACAGAGAGCATATGACTACCCTTCATTGCATGCATTAAAATCTCTGTACACGACGAACCACGAGTGCATGTCATGCTTGAACACATTACTGTGGTTTTAGACCTCTGGACACTCAGTGGCGGCGGGGATGGTGGTGTTTGTGTTGTCGGTGGTGGTGGTGGTTGTTGGAGGACAGTGTATGGCTACGAAGACTCGGTTCTTGGGTAATGTATTACACTGAGTATAATTGCGGACATGGAAGGATGTAGGCTAAGTACACGAGTGTGCAGAGACTGACTATAAGTACATGCAATGATGGTTTGGTGTGCAGGCTCTGTAAACAAGTGTGGGTAGGTCGTGAAAATAGAGTATGACTGCCTGTAAGTAAGTGTAGGTCGGTGTATGACCACTGTTAATTGAATATTTGGTACACGCTTGGACCAGAATTTCGTGCTCTGTCAATCCGGTCTATCATCTTGGAAGTCGCACTGTCTAGTAAAATGGCAGCTGGTGGTGGGCGGCGGCCATTTTGGCGGTCAGTACACCATCGATTGTCATTGTTTTGTTTTAAGGATGAAGACTAATTGCCGAATCTTGGAAGTCGCAACATCTAACAAAATGGCAGCTGGTGGCTGGCGACCATGTTGGTGGCCAGTGTGTGGCCATGAAGGAGACCAGTACAGCGATGACAGCCATTTGCACATGTGGCAGTCGCCAGTGGCGGGTGTCCAGAAGTCCGAATGCAGGCGGCCATGTTGTAGGCCAGCAGCCATTCACCAAATGGCAAATGGCCGTGGCGCAAGGCCAGAAGGGCCGGTGGCCATGTTGGTGGCCAGTACAATGATGGCAGCCATTTGCACAATGACGGACGCTGTGACAGGCAGCCTTGGCCTGATATTGGATGATATTATGCGACCTTGATCTTGGCCTGTTACCACCATTTCGAACTTAGTCATTTGCAAAATGGTGTCCACCAGTGACATACTGCCAAAAGTTTTAATGCTGCCCTTAACCTGACCTTGACAGGCGAACATGTTGGTAGCCAGCAGCCATGTGCAAAATGGTGACTGCCGGTGGTGGCGGGCAGCCAGAAGGGATGGCGACCATGATGGCAGTCAGTACAATGGCGACATCCATTTGCAAAATGGCAAGCGCTGGTGGTGGGTGCTGGCAGCAGGCGACCAGAATTCTGAATGCCGCCCTTCACCTTAATCGTGACTTTTGGCCACAATTTCGAACAAAAAAATTTGACCACTTAAAAGAAAAAATGCATAATTTTTAGAAAATTTTTAAATCGCAAGACCATGGTGGCTGAAGTCGGGGGCAAGCCCCTGACTTCGCCTTCGTCTACGACGAAGCCGCCACCATGGTCTATGATGAAGCCGAAGTCAGGGGCTTCCTCCCGACTTCAGCCATATGATTTTGCGATTTATAAATTTTCTAAGATTATTTTTTTCTTTTAAGAGGTAAAATTGTATAAGTTCGAAATGGTGGACAAAAGGTCACATCACCAGATCAGCATGCCATCATTTTCACTGTATTCCACGACAAGTTTGTTTGGTGTAGCTATAGTACAAACTTCTGACCTGAAATGATACACTATCAGGTCTGTCCGAGACCAAAGACAGAATAACTTCGAATGAGCCAGAGAGCTCGTGTGACTTCGTATATATACCCTCGTTTTATGCACACACGAAATCTTTATGTAATACGCGTAACACACACACAGCAAAAAGGCAACGGTGACTGGAGAGTGTGTGTGCAAGCAGCTGTCTGTAAGGACCTGAGTTCACGACTTGCAACAGCTTATTATTATTGGCACACACACACATGGCATCGCAGTTATAAGAATGGAACTGTTGGGCTGCTGGACGGAAACTGCCTGTATGTACGCTCATTAAAAGCTCGAGCGCACTCAGGGTCGGCATAGTATGAAGAGTATGACTGCGTTTACTTGGAAAAGTGTGGTATATGTAACACAGGTTTGAGCATAGGCAGGACCGAAAGAGTATGATTGCCTGTAATTTCAATGCTCGGTTGATACACATGTGATGGTAGTGTCATGATTGTCTATAATTGTAAAGGCTGAGTACATGAATATAAGTCAGAGACAAAGTATGACTATAATTACGAACATGTCATGCTAGTTTGTGATGACTCGACTGCTGGCCGTAAGGTTGGCCACTTTACACTCGTACACGATCAACTTAGTCTTCATTCTAACACTTCATGCTGTGTGCATACAAGTTACACACTTCGAATACACGATATGGTTAGGGCTTGTAGCGCCTTGCTTCCCTCTGACATACGATTGTCTGCCGGCAAACATGTAATCGGTAATCTATTGCATGTACGGAAAGGCAGGGCAGACATTGCTTCCAGTGAGTTCACGACGATGATATGTGCTCTCGACCTGCAGGTCTTCTGAAACAGCTACACTCGTTAAGGTAAAACCTCTGCCCTGCATCTTCTAAGAGCAGAGTACATGCATAATTGATGCTTGAGTGTGTTTGTGTGTGTTGCGATACCACCTTATTTGGTTCGTGTCTCGGGTTGTCACATTGTGTGTGACCTATGACTGTAAGTATTTGTGATGAATATATACATTCCATGATATGCCCATTACTAGCCATTTTATTATAGCTATTTTTTTCCATTATTGCATTCTAGCGGGCGAAACTCGGCTTGGGAGAATAAGCAGCTGTCTGTGGGGAACTAGGTTCGAGACTTGTCACTAATAGATACACACATCATAGTTACCATAGTAGTACGGGTGAACACGTAATGCTGGATGGAATCCGTCTAAGTGCATACATTAACGGTTCAGGAAGGGTCAACTACTTGCAATTTCAAAGGCTTGGTGCATGATGTAAGTACATACATTGAAGGTACGGGCAGGTTCGACAGAGTATGACTCCTTATAATTGGAAAGGCTTTGTACATGCATTGAAAGTTAGGGCAGGGCTGACAGAGTATGGCATCCTGTGACTCTAATAAGGGTCGGTCGGTTAGCGTGTGCAGATAAGGTCGTCAGAGTATGACTATCTGTAGGTCGGGGACAGGGTATGACTGTCATGGGCGCTACATGTCCTTCGTTGTCATGGGCAGTGGGACCGACGATGAACGATTGTTTGCAGATGTGTAAGTATACACTCTTAATGGGAATCGAGCCTACGATACTTTATTTTTTTCAAGGATTATACACCATTGTAATCCTTGTCTAGCCATCGCTTTTGCAGTACACGCACGTCTGTGTGTGTGATTTTGTGTTTGTTTGTGATGAGCTTGGTACATGCATAATTACTAATACTGTTCTAGACAATATGCCATCTTTTATGTTGACTTCTATTACCGCTGTCTACAAGAATCGCACCTGCGATTCCTCGAGGTTGGTTCAGGGAACATGCTTTGTTTCCTTTTAATAGAATGCCGGTAATTACGTTGAAAATAGGAATTGGTGGTGGAGATGCAGTACTTGGTCAGTATCTACCGTGCATGGAAAGGCATGACTGGTCATTGGAGTCTCGACTTCCAGCGAGGTCACGTCGACAAGGGGATGTGCTCGAGGCCTATGAGTATTCACTACTACCTCAGGTAAGGTAGGGAAAAAATAGTTTCATAATAATAACAGTAAGCTTATCATTGTGCATGTGTTCGTATTACAGAGCATGGTGACCCCTCTCTGATCGCTCCCTGTTATTATTACCTGCTTCGGTACACGAGTGCAGGTCGGAGATACTGGTGAGTATGTAACCTCTTGTTATGTTATTTTGCTAGTTGTATCTCAAACGGTTCGGAAATTACAGCAAACTATGTGGTGTATAACAGTTTTAAATTGTAAATAAAAGGCTGTACCTGAGTACAGATCAGCAAAAGAGTATGGCTGTAGTTGCAAATGGGTCGGTACGTGAGTGTGTGACGGAGATGGAGTACGAGTGTCATGCTAGTCTCTCTTTATGGGCAGTGGGACCGACGATTGACTGCATGTGCTCTCAATGAGATTCATACCTATGACACCATATTTATTTGAGTAGGGTACAGAAACAAAAAAAGTTAGGTGCAGGGATATGAACCAACGCTCTCTTTTACTGAAACCAGAGCATATACCAGGTGCCTTAGACCGCTCGGCCAACCTGACAATTTGAATTAGTGATGGAATTACATGACTTTTGTCGAATTCCATACGATGTATGGTCGTGTCTAGCTGTCGCTTGTGCAATACACACATGCAGGTTGGTAGGTATTTTTTCCTTTTGTGCACTCTAGTGGACGATTTGAGAAAGCACACAGATCGATGTGCATGACTATCTCTCTATTTGTGCGTGTGACCACTTTCTATTGGAATCGAACCTGCGATACCACGATAATGGTTCAGGGTAAATGCATTAGTTCCTTTCAATAGTATACTGGTAATTACAGTGACAAGGTGGAGATGGTGGGGATGTAGTACTTGGTCGCTATCTCTCGTGCATGGAAAAGCAGGACTGGTCATTTTGGTCTCTGCTTCCAGCAAGGTCACATTATCGATGAAGACGATGTCAGTGAGATGCTATCGTGGCCTACATGTATTCAACGCTACATCAGTTAAGGTGGGAGATAATTATTTACATAATAGTAAGAGTATCGTTCTAGCATGTGTTGTATGTGCGGGCAATCGACTGTCTAGCGATGACTTTGTATTCATCGTGAGTGATATTTCATTACATACATACATAGATACATTGACGTCTCGGTACATGGCTCATGGGTGCAGGGCAGGTTTTAATGACCGAATGTCTGGAAGTAAGTATGCTGTTACGCGAGTGCTCGGGGAATCGGCGCACTGTGAGTCGCTGTCCAGGGGTGGTGAGCGCTCGCGGATGTATGATCAGGAGGTGATGTAGGAACGGCAAGGGGGGAGAGGAAATGGGATAGAGAGAGCGCGAGGACGAGCCAAAGGTCGCCGGTCGAGATGCCTAGGAGGGAAAATGCGATGAAGTGTGTGTGTATGTGGCCAGGTGGTGGCGCCAAGGGGACAGGCGAGACAAAGGTGAGTAAGAACAGGGAGACATGTAGGCCAACATATGTATACATGTCCCTCCTCGTCGTCAGAGGGGTTATGTATGTATTATCACTGTAATAGTTGTATCCCAAACACTTCATACCTTACAGCCATCTATCATTGTCGTGGTTGATGTTTATGTTATTAGTTTGGCAAGGAAAAGTCAAATGGTTCAGAAATGACAACCAACTATATTTATAAGTTAGCATAAGGCATGCATGTCTTGTGACCCCTCTCCTCATTGTGGCAGATGTCTATGTTATGACTTTGCCAACTATAACTCAAATGGTTCGGAAATTGCGCCCAACTATGCTTATTCACCTACATAGGGCATACGTGTCCCTGCGACCCCTCTCCTAGTCTTGGTGGATGTCTATGTTATGAATTTGACTACTATAACTTGAACAGTTCGGAACTTACACCCAACTATGATTATATGTTGATATCGGGCATACTTGACACCACGACCCTTCTCCTAGCTGTGGTTGATGCCTATGTTATGAATTTGACAACTATAACTGATATGGTTCGGAAATTACAGCCAACTGTGCTTATAAGTTAACAAGGGGCATATTTGACTGCGCGACCCTTATCTTAGTAGGGGTGGATGCCTCTGTTATTAATTTGACAACTATAACTTAAACAGTTAGGAAGTTATAGCCAACTATGCTTATAAATGTTATGCACATTCACACGCAGTCATAAGGAGGTGTCTGTTACACGAGATCCGATCGTTCACGATGTCTTGACGCCCCTCTGCCGCCAGCGGCGAGGCACTGGCCGCCAAAATGGTCGACATCTTCATCTGGTCGACAATTGTACTGTATAGACTTAGGTCGTCGATACCAAGATGGCCGCCGGGAGTGACTTCTCAATTTGGCAGGAATTCCTCAATTTATAACCGATTCCGCCGTATTGTGAAAGCCTCAGCCAAAATGTGCAAACTGTCCGAATTATGGTAATTAGCACTGGCTGTCAAAACGGCCGCCAGCGGCAGGAGGAAAATTAGGGACATTCTGTGGGGAAACAAGGAAAAGTGAAGTTTTTGTACCTCGAAAACGGACGTTTTGGACGGGAAAAGGGAGAAATTTTCGCACCTCCAATCCACCAAATTACCCTCCACCAATCCACCGCATGACGCCTAGTGGCCGTGAATGGCCTTTTTTATACTACTTACGTATTCACGTCAAAAACCACAGGTTCGAGAACCTCAGCGATGTAACGTTTGCAGTTCAGCGTACCAGTGATGAGAACTCTGCGCGAGCGGGACTGGAATACGATGTAATCCCATACTGTGACTGCAGGTGTGGGGCCAGTATACTCCGTTTACTGTTACCTCGGACTTTTTGAAACAAACCTGTGAAAAGTCACCCCAGTCTTAACATGTCTGCCTGTGATTTGAACAAATAAACAATAAACATTTAATACTGATATTAAAGTTCAAGTATTCTAATTTTGTTTAATCAATATTTTTTCTTGCATATCGTTCCTAAATTACAATATTGTCTTCCCAATCAATGTGAAATAAAATTCGGTGAGTACTGTGCTGCGTTGGCAACGACCAGTGAGATATATTTTTCACTAAAATGTTAATTTTTTTAAATAATGCTGATACCCTATATGTTAAGTTAACATGTATTATCTAAACACACATTCTTATTTTATGTAACTACAGTGGAAGCATATTGCGTTATTGAGAATTGAAAATATTTACCTGTTTAATGTCTGACCAGCGAAAAATACGGTGAGTAGTAGTAGTAGTAGTAGTAGTAGTAGTATTTTGAAATGATTTTTTTTCATGAAAAACCCTACGGCGGAGCATGTCGTTTTTTTTTAAACTTACTTTTATCTCAGAAATTGTTATGTTGTGCAATACTCGTAGCCAAATAGACTTAATCAGATTACTCATTATATAATAAATAACGGTGACTGAATTACTGATCCATAATTAAAACGTGATTTTAATTTTAAAATATTTATTAAATTTATATTCAGGTTTACGACTTCGACGACATGACGACATGAGTAATTACTTGGTCTATAGTGTTTAATTTTTGTTCTTGCGAAATATAAATATTGTTATAAAATAATGTTTGTACATGTACTTTCAACCTGCCTACTTAAGTGGCAAAGTTGTGATATACGTGTTTCTTACTTCAAGACTAAATCTATTTCAACTATATCAATATGCGTTGTTTTTGTTGGCCGATGAACTTAACTACCAATCAATGACCATTCTGGAATACTTACGTTGGGGTCGTGTTTGAAGGCGAGTTTTGGACGTACGAAGTTTGTTTCTATAGGATGTTCATGATAAAATGAACACTTTTGAAAGCCTTGCTTAAGATCCACTTATATGCACGTTCGGTAGTCTCATGCTTTATGTAAAATTAACTTTGTCATGGGCTCATCACTTTATTCATGTATCGGTCCAGTGAAATTGTGAAATTATTAGAAAAAATAATTTTTTTTTAATGTGCTCATTTTAACACCTTGATTCATTAAATATATACAGAGAAAAAATTTAAGTAGTAACAAATTGTTACACAATACTTTTTATTCGACGTAGTTATGTGAAACTACTTTCCCACTATCATGACCAACTTTACTGGTAGCATGTTACTTGGTGCGCCCGTTAAAATGTATGCAGGTGGGAGCAGTGACTTTTTTATAAGGTTGATTTCAGAAGTGCTCACTTTAGTTGGGACCGAAGTTTATGCCTGGTGATGATTTAAATACCACGTATGTTTATACATTACAAAATTGTAACTTTTCTCCATGTGTTCGAAATACATTTACATAATGTGCTTAGACGTTTCCGTGAAATTATATTTGCCAAAGCCCAAATAAATTTTTAAAGAGTGCTAACAACCAGTCGGGAAGAAAAAATTAGTAAAATCAATACATGTTAAAAAAAAACGTATATGGGGAGAAAATTACATTATTTGTGTGCGTGTACCATTACCAACGATTACCACTCGTTCGTTGACAATATTAACCACCTTCTTGTTTGTCACTGCTAAATATACGTAAGGCTAGTAAAATTCGTTACACGAGTTGTGTGCTCCAATTTACTCTTTTTTTCATTGCACTGAATGTTAGTTTGTTGTAATATTTATTTTGGTTAAGGCCGTATTTTCATTGAAGTAACCTAGCGTCTATGCATTTCCCCCACACCAACCGGGAATGGTTTATATTAGTCTTCGTATTGCAGGACTCGGGCAGGCGAACCCCACGGTGCAGTCAGAAACGCACCATCGCGGTGCTGCCACCAGAAGCGGGATACGTCGGCGAAGATGATGGCTTGCCATTCGCCCCTCCACACCTTACGTTTCACGCGCAATTGCAGCCGCAGTCGGTGGCAGCTGCAGCTAGGGGCACCTGGACGAAATGCCTTGACGCAGGCGGCAATGAACCGTGCGTGCGGACAAGTATTCATGTGCCACATATATAAAGGCTGTTCACGATAAGGTGAGCACTTTTGAAACCAACCTTAGAAAAAAGTCACTGCACCTTCTTGCATATATTTAACAGGAGCACTGAGTGACATTCGTTCAGTAAAGTTGGTAACGGTCGATGGGAATTAGTTTCATATCTTAACGTCGAATGAGAAGTGTTAGTAACCATATGTGATAACTTAAATTATTTCTTTCACTTTCTGGTTTTATAGTGCGCCAAAGTGTAAAGATGAGCAGATTGATAAAATATTTAGATTTCTAATAATTTCATTTTTCACTTGACCAACGATTGAATAAAGTGTTAAGGCCCATGGAAATGTTAATTTCACGTAAGGCGGAAGAATACACAACGTGCATACAGATAGCTCCTAAGCAGAGCTTTCAAAAGTGCTCACTTCATCGTGAACTGCCTATACCTAAACTCCTGAGCGAGAGTGTTTGATGAGTGATGACGTCTGCCCTCGCGTTCGTCGTTATGAATGGACTGTTGGCTTCCTGTGCGTCGTAAGGCTTGTCCCTCCTCGTTACACTATTCCATACGCGCTTCACTACGCTGCGTTCGCATTTCTTGTAGCGCGAGAACCAATTTCGTGGTAGGGTAATCCACAGTCTCGATCGATAGGCCACGGTTCTCTCGCGGCCAACGGCGAAAACCTGTTCGTATAGTTGTGTTCTTCAATGCAACGCACTCAAGCCGTCTGTGCGGTGTGCATGCGAACTGCGTGGGAGCATAATGCCACTACATCTCACCGGCTCTCGACCTCCGATTATATCAGTGTCGCCATTGGAGTGAGTGAAGAGATTTGGGCGGCTCTTAACATCGAGGTCTTGAGAGCCGACGTGGGTGATTGAGGTGAGTATGGAGCAGGGGCTGAATGAAAGAGCCGGGGGGGGGGGCGAGTTCCCTGAGAAAGCCCGCCGACCTGCTGCATTCTCCGGCACGATTCTCACTTGCGAAAATACGGGAGTGACCCGATCGGGGATTGAACACGGTTCGCCTTGGTGGGAGGCGAGCAGGCTAACCTCTCAGCTCTTGCAGCCCCGTCGCTGTTGGAGCACGTACTCTGCCACTCGGCTGAGCTATTTATGACGTCATTGACCTGCCCTCCCTATACATTCCCACAATGCGCCCTTCTTGGTGCGGCAATTTTAATGAGCAGCAATGCATATTTTCTCCCTTGGCTGAGCCCTAAAGTATTTTAATTGTTATCTAGTAAACACGTATGCTTCGCGCCTTGCTTAACTATGGGTTGTGTATCCATTTCGGTTCGCTCTATTTTGAGTCGGAAAGAAAAAAGTTCTTATTTGCTAATAAATATTGTGCGATTGAGAACAGCAAACGACATATATCAGTAGCAAGAGAAAAAAAACTCACGATCCTTCCTTAAGTGACAGGGTGCGAAGTAGTCTAAAATAAAAATATTTGTTATAAAAAGGGACAAAAATAATAATTCATTTGTTTACAGGATTTCTAGGACTTAAGATATCTGGAAGAACCACTATTATTTCGTATAAAAATTTCACTGTTAAACTGTAATATTTGAAGGTACTTCGCGTAAAAAGACTTTTTAAGAAGTACTCACAAAGCTAATAGGCGAGTTCTACCGTCTCTAGTCTTTCTGTATACGACCGGGAAATGCAACTAAGGATACAGAACTGAAAACAGCAGCTTATTTGGCGAACTCCAGCCTCACTCGCCAGCAAATTGGCGGCGGCATTGGCCATCGATGTGTCGGTTACGTCGTTCGCCCACCAGCGCCAGTTAACTAATAGTGAATTCACGGTTACGTCCAAATTTCTGAAGCCTTGCTATGGTTATGATTCCTCACGCAAACAAAACTTAACCGAGTCTAGAAAATTACACCTACGGATAACGCACCGCATTCGTGCGCACTCAGTGTGATAATAATTTGCATTAAAACTATTTCTTACTAGGTAAAGGCTGTTCACGATAAAGTGAGCACTATTGAAATCAACCTTAGAAAAAAATCACTGCCCCTGCATACATATATTTTAACGGACTCACCGAGTGACATGCAACCACCAAAGTTGGTAATGAATGGAAATTAGTTCCAAATCTTAAAGTTGAATAAAAAGAGTTAGGTAACTCTTTGTGACGTCTTAAATTATTTCTTTCGCTTTACGTTTTTTTTTAATGCACGGAAGTGTAAAAATGACCAATTTTTTATAATAATTACTTTTCAAATAGTTCCACAATTTCCCTTGACCGGATCTTGAATAAAGTGATGAAGCCCATGGCAATGTTAATTTTACATAAGGCACTTTTGAAATCAACCTTAGAAAAAAAGTTACTACTCCTACCGGTATATATTTTAACGGGTGCATTGAGTGTCACGTGTTCAGTAATGTTGGTAACGATGAATGGAAATTAGTTCCATAGCTTAACATCAAAAATGGCAGTTAACTACTTGTGGTAACTTTAATTATTTATTCCACTTTCTGGATTTTTTAATTCATCGAAGTGTGAAAATGATCCGATTTTAAAAATATTTTCTTTTCTAATAATTTCACAGTTGTACCTGACCGACGCATGAATTAAGTGACGAGACCTTGGTAATGTTAATTTTGCATAGGGCGGAAGACAACACAGTGTACACACAAGTAGATCTTAAGCAGGGCTTGAAAAGTGATAATTTTACCTTGAACAGACTATACTAATATATGAGCTGCTGCCGGTCGGGCCGTGCCGCGACGTCGACCCAGGCGCAGGCACCTAGGAAATGCGAGCCGCCCAGCACTTGTGGCGTCCTCAGTAGGGCTGTTTGTAACCTTCGTCAAAGGGCAGGGCAGATGTGTGGCGCGGAGTATAGATGTATGTAGTGACTGACCTGTGGCCGCCCAGACGGCGTCCTCTCGCTCCGCAGTCCACGGCTCCGACTGCTGTGACATCAGACGACCGCCGTGCAGGCTGCAGTACACGATGTACTGGCCTTGGGGAGCCACGCGAGTCTGCGACACGTTCACCAGCCTGCCACACAACAACACACAACACTCTGTCAGCACTAGACACGCACCCTGCAAAGGCCAGTAGCGTGTGTTGAAGTGCTGCAGGGTATGCTGGTGCTTGCTCGGCGCACGCTGCTGGAACCAGTAACAGGACCGGATAACTCACGAGAGAGTGGTCAGGCACCCCTTACACATGTGCTGTGACGTCCAGTACACGACTACGTTTAAGTGGCCGTTGTGTAGGGATAGGGACATTTCGCGAGTTCATTTCAGGACAATGCAGACGTCAAACACGCGTGCAATGAAGTTGACTTTGAATTGGATCGCACTTGATTAGACACGCCCTGGATGACTCTGGGCCAATAGTATACTTGCCAGGAAACAAGTAGCGAGTGCCATACTGCCAGGTGTGAAGTGACACTGACTACTTTCAGGGGCAGCAGCCAATGAGCACACAGCTGAGGCTCGGGTATACACACGACTGTGGAGTCTAGCCTACAGGTCATTGAACTCGCGAATTTTTCCTATCCCTACCGATGTGTAAGGCAGTAAATGATTAAGTATAGCACACATAAAAACATGGCTTACCTTGCAACACTTCATCACACGCCGATGCTAACTGAGCACTTTTGAGTTCAGCCTCTGAAAATGTCACTGTACCTACTTCACGTATTTTAACGGACACACTTTCTGGTTTGCGTTCAATAATGTTGGTAACGAGAGAGGAAAAGTAGTTCAACGCTTTAACGTTTAATTAATAGTTCTAAGCAAACATTTGTGGATGCTGAAATTATTTTTTGTTTCAGTTTTTTTTAAGTGGTTAAGTGGAAGAATAAGCAATTTTTTTTAAATGTTTTATTTATATAATAATTCGACAGTTTAACTTAATTGACGCAAGAATAAAGTGGTCGGGTCCATGCAAATGTCAATTTCACTTAAGTGCTCAATTTATCGTGAACAGCCTGTAATAAACCTAACAAATTGTAATTGTGTGTTGGGTTGGGGGGGGGGGGAGGGGCGGCCTTCAAAGGGTTTGAACCTATCCCATGGAGCTTGATTTTACACTGATGTGCAGGACGAAATATTATTCTCTAAGTAAGAACTTAATGCAGTTTTCATACATTACGTTAAAGCTATTTAGGAAGCGTAGCGAATAAGAACTAAAATCTACATGCAGTATTAAAACTCAATGCTTCCTGGTAGGCTGTTCACGCTAAAGTAAACACTTCTGAAGCCCTAATTACGTTTTCCTTTCAGCCTTTTTTAATCATTTAAGCGCCCTTTTAAATAAATATTCTCATGGAAGTAATAAACTCAGTGTGCATATTCCACCTCACCCCGAAGTTAACGTCTAAGGCTAAACTAAATAAAATAAAATACATTTATTGACTATTATTCCAAATAAGAGGGCTTTAAAAAGTGCTAACTTTACCAGGAACAGCCTATTCCCCAGTAGAAACTTTTTTTTGGCTCAACGTTGGCCCAAAGTATGGCCCTGGCGTTGGGCCAACGTTGGAAAACGTAAGTTGGCCCAATGTCAAACTGTCACTCGCGGCAAGTTTCACCCAACATGTATTTTTGCATGGGATGCTAATTGAAATTTGATGCTCAACCTGCATTATTGGGTCAATGAAAGTTTAAGGTTTTATTCACGCTTTCTTAAATTATCTTTCTTTAAAACATATTTCATACCAATAAAAAAAACCGAATGCTATTTCTTGGCTTTACGTTGGTTTATCGTGCGTGTATTACAGATCACCAATCTAATATGAATGAAACGCAACCACTCACTAACGTTGGTATTACGTTGATTATTCGTAGTATTTTGATCATTTGCTAAATAATATTCTTTTCTATCTTAGAAAGGCATTCTCACAGTCATTTATCCACAGTTAGCAATGCTTTGCGAAGATGTGTTATTGCATATATAACGCCAACTAATAAAGAACGTTCTGCCAATATTGGTTACCAGTTTTTAAATAATTTTTACCCAATATTTAAAAAAAAAAAACGTAAAAAAAGCATTAACCCTATGATTACTCATTACACACCACTCTACATTATGACCTGGAAATTCCATTGAGAAATATCGGATACAAAACTACGCCCTTTGGGTGAGCAGCCTGACGTCTTAGCCACTAGACTATTGCCACTTGTTATTGCTGATGCAGAAATAGGTACTTATCATTTTATTCCAGTTCGAATATACTGTACGTTTTAAATTTGTTATATATTTAAGTCAGATTTTACTACTCTGAAACTGAATTTAAAACCTACCAGTTGCACGAATATATTTTCCCACTAATAAAAAATACACTACCAAAGACAGTCAGTTTATTCCTAAAGAAACTCTGTGCTAAAAAACTTTAAACATTAAGCAAATGAAGTTAATTATATGTGTTTATTTCGAAAAAATTAATACTATCCTATGATAATATAGGTTAAACGAACATTATTATTGCTGAACGGCCATTGTAAGACATATTTAAACTTTTACTTTCTGAAACAAAAAATGAGACAAATTACATACACACCAAACATAAACATGTACTCCAAAACAGTTAACAGCAAAAATCTCTCAAATGTTTCCTTTAATCGTAACAGCAGTAGCACCCATAACACGTGTTCCTAGCGTATATGGCGGTATGCATGCGGTCATGGAGGATATCGATGAACAGATAACAGATGCAAACGTGCATGTTCAGCAACAGTATGTATATTTATTATAGCGTTTTAAGATTCAAAATAATTGTGTGTGTGAAAAATTGAATATATTATTTATAATAGTATTGTTTTTTTTTTTTATCAAAATTCATTTCTTAATTATCTTAGCTGAGTATTTAGTATAGACATAAACGCAAGATTGGCTCTGTGCAGCTTATTTAAAATATTCAGGAAAGAGGTTTTTCCCATAAACAAAAATTATTCCATAATGTTGACAAAAAAATTTCGGTTATGCAATGTTTGCCCAACATACAAAATGCATGCCAATGATCAAATGTATGTCTACCAACGTGCTGTCAACAATCAGCCAACCATGAAAATCATAATCTATTAGAAACAAAAAAATTATAATCCTAACTGGTAAGCAAACATGAACCATTACCGATAATTTTTTCATCTCATACATAATATTGAGTATTGTTGGAAATATGTTCGTTACATAACATTGTTCAAACCGATCAATAAACTAAATGAAAAATTACTAATTACCAACTGTTTAGTTTCCAACATAAGACCAACAAAACATAGTTCAAAGAAAAATGGTCAGTTATGTGAAAAGCATTTGTACTCCACTAGATACAGGAAAATGTTTACTTAAAATGTTGGCTATACAGTGTTGGCCCTAGAAAAAATACTTACCAATTACAAAATGTATTTCAACCATCTAGTTCCCAACAATCAGTCAAATATGACCATCGAAGTATATTTTAAATACAATTATTTTATGTATTAAAAAACAAAATGTTTAAGCAAACATGTAAAATTATGCTTTCTTGTCATCCCAAACTTTCTATGGAGCATTGTTGAAATTATGTTAGTCACACAACGTTGGCCCAACTAACGAAAAAAGATCAAACACCAACCATTTGGTTCCCAACATTGTTCCAACATAAAATCAGCTAAACATGTCGAATTCAAAAATGTTCAGTATCGTGAAAAAATTTGCATGTCATATCTTACAGGAAATAGGCAGTGTTTTCATTAGGAATAACTATTCCCTAACTTCGACATTAAAGTGTTGGTTGTACAATGGTGGCCCAACGTAAAAATTAATACCAATTACCAACTGTATATCCACCAACTTTTTGAAAACATTCAGCCAACCTCGACCATCAAATTCAATTTGAAACAAAACTTTAATGTATTAAAACACCTAAACGTTAAGCAAACATTAAAGGATATTTCTTTTTTTTTTCTCATTCCAAAAATACAATTGTGCATTGTTGGAAATATGTTAGTTGTATAAGGTTGACCCAACTAAAAAAAGTAACATCGCCAACTGTTTGGTTTCGAACATTGTCCCAACATAAAACAAATTAAACATATTTCAAATAAATATGGTCAATCTCGTGAAAAACATTTGTATTTCATAAAATGTAGGAAAGGGGAATTGTTTTAATTAAGAATTTCTGTTCCCTAACATTGCCATAAATAGTTGGTTTTACAACGTTAGCCCAGCACAAAGATAAATACACATCTCCAAAAGTACGTCTACCAAATTGTTGCCACCATTTGGCCAACTATTTTAAAGTTTTAAAAAATTCCTCTTGTGACATGTTCTGAATATTTTGTATAGTGAGGTGTTGATGTATGTTTTTGTAAGGCATCTCATTACAATTTCCAAGTAAAAATGTTTGGTTGGCATTTTACGTTGGACCAACGTTGTATTTATGTATGTTATCTAACCTAACATATAGCCTACCTTTCCAACTAAATGCCAACTGTTGGGCCAACATATGTTGCACCTTGGGTAAGCCGGTGGTTTGATTATAGCGCACAATGCCACAACTCTTCAAGTAGCCCCTCCCTTAGCGTGTCTTTAGATCCATTACTGTTGTAACAAAAGTTTTTAACCTAAACCAATGTTTAAAAATACAACATAACATACCACAAGTATAGAAATGCTTACCGTTGCTAGTATACAAGGCATAAGAACTCCCATAGGCATTTAACTATTACCTGAGTCAATTCAGGAACGCTACCATTGACGCATGGGGAAAAATCTTTACGATTGGTTCTTTTTTGTACTATACATTCAACAGATATGGTTAATTTGCGAATAATTTATTAGAATGCACACTCATACATCCCCTCCCTCTCCCCTGTAGATGTAGTAAAGTCACGTGAACCCTTTGACCGAGCGGAGCTGTCACGTTGGTGACAAACTGGACTCGAATTCGGGTGGCGCTGTGATTGATTCCTGACCCGGACAGCCTGATATCGGTTTTACAATGGTCTTTCCAGAATCACGCCAGGAGAATGCAAGGATAGTTCCTTATCACATGTCGCGGCAGCGTCCTTCCTTTTCTCTTATTCTCACCATCACTCGCTCCGTCTCTTACGACCTACTATCGTGGAGAAGTCCAGACACAATCATACTAAACAGTTTCAAAATATATATTTGCTCAAATTTATTTAATTTTTTAAATAAAATTTAAATGTCATACTTTCACTGGAGATTTAAAAAAAAAATACTTCCCTGTATTAAGGTTTCATAAATATTGTAGAAGTGATCCCATAGCTGCTAAAATTATCCACAATGTTGCGATATTATAGAATTTGTAGTGGATGGAGTACTTTCAATTGCACTCTGAGAAATTATTCGGAAGTTTACCATACCAGTGTATATGCTTAGTCAGAAAGTAGGAATGGCGATGTTTTCCCCTTTACATTCATTGTAGCGTTCCTACAGTTGCTCAGGAAACAGTCAAATGCGTAGGGAAGTTCCCAACTTTGTATAGTAGCGCTGCAAAACATTCCTATATCTGCAGCTTTGTGTGTGGTATTATTACCATACAGTCTATAGGTTAACAACTTCCATTACAGTTTAGGAAGTTTACCAGAAATTTTTTGCAGTGTGGAGTGGCTAACCAGAGAGTAGATGATTAAACACTGGCAAAATCATGTAGTGTTTTTTTTGTTATGGGCATACCCATTATCTAATTGGCAGCTCGAGGCTCTGGGAATGAGCTTTACGTCTCATTGGCTACTGCTAGCTGCGAAATGTTCCCTATTGGGTGGGCTACTGGCTGGTGAGTAGGTTACCAGGCGCTGGTTGGTGAACGGAGATCCAAACACTGTTGGCCAGTGACGGCATTTTAACGGCGTGCGCGGCTCAAGTTCGCGGAATGAGCGACTGTTTCACCTACTTCTGTATTGTTAACTCTTTCAAACTTAGTGTAGAGCAAGGATTTTCAAAGTAGGGGCGTACCCCCCCCCCCCCCCAGGGAAGCGTGATGACATGCTAAGGGGGGGGGCGCCAAAGTATAGAAGCAAACTCGATATTGCCAGTGATTTACGTTGTACGATTTCTTCTATTCAACCAAGAATTGGGAATCTTGTTAAAAATATGCAAACTCATCCGTCTCATTTATTGATTTGTTCACCACCATTTTTGTTCAATAAGCATTAATATTTATTGATTAAATAAAACCTTTGAGACTTTTATTCGTTTTTGTTTTACCCTTATAATAATGAAGTTGTGCCCCTTTTTGGGGGAGAGGGAGCGTAGTTTTTTTTTTTGCAGAAGGGGGGCGTGATAAACTAAAGTTTGGGAACCCCTGGTGTAGAGGATTGTGTAAATAACACAAAGGAAGGTTTTTTCTACCCGTTATTGCAATTAGCAAGACTAAGGTTTATTGTAATCAGGTGGGGAAGCTCAATGCTTTTAGTTTGGCAGCTAAAATTTTTCGCCACTTGGTAAACGCTAGTGCTGCATTTGCATACATGATTTTTATATTTTTTACGGTGAAAACAAAATAATTACGATAATCGTAAATCAAATATCAAATAACTACTTAAGTACATGAAAAATTTCCCTTATATTATTCGCGTAGCTTAAAATTGTAATTAAAAGTGACCTCTTTGGAACACTGGCGCTTACTTGGCAGTGTAAATTTTCTCTATTCCAAACTCTCCCATAAGAAAAGTCGCACTAGAGTTAATCTTAACAGGACTCGGTGCCCAATAAGCTTCCTTGTGGATACCTGATCCGTAAACCGTGTCACTGTTCTAGGATGTGTATGGTTCTTATTTCTGTAGCTAAACACAAAGACTGTAACTGAATTGTTCTTATAATGGAACAAGTGGTCTCCTTGATGAATTACAGCCAGCATCGAAGCATTTATTATTTGGAACGCCGGAAACCATAAAATCAAGTCTGGTCTGAAATGGTTAGGCCACAGAGTACTTGATAATACAGAAGTGAAATAGCCCCTTATAGGGAAACTCCAGTCGCACGCGCCAGCAAGAAGGCGTCATTGACTAGCAAGACGTTGTAACGCCTTTCACCCATCAATGACAGGTAACCTGCTCGCAAGCCGGTAGTCCACTCATTAGGGAACATTTCGCAGTATTCACTGAACAAATTATGGGAAAATTACCTGACAAGTGTAACGTAATATTCACAAACTTGTGGGGGAAACATAGTTTTCCTTACAGGTAAGGTAAAATTACCGCATTCTGGAGTAAAATTCACGTACATGGTAGTGGAAAATTCCATACATAGATATAAAAATTACCTTAAGACGCGTGCATCTCTTCAACATTCGCAACAGGCTGAAGGAAAATGGGGGGGGGGGGGGGGGACAAAAACACGTTAATATTCACAGATGCTGCCAAGCTCTCGTCGTGGTGTAATTGATAGCGCGTCGGCCTATCGTGATAGAGGACCATGGTTCGCACCCACCCGCCAGCAAGTGTCGAGGATTTAATGCAGAAGTGTCGGTTACTATTCGTTAAAAGATATAGGTAATAAAAAAATTAAACAATGAAAATACTCCGGGATACTTTGATATATAACTTTATTATACAATGTAGTTAATTTTCCCCTACTTGAACAGGATTCCCACCCCACTTTTGCCAGATACTTTTCCCGTAAGATTAGGGAATAGTACTTTACTTGTTATGTAAATTTACTCTACATTTAAGAGGTGATTTTACTTTGCATGAGAGGTAATTAGCTTCGCTTACATGTAAGGGAATTTTACCTCAATTTTTTTGCAGTGTTGCAGTAGCCAATGACATGTAAGGCCCGTTCCCAGATCCTCACGCAGTTAATCCCATAATGGGTGCAACTACGTCAAAGGAAACCCCCAAGCTGTTTCCTCTATGTGTTCTTACTCTCTCACTGTACCAAATATACGTAAACGCTTTCCACGGAGCGAGCTGTCTTAAGCCCCTGTCACACTGTTCAATTTTTGCGTCGAACTGCTTCCAATAAGTTTGTTCAAATCATTTTGGACAGTTACGACGTCATCGAAACATCATAAACTCCGCCATATTTGTCTGAGAAAGTTGGTTGGCTTCAGTTTCCATCGAACATTTGAAGATATGACCAGTTCTAAAATTCCTTTGATGTTTGACGCACTCAGCAAATCAGATTCGTGCACGACAAAAATTGACATCAAGAAACTTTAAAATAACGAACAAATTGCTGTAAACGAAGTAGGCAATGAAGATAATTAATTTATGTTGTATTTATCAGGGCATGAATGATTTTTGAAGTGAATATAGCACATGATATTATGAACTTAGAGGCATTAAATTTCACTGTGTAGCAAACATCTCAGATAATTAAAACTTGAATTTAGTTAAGAAGGGAGAATAAATTACAACATTCCTTACATATCTTCCTGTAATGGACTTCACGGAAAAACAAAATCAATATCTGAGTAAGAAAACAATTTTCAAATAATAATTCAAATTATATTCTCCCAGTAAAAAAAAATTGTACAGTGTGACACGTTTTCAAACACATTCAAGATTATATGATAAGATTTGCTAGAAGGAAAAATTTGACGGCCGTATTGTGTCTTCCAATTTTAGTGTCACATACAGATGAAGGCGAATATTTGAAAGTGTGACAGGGGCGTAATTTTAAATCCAGGGGCCACATAGCCTATTGCGGGCACGACATTGCACGAACCAAATGACAAGAATGACCCGACTGAAACATTTTCATTGTGATTGCTTGAATTTACAGCAAGGCAGTATAGATGAAGTTTAAGATTATTCGGAAGCATTCACAAGGAGCTTATAGAATAAACTGATTTCGAAGGGAATTAACAGAACGGAAATTTCGTATATACGATGCTGACAAAGAGTGAGGCTTTCACGTTAAAGCATGATCAAGTGTAAATGCTCATGTGATGAGTTTGATCCTGTAAGTGCCAAGTAATTCCTCCCTTTTAAGATGAAAATTTCCCAGCGTAGGGAAAGTTAGTAGAACTATTTCGTTTTACGTGTAACACATTGTTTGCCACACTACATGACGCCACAATCGAAGATTGCTTGCAGTGCAACAGTTTTCGTCGGGCTGGCGTCAGACGCGTCTAGTATTTTATTGGTTGCTGGGTGTTAGTTGTGTAGGACGTATCGTGTGATACTTGTTGGAGTGATTGAGTGAAGAGATCTGGACGGCTCTTAACATCGAGGTGTTGAGAGCCGATGATATTTGTTAGAGATGCGTGATTCCGACTCAGCACATAGGACTCGCATTTAGCAGGAGCCATATTTGAATTACGGCCAAGCTGCAGAGTTCTAAAGAAAATGTGGAAATTTTACAGAAATATATGTGGCAGTAGAACCTCCTCTGAAGTAGGCGTATTTTTGAACATGCACTTATGTTGCTTTACGCTGCGTCCAAGTAAACATATCCTATAAAATTTAGTAAAACAACATACCCTCTATACTTCTAACCATGCACATAGTTGTTTCGAATTACAATGACTATGTATCAGAAAATAAACTGTAAATTTCACATATTTTTCCTCGGCGTCAAGAAAACTTACACAAACATCGCATTTTTTATTTAACCTCACTTTAAGTGCATTTTTCACTAACGCGAAAGTAAACTTACAGATTCACTGTAATTGTAGAAACACAGTGCCAATACTTTTTCTTCTGCTTCACTACGAAAATTTACAAGCGCCTACACGTAAAATTTACCCTCTATCTCTCCCCTGTCATGTGAATTCATGTAGAGTGTTTGCGTAGTTTTACTGTTATCAACGTATTCTTCTACTTCTCTAATTTAACAACTACAAGGTGATAAAATTCGGAACAGAATAGACTTTCAATCTTTTTTCCCTATCTTAGAATAATAAACAATTTAGTATTAAGGAATTTTAGAGTAAAGTACTTAGAGTATGCGTATTTTGACACATATTTCATATGTATAATTTAATTCACTTGTAATTATTAACGAAGCAATATATATATTTTTTTGTTGAACAAAAATTAATAATCCTCTTTAAATTCAAAAGAATATTAGTATAGTATTGCAAATAGTATAACTACTAAACTCAGCTGTAGGAACGTTTCTGGACTAGGGTGGTACATCTATAGTAATTTTTCTGTATATGTGAGAAAACATGTTTCTGTTAGTGGTTGCCTCTCTCTGTAAAATTTCGGCTTCATTGGTACCGAATGCGATTGCTAAAAGTGTTGAAGAATATTTTCTTAATACAGTGATTTTAATGTAAATATGATTTTTGCATGTTTCATCCAATAAGTAACGTTAATTAAGTATGTAATGACAGAAATTCTTATTGGTGTTACAAATTCAAAGTTTGTACGCCCTTCTTCATTCAGGATAATAACTCATCTTCAGGATTCACTTGCTACTATTACACGAATTTACTTTTTATATAATTTTTGTGACAATTTCTTAACTGAAGCAGTTTGTTGGCAGTACTAATTTGCAATGAATCCTTAAAAAGGTTGATTTGAAAAAGAAACTATATAGCATAAAAGCGACGATGCTGAAAACCACAATTACGCCGCTCTACCTGTAAAATGAATATGTTAAATGTATGGGCTGTTCACGGCAAACTGAGCACTTTGGAAAGCCTTGCTTAAGATCTACTTGCTACATTGGGTGTTATTACCTGGTAAAATTAGCATTGCCGTGGGTCTGATAACTCTATTCATGCGTCGGTCAATTAAAACTTTTAATTACGAGAAAGTTAAATATCTCACTAATTTGCTCATTCTTACTCATATATGCATTAACACTTTAAAGACGTGGAACTAATTTCCCTCCGCAATTACCAATTTAACTGGGTTCATGTCAGATAGCGTGCCTGTTAAGATATATGTAGGGGGAGTGACGTTTTCCAAAGGTTCATATCGAGAGAGCTAGTTTAACCGTAAACAGCATATACCAAGGAGAGACGTGCAATAACTAAGAGCCCCGAGTATTTAGAGGATTGAGTTGACAGCAAGCTAGGCTGGACAGCTCTCTATACACTCGAGACGTATCGATTACTTATTGGTTGCTGTGATCAAGCGAGACCCTCGCACAGGACTGTTAAACACTCACACTACTAGTTCCTGCTTGTTACTGGCTAACAGTTGAAGGGGGCGTGTCTAAACAACTGTCGTCCAATCACAACAGCAGGAGGAAAGAACAGATGTTTGGAGTCTACTTCACCACCGAAAGAATTCGCGAAATGCTCGTGGCTCTAGCAATGACATTACTGGAAGACTCCGGAGTAAACCGGAGTCTCAGAGGCAACGCTGCCCGCACGCTCGGTAAGCGCACAATCAAACAGGGCGACGTCAGAGCACGTGAGGTTTCCATCGACATACGACTTCGCGTCCGTCGTTCGCCGCTGACACGCGACGTTCAAAGGGAATAAACGCGTCTTCCGTCGGCCTCCACTCCGGAGACGGTTTCGAAAACAGCGCAATCTAATACTCCCGCTCTCTTCCCGCCCCGCAGGAGATTTTTTTCCTTTTATTTTTATTTTTATCCCCTTCCGTTTTCATTACGTCACTCCCCGCGTCTCCGGAGGCGAAATTCTCGCGCCGAGGCGCACGACCTCTTCCCAGGCCGCCCTTGCTGGAAAGACCTCTTCCAACCGGAGCTCATGGGAGACAGGCACTTGAAGGAAGAGGCGGCGCGGACAAAAGGAATCTCTCCCTCGCTCTGCGCGGGCGTTGAGAAAGAAAAGGTTTCGGGTGAAAAGGTTGGCTGCGATGTGCCGAAGGAGTTGTGTTGGTGGAGTGGCGAGGGGCGGCGGCTGCAGCCAAACGAACCGGCAAAGACGTGCGTGGGATGGTATTAGGAGTTTTTTTCTACTTGTGCCCCGGGAGCTGGTTGGTACTTCAAGAGTCTGGGGGGGGGGAGAGAGAGAGAGAAGCGCCTCCAGACGTGTCCGTGGGCATCTGCCCGGCGACGCGCGAAGAATTAGACGACCCGCGTCCCTGTGACTGGAGGGCAAGGATTTAAACACGTCCCCGGGCGTTTGCGGCGAGCGCGAGTTTCCTGTTTTCTTAGCTTTAAGAAAAGGTCCAGTCTTAAGTACAGTACAGCATAAATACTCACTGAGAAATTTTCGTTTGAGGTAATATCACGTAAACTTCTCCTTCTCGACTACAATATTTAAATTAAACATTTTTTTAAAACACATTCAGACCCCGTAATTTTTTGTCTGTAATCCACAATACGAAGCTCAGTAACCAATGATCTTACCTGTCGCTAAATGATTCGCAAACGTTATTACTGGTCTAGGTGGTGATTGGTTCACATTACTGTAGCCGAACCTATTGCTTACAGCTCATTGGCTGTGACATCAAAACAAGTGTGGTGTCAACTTAAGTACAGCACGCATCATACAAATGTTTATTTGCAACACCTGAAACGCTAAATTAAAGTGGGTCTGTAAGGGTAAAGAGGAATTTTCTAGGGGTCACAATGCGCTTTTAAGAGACCGGATTAAGTTACTTCACTTGCCGCTAACTACATTGTTAAAATGTTTATAAAATGTCAAAGCACTGAAAAAATTCTCCTTATTAAAGTACCAACAGCAACAAGGGTGGTTTTTTTGTTAAGATTCAGTTCGAAACTGAATAGTGAAATGTAAACCAGTGAGTAATTTTTACTAGCTGATGTAACGGAAGACAATTATTGCAATCCATAAAGTATTTGAAAAATTAATTGAATAGTTCGATATACCCATATTTGTTCATTACGCAAGTTAAGATACTACGTAAAAAGATTTCACCACACTCTTTTCACTTGTAATTGCAGTAATTCCCTACCTGATTTTCTGTTGAAGTTAATTACAGAACGAATCCTGGCTCCCAGCAGTTAGTAGGATTCTGGTTAATCCGCTTAATGAAAAAAATTATACAAACTAGCAAACAAGTCTGAAATTCGATTAAAATCGCTGATTAGCAAATAATTAGAAATCTACCTTATTTACTTTCGATATTGCAATGATTACCGCTGATCTGCGCTACAACCTAGCGCAACGAAATTTGGAATGACGGACGATGTGTATTTATGTTCCAGGTGAAACGAATGATCATAAATATATATTTCCACTAAGAATTATTGAAATAAACACGTTTATTTACCTAACTTTTAATTGTCTACCAAAATATTATGACCAACCTCAACGTTCATCATTAAATCTTGCAGGTAATTCCCATGAAAGGTTTACGTTTGTAGATGTCACTATTATATCAAGTATAATTTTTCTACAGAAAGACCAACCTTCCATTATCCAACTGTTGCTGAGACAAACTTATCGAAATGCATGATCGAATTCACACCGGGCGCTGTGTTTGTGTAAGTATTTAGCACGCCAGCGATCCAAGTTCAACACCCTGTGGGTCCGAGTCATCCGCATTTTACTTACTTGCGATACACAGCGGGCGTTGCGATAACGGGGGGACTTTCCCGGGGTACTTCCACTTCCATTCCTATGAGACCATTGTCGTTTCAAATTTGTGATATCGCTTTATGTCCTACTTCAGTTGCTGCAGTCATTCCGGGGTTTCAACTGCAATAATTAAATTGCCTGCAAATCAATGGAATTTACTTTTAATGCAAACATGCACTTAAAATACCGAAAACGTTTTCGAAAGTGACGAAAGACGGAACTGATCTTTGTTCATATGAAATACGGGGCCTGTAAATTTTTCCTGCAGCTCTGAACATTGAGGATGAACAATTCTCTATCAATATTGAGCGTTATTTGCGACTGCAAGCAGGAAATTTTTGTTTATGCAGTCGCTTGGATATTCGTGTAAATAACACATCAAATACGAACGGATAGAGCCCCGAGTATTTCGCGGACTGAGTTGGCAGCAAGCTAAGCTGGAAAGCCCTCTATACTCTCGGACATTATCATTTTCGCATTGATTGCTGTGATCAGGTGAGACCTCTGTGCCGGACTGTTAAACACTCACTCACACTACTGCTCCCTGCTTATTATTGGCTCACAGTTAAAAGGGGCATGTCTAAACAGCCGTCGTCCAATCACTGCAGTAGGATGAAAGAACACGTGTTTGGCGTCTACTCTGACTCCGAATGAATTCGCGTAATATTTGTGGCCCTCCCAGTAGATAATATGGCAATAATTCACTTTAGTGCTACGGGACATGGGGAAAAAAAGTGCCATTCACGGAAAAATTATTAATTACAACCGTAAAGTTGATAAACAAAAATAATTTATTATGCACAGTGCAAAGTTAACATAATAAAAATAAACATTTGTGCGAAATAAAATTTTAACAGTTTTCCAGGAAAAACCAGTGAGTTCAAATAAAGTTTCGCAAATATTTACGGAACTGACATATCTAAGACAAACGACATATAAATAATTATACAAATATTCCACGAAAATTTTGCTAGTGTTCTTCCTTAATTTCCCGGAAATTTTTTAATACGAGTCCATTATTCATATATACGACGTATATTTAATATATATACATATATATAATAGGAAGAAGAAAAAGAGTAAACATTCGAAAAATTTTTGCATGATTTACCAAAATTCGATACGCTTTTCACATTAAAAGTTGTGCGAAATGACATCCACGAGCCTCACAATAATACACTCAAAGAAATTATTCGGAAATGTACCATATCAGTGTATACGCTTAGTGAGAAAGCAGAAGTGGTTATGTTTTCCCCTAATGGTAGCGATGCTAAACATTCCTATATCTGCAGCTTGATGTGTGCTATTATTACCATACAGTTTATAGTTTAAACACTTCCAGTTCAGTTTAGGAAGTTTACCAGAAAAATGTTTACAGCGTATGATCCACTGTTCGATCCAGTCGTTGGCGGGGTAAATTGGCGGACACCGTTATAGAAGGGTTTCCTCGGAGTACTCCAGTGCCCTCTTGCCCTCTCCTCATTCCTCCAATGCTCTACACTCAACGTCATATCTAATCTCGAGCAAGCCAACTGGCTCCAAATAACACAATCATATCTCGTCCTTGCAACTCGACATAAAAATAGGAAAAAAAATGTAGACTTTTCGTGAACTCTGTAAGATTTGTGAGTAATTAGAGAGTTATTTATGCCTCCGTAGGACTTCAATTTTAATATCGAGATAGAAAATAACTGAAATTAATAATTTCAATAATATGTAAATAATAATATTAGGAGTTCTAGCAACGAACAAATTTTGCTCGGAACGTCAAGTCACGCTGTCATATATCGCGACCAAACCAAATTGTTTGTGCTTGATATTAGTGAAAGCAGATGTTTATTAGACTACGGAATGTAGTTTCAACAACAAGTGATATCTGTCAAACGTGAGTGACTCACTTGTTGCATGCTGTTTACTGCCATGAGCAGTATAGATTATCAAAGCAACTTCTGTGCAACATCCATATACACGGTGGTCCACCTAACGCGGACACCCCCAACATTTCCAGACCATTTCAGATCACGAAATGCTGTTTTGGCAAAATTATATTACGTACGGGGGCAAGCAATTCGCCGCAAAGTGACTATTCATAACACGTGTATAGACATAAATAATATAACCACGTGCGATTTTTCCCAAGGAAACAAAACATTTATTTCAACGGCATCGGACATTACACGCAAAGAGAAATTCAGTGATATAGCATATGCAGTGGAAAGTAACACAGAAAGGCCAAGAAATAATGTGCAAATATGATTAAGTTAAGTGGGCCGGCAGCATGGGGCAGTTGACCTGTACTCACAGCTGTGAGCATGCAACAAACGCAGTGATACATCCTAGCGGGACCGTTTCCATATAGCAGTGCATTCTAGCGGGACCGTTTCCATATAGCAGTGCATCCTAGCGGGACCGTTTCCATATAGCAGTGCAGTGGTTACCAATGGGGCAAGGGGCATGGAATGCGATATTGGAGAAAGAAGAGCACCGCAGAGGAGGGATGATGGGCAATTTGAGTGCAAGTCTGATATCAATACATTACATTTTATTCATATACCAACGTAATTCAGGAGATTTGTTTCCTAGTCATTAACTGTACTGAGTACCGAGTGCATACAGTTACACGACAAAAATAGAACAATCCAACATAAGGAGACATGCAATCGCATCCGACCTCAGGTCACTCACTGACCTCAGGAGAGCATGCTGCAGCAGTCGCGACACACTTGCTGAGTCACTCGCGATAAAGATGCCTCGAATTCAGTGCTGTGAGCACCTTGCATCCTTAGATCAATGGCAAGATGTGTGACCTTAAAATGCCCATGTCATGGGTTCAAATTCCCGTCTATGCAGATAATTTATAGTGAGTGGTGTGAAGGTGCCCACATTACACACTGTGCTTTATCACCAAGCTGTACAAAATTTGAGCTAAAAAATGTTTCATTGCTCATACTCATATTAATAATATGAGTAGTAGATGCAAAAAATGTACACTTTAACTCCAGCAATAATTACTCTCTATGATATAATTGTAACATAACAGTTGTATAAGCTGGAGTGTTCCAATATGATGTAAGGCGCCAACATCATTTGGGAAGGGGGTACTCGAAAATAACAAAAAAATAAAAAATAAATAAAGATTGGGTTTCTCCAATTGGAGTTTTGCTGGTGTCAATATGAAGGCTGTAAAAATATATAACAGGTCACTGGTGAGGTGTAGTGGCCTGTAATCCTTCGAGGTCCCTGGTGTGGTGTAACAGCCCGTAAACCTTTTAAAATATTAAAAAATAAAGCTCATCATAGGTGAGATGTGCATTGAATGAACATTGTATGCTTTTTATGTACATAAAATAATGAACAAACATTGGACAGATTTTATATATGTTAAACGATGATAAATTTGAAATGATTAGCCTTCTTACAACCTGTTAAATATTTTTTGTAAATACATTAAGGTTAACATAATCATTCTCATTAACATAAAAACAATTTTTGCACTGCCAAAAAATAGAATCGAACAGAATGTGCTATCAAATTTTTAAATGAATGTGGTTATCTAGAGGATGATGCAAATTTGCTTACAAAAATTGATACTGAAAGGTTCGAAAATTCTTTAAGAATATTTTAAGAATATCAAACATTTATTCAATTGACGATTAACTCAATGAACCAACAATTAATTTAATCAATAAACCAAGGTGTGGGGTTAATTATGAGATACTTGTTGACCTTGATCACTAACCACAAAATGCAACAAAATATATTTAAATGCATTTTTATATGCAAATAATTGAATTAAAAAGTTTCCTGAAGAGGCTTTTAAATAGATTATATCCATATAGTAGTGCACTGACTCATGCATATATTCCAAACCAACAAAATAGTTTTGTTGACATTCATATCATTAAAATAGAACATTAGCATAATGGAAGGAGAACACACTCCTGAATATAAAGTAATTTTACTAGCAGTTTTGATTCATAAAATCAGCCATGCATTGGGTTTACAACATACAAATGATCGGAATGCAATTATGTATCAAATTATTAATAATGATTTATTTGATTTGCAAATAGCTGACATTCAGAACATACAAAACTTTTCTAGCCCACCCACACATAATAATTTTAATGGTAATGAACCAATTGAATGGTGTAACAATAAATACACAAAAACTTATTTTATCTATTGATCGTGATTTGTATATTTTTTTACAATAAAACATTTGGATAAAAAGCTTTAATGACAAAAAATAATTAATAAGGCCATTTTGATAGCGGAAATGTGATGAATATAAAATAAATACTGTTTTTAATTCATATTTGGAAAAAACTTTTACCTTCTATGACAAGGAATATTATGATGAAATAGATTAATGTTGTGTCCAAATAAAAGAAAAGTCCTATTTAGCCCGAAATTTCCTCATTTGCCAAATATGAGTCAGCTTTTAGATACACAAATGGATTACTGTATTTCTTTACCAATAAAACTTCCTGCGAATATAATGAATTTACAAAGAAATTTACTAGAGTTGGTAAAAATAATATTTCCTTGTTTGGTATAAAGTGTGAATATTATAACGAAATTATAAATAAAATAAAATTTATTGTTAGTGATTTCGAAAATTTAACTCCTTAAGAGCTATATTTATTAACTAATCTGGTCTATGTTCTTTAATTTAATTTTATTTTATTTTTCATCTCATTATTAAAAAAGGATATATATGAAAACAATTACTACTACTCACCAATTTCACTTGTGCATAATTTCGCATATAAAAATTGGAGTCAATGCTAGACATAAATATCAGCAAACTTATTTACTCTGGTAAACAGGTTTTTATGATTATTGATAAGGAAAATAATACTTGGTTTAAAGTTAAAGATATTGCGCAAATTTTAGAATGTAAAGATTCTAAAGGAGCTATGTGCTATCCAAAAACATATTATATGTGTAAGATAAAGCTAAATTAGATTAAATTAGTGGGAGCCAAAATGACTCCCCTAATAAATAATGAAAAAAATACAATTTTTATCACAGAATACTGTCTTTGTGATCTACCTATGAGTTCAAAATTACCAATCAATGAAAAGTTTAAAAAATAGGTTAGTCACTAATTTATTCCATTAATAAGAAAACATGGTAAATATAAAATTAAAAAAGATATAATGCATTTATACAAAGGTCAAATAGATCATATTAAAAAAAAGAATGAAATAAAAGATAATCATATAAATATAATGAACGAAATTAATGTTAATCATTTAAGAGATATACATAGAATTCTAAGTGACATGTGGGAAATTTAAAAGAGACCATTAATATGGCTTTCGATGTAATACATCGCAGAAATACCGAAATCAGATAAATGAACCCTCATGTGCTACAAACAAAAAATCCAAGTTTAAATACAAATTTTGTTCTTTTAAAATTATTTGATGATGATTGTGAGTGTGATTATTATGCCATTAGAACTCAAAGAAAAATGTTCAAATACAATTGCATAGAATTGAGGATATGCATCCAAATTGTGAACAATTATTGAGATTTGATTACAAACCAAATTCTATCAATTTGTATCAAAGAATTAAAAAAACATTGAATGGGTCACATAGTGTTTTTGTAACTATTTTAATATTGTCATAAATAACAATACTCAACAACAATTGTTTAATGATATTAATAATCCTTGTCAAATTGAATAAGAAGCAAATTTTTATTTTAGTATTATTATATTTTTTAGATTTAATATTAAAGTTGACACTACATTTGTTTTATTAATCCAAGCATTATGAGATTTATCAAAACCCAATCATTTTACATAATTTTATCACATTTAGTTTTTAAAACTTTTTCAACCAAATATTCATCACGGTAGTTTGTTTTCATAATTTTGTATTCATGAAAACTACCCTTTGTTTCTTCTCCATTGGTATATTTTAGTTTGTAATTTGGCACATCATAATTTAAAACTTCAAAATTAGTAAATAAGTCTGTAGTCCAATTAGCTGTATAATGCTTTTCAAATATATGTTTATTTTCGCTAATGCAGACAATATCACCAACTTTATATTTTGGTTCAGACACATTTGCAAAATCTTGTTGTCTAAATTTTTTTTTTATTTTTCATTTACTCTGGTAAGTTTCATGCTAATAGTACTATGTTTTGTATAGTGTACTTTAACGAAATCATCTAATATATTTGCCCATATATATGCCATTCAAAGCAAATTTTTCCCACATTTTATTTTTCATTGTGCGATTATCTTTCTACAACACTAGCTTTAAGCTCACTGAATTTAGAATAGTGATTGATGTTATGTTTTCACATAAGATCTTTTAATATTTTATTATAAAATTCGGACCCATTAACACTTTGTAAATTATGGGGTTTTCTTTTAGTTAGTATACATTGTAAAGCATTTGCTATATTTTTAACAGTTTTATCTTTTATAGGTATACAAATGCATATTTTGAAAAACATCAATAATTGTCATAATATATGTGTATCAATTGTTTATATTGGATATGCCCTTTAAATTCCCGGTTCTCAACAAGATCAATTTGCCATAAATCATCAATACCTTACGAAATTACTTTTCTTCTTGGAAACTTTCTGTTTACTGGTTAATTATTCCTTCTCTTACATTGGGCAATTTTTTTTTTTAATTTTGATTTATTATAATTACATATTGAAAATTTACTTTTCTGATGTAATATTCCATTTTTAGTATTTACATTAAAAGATAAAACATCACCTATGTTAACATCAAAAAGCTTACTATAATCCATTTTTTTAGAACACATAATAACAGGTGAATTGATATTAACAAAAATTATTTTATAAACAGTACAATCCACCAAAAAAGTAAAGAAAATATGATTCATATCTAAGTGAAAAATATTATTTGTTGTATCCCTCTTTGCAGGTAAATAAAATATATGAGATTCTTCTCCTTTAAAAATTTCAACTTCCAAATTAAGAAGTGTTTCACAATAATTCAAAACTGACTGGTTTAAATGTCTTTATCAAAAAGTCTTTTACTGACTGCATATTTTCCATCTATAGAATGAGCCATATTATTAATTATAAGATTATGAAAAGAAACATAATCTGTTGTATAAACATAAATTTTACTTATTTGATAACGTAAAGCAGAAACAATAATATTATATTTTGATTTTACATATGTGTTTAATTCCTTAGCATTAGTGTCAGAGTTTTTATTTAAAAATTTGATTAATAGTTTCCCAAATATATCAGTCATCTAATAACAAAGAAATTATATCATTAAACTTAAAACCTCTCAAAAAAGGTGTAATACAATTAAACATAAATGTCCACAGATAACTGAATTAAAATTCTGAATTCTATTATCCTTGTAATAAACATTTCTATTTTTGAAGTAATTACATAAATTAGTAGGATTATTGCCCCCAAATGAATAAAAATAATTAAACATAGTTTTTTTTTTTAATTAGCAAACCCAATCAGTACCTGGGTTTGTTGAAATGTCAAAATTAACCACATCACATTCATTTTTTAGCATTCTTTTTGGTAATTCATCAATCATGTAAATATTTCTGATTTTGGTATATTTAATATTCTTACACATTTTCAATATCGATATTACGTAATGGGGATATATTCCAATTTTTTTGGCCTCCCTCTTTTTTTTTTTTTGGAGACAAAACCACTTCCTGATTTATTTTCCATTGCTAAATTGTCTCTTTTTCTTCTAATTCTTTTAAATTTCTTTCTAGTTTGTTAAACAGCTAAAGCACCAAGAGCAGCTAAAACTATAATTAAAAACGGTAAAAAAAATCCATGATGTAAACCACTTCTAGATTTTCTTTTAATACATTTTTTGATTATTAGAATTGGTAAAGTTAATTTAACACCTTTTCCTTCTTTTAATTTTTAATTTTTTCTTTCAAATTGATCTTTTGTTAAAAATTCATCTATACCCAAATCTCTGAGTTGATCTATGGGTATAACAAAACTTATATTTGTCTTCATTTATAAGTAAAAAAAATTATAATGATTATTAAATATTAATGCCCCATACTAATTTTCTTTTTGTAAACATAGTTGAAGCAACAGCCACAGAAGCAATTTTTCCCACCGATTGGAGTATATTTACCTAACAATACTTCTTTTGCTCCTTTTTGTAAAATTTTGACAGCTTCATGTCTAGATTCTAAATCTTTATGATCTCTATAAGCAATGCCATGACATTTATATGCTCATCTAATTTATTTATTCCTGTATCTCCTTTTTCAAACCTTTCCTCTAATTTTGTAAATGGACCACAAAAATCATAACGAGGCAAATGCATTCGGGTATATTTAATTAATTTAATGCCCAATTTATTATAGCGCTTCTTTGATGTTCAGAATTCCAAAATGAATGTGGATTTACATTTAAAACTCTTATAAGATAAGGAATTCCTTTTGGATTATTAACAACAAAATCAGGACACCGTCCATCAAAACAAATTCGTTTGGCAAATTGTTGTATTTTTTAATATCTTCTCCAGATCTAGGATTTCTTGGATGTGTTTAGGATCTTTTGGGTGTGTTTAGAATTTATGTTGATTGTGATTTTTTATATAGTTATAATAAATTGGTTTAATTATATTTATGTTTTTCTAACTTCTATTCGAGTTTATTTTCTATTTTGGATTATACTTTTGGATCGCAACATCGGTATCTAAAACAATTCTCGTGTATTTTTCATAGTCACTATCAGTGAAATTATCAAGATTTTCTTCTTTTTCTTTTGTTAACAAATTAGAAACTGCATCCCTTAAATTATATTCTTTATTTTTAACAGATATTTTATCATCTTCTATCTTAATTTTTGTGTTACCTATGTAGAAATGTAACCCTTCTGCACGTAAACCATATTTAGTATAAAAATAATTTCATTCTTTTTGAAATTTCTTTTCCGAGATTTATAGTAGAATCGTACGCTGCATGTGGTAAATTTTTAAACGATACAATTCCCATTTGCGCTTCCAAATTAAGAGATTTTTGTACTGAAAATAATCCTCTTTCAAAAGATGTTTCTTCTGGAGTTGGTGGATATACTCAATTTTTTGCTGCAACTGGAACTTGCATTGTTATTAAATTTCTATTTTATTCACTTACTTATTCTACTATTTAAAAATTTTTGTATTTCTCAATAAGTAATTTAACTCGAGAAACTGCCTTTGAATAATCTTTCATTTATATATATATGTATGTATTTTTACTTATAAATGAGTTATAAAAGTATCGAGAGTTTTGAGTTTTGAAAGACAAACTTTTCCTCCAACTGATCTAAGTATGGGGAATTTAAATGTTTACATAAATAGAATTGAATTTGATATTCCTATAGGGGATGGATTTATTTCCTAAATTATGCTTATGTTCAAGAGCAATATAGATTACTTAAAAGATATAAAGAAGGAGATTAGGCAAAATAAGCAAAATTATATAATATTGTTGTTTGTGCTAACATTTTCCTTTTCAGTTTTCTAGAATAGAAATCTCAAAACATTATTGAGGCTGTTGATTACCCAGGTTTATCTTCAACAATAATGGATAACTTGTTAAAATCTAGAAGTGAACAAAATTATTTAGAATTTACTGGTGTTGATAATAAATATCATGTAAAATATGTTTACAGTGATAAAACAAATGAAATAACCTATCCACTGTGATATATGTTTGGTTTTATTCCAGATAACAATGAAATTTATTGGAAAGGTTGTTATAAAATTACTTTTATTCGAAATTCGTCTGATAACAATTGTTTATTTGTTTATGACACTAAGAACGCAGGTGGTGCAGTTCAGAAAAGTTATGCTGATATAGGTAAAATTGTTATTCAAAAATTAGAATGTATGTGTCCTATTGTTGAATATGAACCAAACACATCAATTGCAATTAAAGAAAAAATATGCAAACACCCAATAATACCTATTAGTTTTAATTATTGGCAATTTTTATAACAGAAGTTCCTGCTGGAACAACCGTTTTTAACTTTCATATGAAAGATATTTACAATTTGATATGCCTGATTTTGTAATTGTGGGATTTCAAACTAATAGAAAAATTCGTGCTGAACAGTATGTACCCTTTTCTATGTTTGGTCACTGTAATGTACGAAATATTTATGTTAAAAATGGAAGAAATGAGATCTTTCCCAAAGAAAATTGGAATTTAGATATTGAAACTGGCCTTTGTGATACATTTTTTCTTGCTTATAATGATTTTATAAATTCAAAACAAAAAACTAGATACTCTGTATATAAATAATGAACTTTATTATAAACCAACTGTACACACTCAAGGTAATAACAATTATTTTTTTCATTTTGGGGGCGAAGATCATTATTTGTTATTGATTGTTTATATAGAAAAACAACTGTAGTTAAATAAAAAACAATTATAAAAATTAGTGTTGGTTTTTATAAGGCTGTTGGAGCGGGAACAATTTACAATGTTGTTCTAATAAGCCAAATCAATTTAGTTTATGATTATTTGAAAGAGAGAATTACTGAAGATATATATATATTTATATTAATAAATGGAGTATGTAAACGATTTTACGGAAATAACAAATTGTTTCTATAATTTTATAGAAATCTTTTAGACGCTTAGTTAAGTTGTTTAAAAGAATAAAAAATAATTTTGTTACCATGCAGTTTGACTAACATTTTAAAAGAAGGTTCTAAATCAACTTTTCCAGCGTACATCATAAATGTAAACTCTCCCGAACTCTGAAATATAGTTTTCAAATTCTATCGAAATCTATCAAAATTACAGTTAATGATTTTAGATAGTGTTTGCGATGAAGATGAACTTCGGGAAATTGGTGACGAATTTGAACATATAGAAGAGTTTAAAAAAAAAATTAGTAGAGCTTCGAATATAATCTATAATGAATAATAACATAATATTTCATTTAATTTTATCCTAATTTGCATAATTTAAACTTATATTTTCTTAATTTTTTTGCTTTATTTAACTTGCATTTTCGGGTCTAAATTTGGGTGATTTGCTGCATGAGCGCCTTATTTTCCTAATTTTTTGCGCGAGATACAATTAATGTTCACTAACTCGTGCAGGATTTTGTGTGTAATTTTTATTTTGTAACATTTTGGAAGTAAAAAGTATGAAAGTCGAGAAAAAATCAAGGATTTAAGGGGGGAAATGTATTGTACTGGTCCTACCCATATATTACTTTTATATTGTTCTGGCAACGTCCTTAACGAATATATTTCAGGCGGTACCTTCGGAACACGAAATTCCCGGGTCGAATGATGGGTAATCCATTACGATTTCCGGTAATTTTTGGTGTATCTCAGGGAATCTGGTTTGCCACTTCGTAACAGGGCGGAAAAAGTATAAGTTCGTTACTGAAACTGTAGGTAGTAGGAACGCATCGAAACAAAAAAACAACCTTAGCTCACTCAAATTTAATGTACTCAACTGAATATCGTACAGGAAGGTTATTTTTGGCTGGTACCTTTCTCTACTAGACTTATTATCCAGTTATCTTCTCTGTGGTTATTTGATTCGTAAACCATCATACTACTTCTCTAATACTACATTCTAAATACGGAAAAAGAGGCTGCATCTCGTTGGATGTAATAGTGAAAAAATAAATAAATAAATAAATTAAAAAAATTGTTTAATGCAACATATGAAACCATAAATTAAAAAGGTCTGAAAATTTTAACAGAAAAGTTAGTTAAAACTTTGGTAATGTTTCAGGTCTTTTTCTGTGTCTCAGTATGCACCATGAACTATATGCTCGTTCGACAAACGAAGTTGGATCATATAATTGAAACCGACGATTTTTTTTTATATTCTATAAATAAGCTTACCTTTCTCATCCACAACATGGGAAAATGTTCGAATTTTCTGCCACAAATGTTATTGTTATGGCTGTTGGGTTTTCAAGATATTGCTCGTCGTCATGGGGAGAATGAGAAGGACTCGACCTCGCCCATACTTTTGTCCACGTCGGTGGACACTCGCTCGCTCGCGACGGATATATGGGACCGGATGATGTTTGTCGCTTACAGCGTGCGGTCGATAAGCGGCAGATGACGGTGTGCTGCGGTGTGGCCCGTATGCCATGATCAGTTTGCGAAGTCCGGCTCAGAATGTGCCAGCGTTTGAAGGAAATCCTAGAACTGTTTTGCGTACACCGAGGAGCAGTTACGAAATACCTGCTTAAGGGAATCTTCCCACGTCATATGGCGATATTGGTTTCCGAAATTACCCAACTAGCTACGAACCTTACACTGGAGTACAGACAAAACAAGGTAACTTCCTGCTCATGAATACGTCGCAATATTACTTCTGTCAAATGTTGGCAATATCAGTATCGTTACATAAATACAAAGTTCGTAGTTCAGTCGTTACGTATGTACTGCTGTGTAAGGTCAATAGCTGTAGTATCTCAGCGGTTTATTCACACTTTTTGAATCAAACCTTCGACGAATCACCTCATGCACGACGTGTTTGGTTGTTTCCTAGATATGTCATTTATCACAAGCATTTTATACTACTGTTAACGTAAAAGTAGGACCTTATTTTTGGTTAACCTGACAGTTATTTTCATTAATTTACAAATTATAATATTTGATGTGACCGTGAATGGACTAGGATAGTTGGATATAGGGGTAGTTTCGGAATAATTCTCTTTAAAAATATGAGCAAGTTAGGCGAACCAAGAATTAAATACCACCGAGGAAGGTTCTCCTTGATGTTTTCTACCAGCGAAGTGAGCAGTAGTTGTTCCCTCAACCGCGTGTGAATATTTACATTCCTATGGACGCGGAGACTAGCGTTCATGCTTATGTTCGAGTTTGAGGATTAGTAGGACGCCTAGCAACGAGGAATTTGACACACATGATGGTATAGTGAGATGTTGATGGATATGCAACGAAATACAAAGGTGTGGGGATCTGTAAATCCCCGAGAAAACCATCCGAGAATCGAACTCCGGATCGCCTCACCGCGTTTACCACGCGAATTCTACGGGCCCGCCATGCCTCTGTCAAGTGTATCTGTCAAGCTGATGTAGGATATTCGCGGTTAATTGAATACCCCACTTATGATCTCCATGTCGAACCGTTTGTATCCTTCCACTTTACGTAAAATTTACATTGTCTTTGGCCTTATAACTTTATTTATATATAACTTTATTTACTATATAAACCAACCTATCCCATTAAAATAAACACAAAATAAATTAAATCAATCAATTCTCCGCATATTTAAACATCACGCTTATTTCGAGTTTAAAAGGTGGAACTACTATTTATACAGTACTGCCAGCTTTGTTGCGAGCCTATTAGTCAATTTTTTCCTCAAAACAGGCGAAGTTCATGGCAGGATATTTCTTTGTAAAATTGACTTGAAGGTGCTCACATAATCGGGAAAAGCTATGGAAACTTAAATTCATTACTCCTGTTGTAAAATCTTACACTAAAATATACAGAGCAATGCGAGGCAAGAAGCTTCGTCACATATGTAGTCATGTTGGCATATTTAAATGTGCAGGGTTAATAAGGTACTTGTCATGTTTTATAGCTAACAAGCAGACATGGCAGTGAAAAAGAAACGTCTACCCAACGCAGAGTTCAACCTGACAAGATGCCCGACGCTTGTCGTCGCGTCTACCTGCTCCACACACTTGTATGGCTGGTTGCGGTCCGCAGCTTGTAAAGCGCTTGACCTAAACGTCAGTGACACGTCGTAGTATCGTTATTGGAGAACAATTATGTTATTGAGAGAAAGCTTGTGATTGGTTATTTATGTGATCATGTGTTTTCGATTATTTTGGAGACCTGGCCTGCGACTCTGAGCGGGAGGTACGCGGGAGGTGTTTTAGGCCGGGTATATAACGCGCGTGGCGAATTGGCTGAGGAGGCACTGTGCAGGACTTCCGTGTTAAGTATAATTCGGGACTTGTTTATTACCAAGTGGTGAGTTGGAAAAATTTCTGCAGAAAGAAGTGATGGATTTAAGTCTCCGGCAGTACTTAAAATTATTCTGCAAAATGAAGTGAGGGACTTAGTTTCCGGTAGTAATGCGTTTGGACTTGGAATGTATTAGGCAGACTGAATGAAGGACTTAGTTTCTTGTGGAAGTGAGTTGGAACTTTGCACTTACTGGCTGGAATCGTTGAATTAGTATTTGACGAAGACTTAATGGGGACTTATGATAAACTTAGTTTTTGGCGAATATCTATTTTGGGATTTGGGACGTGCCGGAGAAGAGGGACATAGACTTCGTAGACAGGATGTGAGGAATGGACGGTGCTTCTCCGAAGTTACCCTAATAAGGAAGGGGAATGTACTACGGTATATGGGGAAACTATCTTCGGCCTTGCTCTGTCTGGAGTGGGATGGAGAAGCAATACCACCACCTTTGGGTGTAAGGTGAGGGGAATAACCTCGAATTACTGTGTATTGTGAATTGGTGTACGAGAAGTATGTAATAGAATAATGCCAACATGTATGGTGTCCGGCGAGGGGAATACTCTCGGCTCAAGTGAATGCATTAAAGGAGTTGCTTGGTGTGGATGACTGAAGGAAAGGGCAGATAATAGGTTACACTTATTTATTATGCGAAATCGTCACTTCTACAGTCAACGGCCTTGGCAGGCGATGTGATATTACAATATCTTAAGTGTTTGTCGTTTTTGTATGGCTAATGATATATGGCTGGCATGTTTGTGTATAGTATCGCAATACCCGAAGTGTTTGTTTTTATTATGGCTAGTGATGAATTGTTATCGTGTTTGCTTGTACCTATCTGTATTGTATCCACAATTAGGAATGGCATTATTAGAAAAAATTTGTAGTAACGCCACAATTACATGTTCAGAACAGACCACAATATATGTTGTTCATTTGTGATTATTCCCGCACCATCTGTAAGGTGAAAGTTCATTTGTCAAATTTATCGTTAAACTTTCTAAAAATGTTTTTATTTGGAATTACTGTTTCACGTACCCTTCCTCGTCCTTGTTAAGATTTGTGCAGGAGCATGGTAGAGTTGAGAGGGAAGTTATGGTGACTGTGGGTCCGTGAACAGTACCCTAACTGTTGCCAGTTATTCACGTATAATAATGTTGAGTTGAGATATTTGGAATTACTGTTTCACGTACCCTTCCTCGTCCTTGTTAAGATTTGTGCAGGAGCATGGTAGAGTTGAGAGGGAAGTTATGGTGACTGTGGGTTCGTGAACAGTACCCTAACTGTTGCCAGTTATTCACGTATAATAATGTTGAGTTGAGATATTTGGGCGGCTCTTAACAATGAGATCTTGACAGCTGATGAAGGAGAAATGAGGTGAGAATGGAGTAGCGCCGGTATACAAGGGCGGGGGAATGGGAGACCCCCGAGAAAACACGCTGACTAGCGGTATCGTTCGTCACGATTCCCACATGCAAAATTTCGGAACTGACCCGGCCGGGGATTGAACCCGGTTCGCCTTGGTGGGAGGGGGGAGAAGTCCAGCCGCTGAGCCACCGCCGCCCACATAACACTTCTGATAACATAATAATTCACTGGTCTTATTTTCGCGATTCGGTGTCAGTTTCTAAGTACTCCAGTATTGCTTACATTATATTATGTTAGTTTACGAGTCAATGTATTTTGTTAGTATTTTAAACCGTGGAACAAGTATCATGTCAGTTATATTGGATGGATACCATTATGCGACGGAAGAAATTCACTATAAATGATCAACAATGATAAAAGTATTTCTCTCATAACCAAACATTTTTATTGAATAATCCCGACCAGTTGTATAAACCAAATTATTTAGTTGAATGCAGAGGCTGCCATAATAAAGAAACGACTATTTCATATTAGGCAAACAAGGATTGATAAGTACAACAGGATATAATATTTACTTTAAATAAATGTTAACATGGTATGTTTTCAAAAGTGTAAAAACCGAACACAATACTTCCCATAAATGCTAAGTTAAACTCATGTATATACCGGCAGGTATATACATTAATTTTGGCCATTACTGCACTAAAAAATAGTGTTATTTGCATAAAGCAGGAGATGCAGAGGAAATAAGATGACTGCGTATTCACGAACTGTCTCGACAGGAGAAATGTTGGTGAAAATTATTTCTTCCAATTTTGCCAAAAAAAAATACTTAGAATTTTAATAAAAGTAACTACTATAAATACTTTCTTTTTAAAGAAAGCGTATACACACGCTCAGTACATTTAAGAAACATCTCAAGTTATACAGGAACGTCAGAAAGGAAGACTCCATGGCCATCCACTAAACGATAAACTTTGGATAACTTTCTATCAAATTGTCATCAAGTAATTGACGTTGCACGTCACGTGCGGCAGCAAATTACTGAATTTTGGTTAGACATAAGTTTATTACGTTTCTTAATAACGCGATCAGATATAGACGATACCTTAAAATTATGTAAGCGAAATTCACGAGTTATTCCGTATTCAAATTATATAATTAACTTACTATTTGTACACGTCGTTGTGCGAGCAAATCAACAGATCTTCAATTCATTTCAATAAAGCCATCTAGGTTCTAAATCGCTTAAAAATACATTCACATCATAAAAAAGCAATTATCATGTAAAATGTACGTTTTAATTTACGTGAAAAATTATACCAAACTAATGAACATCAAAAGCAATAACTTGTAAATATGTCTCCATAAGCAAAAATATTACAAACGTGAAGAATCTCAGAGAGATTTACGTTTATTGGATAATGAAATGTCCTTGCATTCCTGATGCGCAGTTGATTTTCGCATGTGGGAAACATAGCTGACGTTGCCAGAGACCATTGTTTTTTTTCTCGGTTTACTCTAGTTTCTCCTAACGTTGCCATTACGTCATTGCTCCATTTCTATCTTATTTACTTCCCCACTTCCTCCTTCGCCTTACCTATACGTAGGAAAAATGCCAGTCTCACAAATTTCTTCTCCACACTGCATTTCCTATACTACATTTACGGATACTTCGAACTTTCCTGAAGCCCTGTTAAAAGTTCTACGTCCAGGATATTCCTCCGCCTCAAAGTTTAGATGATTACACCATAGGGCCAACGCACCGCATTCGTGCGTACTCGGTGTAATATTATTTTGCATAAGAACTATTTCGTACTAGGCATTACCAACATACCAATTTTCTTTCAGTGTTTTATTAATATTGGATATAAATCAAATATTAAAAACTTATAGATAGAGAAAATAGAAGTAAAATTAAAATTTGACAAAAAATAAAGTACTTCTATGTTAACACAAGTATAAAACGCTTGTGACGTATTGCATATTGAGGAAAGAACTAAACATGTCATACGCGGAGTGTTTTTCCCCAACGGTTCCATTAAAAAAGTGTGAAGGACACCGCGAAGATACTCTAACAGTAAATAGTGCTAGTTTTGCCAGGCATTTTTCTTCACGCCATAGCATATCTAACTCGCGTTACGTTCCGCAGGTCTCCACTGGAACTGATTCTTGCCCAAGTGTGATATTCCTGTGCCGTTCCTTAATATGAGCATTCCTGAATTCTTGCCCATTAGCTTCGTGTCCTACTTGGTCTCCGGGCACAAAATTAAATGAAGACTGGAGCTGTTATTATTTTTACCGCATTTGTTTGCCGCCATAAGAAAAAAAAAATCTAGTTCAAGCGACTTGGTGGAACAGATAAATGGAAGTTTCCGTGGTAGTAAAAAAGGACCATTAGAACGCCAGAAATATATTAATTGAACCACAGAATAAAACGTTTAAAAAATCTTTCAAAACAGAGATGTTAAAATTAATTTGTAGTTCAGAAACACATTCACATTACATGGCTCCGTGTGTTACAGACGATCGGTGTCGGTTATCGCATCCATCAAAATGTGCTGAGCAAAGCTAGATGTCTGAGTCAAATAGTTGCAGATTGAATTGCAGTTAAAAATAATTTTTAGGAGGGGGTGAGTTCGGTCCTATAGAAGAATTGTCGTTCTACTAGATTTTCATTTTATTGCCAGCTTTATTGTGGGACGATAATCTTAGGCAGCACACTTACTGTGTAAAGGATATTCTACTATAGGCTGTTCACTGTAAAATGAGCACTTCTGAAAGCTCTGCTTGAGATCTACTTGTATGCACTTTGTGTATTTTACGCCTTGTGTAAAATTAACATTGTCACAGGTCTCATCACTTTATTCACACTTCGGTCAGGTGAAACTGTGGAATTATTGTAAAAGAAAATATGCTACAAACCTGGTCAACTTTACACTTCGATGTATAAAAAAACGGAAAGCGAAAAAATAATTTAATTTATCACAAATTGTCACCTAACACTTTTTATTGGACGTTAATATATGTAACTACTTTCGATCCATCATTACCAACTTTATTGGATGCATGTCACTCATTGCGCCTATTAAAACATATGCAGGCAGGGGCAGTGACTTTTTCTAAGGTTGATTTCCAAAGTGCTCACTTTATCGTGAACAGTCTTTGGAATGTTTTCTGTAAAGTCAATGTTTGCGAGCAGATGTGGGTCATAATAAATAAATTTTCTGAGAATGCGACATTTTGTCATAAAATATCAAAATCAATTATCATATTAAATGTTTTAAACGAGAAATAAATAGTATAAAAGAAAAAAAACAGTTTTTTCTCAAGCGTGTAACAGATCTGACTGCATAGCTACGGTAGCACGACGGAAACACTGCAAGTCAGTTCAGTGCTTAGCACGTAGGAGCGATGGGGCATTAAATGCGTATGTCAGTGTCGTCCTTACCGCTCCCCGGCTTGTACGTCTCGAACGCGCAAAACAACTTCCGGTTTAAAGTACTATTAACCTATAATTCGGTTCTAAAAACTAAACACACTCGTGGTTTATCCAAGATTCGCACTCGTAATCTTTGCGATTCGAAGGCTAGGAAGGCAACGTCTAAAGGAGGTTTGGCGTGAAGCTGGCCAGGCAACTCCCATTACCTCATTCTCCTTTGTTCCCGACCCAAGAGAGCAATCTCTAGAAGTACCTACTTTTACGGCGACTTCCTTATGTTACTGTTAGCCCATTACTTTATCCATTTATCTGGCTGTTCGACCGATAGGCCAGAGTCTCAGGACACATTGTTTATGGCCCACTAATCATTTAGTTACTGCGTTTACTGCCTTCATCGGCTACCGTGTCTCATTCAGCTAATGTGCCATTCCGTTTATTGTACGGCGGTCTTAGTGCTGTCTCAACCCCCCTGCAGTTCGGCGAAAGTGGAGACTGGTAGTGTTTGACCGGCTTATTTACAGTTATTATTGTTCCATCGCGCTTGTCGCACTTTTTCACCCAACTGTATATTTCTGCTCACAGTCCGTACGCAATATAATAGTAAGCACCCACCATTAAGTTAAGCTGTTGTTTCCACGTCAAGCGTATAAACGCAGAAAGCTACGAACCTATTAATTATCAAATGAATGCTCAGTATCCATTATCGAATACCCTGGAACTTAATTTGCACTCTGTTTATCTGAGTTTATACGTTTATTTCTGCTAAGTCTTCTGAATATACCGAAGACGGTACCATAGAATTATGAAAGACACAATACAGGAAAGCAGGAGTGAAAAAGCTTCTCCGCATTTTTTTGAGCGATTTTATTTTCACAACACAAGTAAACTATATACTTGTTTCCGCTTAGCGCCTTTGTGCGATGGGACAAGTAATTTACTATAACAATCGCTATTTAACTTTCTAAGACGAAACGCATGCCAAAGGCGAGTGATGAAAGGGATGAACGATGACTGATGAGCCTTTTCTTTTTCCTTTAAAAATTTTTATATAAACACAACACTACAGCAGCCTACGTCATCGTTCCCGATTTGTTTCCTCATTACTGATAACCTCTGGGTCTGAGGTCGCTAAGTCATATTCGGAACTTGAGTTAACGGGTTCGAATTCCGCATAAGTTATGGATGATTCCTAAGTTATTTTGGTTTAGTTAAGTTTGTAAACTCTCCTCTCATTAAAATTCCTTCATAAAACCAGCTCGTTTTAAAAGGAATAATAAATAAAAAATCAACGATCCTTACTGGATATAGTCATTGTGCTATCCCTTGATTAAAACGTTCTTCGGACTGTACAGAACCGCCCTCCAATCAACCAGAAGTTGATTCACAGTTACTCCAATCTTTTTTTAAATCTTTCTAAAGTTCTACTTCCCGGATATTCCTGCGCAACATGCAAACATAGATGTATAATGTATGGATAATTTCACCAAATGTACAGCATACCGCATTCGTGTGCACTCAGTGTAATACTATTTTGCATAAGAACAGTTCCATACTAGACGTACCAGCACACATATTTTTTCACATTTTTTATTTTTATTAGTTATAATAGAAATACTACAAATCATAGGTAAAATATAATTAACGTTAAAAATCTAACTAAAAACTACGCACTTTTACTTTAACAAATGTAGGTATGAAAAGACACTTGGTATATATGGCATATTTAGTACACAAACAAAAACGTTATATATAGGGTTAAATATCAAGGAACTGGGTTTAAAAGTGTGAAGCAGCCACGAATTGATATACCAATTATTAAGTGCCCTCAATTTTTTATTCTGTGCTTGTCTTCAAAATTGTCTCAAATTTTGTCAATTGAACTCACAAAAATCATGTGATCGTACGGTGACGTGACTTTGCTCTCATTTAGTTTTACAACAAATTTGTGGTTTAATAATATAATATTTTTGCGTAACTTGATTTTACCGATGTATGGAAATCTGCCAAAAAACTATACTAACTTCAAAGCACTCATACGTATAAACAACGCTATATGTAGATTTAGAATTCTTACATACAGTACTTCAGACATCTACATATAGTCTATTCGCGATTTCTTTACACTTCTTAAATGAAACCTTTGAAAAATCACACCATGTATGGCGTGGTTAGTTATTTCCTAAACATGCAATTTAAAATAAAAGTAACTTAATTTTCGTTAAATCGAATCCTAACCTTTATGTTAATTTTAAATTGTAATATTTAATTAATAATAAATATCTACAAAACAGTGAGAAAACGTGTGCGTTGGTAGCACCTATAGTAAGAAATAGTTCTCATGTAAAATATAATTACAACTGAATGCTCACGAATTCGGTGCGTTGTCCTCTGGTGTGATTTTATAGACTGGGTTAAGCATTATTTTAATAATGCGGGGGGGGGGGGGGGGGTATATTCTTTAAGTACAATTTTAGCAGGGCTTCAGAAAAGTGTGAAGTAACCGTAAATGGACTAGTATTCGGTCACATTGCGAGATAATCTGTATTTCTCATACGCTGCTACTGCCAAAGCCCCTCCACAACATGATAATCCGGGATTTACTTTGAGTCTGCATAAGTCGTAGAGGATATTTGCATACCAACTGCACATTCCTTACACGTATTACTATTATTATTATTATTATTGTTATTCCACTGGCCCAGTTAAAACCGCATAGCTTGAATTCATGGTATGAAGGATTTTAAAATAAAATTGTTCTTTGAAATTTTAGTACATTCAATATCATCTTCTCTCGCAACTACAGTATCTTAAAACGATAGAACCAAATGGTTTGCAATCAAAATGTATGGGTTTGTTAAAAGAGTAAACTGCCACGTAACTAGAGTTCAGTTAGAAATACAGAGGTAGAATAGGCGGTTATACCGCGAACTCCAGTCGCGCACGACAGCAAAATGGCGTCACTGTCCAGCAGAATGCTGGAACCCCGTTCGCCAATCAGCGCCTCATAATCTACTCGCCAGCTGACAGCCCGACCAATGGTGACCCTTTTATAGGGTGCAGTAGGCAATCAGACACCATACCTGTTCCCAGAGCCCCGCGCAGCCAATCAGAGAATGCACACGCGCACATATAAGGAAATGCCACACAAATGTCGGCTTAGTGCACTCGTCTACATACTTTGCGACGCAACTGTAATGGATGCGTTATCTTAACAGTTATTTTGGGAATAATTTAGACAAAGTCAAGGGCATGAGCAGAACAATGTGTCAGCACAGAGTACTTGAGAATACAGAAGTGAAATAGCAAATGGATCTCCAGCCTCACACGGCACCCCAATGACATCGACAGGAAAACTTTACGAGCCTAGTTAAGCCGTAAGCAATAAAATATAACATAACAAACTCTTGTTAAAAGCTTCTATCTTAATGAAAATAATACGGGTGGGCGCCCTCTAATTGCATAAGACATTTCTATTTTCAGGCTTCAAAGAACCTAGGTACTGCGGTGGTGTAGTCGTCAGTGTACTCTTCTCCTACCCAGGCGAACCAGGTTCGATTCCGGCGGGGTCGCCCCCTGATTTTCGCATGTGGGAATCATGCCGACGGTTTACTCGGGAATCTCCCGCTTCTCTCCGCCCTTGCATTCCGGCGCTGCTCCATACTGACCTCGCTTCAACCTCATCCGCTCTCAATACCTCAATGTTAAGAGGCGCCAAAATTTCTTCACGCACTCGCTCTTTCATGGTGATGGTTAATTGAGCAGTGCGATTAAATATTCAAAAAATTGGATTTTTTTTACTAAAATTACCCAAGGCACACAGTTTTCCTTTAAAAGGAGCGTATAAGTTCTATACGCAGCGATACCATAATTTCTGCATGCTGTTGTGTTCTTGCAATCAGGTCTTGCTATAGCCTGATCGCATTTGCCAACATATATCCCGGTAATTGTGACACGAGCACCTAAAACCACAGCAGAAGGAATCCCCTCCAATTGATCAGGAGGCGTGGCCAGTTGTTAGTCAACACGCGCCCTAAATGAAGACAGGAAGCGCGCGGCTGGTGGCGTATTAGTCGCCGAGACACTGCACCATGAAGACGTCAGGAGACGGTGTGTGCCGGCCGTCCTAGTAAGACTACAGACATCGACCTTCACATACATGATTAAGGCAAAGACTTTACTTTTAAATATCTTCAGATATACGTGGCTTATTAATGTCCGAGAACATTAATTGTAACATTTTAACCTTTTAATTTACCTCGAATCTCCCCCTATTTTATAAGCTGTTCACTGTAAAGTGAGCACTTTTGAAGCCCTAGTTACTTTTTTCTTTCAGCCATATTTTATACTTGAACCACCTCTGTAGATATATTGCGATGTAAGTAATAAACACAGTATGCATATCCCACCGCACTCGAAGTTAACGTCCAAAGCTAAAATAAAATATATTTATTATTCTAAATGAGAGGGCTTTCAAAAGTGAACACTTTACCGTGAATAGCCTATACTAATGTTTATTGTAACGAGTTGTAACTACTCAGTGGTTAAAATACAACTATTAATGAAAACTGCCTAATTCATTCTATCTGCGAGTACGCACTCCCTGAATAATTTAATGTGACATTTTCAAAAACCTAGATTTACAACAATGTGATGGCTAAAATCCTCGTCATCAGCCCACACTTAAGTATGAATACGGCAACGTGAATTAGTCAACACTATGCCACAACTTATGGTCAATACGACATGGCATACGTGCCCACGCGCTTATCGCAGAAGAGAAAGGGAGCAGTAATGCTCAGCCTAACGATTCAGTACAAGTCACAATTGAAACTCTTCACGGTAGAAACCCATAGGAGACAAGTACAGAAAGTCGAGCCGGCGTGTCGGTTCCCTTGATGTCGGAGTGCACATTGTTTGAATGGGTGCGTGAGGCGATGGAGACTGCTACTGCAATCTGAGGAAGGTTCCCCACTGGCTCGGCTGCACTGACAGACAGGTCTTGTTGAATCAAACAAGATTTGTTTTGGCGCAACCAAATTATTTGTTTGTATAGGGGCAATGAAATATTTTGTTGCTGAAACCAAATTATATAGTTGTTCTCATTTGTTTGCCACCAACTGTAAGAGTTGGTTGGTGGAACTAAAGATGTGTTTGGCTACACGTACTTCAAACAGTTTGGGAAGATAAAAATTTTTTTTCCAAGTTCTCGTGAGTTTCGAACCTAAATCACCTGCGTCAGAGCGCTACACCTTAGTAATCTCGGCTTATGTGACAACTATCGACGCCGGAAAGCTTTTAAATATATATACTGAAAATATTGAGCAACGTGTGAAAACAAATATTTCAAGTTTTATAGCTTTACTTGTCAGTTTATTGTTGCATTGTTTTTTACTGTATTTATACGATTGTAAAGCATCAATATATATACTAACAAACACGATTACTATCCTAATTGGCACAAAAAATACAAACTCTCGACCTGTATTTTTGAACGAAGGCAGTTAAATGAGTGGACAAACAAATATATACAGTTGATTCAACAAAGTGTTCAGTTGTCAGTCTAATTTTTTTTTTTTTGCCCAACACAGAGATTTTGTTTATTCAAACACATATTTTGCTATACGAACAAAAATAATTTTGTTTCTTTTCAAATTTTGTTTGCTCAAGAATAAATTTTGTTAGGGCAACTAAATATATATCTGGCCATATACAAACAAATATTTTGTTCCATTTTCTCTTAGTGTGCCGGCTTGCGGGTAGGTTACCAGACGCTGATCGGCGAACGGAGCTCCGACATTTTTCTGGTCCACGACGCCATTTTTCTGGCGTGTGCGTCTGGAGTTCGATGTATAAATACCTGTTTCAACATCTGTAGGCTTAATTAATTACTCTGTAGTAGAATGTAAGTGCTGTGTTTACGTGTGAGTTGTGCTGCAGTGGACTACGCATGCCGAGGTTGGAGTGCGAGGAACTGGCTCACAAGAATTTTTCGTAAGACGCAGCCGCTGCAATGCCTTTGGGGCACGTCGCGTGTTCCAGCAGCGGTCCAAATCGCGTCGTTCTTCCTCAATTGACTTTAATATGAATGGACTTATGCATAATGTAAAAAGGTACGTAGATCTTGCTGAGTAATTGTACTGTACCTGCCAACACATTTTTCATCCAACTGAGAAATCTAAATACATCTAAAAAGCTTGAAAGAATTTTAAATCTTGAAATAGTTATGCGTAATATCTATGTCATCGCTAGCTTTCAACAGCTTGATTCCTATTACGATACTCTAACCTTCTTACGAGCACTGAATGCTGGCTGCCAGCCGCGAGATTTAAATAGGAAATCCTGTGTTATTGTAGTTTCGCACCAGTTCGTTAATTTTAAAGATAGGCTTTTCAAACAAAATTAATTCTTCACGAATTTTTAGAAGTTTTGGGGGAGATGTTTCCATAACATTATGTATAGCCTGTTTCCAAAGAAATTTTTAAATCTATGTTTTACAAATAGGTACATACTACGTATCTATATTGAAAATATACGCTCGGTGGTATCTTGTTCTAAAAATTCCTGAAAAATACACTTTGTTTGAAACGCCTACCTAAATTTCCTTAACATGGTATTTGATATTTAAATTTCGCAGCTGCCAGTAGGTAGGTAGTGCCCTTGACATTTGTTTATCTTGTTTTACGATCTAATAACTATTCATGAACACGCGATTGTCTGGGTGGTCTTAACTATCTGCATTCACGAACTCCGGCAAGAGATCACTTTAGATGTTTGTGGCAAGTGTACCGAACTTCCACTAAGGTTATCCCGCAGAGGGAATGTTAGCAGCGCAGTGGCAGCATTTTCTAAGACCGCCGAAGAGTTAACTGCCTTCTTGCCAAGAGAACTCTCAAAACAACATGAATCAGTTTAAGTTTGAACAACGTTTACATATATACACGTTTTCGCAAATGTCAGAACTTTTTCTCTGGTGGAGTTTTAATGTAACTTAAAAATACTGAAGTAAGGTGGGAGTTATGCATGTAACATTGGCAAGAGAGTTATCAAGAATAAATTACAAGCTCTTACAAAAATGGAACCAAAATCCCCTGATAAAACCAATAAATGTCCCAAACAATACAAACAATAAAACAGAAACTACCATGAAACACAATTGACGAAACAGCTATGAAGAATGTATCACACTATCTTACAGAATAAGAATAATCACTAATAAATACTCTCCAAAAAAAATGAAAACATTTCTTAAAAAGGGCACAAAAAAAAAAAAACAATTTTTTCACCTAGTTTTTATAACGGAGAAAAATGTCATGGCCAGTCAGAAGTTAGCTTAAGCTGCAAATTCTGCGAGAATTGCGAGCCAATATTGGAAAACATGCTACTCAAGTGAAAATCATTCGCCTCGTGTTTAGTCTACGGGCAAAACGGGTTCGATTCCTGACCGATCACACCCGATTTTGAAAAGGTGGGTTTCCTCAAGGTACAGCGGTTTCCCTTACCATTGTATGCCCTCGCCTTCTCTACATTCGTCTTACTTTACCCCATCGAGGCTGTAGGTATAGCTTTTATAGAGCGCTTTCTCTTCAAATCTCTTATCTCAGCCCACGTTCTCTAAATTACTCGCAATTCTGTTATATAATTCGTACCCAGTTAGAGAGGATTTCTGTCTATCTCCCTCATCAGATGAATTTGTACGATCCCCACGTGCTAAATCGAGACTAGCTTATCGTCGAAGCGTAGGTAGGTAGGCTTAACGTCTCATTGTTAACGTCGACAGCGAGGCCATTAGAGACAGTGCAAGTTGTTCAGGTAATTGGAATAGGAAGGGGATGGAATCGGCCATGGCCTTCGTCGAGGATCCATCCCAGCATTCGCCTGGAGTGATTTCGGGAAACCACGAAAAACAGAAATCAGGATGGCCGGACCGGGATTCGAACCAGGGTCCTCCCGAATGCGAGTTCAGTGAGTTACCGGTGCGCCACGTTGCTCGGTATGCGAAGCGTGCTGGTGGCACATTGATGCAGTCCGCGTTAAGCTGTATTCACAACAAAGCGTTGCGACGCGCCGCGTTGCGTCGAGCATCAACCAATCAGAGCCTTGACGCTAGCGACGAACGTCGAGAACGTTGCACGAGCGACCGACATTGGAATTGACGCTCGTCGCCGGCGACCGAGAATAAGAATAATAACATTTATGTATTTTAAAATAATTAAACTGGCAAGAAGGTGAGGTAAAGAACAAACGAAAATATACAGTGCTTAATAAATGGTTTGCAGATATATTAATTGCAGTCCAAATTTATGTAGATTTTTCTTACCTTTAGGGTGCCTGAAGATTCGTTCATGTTCTAAAAAGTAATTTCGAATTTTAATATATTTTTACTAAATAAAAGCGTATATTGCTAAAATAATAATAATAATAACAAATATATTAACTAAACGGCAAACAAATCCACTGTATTTCGTTCGTTTTTAGCATTTCATTGCAGGCTTCCTTGCAGGGTAACAGATGGCACCATGGTCTGATCGCCGGCAGCACATCGCTCTATTGTGAAGACGGAAATAACGCCGGGCTCTGGCGGGCGAGCTCTTGAACTGGGAACCTCATACGCGCCTCAGAGGCCTCGTCACGCGGACGAGACAGTTCTGGAACGAACAAATGATCTGCACTCCCCACGCCGGGATCAGATATGCAGCCGTCATGGTTTTGTTCCGTCGTGATATCCCCTCTGCGCTGTGCAGTGGAGTCCAACTGCTCTCGAAGCTAATTTCGTGCGGAATTTGATTCGCAGTTCGAAAGTGTCGCCAAATTTAACACTTTAGGAATGGGCGTAATAAGAATTCACGAATGGCATTTTTTTCTGGCACTACTTGTAGCTCTCTTACACTATTTAAGAAGAAGTTGAACGCACAAAGAAACTATCATGCTACAGTAGCAGCCGCGGTCTGCTCGCAAATAGGTTTATGTTATATTGGCTTATATATGATATATATAAATCTTTGACGGTGTATTGCATCGGGTTTGTTTGTATCGCAGTATTTTATTATGCTGGTAACTATCTGGTGATCTGTTGACGCTGTGTAGATATGTGTGCGTAGATGTGAATGTAGATGCTAGTGGGAATGCAAATCCGCATAGACAGATCTCAAAGAAAAATCTTCATATAAGTACTCCAGTTATCGAAAATCGAACACGTCAAACAAAAAAAAATTATAACAACGTATCAGTTAACATAGCAAAAAAGGGGGAGGAGAAAATTAAAGAAGTACGCCACAGGAAACCGCATTCTTAAATATCTAATTTTCTCTTTCAAAGTGCTGGTTGTCCAATGGGTCGCGTGCGACCCCAAAGCAGTACATGTGTAGCCGGCTTGTTATCAAAATATAAGTTAATGTATATGCATAAAAATGTTTTCTCCTCCAAAATATTCATGAACTGATACAGAAGTATTCTCACTGAGTTAAACAAATCCCGTTACCGGACTGTATGCCGCTATAGGCTGTTCACTGTAAAGTTAGCACTATTGAGAGCGTAGTTACTTTTTTCCTTTCAGCCATTTTTAAACCTTTAACCACCTTTTTAATTAAATATTGCCTTGTAACGAATAAACAGTGTGTGTATATTTTACCGCACTTGGAAGTTAACGCCCAAGACTAAAATAAAATATATTTATTGGCTATTATTCCAAATGGCAGAGCTTTCAAAAGTGCTCACTCTACCGTGAATAACCGCTACACAGACTCCTCGCAAGCACTAGTCTGGGACAGAGTAGAGAAATACACAGAGACGAAATTACTTATAGGGTCCTTTGATGTGGGCGTACCTAGCCTCTGATTGGATGTGCAAGACTCTGGGAACGGGCCTTGTGTTTGATTGGCTACTGCATGCTGCGAATTATTCTCTATTGGTTGGCGAGTAGGTTACTCGACGGTGATAGGCGAACGGCGCACAGTCGGCCGGATATAGTCATAGCGCAAAAAAAAGCAATAAATCTTATATTTTTTGAGCGAAACTTATAAATGGCTATTCTACGGGACGTGTTCCACACGTTTGCAAATAAATTTAATTTTCGAAGTAATATAAAATCAGGACGCATATCAGAACTTGACAGGTTTGAGGAACTTCAGAGGACCTCTCAATTTTTGCTCAACATTCTTCACTTGGATGAAACATTTCTTAGTACTGGTTTACCTTAAATAAATTCTAGTAGTATTTTATTAAAATACATTAAGATATTTACCGAATGCTGCAAGACTGTAAGTTTTAACTCCATTACAGAATATGTTACAGCCGGGCGAGTTATTGAACCAGGGTCGTCCCGAAGGTGAGAACACGCTCTTTTACAATTTCGCCACCTCACTCTCTTTTTAAACGGAAATTAGGTGATCTATACCACTCGTAAAGTGACACATTATGCAAAGTGCACCGAGTTCTCATACTTCGTAACATCGATGTTAAGAGCTAACGAAATCTCTTTACCCCACTCGACTACTTCGCAGTATTCGGATGTGTAGTTTGTTGGGTTTCTGCTGATCATGGAACTATTTTTTTTCCTCTATTACTGTGTACACTTCTTTTTTTATTAGCTCGGGCTACAGGCTACTTACTACTCCTTTGTACGGACATTATGGTATTGTTTATAGCGTTTAAATAATTATTAAGCCTCTATTCATTAAATACATTCCACTAGTTCTCCAGTTTGGGAAATTTATACCTTTGCCTATGTTTGACAGTGGTGCTTGTTTTAGGGATAACTGCTGAGTTATAGGATTTTACCTGTGCTAAAATTAAATACATGTCACCATTTTTTTTTTTTTTTTTCGAAGAAACAAATTTCATAATTTTTCCGCGTTGACTTTATTTGGTGTAAGAAATAAAATTGCGTGATTACAGTCGTCGTAGAAAGCAAGAATTCTGAAAAATCTAACGTGCGTGATTCCCTAAACAGACTTATGAAAATGTGCATGGATGTTAAAATACACTGTCTACCAAAAAGTAATTGGGCACCTGTCCACATTGTTTGTTCGGTGGTTGTCACCCCGTTAGAATCTCGTATGGCCACCTCTTGCGGTTATAACAGCAGCCACCCTGTCTGGCATGCTCTCTACGAGTGTTTGCAGGATATCCACAGGGATTCGTCGCCATTCCTATTGCAACCATTCCATGCGTTGAGCAATGGGTTTTGGCCGCGGCTGACGAGCCCTCACCCGGCGATCCAATTCGTCCCAAAGATGTTCTATAGGATTGAGGTCGGGGCTCTGGGTGGGCCAGTCCAATCGGCGAACATTGTTGTCGGCGTACCGTTGCCTAGTAACCCTTGAAACATGGCACCTGGCATTGTCATCCTGGACGTAACACGGGTCCATTCCGTAAAAACGCCACAATGTTGAGAGCATTTAATTATCCAGAATGTTATAATAGGCCTTTGTGTTCATGCTACCATGGACAAACACCAGCGGTCCTACGCCGAAGGCCGTAAAACACAAGTCAACTGATGTACTGAATTACCTATCTTCACAGGTGCCCAATTACTTCTTGGTAGATAGTGTATATTTGTTAACATTGCCTTGCTTAGATAGCACACACAGCATCTCTAAGATGTTAATGACTAGGGGTAATGAAATTTCGCGGAAAGATTTCAAGACAAGTTTTACTTCAAAACACTGTAGGGTCGCTTACGTAACTCGATAGGCTGAATTGTTTTTTTGACACGTTCCAACTGTCTGTACACGAATCACGTAAGAGGCGGACCGATGTTGCCGAATTCTGAGTGACCCGGTCAAATATGAAAACGCCTTCTCAAGCAGACAGCTACCAATGGCAATATATCAACTGCTGTTGGGTGCTTATTGTATTGAAGTCTACAGTGCTATCATATTATTTCTCGAAAAATCACTAGCTCTATTAATGACTGTATTGGAAGAAATGTTACAATACGAGGAAAAATGAACTACAACGATGAAAACTGTACTGCTAGTAAAGAACCAGCTACATGTCTTTAGATAAACCTGAGTAACTTGAAACAATTTTAAGACGTCGACCGATCTCTGCTAACCAGCATGTTCGTACAATGTTCATCTGTCAGAGGCAGGCATCCTGCAAATCCGCCGAGGAACTGGGCTGAATAAATGAAAATCAGCGGCATTCTGAAATTACTTTCTGCTTTATTTACCCCTCCCACATGCATTGCGAGCAAGCAGATGTCCCGGAGAGCAGCCCGCGTTGGGGAAGAAATATTATTCCTCCATTTTACCTAGCGGTTCTTTAATTCCGCGCACCGAAGATTTCCGGGGTGGAATGGCGGTAGCCCGCTGATTATTTTCCTTGACGAAGATCGTAGCGTTTTGGGAGGGGGGGTGGGGTGGTAAAGGAGCTTATTTTCCCGGGCCGCGAAGCTATGGCGGCGAGACTCGTACAAGGAGAAGAAACCGTGAAAATAAAATATACAAACTGTTCGGAAACTCATCCTAAATAATTCGGGAGGTGATTCCTTGTGGAAAATGAGGTAGACATACGCAATACAATCTATAGCCTAGCTCGATTCGTACGGGTGATAAACGCCCTCGAAAATCGAGTTTATAAATTACATTTTAGCAAAATATCAGAAACAGTGTGGAATTAAACTATGATTCTCTGAGTTATGTTCAGCGTTATCAAGATCTTCCTTCTACGGAAAAACTGATGTTAACATCTTTCGTCCTTCGTACAAATTATGACGGTGACTACCCTCTTATTGCGTGCTAATTTCTTGCCTTGGAATGTATGTAATTTTGATGCCGTCATATTGAGCAGTACGTCCTACATAAAATATAAATGGTCCTCGCGTTGCAAATGTCTAGGACCAACCGTTTCCTTCTAAAACACACGGTAAATTTACAGCGGTGACGATACAACGCCTGGCATGCAGGCAATACGTCTACACACGGAAGCAAATAAATCGTAAGCAACCGATAATGGGCTGAATATCTAAAGCACCGCAAGTGAAACGAGTTAAAATGTGTGTGTTGCACCCTAAATTCGAATCAGTGGAAATCCACTGATTCGCAGTGAAATTCAACTAACCGAATCAGTGGAAATGGCTCCACTTAGAATCAGTGGAAAACCTCTGATTGCTTCAGTAAAAAAATTTCAGTAATTGAATTAGTGACGTGAAATAATTTCACTATGTGAATAAGTGATGGCCGACTGCAGTGACTAATTAAATACTGTTTTTATATAATTTAGCCAAATAATTACGTGAAATAAACATACTAACAATGTTTATAGTGCAAAATTTACCGTAATTTAAAAAAGTAAAAAAAAAAAAAAAAAAATCGGTGTTGGCCGGGATTTGACTCTACACTCTTTTCACTTAGCTTTTAGGCCGTTACCTAACCATTTTATTTTTGTCGTTGTAGTTGTATTGAATTGACGTTGACGAGCGCAAGTTATACGGACCTGCTGACAAGCTCTCAGTGTGATGGGCGAGCTTATGATCTGCCGCGGAGGGGCCGGGGCGCGAACCCACGACCACTCTACTACAAGTCGGCCACCCTACCCCAGAGCTACGGGGGCAGGACTATCATCTGCGCTATCAAGTCAGGTTGACATTAGGAAGGAGTATATTAGTTTTATAGTAATTATAGAAATCGTGAAGATTTTAATTGTTTGCCTATGCTTTTCGGTTTTGGTAAAATTGGTACCTATGGGATTAAGACGAACAGTACATATGAGTGCACTCTCTTCTCCACATTATATCCAATTTAAACCTTCAAACAGAGCGCTGTGATGATTACACGAAAACGAAATGAAAGACGTAAAATCGGAATGAAAGGCTGAATGCTCATATTACCTCGTAAAATGTGTTTTGGAAGACGAAATACACTTGAAGTATTTTGTATTCGCTTTATTAGTTTATTCTTTGTTCTTTCACTGATACACGTTGTTTAACGGCCATTTTTAAAAGTTGTTTGACGGCCATTTCTACACGCTGTTTAACTGATCCATCAGTTGAAAAACATACCACACAAAAACAATGAAATATGACTAATTAATTAGTGGAAAATGTTACTGAATCAATAAAGGAAGTAAATCTGGCAATTTTTCACTGATTGATAAGCTAAATTCACTGACGTGACTGTTGAATCAGTCAGGTACTGTCGACTGATTGAAACAGTGAAATTTTCACTGATTCATATATAGAGTGTGGGGTTACATGTGTGTAGGACTGCAGTGTAGACACTACACAGCATTCCGAGGTTTAGGTGGGGGGAATTGGCTGGCATGCTTTTGATGTCCGGTGCGGCAGGCTGCAGTGAGAGCATGTAATTTGCACAAATAGAAATGCCCAACCCACGTGACCCCTTAATCAACGGACGTTTGTCGCAGCAAACCGACCCCATAAGGGAAACCATGCATTGGTCATGATAATAATTTCACCGTGCAGTTGTTTGGTACTTGATGACTCATTTGAACATTTATGTGTGCCTGAGCGAGATCACAGCGACAGGTGATGTTAGTATGCCTACGTACACTCTAAATTTGAAACAGTGAGAATTGAGTTAAATCAGTGAAAATAGTGAAAATTGAGCAATTAATAATTAGTACCAGGTAAAAAATTAATATAGTGGCAACATTTCGCAAATTTATTTGTGTTTCACACTGAATGTCAATATTTCCACTGCTATAAATCACTTGTTTCCGGTTAATTTGCTTGCTTAGCCAGTCAGCAGTAGCTTATTATCTGACATTGACTGAATGTTATTCCACTGACTGATATCACTGATTCGGACCTAAGAGTGTCTGCACAACATATGACTGTGTTACTTCATTCGTAAGTGGAGCTAAGGAGGAAATTTACTTGTCAGTCCATTATCGGCTGCTTTCGATTTGTTTACCTGCGCGTGTAGAAATATTGCCTACGTTCCAGGCGTTGTATCGTGACCGCTTTAGATTTTGCGTGTGTTTTAAAAGGAAACGGTGGATCCTAGGCACGTGCAACAAGAGAACAATTTATGTTAAGTATTACGTACTGCTCAATATGACGGCATAAATATAATATACAACTTCAAGGCTACAAATTAGCACGCAATAAGAGGGCAGGCACCCTTAACATTTGCATGAAGGCGAAAGATGTTAACACTTTTTTTTTTTTTTTTTTTTTTTTTTCGTAGATTGAAGATCTTGATAAGGCTGAATATTGCTCAGAGAACCATAGTTTATCTCTACGCCGTTTATGATATTTTGTTGAATGCCATTTTGAAATTCGATTTTCAAGGGCGCATACCATCCTTAGGAATTGAGCTAGGCTATAAATTGTATTAAATCAGTTTACTCTCTTTTTCCTCAAGGAATCGCCTCTTGAATTATTTCGGGTGAGTTTCCGAACAGCCTGATAATAATGGTCTTGTCAGAACTGCATTGAAGTCAGCTGTATGCAGCGAATTGATGTGAGTTAACACCTTCAGCCGTGGTGCTAAAAATATTAGACGTTGCACATGAAGCGGATTTAATGATACTCACTACACACAGCAGATAAAAGCTTATGTTAAGGCTCCTGCCTACCTCGAGCTTCACTACGCACATGAGGCCGAGAAGCGCATGTGAGATAAGGTCGGCATCGCCACGCACATAAAGTGCGCCATCGTCTCTAAGCGCACGATCCTGAACTGACGTGCGGTGTTCTCGTCGCGCTAAGCGTGCCTATGGGACTTACAGCGGTGACCCTGTTATTTTATTGGTTGGTGGGAAGTCTGTAGGAATGTTAAATTCAGGGCGCTTGAATAGTTTTTGTATGTATCTGACGAGTGTATTTTGAGATACAGCGCTTTGAAGAAAAAAAAAACAGTTTCTAGCCTTTTTGGAGTACTCTTAAATTATGTTTCTAATGTGCGTGACGTATTGAAAGCACTCAAAAGCCGTCGTCTAAAAAGTGTGATCTTCTCTTAGATCATCACATTGCGCGCACATTTGATAGTTTCTTGGAGTGACGTGTATTTCAAACACTCTCCAAAGCAGTTGAAGCGCAGTACAGCGGGAGAATTAGTCATTTCAGAACCACTTTAATTGACAGTTTCAGGTGTTGCAAACAACATTTTTTATGATGAGTGCTGTACGTAGGTCAACACAGCACTTGTTTCGTCGTTACAGTCAATGATATGTAGACCATGTGTTCGGCTACAGTCATATGAACTAATTACGACTTAGCCCAGTAAGACAGTTTACGAATCATTTATCCACAGGTAAGATAATAGGTCATTGAGCTTCGCGGTGTGAAGCACCAGCCAGAAATTACCTACACGTGCGTAATGTACACAATTTATGTACACTGGGTCTTTATGGGATAAGCAGAGACACTGGAAAATTGCGAAACATTTTCTAGACAACGTATTTTACACAACACTGTACCGTACTGATTCTTTCATTATAGGATGATGCGTTTACTACTCAGCTTGGTACTTAACACACAAATCATTGCTGTTAGGCCTTACAGTGTCACAATTCTAATGGGCCCAGGGAAAAGGAAAAGTAACTTCGTACACACTGAACAAGCAATAGTGCCATTGACGAAGCCAAATTTTTCGACACGTGCACAATACGTTGAAAGCTAAACAACAGTCAACTTTTCCCTCGACAAACCACTATCTCTAGCAATGAGAGAAATCTATCACGGGGTGGGGGCCGCGGTGGCTGAGCGGTTAGCCTGTCCGCCTCCCACCAAGGCAAACCGCATTCAATCCCGGGCCAGGTCACTCCCGAAATTTTCGAATGTGGGAAACGTGCCGGACGATGCCGCTGGTCGGCGGGTTTTCTCGGAGATCTCCCGTTCACCCCGCCCCGGCGCTGCTCCATACTCATCTCAATCACCCTCATCGGCTCTGAGGACATCGCTGTTAAGAGCCGCCAGAATCTCTTCACTCACTCACACGTCACGTGGTGGGAGACGTGATTCGTTATATTCCGTAGTCGCGCGAACAGCTACTTTCAACAACGTCAAACAAACACGTTATTATTAGATCTGACTTACGACAGCATTGTTCTGTGAGAAGCGCTGAAAGAGGTTCAACCCTCGACAATGACGTGACCGCTCTCTTATACATATATTAAACGCCTTCTATGTTTAATAAGCTTTTGTCTTGAGATATACGTAGTCACCGTTCGTGCTCCTATCGAAGTCAGCTAATAATGATGTATGGAGTACTCAACACAATGAATTGGGAACAAGCTGATGTGTCCGGATTTGAAAGCGTGTCATACAAAAAACTATTTGTTAAAAAATAAATTTTAAAGAATCTATTTTGTTTATTATTATTGCTGCTGTAACTCAGACATCGGATTATGTGACGACAAATTTTCTTAAAAAAGGAAGTTGTCTCTACTGTGATATTCTTATATGTCGAATCTAAAGGTATTTAATGTAAGTCATCTTTAAGAGAACGCGTTAATAATATCACCAACGCTAACCGCCATCCTGTTCTTTTGATAGCTTCCGAAATATCTGAACCACCTTTAAACGTTACTTATACAAGAACGAGGGCGTTTTTATACTTTGCCGAGTCGATAATCAGTGCAGAACGATTTTAATTCACATAAATTTTGCGACCTCTCTTTTTGACTCAGTGCTTAACTTACATTGATGGGTGTGACTGAATAACAAAGTCAATCTGCAGCAGCAAGTTTCTTTCACAGAGTAAAAAAAAAAAAAATACATACGCCTAGGTTGAGAGTTATTCCTAGGATGGTGTGCGCCTTTTTAAATGGCGATAAAACACGAGTTTATTTAAGATTTTAAAAAGAATGTTCATCACCGAACAGTTTGCAGCTATGTAGTGTCTAATTAGAAAAAGATCGACAACCTCGATAAAAGAATGTCGCTGCCCTCAAATTATTTCATGGAAATATCTTGATTTACCACCAATACTTCGCATTACATTTGCTTCTCGTTGAAGTTGTTGACTATGAAACAACAATTTTAATTTATATTACGCTGTGTTGCGACCTTTCAACTCCAAAGTTTTTGAGGTATCTTCAGATAAGTTTATAAAATAAGGTTTCTGACTTCAACAGGTCGACAACACTCAATATATTGGAGCTGATAAAGAAGCATAAAACTGAACATGCACCTAACAACCTAAGAAATGATTCTTCTTTAACAAAGAAGTACACGGATGCCAGTAAACCGTAGTTTTAGGAGGGAAAAAAATACCAGGTGAAATTTTACGTTGATTTTACTTGCTGCTTACAATATATCACAGAATTGAAATTATTCTTTCTGGTAAAAATAGTACATATATAATATATTATATATATTATTGCACTCTGATGGTTGCGTAATCATTTATTCCCCTATAATAATATGAATACGGGGACAGTGTTAAAAGAAGATGCATATTATTGTGTATTACGCATTAGGCACACAGTAAAATTGTGTACTTTAATAAGCAATGGCATGGATACTCTATACCAGATCTTTTTCCTGCAGATGCTACAGTAAATTTTTTAATATTTTAAATGCCACTAAAATTTGTTTGAAATACTGCTAAGTAAAATCACCTAAAAAATTGCAGATCACTAACTGAATATTTGATACGAAACGCTCTAAGTACATTTATTTCATGTTAGGAACAGCGATTAACGTTATTCAGAAATTTACGTTATAAAATAAAAGCTATAATAGTTCAGGCCACGTATGAATGGTAAAGTTTGAGTGATCTTCGTAATGGATGAAATTCGCAAATTTTGGTGACTCAAATTATGTCATTTGTTTAGTGAACCTTTCTATCAACACGTATGTTCTAACATTGGTCGCTGAAGTGTTGTTGCTGCTGTAATGAAAAAATACTTTAGGTAATTTCGCAAATAGACAAAAGACTGGACATCTACTAAAACACTTCAGTTCAAGATAGAAAATGTTCTACTGGTAATATTGTTTTTAAACATAGTGCTTCATTCCCAAACTTTAGATGGCATTCTACATTTACGGCGACTGTTGTAAAACTTCAAATCTACGTTTTACGAGAAACTCTCCTCTTGCGAGTAAGAATGCTTCCTACATTGATCGTCACGGAGAGAACTGTGCACCTGTTTCTTTCTCATTTTACGAAACTACTGGGAACGTAAGTTGTACTTGCGAAATACGATAAAACGCTCCACAGAACTTTTCTAATCATGGTACGGCACAGCGGTTCTTAGTTCTAGGTACCTACAGGTATGGACACCCGAATTTCGAGAAAAGATTTCGCCACCAGATGAATTTCATAACATTTTAGCTCCGACCCAGTTTCATAATTGGATAATGTAGGGTGTTACGCGTTTCACGTGTCTCCTCATGAATCACAGACGTTCAGTATCGGAGTAACCTAAGTCTGATTGGCCAGTCAAGTAAGAAAGTGTGTTCTCACAGAGACACGCCACCAATAAGCAAAATAAAACTGCTAACACGTCCGTAGGGTATTGAAATATAGCATGTGCGGAAATCTTTTGGCGAAATTCGAGTGTCCTTACCTATAGACTATTCACGGTAAAGTGAGCACATTTGAAACCCCTCGCATTTGGATTAATAGTATATATGCATATATAATATTTAGCCTTAGACATAAAATACAGAATGCGGTGGAACATATACCAATGTGTTTATTACATATATAGCGATATTTATTTAAAAAGGTGGTTAAAGGATAAGAAATGGAAGAAAGGAAAAAGTAACTAGGGCCTCGAAAGTGCTCACTTTACCGTGAAAAGCCTATATTTGCCGGAATTATGAACGAGGAGCTTTATAGCACGAAAGACATTGTCAGTATTTTAAAACTAATTCTGATGATTTACCCATACTTTGTCATAGTTTTTAATTCGGGATGTGGAATCGTAAGGCAATACAATGACCAAAGAATTTGAATACGTCGTTTTACTTACGACATGAAATCTGAAGTTGGCAGTGTGACAGGAAAAGTAGTTAAGATGTTTTAAATACATATTAAAAGTGTTGTGTCCATGTTTGTGGTCAAGTAATTTATTTCATTGGTTTCTCTATGTGTTAGAAACATTAATTTGGCACACAAGTAACATTTTCAAATATATATTCACTGTTTAATTTGATCATTGCATTAATTAAGTAACAAGGTTCAAAACGGTAATGGTATTTTTACGTACAAAGATGGTTACAAAATGAGCAGGAACGTATATCCTGGGCAGCGCTTTCACAAGTACCCGTTCAACTACGAGTAGCATATAGCCAGAAATTAATTGATGTAGGGCATTGTTTCCCATAAATACCATTTTGGGTTTAATCAGAAAGCCAAACATAATATCAATTCCAATCTTAAACCGACATAACTTTTGGCAGAATTACTTTAAGCCTCTCTAGGATCAGGATATTCACGATTTACAAAATATGTTAGCGTCACCTTGTTTTATAGGAATAAGATCTAGCCTACGGAGATTTATCTTCATTTTTGTTCATGGTTATGAAGAGAAAACTGACAAAGCAATACACAATTTGAAAGTAAACTCACTTCTGAATAAATTCTAATGGAAAAGATATTTATTTTATTTCAGGATTTTGACGTTTAGATTCCTGTTACCAGAAGTAAAGCGTCCTGAGATAATCCACTCGATGACATACAAAAGGTTGTTTCTAGTTCCCAATCTCCAACCTATTTCGTGAATTAAATGCGACACTTTTAGCATAATATACACATTATAAAACAAAGACAATACGTATGTACAGCACTTTATCTTCTAAAACGAATTACATTTCTCTCTAGTCAAGAATACACCTTTCATACAAACTTTATTTTGAAGTCGCCTTGTGACTTGTGAAGAATATTACACTACTTTACCATAAACTTTCAAATATTTAATAAATGTATTGTCATTTAACATCCCATAGCAATACAGGCCACCACGAAAAGCATGCACGTCGGTTCAGATCTTGGCATGAAAGGGCGAGATGGGGAATTTTATGTGTATATCAGTGCCGCCCTTATGACTTATTTGAATCGTAGCTCATTTTTGAAGAGAGGGTTCCAGGGACGCGAGCGCCTTTAAACTAAAAGTTGAATTGATATCTACGCCATGCAATATTACGTAGAAATGCTGATAAAGAAAGGACCTTCTGATGGTACAAAGTTCCGAAATACATCTTTACAAATTTGGAGCTCGAATTCTTACTCAAATATAAAGAAACCGTTGGTTGGCATACTTTTGAGGTGAATATGTGTCATGGAACCAACTTGTGCCAACAGTTTTGGGTGTGAAGCCTATGAGCACGTTAGGTAAAGCATGCAAGACAAAACCGCAACTAGCCGGCAAGCAAAAATTAATAAATTTATTGCCGGGTAGGCCCCACGTTAATATAAAGGTCGCAGTGTAGAAATTACATTGTAAAGAATACTTGATGAATTTCTGACAGTGGTCGCGGCGTATCTAAAAAACATTCTAAGGAGTCATTACTAGAGCTACTGATTTTTCGCGAAAAAATTTGATAGCATGGTAGACTTCAATTCTATAACCACCCAACAGTAATTTATATATTTCCATTGGTTGCTGTCTGCTTGAGAAGGCGTTTTCATATATGGCCGGGCCACTCAGAATTCGGCAACATCGGTGAGGCTCTTACGTGATTCGTGTACAGGCAGTTAACACGTGCTAAAAAAAAATTCAGCCAATTAAGATACGAAAACGACCCTACAGTGTTTTGAAGTATAACTTGTCTTGAAATCTTTCGCGCGAAATTTCACTGTCCCTAGTCATTACTAAGCTTTTCAGATTTACATAAGTTTGAGAGTGCCGCCAAGAGTGTGTTTGTGTGCCTGAGGCAGAGATTGACTAAGCGCTACGACCGGCGCATGTAAAGCGATATATCGCCTCTAAGCGCAGTGTTGTGAGCTTGAGTGCAATCGTACCACCGCTGGAACTATGGACATTTACGCTCTGCTCCTATTATTTTATTAGACGTGGCCTGTAAGAACGTCCAATCCACTCTCCTGTCGTAGTTTTGCATGATTCCAGTTCGTATATTTTGAGAAACAGCAGTATGAAAATATAGTTTAAAATAATGTTTCCGGCGTACAAAATGTCCCAAAAGTACCACATACGACTATATTTAAGTGTGTTTTCTTTAGCAGGCAAGGGTTCTAGCGCACAGTTACTAGTTTTATAAGAAAAACGGAATTTCAAACAATGCAATGCAGTTCAAAGCGACAGGCAGACGGTCTCCTTAAGGGTGTTAGACCACCAGAAATGCATCATTACATTTTTGTGATAAACGAGTAGGCGTTTACTACTATCGTATTTTCAGCAATTAAGAAAAATATTCTCAATTGTTTATATAAAACTCTTCATAAAAATTCAATTTTAGTTCTACTATATTTCCAACACATAGATTAAACAAACAAAGGATACTGGAATTTGTTATGATGTTTTCTTACAGGTGGCTCCTTTGACCTCGTCGCCTTCACCTTCGTTGCTCGGGAGCTGATATCACCATGTAGTGAGACTACCAACAAGCGGCAGGTTGATTACAAACCCCCCACATAAATAGGAGGCCACCAGGCCCCCACCCCAACACTCTTTCTTACGTCAAACCATCGCGCTGCCACATGAGGTTGCTGCCGGAGCCCGACGGAGGTGCCGAGGCACACGACAGCAAAGGTCTGCGACCCAGGTGGACGAGTCCAGAGATGACTTCACGGCTACCCCCTTCCAGACGTAGGCCTAGAGGAGCTCTGCCCGGTCGCTATATCCAAACAGTGGTAAGACGACTTATTCACTTCGGTGCAGGTCTAGGTCGTGAGGATCGGGAACAATACTTACTAGTGCAGATATTTAATTTAAGGCTAGGAACACTATTAAGAGATTTCATTATTGTCAGTATTAAATATAGAGAAGTAAGTTAGGGTTTTGTATTGTATTTATCTGATGGTAATTCCTTACGACAGATTATTGTATATTTTGAAATTAATAAAATGTAAAGTGTTTTATAATCATCTGTGTCGCCTACCTGATCTTTGCTACCCCACATAACTGGATCTTGAGTCAGATAGTGTTTGGTAATACAAGTAAGGATTGGCATTGAACAGGACAAGAGTAGAATCAAGGTGACAGCATTACAACCGACAACCGGAGAACAGCAAGGCGGAGTTACAGACAGTTCACCGCGGATTACTGAGACGTGGGCTGTCGCCAGGGGGTGGCTATGTCCTATACCGCGCAGTGTTAGCAAGTGAAGCCAGTTTAGAGTGAGGAGATAGGCGGTCGTTTTCAGGTAAAAAATGTCACGTGACCAACAGTAGCCAAAAACATTTCTATCTTACACGTGCATTTTGATGAGTATTAAAATCGACATAAATTAATATACGACCGTTTTTGACCTAAACGATAATGTACATAAAGCGTGAGCGTGTTTGTATCAGATAACTAGATATAAATTTCGCCGTTGAATATTTAAAGTTATCAATTATTTACATTTAAATGGAAGTGTTGTATACAGTGTTTTTGTTGATTTGCTTCCCATTTCCTACATATTTGCCTTGAAAATATTCCAGGAAATAATTTTCTGACGACTATAGGAGCTTTTCAAAGTTATGATAAAACTTTAACCGTACTAAAATCGAATATAGTACACTATTGAAGTAGTCTGCGAGTGCGTGTCAAGTGAAGCAGCCATGCGGGAGAGAAACAACTTTTGTTTACATTGACATTGAACAGACTTGCGAGTGCTGTATGAACTCACTAGTTGTTCTGAATATTCTCTAAATTTGTGTTATTCTTGCGTTTGTGAAATGTGAATTTGGCATGTAAACACGCCTTAAAACTATAATCAATTATTTATTTATTCGGCAACCAACGAAATATTAATGTATGAAAATGCGTACGAGCCCGGCCATGCGATAGCAATGTTTAATGTATTCGTATATACCGTGGATACATTCGTGAAAGATGTAGCGCAGTTATTGTGTGTATAGGGATATTTTTATCAGCCTAAGTTTGTAAATTGACAATTGCAGCGTGTTTAATTTTTGCAAATGCGGTTGCGATTACTAAAGTGCCATGAATTTAAGGTCTAACATGTAAGTTGCGGACTCGTTAGAGGTAGAGGCACTTTTGTAAAACTGCAGATACGTATTTTTCTAAATGCCGATTTGCTATTTCAGTGTAGGAGTTAATGGAATTAATTTGTTAGTAATGGCAAATCATATCGTAAACCAATACAAAGCTACACCTTATAAAAACTCTACTCTCACAATTTTTTTCTCCCCAAGTCAGCAGAGTCACAATGACAAACAAGAAATCAGCTGTTTATCAATAAAAGAATATAGGCCTACAACCAAATCAGTTCTCATATTTTTAATAGCTACTTAATGCAGCCTTAATGATTTGCAATTTCCATGGCTTTTCAAACTCACTCCATGCAATTTCTAGGGTGACTCAATAGAGACAATTTGACCAATTCTTTCCTTGTATTCCCTTCATTAAGTTCTTCGTTTATCATTCTCTAATGAACCTGCTGTCGACAAGATGTTAAGTTAAATTAATAAAGTTTACTTATGCATTTAGATCTTTATGTATTTAACGGTAGGCTGTAATCAATACAGTAAATGACATGTTCATACATTTTATCGTTTTCCAAAGGTAGTCAAAATAAAGAAAACTTAGATAAACCAATCTTTTCCTATAACTACACCATCTGCAAAATAGAAAAACATCGCGTGATTTTCTTTAAATTCTATTTCGCCCTTCTTAATTATTTTTCAAATTCTAATTTGAAGGCAACTAATTAGACATAAGCTTATTCTAATATTGATGATGAATCATGGATATTTAGATGAAAATGTTAAATTTTTTAAAAGCCTACTTGTGAATGAAAAATGGGATGATGTTTACAGAACAACCACGGAAACTGCAAAACAACCACAAACAAAATTTTCTACAACCACTATGAACAACATTTCCGAAACAAACCACGAACTACCTCTCCGGAACAAACATCACTTATACATTAACTGAACCAAACATTGCCTGGAACAGTTTTATTTATACATTTCTTTGTCGTTGTAATCATGCCTTTCCACTCAAATCTGTAAAATGTAGCAGTAGCTCGAAAATAAAATGAATTAGTGAATGTCTGACAGTCTCAGGGCAGAGGTTAGAAACAATGCGTCAAATGCTAAGAACCCAGGGGAAAAACAAAAATTATACTGAAAGCAATACGAAGAATTATATAACAAATTACTTGGAGTAGCAAAGCAGAAATACAATGGGGGGAAAATAGCCTCCTCCTGAAATAAAACAAAGGCAATGTGGAACATTATTAATAATGAATTGAAACCTAGGCAAGGGCATGTTAACCTTTCCTTGAAAGTTGATGGTATCAAATTGGAAAACAGTAAGGAAATACCTAATAATTTTAATGACTATTTCACAAACTTCCCACTGAAATTGCAAAATCAACACAGAACTACAAATATTAGTCCTGCACACATACCTCAAAGACCTAACACTAGGAATGCTAACACACTGTTTTTCACACCTACCTCTGAATAAAACATAAATGTAATTAAAAATTTCAAAAGTAAACGTTCCTGTGAACTAGATAGTTACCTATGACTCTGCTAAACAAAAGTGTTCTTATTTAATAAAACTGGCTATGACTTACATTTTCAATGAATGTCTTGCCCAGGGAATTTTTTCTGACAGACTCAAATATGCAAAAGTAGTACCAATACATAAAAAAGTGGCAAGGCATTTATGGCTAACTATAGGTCTATTGCTCTTCTTACGTCCTTCTCAAAAATCTTAGAGAAATTTATAGCAAATAAACTGACACAATTTTTGGTAAGAAACAAGGTTATTTCATTGCATCAGTATGGCTTTGTAGAGGGCAGATCTACAGAACAAGCTATTTACAGTTTTACTGAAAAAATATTAACTTCTTTTTGAAAGACAATTCTCAACAGGTATATTCACAGATCTTTCAAAATCCTTTGATTGTGTCTACCACAATATTTTATTGCAAAAACTTTAACAGTGTGGAGTAAGAGGTGTAACCAATAATATGTTTAAATCATATCTTGAAGACAGAAAACAGATCACCTCCATAAGACATGACAAAAATCATATTCAAATGTTATGTCCAATATCGGAACTACTCGAGTGCGAGTGCCACAGGGATCAATACTGGGAGCAATTTTATTCTTAATATTTATTAATGATTTTACAGAACAAATAACCAACGGTTCAGTTATAATGTTTGAGGATGACACAAACATTTTGATAACTAGTTCAAATAACGCTGTTCTTGAAGAAAATATAAAATAAACAGTGACTCAGCTGTCCAGTTGGTTCCAGTATAATAAATTAATACCTATTAAATGTAAACAAATATGTGCTCATGAATTTCATGCAGTGAAACAAACATACAATGCAGGATGAAAGATGCACAACAATAGAAGAAGACGGGTTACAGACAGAAAATAGTATTAAATTTCTAGGGCTCATTGTAGACAGTCATTTAACATGGAATGAGCATGTTGATAGTGTCTGTAATAATTGAGTTCAATGTGTTTTACGGTACATACCTTAACAAAGATTTATAATAATAATAATAATAATACACAACTTGCGTACTATTTCTCAAATACCCAGTCCATAGTCAATTATATTCATATATTGGGGTAAATCTACAAAATGGAAAAAGGCTTTTAAATTGCAGAAGAAAATAGTAAGATTAATAAGTAATACGGAAAAAGAAGCCATTGCAGGCCACTATTTATAAATAACAAAATTCTCACTCTTCCATGCATGTATATGTACCATAGTATTCTTTTTTTACATAGAAAACATTAAAACAGTGATATACACCATTACTACACCAGACAAGCTAATCATCTTCACCTATTCTCCTACAGAACCTCAAAATTTTCATCAAATCCACACTATGCTGGGGCAAAACTAATAAATAACCTTCTCAGTCATTTTAAGTAAATTAATAGTTTACAGAAATTAAAAAGAGCTGTTAAATTATACTTATTTAAATAAGGCCTTCTATTCTGTAGAAGAATACTTACATAAAGATAAATTTCTATAATGCAGAACAAGACTGATATGAGGAGACTTCATGTAATACCTTGTGTTTCAATCTAATGTAGACTTTACATATTTATACTTTAATATCTATCTGTACATGGATTGTAATAACTTATACTACATCCAAATGTAGTCTTAACATCTTTGCAGAGCTGCTAGGATTAAGTGTGTAAATTATTTTATTTATCTGTTATATATTTTTATGTTAATTGTGTGTGCAAATATCCATAATATATAACAAAAAAAAATTGACAAGTCCTTTCCAAAGTGTATTGGATGTATATGGGATGCAAAAAAACGTGTGCTTCGCGAAACAGCGAAAACTCTAGCCGCTACACCACCATGGCATCTATCATTTTAAGAAGGGAGGAGTTGAGAGAGGTTTGGGGGTTTGTAACAACCCATGTATTGAGAGCCAATGAAGGTGAAATATTGCAGATATGGAGCAGCATTGAAATGCAAGGGTGGGGGAAAACGGGAAAGCCTTGAGAAAACATGCCAGCCAGCAGTATCAATCAGTACAATTACTATATGTGAAAATTTGTGAGTAACCTCACAGGGAAACCAACATGGATCACATTGGTGGAAGGCAAGCATCCTACCACTATGCCCACCGCAGCCCCCTCCCCCCTTGGGAAGGGCAGAGGAGGAACCTCATTTCTTCAGCGATAATGTTTTTCTTAGAGGAGTGTTTGTTTGTCAAGTGTCTGCAGCGTGGTTCCGAGATATTGAAACTGAATAGTTTTTGATGTATTCAGAGGAGAATTTCACACAAAAAATAATAATTGAACAAGTAGGTAGGTAACAACAAGGATATTTATGTGATAAGTGTGTTTGTGGACCACTTTGGCAGTGGTTAGTACATGTGCGCTTGTTATCGATATCATTGAGGTGCATGCGTCTTTCACCCATTATAGTTCAACAATGCATCCTAATCTAATTAAACTAGCCAAAGTAACCTAAAATGCTGGCGAATAAGTTTTCATACATTTTAAACCTAACCATATGGTAGTTCCTTTATTATCCCTAAAAGTATATTTATAGAAATAATATCCAATTGTAGTTTTCTCTCCCAATGTGAAATTTTTTAACATGTTGGGCTGAGTTAAAATTGTGGCTACTGACTGACTAAAGCCAACGCTACAATCACAATAGCATTCCCATAACAAAATAACAGTGGCGTTACCACAGAAGTATAAAAATGAACTGACTACAACCACAGTAAGAAAACTATTACGCGACTAATGAGAAACGAGCACAAAAAAAAAAGACAGACTATACATGTATCGCGGATATTTTCACACAGTGTGTTGGCTAACCTGATATTTATTATTGTTAATCTACTTGTGATGAAAAAAGTTTCGCGGGAATCGTGTTTCGGGATATTTTAAGTGTGGTATACATGTTAATAATTGCGTCGACTATTTTAATAAACGGAAATCTGAACTGTACCGCAAAAGTCATTTAATAACTATGTTCTTGTTATAAGCTTGCATTGCACCGACACTCGTGGTTGGAAATGTTGTCTCGTGATTGGCCGGCGTAGAACTCGGCGTAAAAGAATTGAAGATATTCAATCCTCTTAACGCCACTACCGCGAGCAGGCCGCCATCTTACGCCATTATGTTGTGTTGTAGCTGGTGCCATATACATGTGTGGATTATTTTTTTTATTGTTAATTCTTACGGTGATTGTAGCCGGGTCTTAAGCCTTTGGTACTAAATTACACTTTTGGAGGAAGATCTAACCCCATTTTTGTGGATGTAGGAAATAAAATTATCCATAAATGTCTCCTGTACCTCCCCCCTTTTTTTCTTCTGAAAAAAAATCTAAAATTGTTTATCCAGTGCAGACAAGTCAGTAAAAATTTGAATTTCTATATTTCAATTGTTTAACAAGGATAACTTAACCCTGCCCAACATTGCAGATGCAAGAAACAAAATTGTACCCTACAATAAGGGATAAATAAGTATAAAACTGTATAATAACAGAGAACTAACATAATGTAAAGAGATGGAATAACTAAAACGGGATTTGAATTTATTTACCAGAAACCATTTACTATATTTACATTAAATATGTATAAAGGAGATGAAATCATATTGGAAACAAACCTCTCGAGTCATTGTCAGTGTTAGGAATTTAAATATAAATTCCAGCAAATAATTATTTATTCGTGGCTCAGGAACATGTGAACTTTGCCGTCCAGAAATTCAGCTAGGCTGCTGGTCGCTGTTTTGTTGCACTCATTACTGATACGCAACCTGCAGAACATTACACTACAACGATAGCACGCTTGCTATACTTTATTTAATCATTTATTCAAAAAATAGTTTTCCACTAATCCTGATTTATGAGCACTGTATCTAAAACACGTGCTTATTGTCGCACATGACCCAATACTGGTCCACGGTACACACACTCACGATCGGTAGTTTTACGAGGAAATTATTTGATTGCCCAACTAACACAAGCCAATAATAAACCAGTAAAACTTCCCACGTGAATTGTAGTATATCTTTATTTATTCATCGTCTTCTTTGTTCCACGTGAAATACTTCGAATGTAACCTTTCTCTCAACGTCATTCTTATGTAAACACAATGTTTTTGTCTACAGTAAAGATGGCGGCTAGAGTCCATAGTAAAACCACCTATCTCCAGCTGCTTCACCTACGTCACCACATGCCATCTCCTGTATACTCCTAACTCCATGGCTGTCGCAATAACCGTATAGGGACTCGTACAGCCTCCTGTTCTTGGCGGATTGAATTACCTGGGTTATCTTTGCAACAGTTTATTTACGGAAATTTATTTGAAGCGTCTGATTGAGGATTAGTTATTTTAGTTCGTCGACATTGTCCACGGAGCCATTCAAAGTTCCTCGTGTTTGCCGGAGTTAGTTTAACAAGACACATCTTAATTTTTTATTTTTTTAAATTCTAGAAGCGTTGCCACTAATAAAGTTGTTTGAATTTTCAAAATATACTATCACGATGAGGCTAAAGTTACTATAAGGCACACAAATCCATTGAAATTTTACGCTGGTTTTATAATAGTTTTTGCACGGATCATTCACTTATTAAAATACGGGAATTAGAATTAAATATGTATTTCCATCGAAATTAAAATTCACAGATTTTTCGTAAGACTTTGTGAGTATTTTTATTTCGGTAGCTTTCAGTAGATTGGTTATGTATTCTTCCCAGTGTTCATGTATGTCGTTTCCAATCAATTAAGACCATATGTGGCTGTTGTTCCTGAGACATATATCAATGTTAAGCCTGTATAAGTATTTTAAATTTCTGCAAAATAATTTATTCTATCCTGTTGAGTTGACGTATACAAACTTCAGGTCAGAACACAGTGCTAGTATTGCAAGGCAAATTGGTCCAACCCAGTCCTTCATACTATATTGTATTCTGTACACTCACACCACAATAACGCCACGGTGTTACAGCAACACTAGATGGTGTTCCAGCAGTAGATACATTACATAGTACCTACTCAGTGTTAAAGTACATTACGTTACACTCTCATCGATCACATGTTTCTTGCGTCTATGAATAACTTTTAACTGATGCAAAACTGAAGAAGATAGACCCTAACTTAGATGACAATCACACCGAAGTTCGAAAAAACTGAATTTATTTCACGTGTGTTAGGAAAAGGTATTTATTGCTGTGATTCTTCAAACATTATGAACTTGTTTTAAAGTGGGTTTTGTAGTATTGAATTTAAATTTCCATAATATTTGGATTTTGAAGTGTATAATTTTTATGTATGTAATTCTATGTTGTTTTCTGTGTTTATGTTGTATCTAGACAAGTTATCTATGTTACGTAGAAAATTCGCATTCTAAAAGAGCATCATAAACATTGATGAATAAAAGTGGACAATGTATTCTCCAAACAATATTTCATAGAAAAATATTTTCACCGTAAAAGTAAGAATTATAAATATTGATGAATGAAAGTGAACAGTGCTTTTTTCAGTAATGTTTAAAGTGTATATTTGGAATTTTTAAAGTAGGTTATGCTACGCCCTAGAGCCTAGGACGTGGCAAAGTGGATTTGAAAACACCATCCAACACAAACACAATCACCTAGGTGAAAACAACCCTCGTAAAGGCAAAGTGAACACAACATGGAAGAACATAAAGTAGGAAAAATTCTACATACTATGAGCTGAAATGCAACACATTTGAATCCTCATACTGTGTTTTGATTTGATTTGATTTTTTTTTCTTTTCAGACATATTTTTCATATACAAGGTAAATTTTTGTTGCCGCCAATATCTTTCACAAATGTGAATTTTACAATTTCCATTTATAAAATTTAAAATTCTGGCTTTATAGTCTTAACAGTTGCCATTTCTCTCTTTTCTATTGAATGTTACAGTGTATTTTCAGGCCATCTACAATTTTACCTAAAGCCATAGAAAATGCAAGAATATTATGTGACATATCATAGTTTATACTGAAGGTTACAGATTATTTTCCGGCTATATTCTGGTTACCAAAGGCCATTGAATTGCGAAATTATTATTTGACATACCATAATATTTCTTTCTACAAGTTACAATTTATTTTCAAGCCATCTACAATTTTACCTAAGGCCATTGAAAAATGCAAGAATATTATGTGGCATATCATAATAGTATATACTGAAGGCTACAAATTATTTTCCGGCGATATTCTAGTTACCAAAGGCCATTGAATTACAAAAAAGAAATAAAATTATTTAACAGGTTTTCTCCAAAACAATGAGACATTTTTCATATATTTCTCTATTCAAAACATGCTTTTGTGGCTTATCCACAATTGGAAAATTTCCATTTTATTTTCCCAAATTTAATCAATTTCATCGGGAAAAGTCCAGAAAAGACACATACAAATTTTAACTGGGGAACTTGCAAAATTGCAATATTCTGTCCTGAAACCCAGCATTCGTTTTTAAGGATTATTTTCAGAATTCAGGGGAAACTCTAAACCACTTCATTAGTTTATCTTGTGTACAAAACTTATGGGCATTTCCCCCAGATTTTTCATAATTTTGCAATTTGTTGATTCATATTTAATTAAAATTAGGCATCTCATTAAAAAAATCTTTTAAAAAGATTTAACATTTACATTCAGATTTGCCAAGGATAAAACAAAGCATTTTATTGCGATTTAACTAGCTTGTTTTAGGACATCATGGCCCCTACGTTCTGCCTATTAGGACATCAAAGTATGTCTTGCCATAAGGGCCTGCATGACAACTAGTGGCATACTTATCACGGCATTCCGAAGCTCTCTCGAGGACGCTGTCTGACCTCGAGACAACTCCACTCCCAGTAAATATATAGCGGAATTTGTTTAATTCTCCCTAGAGGGTATTAATTAATGATCAGCCAATGGCTGAATTTATTACCAAAAAAGGAAATGTTCAACGGGCGATGGGGAACAGCCAATCGCCAGCAAATACGTCACAATTAAAAGGAAAAAAGGTGGCGCCATCAGTTACCAATTTAGCAAACAAATGAACATCATATTGGTACTCCTGCACCGCCTCCAAGGTGATGTCACAGGCGTGGGAGGTCATGCGCAGTGGCCGCAGATCGCAGCGCCATCTAGACAGAGGAAAATCCGGCGCCACGTCAAAAAAGTTCAGTAACAAAACAAGCTCCTAGCGGCGAAGCTATGTCCGATATCCTAGTGAACTTTCGTGTCGGTAACCAAAGTTTGTCGTAGCAACCTTCTACGCAGCTCTACAAGTTTTCACAAACCAGGTTGGTAAAATGGTAGTAATAGTTTATAATTTCAGACAGAAGATATTGTAAACCAAAAACAGGAAAAGTTCTTTCACTTCACGTAGTCGTGTTGCGTCGTACTTGAGTGGTTAGATGCAGTCGTCAAACATGGTTGATGATGAGGAGACGGCAAAACTCCTTGCAGGCCGTCTCAGTTACTACTATGCAATTATTTAGTTACAATCCTCATCTTCTTCGTCCTTGTAGATTTTCTATATAACATGAGTTAATACAGAGTATAATATCTTTAATACTAATTTCGTTGTGTCGACCCAGACAAGTCCAGCAATATAAGTTGTGTGTGCCAAAACCAAACAAATAAAATACCATTTGTTTAAACATTTATACGTTATAATACAACATATTGTAAATTCAACACTTTATTATGAGTTTCAAGGTACTGCATTTGTGAAAACTTCATTTTATATGTATCTGAAACATAGCAAATTTATTGTGCAGCATGTTGAAAGTTCTGTTAACTGTACTGAAAAATCAATCATCTGATATGTATGTTTTTTTTTTCCTTGGCAGCAAAGATATATTCATACACATTGAATATATTTGTTTCCTGGAAACTATGTCACATATAAAATTTGCATGTTGAACAGTGTCCCAAGCACGTATAAAAGTTTTTTTTTTTCTACAATTTAAACCAATTTAAGATTGTTGAAAATTATTCCTCTATTGAAGCGACCCTAATAGGTGGTAGGTGTCGTTATTCTGAAACTACTGAATACACGTAGGAAATTACTAGAGTGCTGGTGTTAGACCATAGCCATCTCTACTACAAATGGCTATGGCTCAGGCTGCCTGCCCTTCCAAACAAGAGTTCGACTCACTAAAGATAGTTTTTCGATACTTTGGTAATATCCGGTACCATTCCCGTTCGACAAGAACGTAGAGACTGTACCTCTCCTCCCTGTCGGAGTTAATCTGAGCGCCTGTTACGACGTCGGAATTCAATCTGCCAGACACTCAAAGGCGATCTGAGGGCGAAGACGGGAGTTCGCCAGGGGACATTTCATTGATCAAAGAGTAATTTGATCGCTCGCACGTAATGGCTGATGCACGGTTGGCCTCTCGCAAGAAAGGGCGTCTCTCGAGGTTAGAGATGAAGTCACAGACCGCCCCTTTTCCCCGCGCAATTCCATCGATGCTTTTCAAAAACTTGATCTAGGTGCGTCTAGATAACTGTTTAGACGACGTTGTATTACACATTGATTTCAATCGAGTTAAACTGAAACCAGTTCTATACCCTTACCAAAAGTTGAAGGCAAGAAGACCAACATTTTTACTTCTATAAATAAATAACCACTGGTTTTTAATCAATAACTTGAACATGTAGGAGCACACCACACAAACTATAAAACCTGAGAAATAAAGCGTATATTTAAGCACAGCGCCAATAATAACAAAACATTCGTGCCTTCATAACAGTCGTATCACTGAATTCATAATAAGGTTCAAGGACTGTATGCAGGACAGTAGAATTACATAGCCGACTTTGAGGCGAGGGCACGGTAGCACAGGCGCCAGGCGCTGTTCATGCTCTGTTATTTCCGTCGGTCAGCGGCCATATTGGATCTGTGTGACCTCAACCTTAACCAATGACCTTGACCTCGTGCCCATGACTTTGAAATAAAAAAATTCAAAAATTCCCAAAAAAAATCTTACAAACTTCAAAATATTTATAGAAGTATTTTTAAAAAAAATTTATTTAAAAATCTACACTTACGGAAGTCCCACCACTACCGACCCTTGCCATTTTTTTTATTGGTTATTCAATCGGTCAATTACTCGCTTTCGTTAATTACTTTGCAGGCCTCCGCCCACTTCCAGCCCCTTCTTCCCCATAAACCATCTACTGTCCATTTATTTTTAGTATCACCCACTAGAGCGCAGTGGTATGATCAAATATGCCAGTGCAGTACATCAGGTCGTGGGGCATCCCCGACAAACGTAATATGTAGCAGCCACTGACGAAAATAAAAAACATTTTTAGGAGACGAGGCCTCGCGTATTGTTATGCACGGCCCCGTTGTGCACAACCTGCCGCAACAATGATTGTGAAGGAGGCCACAGGCGAGTTTACGAAAATAAATAACCATAGCAGCCAGCCGGAATGGAGTTTCTAAACATAAATAACAAAATGCATATAACAAAAGAAAATATGGGTCCAGCAGACATCAGGACATTTCAGACTAAATTCAACAAACTATTAGCTGACTCCGCCCCCAGTGCATAACCGGAACCAATCAGAAATCATTACGGCACACACGTGGAGGGGGGCGATGTGTGGACTGGATTGCGAGGGAGGAGACCGTAGCAGTCGGCGAGTGTCCAGGAGAGAGAACGACGACCAGCAGAGGAGCTGATGGCGATCTAGGCAGAGGGTCAGGAGTGCGAGACTGGGTAAGTTACTCGCTAATACCCGGTTGCAAAATTGTGGTTCGAAACTCGATCCGAGATCGAATATAAGATCAACACAGATAACTGTTCCACCATTCGAGTTCAGAGCTGGACTGAAGATCGACATGAAGTTCATTTCGAGCCGCCGAAATTGGCGGTTCGAAATCTCGATCCGAGATCAGCAGCCATCGTCGACAAATGTAGTTTGAAAATACGCCAACAGATAGAACTACGTTCGATTTATTTTCTTAGGAAATCAAAACAACATTATACGCACTTGAATATTACTCAGTAAATTCCGTACAACAATAATTCACTTAAAAAGATAGAAATATCGCACATATAGTTCTATCTATAGTGAAAAATACGCCTACTTCCATGTCATGCATTACGAACCAATATTAAATTTGTCTCATACTTAATTTTGATCTCTCACTTTTGAACCAAAATCGATGAATCGGAGATCCAGAATCATGAAATTTCGTTGGAGCAACACTTTTACATTGGAACCAAGATCAAATTATATCCTGGTTTGGAACTAGGATCATTCGATTTCGGATCGGAGAAGATGTTGGTGCAACCGGGCATAGGTCATGGTCGATCTCCTTTAAAATAATATTTCCTGTCTTCCCTTCTTCCGGTGGTTTTATAGCTCTAATTTTTGTATGTATTATTACTTCTACTAGAAATGTTAAATAAATACTTTATTTAACCCTTTAATATGAACTTCTTCTCTGGTTCTAATTTACTATACTAATGTTGCGCTTCCTTTTTTGTTCTAATTCCCGTAGGAGTTAGTACATAGCAATATGTAAAACGCATCGTTTTAGCGGCAGCAGCCATGACTGCAGATGTGGGTTGGTACTACGTGCAGTATTCACGAGTTGGTAGCCGTGAGCTATACTTTTCTCTTCCTGCATCAATAGCTCTGGACTGCGCGCGGTCGCCTGGAGCCGGGGATAGGGCGAGCATCCAGCCTACAGCGGTGACTTCACGCTATAGGTTATTCACGGTAAAGTGAGCACTTTTTAAGGCCCTTCCAATAGGATTTAACAACTAATAAATATAATTTATCTCCGTTTCAGACAATAATTTTAGGGAGTGGTGAAAAGTATACATTGTGTTTGTTAGTCACATGACAATGTTCGTAATAAAAGGTGACAGAAACACGGGAAATGGCCAAAAGGAAAAATTCAGCAGGGCCTTAAAAAGTGCTCACTTTACCGTGAATTGCCTACAGCTAGCAAGACTTGGAATATTTCACACTTGAAATGGAAATTCTAGCATAAATATTTTTAGTCTCAAGCACGCGTAGGTACATACAGACACATCAAATGTTAAACAACACAGAGTAAAAAAAAAATGTAATGTTTAATTACCCACAACAAAGTCAATTCTGTAACAATATACGGGAACATATAAAACCTCACACGCAAGTTGTCACGGAAAAAAAAAATGCTTCGCTGTCGATTGCCTGAGTGCTCGAATTGCTACACACGCGACGGTGCGACCTATTATATAGAACATGCTCTTGGACATGTTAATTTTTACAATCTGTGGAGGGATGTAGAAAATACACAGGACGTTTTCAATTAACAGTGAACCAACTTTATATAAAATTCATAACAGAGTCAATATTTTTTTTTGCGCGGGAGCGAAGAAGCAGTAGTTGACTCGTGGGCCGGCGCAGCGTTGCGAGCGGGCAATCCCGGATTGCGAGCAGCGCCGGAACCACCCTCGAAGCAATTTTCGCAGGACGGGTGGTCTGACCTCTCCAATTTCCATGCAGAATGGGCTTGTTAAGACCCAATTAGAATACTCCCGCGCGGAACCGGGGCGGGCGGGCCCGACTTGCCCGCTTGGGAGGGGGAGAGGGAAGGGTCGAGAGGGAGATGAAAGGGTTAAAAGGGGTTCAGAGAATCTTCCATCCGGGGGTGAGGCGGCGGCAGACTTTAGCCCTGCAGGGTCGTTGGAGGGGCGGGGGTGAAGTTTGTCTCATGAAAATTCTTCTTAACGAGCTGGTATTAACCAGGCCAACTTAAAAAAATAAAATAAAGCAAAGGTGGAGGGGGGGATTATGACTATCAAAGCCGCCATTTCACCTCTCTAAGTAATGCGAGTTTTATACCGTACACTTAGAATAAGGCTTATTTTGGTACGAGGGGCAGTAAAAATACTAAGACAAGTTAATTTTTGGTACCTCGGGGAAAAGGCTTAAAATTTCATGCGGGGCAAGAGAACTCCAACAATAAAATTCATGAAGGAAGACTGCAATGGTTGAGATTCTAAATTAAGAAAAACCTACTTTATGACAAACTGGAAAATCATAGAAACATTAAAAAAAAAGTTTTTGTTAAAGGTTTACTTACGTTATAAATAACTTACTATATGTTGTTCACGGCAAAGTGAGCACTTTTGAGGCCCTAGTTACTTTTTTTGAGCCATCTTTCATCCTCTAACACCATTTTAAATAAAATACTGCAATGTAAGTAAAATGCGCAGTATGTTTCTATCTCACTTGGAAATCGACGTCTAAGGCTAAAATAAAATATATTTGTCGACTATTATTAAAAATGAGAGGGTTTTCAAAAGTGCTCACTTTACGGTGCATAGCCTATACATTTTACTATACAGCATCTACAGACTTATTGAGTTTCCTCATATATTCAAGCGGCATGACACCTGATTTTCCGAAGCTCGAAATGTTCTCAAAGAAGCAAGGAACGTGAAGGAATAGGCCGTGGCCTCATCCCAGCATTTACCTGAAGTGATTTCGGGAAACTATGGAAATCCAAAACCAGAATTAATGCACTGTAAAAATTTACCGTACATTTACGGAAATTTTTAAAGAAATTTACAGTAAATATACGGAATCGTAGTCCGTAATGACGAAAAACGGAGTTACGTGCGTTAATACAAAATACAGAAAATCTCCGTATTTTCTTTAACTTCGGGTTTCGACCACGAACAATGCCGAGTCTACACGAAGCTTTCTTCGCCACTGTAACCAGAAATGTATAGTTTCTGCGGCAGTCAAGGTTATCCATGTCACTAAGACTTGTTCTTTCAAACATTAAAAAGTAGCAATATGCGTAACACTTAGCAACATTTAAAATACACTAACTTTAAAATAAACTAAATAAAGTAGCTTATGTGACTACCACAGAAACTAAAAAATTATACGAGACTCATGATGTGAGAGTTGTAGGTAAGTGGTTAGAGTCATGAGTTGGCAACTTTTTGACTCTGGGTCAAATCTTGCGTAAGTATAAAATATTATAACTTTTTTTAATGTCTTTTTTATACACAGTAGAAAACCCACATAATGAAAATTAAAATAAAATAGATATTAAAAGTGATTTAAGCTAGAAATATAGAAAACTAACTAGGGAATTAACGGAGAGGTTCCGTGAATTTTACGGAAATTCCGTTTTTGAAAATCAGTGTTTCCGTAATTTTACGGAGAGTTCACGGACACCTCTGGATAAACTTTCGCCAGTACTTTTCCGTAAAATGAAGGAAATTATTTTAACATTGTGGGCCTGGAATCGAACCCGCGTTCTCCCGAATTTGAGTACAATTCTTGTGTACTGCGCCTCCTCGCTCTATAAAGCGCGACAAGCCACAGAACAAAAGGCGAACGAAAGAAGGATTCGTGAAAATCGGAATAATTTTAAGTTGAAAATACTCAACTACACTCTAATAAGAAAGTATTTGTAAATTTACCATTTCAGTACATATGTACAGTTCAGTGACAAAGCGCGAATGGTATAATATTTTCCCATTGATTCTTGGTAACGTTCTTACAGTTACTCGGAAAGAGTCAAATGCGTAGGGTAGTTACCAGCTTTGCATAATAGCGTTGCTAAACATTCCCATATTTCCAGCCTGACACGTAGTACTATTATCATCCAATGTATAGGTTGAAAACTTCCATTGAAGTTTAGGAAATTAACCAGAATTTTTTTTACAGTGATAACATTACTTGAAGTGAAGATATTTGGGCGGATCTTAACAGCGAGGTCTTCAGAGCCGATGGTGGTAAAGTGAGGTGAGTATGGAGCAGCGCCGGATTGATAGGGCGGGTTGAAACGGAAGATCCCGAGGAAACCCGCCCACCAGCGGCATCGTCCGGCACGATTCCACATGCGAAAACCAGGGAGTGACCCGGCCGGGGATTGAACACGGTTCGCCTCGGTGTATTTCTAGTACACCATGCATAACGACAATGCTAACTTAAAAATGCTGTATCTGCAAATTTAATCGTTGTACTTCTCTATACGATATCATGTCGCATATTACGGATAGAGGGGCGACACAGCAGCTTATATTGATAACTCTAGCGTTGCACGTCAGCAAAATGGCGCCACTCTCCCAGCAACATGTTTCAAAGCCAACACCTAATCAGTGACTGGGAACCTACTTGGCAGCAGGAAGCCCGGCCAATATGGAGCGTTTCGCAACAAGCAGTAGCCAATCGGACACAAGGTCCGTTCCAGAGCGTTGCGCAGCTGAGTCATATCCTCTCACTTCAGTATACTCTCCTATCACGTGGTTAAGTCATGGAAATGGCACACTGTACGAACACTTTCTTTGCTGCAACACATGTCATGTTGCCGCGAAGAAAAATTTATTTTAATATGAACCACTGTAAAGTAGGCTTGCCACGAACCTAATTTTCGTTTGATACATCTGGGAATAGGAAAAATTCGTGAATTCATTTTAGGACAAGATAGATTTCAAATGCATGTACATTGAAGTCACCTTTGCAATTGGATCAGTGTTTATTAGACACACCCTGGAGACTCCGCGCCAATAGCCGACTTGCAAGAAAACAAGAAGCGAATCCCGTACAGTCAAATGTGGAGCAACACTGAGGCAGCAGCCAATGAACAAACAGCTATACAAAGGATTGTGGAGATATATCTAATGACTATGATAACCTTGCATTTTCTTTGCAGTAGCTCAGTAGACATGTTTGTGGTATAGGCTATTAACGTTAAAATGAGAACTTTTTAAAACCCTGCTTTATATCTACTTGTATACAAGTTGTGTATTCATTCGTCTTATGTAAACGTAGCATAGCCATGGACCTCATCACTTGATTCATGCGTCGGTCGATGTCGCATGTATTTGGAAAACAATATAAATAAAAGAAAATAATTTCAGCTATCACAAATGGTTACCTAAAACTTTTTATTCGACGCTAAGATATGGAACTATTTTCCATCCCGTGTTACCAACTTTACTGGACGCATGTCACTCAGTGCGCCCGTTAAAATATATGTAGGCAGGGACAGTGACTTTTTTCTCAGGCTGATTTAAAAAGTGCTCACTTATCGTGAACAGCCTTTAACACCACTTACACTGTAAATAAAATTTGTGCTTTGAAAAACTACCGTGATAAGTGAATAAAAAAGAAGCAACAAATATTTCAAATTCATATCTACTAAAAAAAAAAAAAAAGTACTATGACGCCTTCAAACGCGAACCCATGCCCTCCGTGTTACTAGTCTAACGCACTTCATGAAGCGACCACTTTACCTTATTTTGTTCTGACTACTTTTGATTGGTAAATTATATAAGATAGTAAAATGGGCCATAATATAATGTCACAACTTGTGAGGAATTGAGATAAGTGATTTGAATAATAATAAGTTTCGTAACTGCAGAATATGTTGATTTGCGACGGGACAACAGTTACGCACTGGAAACCACAATGAAAGACAGAAAACCTAAAACATAGCTAAACCGTTACCTTTGGTACAAAGTAACATTTCCTTACTGGGAACAATAGCGATTAAATAAAAAAACTAATTTTTTATTTGTAATAAACGAAGGTAATGTTACCATAAAACTGAAACGTGTAAAGAACACTTTCATTGGCAGCAAGCGTATGTTTCTGCAACCTTCTCTTTGAGCTGAAGCAATGTTTTATTACTGTAAACAAAACAGCCTCTAAGAAATGGTTTTTCCCCTTGCAGAAAACTTTCTAAGGCTTTTTTTTAGAGTGCGTTACTAGCTACAGTGATATTTTGCGAAAAGATTTCGAGACAAGATACAGTTCAAAACACTGTAGCGTCGTCCACATTTTTTGATTGGCTGAAACATGTTCTGGTTCGTGTTAACTGTTAGCGTGCGAATCACGAAGGTTCAATGTCGGAGTTACAGAAATCTGAGTAGCTCGGTCAAATGCGGAAACCACATCAGCAGCCAATGGGGCTGTTAAAATAGCCGAGGTGTATGTATGGTATTGAAGTCTACTGAGTGCTTCTATATTTTACGCAAAAAATCATGGGCCCCATGCATTATGTCGTGTACCTGGGTTGAGGTAAAGTAGCAGAAGGCCACTCTCCTACTAATCACTTCCATTCCTACAACCTAGTCGATACTGGGGGTTGGTATCAAATGAGCTAAGTTCCGCCAAAATATTATTTCCCTTTATTACAACTTTTACTTTATTTCATAATAGACTTTGGAACCTTAATTGTAATGACAAAGAAGTGACTACTGTTAACATCCACGTTGTGATTGACTCTCCTATAGATTGAGCCGCCACTGATTTCCTTATTACAATATTTTATTAGTGACTTCCCGGCCTAACGTCCTGAACCGAATCCGCCTAGCACCCAAATCGTAGAGGTTCTTACCACTTTAATCAAGCTACTGAGGTCACCCGGGAGACTCCTCCTTGTAAGAAGTCGTACTGATTGCCTCTGCTAATTGGACCCTCGATGCCCCTACGGCCTCGCCATACTGCTCTGCGATGGTGACCCGTCCGTGCCGACCTCGTTGTGTTGCTGGACAGTGGTCGTCTGCACTAGTGGATGGGGGTGGGGGAGTGCGTTTGTATAATCTGTCCTATTGCTAAGTATTAGGTGTGCGTCCGCGGTAGGAGGGATCTAAATGCGTCTCAGGACTGCGCCCCTTACGCCTAAAAGTAGAGGAAGTTGCATGCGAGTAGTCGTGCATCATGGCGGGGAGGGAATGAGCAGCCATGGCCGCCGTTTTGGTCCATGACTGCCTCCCTTAGTGTACCTATAGCTGAAACCATAATTAAGAAGGGGGAGAGAAAAACCGGCGTAGTACCGTAAAAACTCTCTCGACAGAACAGAGTTCAAAACTTGGGAACATTAATGAAAATGTTGCTAGGAGACAGCAGGTGTGGAATCTGTGTTGAAAGAAGAGGGACGGGGTCTGTGGGCATGGGGCGCCCTTGACTTAACTACTGCCAATATGTCTGTGCAGGCGAACCAGCACAACAGTACTGGCAGCAGCGATTTAATACAGGGACATCCCTGCTTCTCGTCGAGTGCGTCGGAAAACTGGGCAGCTTAGTCGTAGCACCGACTACATCTTCTCTCTTCTGCAACGACATCAGGGTCTCCACGCCATGGGTGAAGGTGGTGAGGTTCTCCGGGAAGCCACCTCCTCCCCCTCCTCCAAAATTTTCTTCGATCTTGGGTAAGCACATCAGAGTGCTCGGCGGAACATTCAGGAGCTACCAGTGATGGAGGCGAATCCCCTGGCCCGGGTGTGAAGGCTGACATCGGGGAGCTTCGGAGGTCCAATGCATTCCAATCCATTCCTCGCGCATCCGCAGTCGACAGCCCTCCGAATCCAGCAGTGAGGTTCGCTACACTTCGCCCTTTAGCACCTCGAGATCCCCCTCCCCGCCTTGATCATTGGACCGCCTCCAGCAGATGCGCTTCGCCAAATTGTACTGAACCACACAGATTCCCGACGTCCACGACGATGGCGCTATAGAGACGGGCCAGTCGGTCCACGATCTGGTATTTAATTATTTCCAGACACCCCAAAGTCTGGGGATCCCCAACCCGCCACCTAGGATGCGTCGAGTTGCGGAATGGTTGCCGTACCTGAGCTGTCATGTTCGCACCACACTCGCACAAGCACTTCGCCTTCGCTGGTCCCATGGAGCGGACAGATACCGGAGAGTGAGCAGCCACGAACGCGATGTTCATCCCACGACAGCCCAGGGAGTGTCCGCAACGTGCCTCCTTATATACGTACCTTGACCAGAGAGCCAGACCACCACCTCAACTCCCTACCACCCGCCACACCTCACCCCCTTGGTTATGGGCTGTCCCTCCAGCACCGAACATCGGACATCGAGTCAGGAGTCCACTCGTTCAGATCTCGTGGGGAATGGAACAATTACATACTGCATCACTGTCAACCTAACCTGTTCGGTCAGACATTAATTTCAAAGTTAAGGACAGGCTTCACTATGCATCGGCGTATAGGGAATTAAATGCTAGATTCGGGCAAAGATCTCTCAGTCGTTTTTTGTGGTAGTATTTTCAACTAAATTTTTTTGTTAGAGAATGAACGCATTTAAATTCAAAAGTTTTATTTATTTTTTTTAAATTTTAAATGTACATTTTCATTTTTTAATTGTTTGATTTTATAAATATTAAAAATTTAATTTAAAATTAAAATTTGCTTTCAATCTATAACAAAAAATCTTTAGTTGAAAATACTACTACAAAAAAAAGACTGTTGAGATCCTTGTCCAAATTTAGCATTTAATTCCCTATACACACATGTATGGTGAAGCCTGGCCATAAAGTGTTGCAATAACGCAATTTTTCGGTATGCGCTGTATTTGCGTACAACACTTGTCTTGCAACTTGGCAATAAACAACGTGCTACGTGCTCGATGATATCGGCCTTAACCATTCATATCGTAGAGGTATAGAGGATTGCACAGTCGAATCAGCCACATGGAAGACTAGGAACTGGTGACTTGCTGTGTACAGGACAGTTCATAAATATCTTTCACGTGCAACGTGTCAACATTTTTGAACACAGTGACTGAACGGGTTAACTGGGCGCACGTGACTGAGCGTAACCGTCAAATACGTTAAAATAGATATAGTTGAAGCACAGAGTAAGTAGGTAACTACACAGACACGATGTGGGCGTACCCAGTCTCTGGTTGGCCACGCGATGTTCCGGGAACGGACATTGTGAAAGGGTGCAGCGCCAGAGCTCTTCCAGCGCCAGAACTCCTTCCCAGCGGTGCTTTGAGAATTTTTTTATTTATATTAACTGCATTACTTCCTTTTCAGCATACTTACGAAAACAGTACCACAATGAACCCGAGAAGTTATGACGTTTTAATTTCGTGCACGCTTTGTTTAGGGGAAAAAAGATATTATTTCACAACAAGCAGAATAAACATATGCATTAAAACATTCGGATCGTAACTCTAACCTGCCTGTCTTGTTGCAAGTTGGCAACATTGCTCGCATTCCTCCGACCTCAACCCCAACCTCTTCTCTGTTCCGATGTCTGCCTGCCGTCAAGATACAAGGTCAAGCTAGCTTTGTTCGTTTATTATTCTCTTCAGTTGCTTGAATATTAAAGTAAAATACAACACACTCGTATTTTAATAACGTATATGCGTATTAAGATAAAAATGCTGCATATTTATCACATTAATTTAGTTTCCCGACTTGAATAACGAAATAATGACCAATATAAACACTACCCATTTACGACCTCCCCCCCCCCCCCCCCCTCTTCCTCATCCTGCTTAAAACCTGCACTCCCGACGGAAACTGTCACTAGATCAAAGCGTTCCGCGACTGCCAAATTTACGACTACGCCTCTGGCCTTGTATCTGATTGGCTACTGCGTGCGGAGAACGGTTCCCTATTGGGTGGTTGGTCAGTTGTCGACTGATTGGCGACCGGCATTACAAAATTTTGCTGGCCGGCGACTCCATTTTTCTGGCGTTTGTAGGTGGAAATCGCTGTACTTGCATCTGTTATCCCTCTAAAATTTTAAATACTTTGTGTTTGGAGTGAGGGATTTATTCTGAGGCAGAAAACGCTTAGTTAGAAAAATATAAAATAAAAAAAAGTAGTGAAGCAATCACACCTGCAGTAGGTGCCACTGTATGATGCTACGTTACCGAAATAACAAACAACTTTTCGCTAGTTACGGTGTTCTATAAATTCTCAAGACATCAACACATTAATGTAATCATTCTTGACCAACTCGTCAATTGTTCTTTTGTGGCAAGAGCGAGTATTTGTTACAGCTTCTACAAGCAATTCTTTACCGAGACACATTGGTGTTGGGAGGAATGTGTTAAGCCGATATTACACGATACCTGCAGCCGTATTTGGTTCTTGTACAAGCTTCTACAAGCCCTGGCGCACGAGCCGGTATACCAGTCGCTATATGAGCCGCCATGGAAGATTCATATTACACGACAGCAGTTCGCGTACTAGCATTTGGCCCCTTTGGTGAGTGCGCAGTGTGTGGTTTGTAGTAAATATGAATCCCAATCGTAGAACCGCTACCAGTTAGTAGCATGCGTAAGCCTATGAAAAAAAGTTATTAGCACATCTTAATATTGCTATATTACTGTTCGCCTTTTACATAAATTGATTGCTTTCTAGTAGAGTTTCATTCATTTTCCTGAAAATGACGTGAAGTCACTAGAGTACGAGTGTGTTATTTTTAATTTTGACGGAAATTACTGACCGTTTGCAAAAAAATGATATTTCCTTTCCGTACCGGGATATTATCCGCATGTAAAATTTAATGATAAAAAAAATTTGGGGCCGGTGGAGTTTCGAACTCACGCCCAAAAGTTGAGGAATATTAATGGACGCTACAATTCTATCATTGTACTATCACTTAACACAGAATGTGATAACTTTATATAATAGACATATTATTAATTTTTTAATTGATTTTTTCATACAGTAGATAATGTTTAAAATATTTATAACGGTATTAAACAGTAATTAAAACCAATATTATTCGTTGTTGTGTTTTAAATCTATTTGAAAGAGTTTCGACCTCACGGATGTATAATCAAGATGGAGGCGTCATTTCGGTTTCTTTATCAACTCGTTTCGGGGAGCGCCCTACGTTCTGAAACTGCGATGTGATTGGTCAGGTACGAAACCTGGTATGGGACCTGCCACGAAGAATATGACGTGTCCAGTTACCAAACCTGGTACGAAATGTGGCCGCACAATGAGGGAAATGACGTGGCGGGTGCTACACTAGCACGTATAACGGCCGCTATGGCGGATCTTGCACAAGCTTTTAAGGAATCTGGTTATCGTGTAATATCGCCTTTAGCGTTTTTATAGGGTGAAATAAAGTACCGTGTTTGAAGAAACGGTACTTCTATTTTACGGACAAGGTTATTAAATAAACAGAGCGATTAATAAGTTCAATAGGTAAAAAAAAAATTTTTTTATCGTATATTTTACGTCATAATAGCTATACACATTGTCCTTGAGTTGACACATGTTTATTGGACAAATGCGATAAAAGATAACAGCCTTACTCTCAACCATACATAATTCGTTTGAAGGCCATAAACATTAATTTTGTTGAGAGAGACAACCAAGTTACTCTTCCATCTCCTGTCTGTGCACATTCGTGTTTATGGCACTTGGAAAATGGTCAGTGACGTATTTTAGTGGCATCTGCATCTTTCTTAGGTTTGATCCTATATGTATGAAAGGCAGCCTTTGCAGTGTGTAGTCAAAATGGCCGTCTATCTGATGACGGGTTGGAGTTGCGATACCCCCTTGTGTTCAAGGTGTTCGTTATTTTATACACGAATATCGTTCTGGATGGCATGGGTACCATTTATTTTACACATAACTCAGTTTTCCCTGGGGTTTTTCCATTATCATTTCACACGTTTTAGGTTGGCTATACCATCAAGGACAACAATAAAACAGGAATGGGGAAAACAATCAAAACTATTACAGTCAGATGAAAAAGACGACAAAAGTCTGTATTTGTATAAGGGCACTAGAATATAATATCTGGAGATGAGTTCACAATAGATCTTAAATCCGCCAAATTAACATAACTTTATTAAGAAATAATAACGAAAATTTAACAAATCTACCCCAATAAAATGAAATTATCCAGGTGTTAAGCGCAGAAAACTAGTCCAATATAGAGTGGAAAAAGAATTACAATTAAAAAGAAAAAAAATGTAGAACCTGGCACAATATAGAACAAGAACTATGGAGCAAAAAAGAAGGGTTCAAAGATGTATCATCCAGTTAGATCTCGAGCGACGCGGTTCAAAGAAGGCGACACAATAAGAAATGCTATAAGATACAGCAATGTAAGGCGTATTCTCTTGCTACGTGTGTCTTTTCATTTCCCCTTCATTTCTTCCGGCACTTTTTTCCTCACTTATGACAATTCTCCGCTTAGTTCAACGTTAATATTAGCCAGCATGTATAAACTCTCACTGAATACAGTTTTCGTTTAAAACCCGCTTACCTGAACAATTTTTGAACGTTTGAGGCCGAGAAGTGTAGGGGTGATAGGGGCTATACCGTTCTACGTATTAGTGTCCCATCACCACTAAGCGGAAGTCTCTCAACTGGCGTGCAGACATTTCGTAGTGCTGCGTAGTACACGTATAGTTGTCCGTCATTTTGTTAGATGGCGCCATGCGAATGAATATAGTTTTTATGTCATATCTCAGGAAACAATTTACCGATTCCTATCAAATTTGGCAATCAAGTAGTACTGAGGCAGATAATGTTAAGTGGTATCTTTCAAGAATATCGGATAATTATTTTCTAAATGGCGGCCATATAGCAGTTTTGGTTTAGATTGCTACATCGCTGAAACCATAAAATCAATTCCAACTTAACTTTGTATGCTGGCAGTAGGTATTACAACTATCAACTGTATTTACAGGGATAATATTTTGTCATCCATTTTGTAAGATAGCTACATACGAAAAATTAAAGTTTTTATGTCATATCTCGGGAAACAAAAGTGACAGATTCCTACCAAATTTGGCAATCAGATAGTACTGTAGCAGGTGGCGTAAACGGGTATGTTTTAAATAGGTCAGGCACTTCTTTTCAGAATGGTTGCCACAAAAATATTTTAGCTCTGTATGTTTTATCAACGAAACAAATTCCAACTTTAGTTTGGATGCTGGCCGTGCCTATTACAATCATTAAGTATGTCTATTCAGAGCCTCATTTCTCTGATATTTTGTATGATAGCACCACCAATAAAAATAGAGTTTTTGTCTCATGTATCCGGAAAAAATCAACTCATGCCACATATATAAAAAAATCTACCAATTTCAACCAAATTTTGTATGTGGACATTATACATTAAAAGCATTGTATACAAGGCCTATTATTTTCGTAAATGTTGTACGATAACATCAAATAAGAAAGTGAAGTTTTTTATGGCAGGGACAACACAACCGATTTTCACCAAACTCTTCATACAAGTAGAGCCATGTAAACGTGCATATTTTAAGTAGCTCAGTCACTTATTTTCTATATGACGAACTTATAAATATTTCAGTGTAGTAGACCCTATAATTCGAAACATTATACTGATTAAATCGGAAGTTGATGCTCCGAATTCGACCTTCATAATGTAGTGCATTCCACGCTAAATTATTTTACGAGATTTTCTGGGTTCAAGTCCCGGATAAGACGCGTTTGTATTTGTCATTGTCTCATTAATGCTGCATACGATTCTGTTTTCATTTCTAATGTTATTGCTTTCAAAAAGAAGCAAAGTCCTACCTACCATCTCAGCATTTAAGAACGTATTTAAAAATAAATTACACCCACGTTGAGGAAAGTAGGCTTATTAGTAATATCAGTATTTTATTGTTATTATTTTAAAACATAGGAAGTGTGGGTGACAAAACCACTGAGCCACAGATTAAATACCTAACTCCATAGCGAAGACCGGGGTAGTGTAATGTCTCCAACCGTGGCGAAATAATCACTCATGATTTTGGCATGCTGGCAACGTGGCGAACGTTATCGTTGGCCTGTTTGTTTTCTCGAGGTAGTCCCGTTTCCCCCACCCTTTCATTCCTACTGTCACATTTTCACTTCGATATGCTACGTGCAAACTTTATGTTGCCTTACCTGGCAAGGCGAAATATAAGAGGTAACTTTTTTAGTCTACTTTCCGAAGGCATGCAAAGCTTATGAAATCACTTCCCTGTCTCCGATGTGTATGTGTCTATATACATGTGAGTGGCTGTGTGTGTATGCGTGTGTCCCACCATTTAAATTTTTGAACGTTTCAACAGAATTTAACCAAATTTGGTACACAGATAATACTTTGTAAGGACACCTAGCTTTTATGGTTTTCAACCACACATGGCACTTACTTTCAAAATGGTGGTAATTTTAATATTTTGGGTGATATATCATATTTCGGGAAAAATTCAACCGATTTAAACCAAATATTGAATGCTTGCAGAGCACTGTGTAAGCATTAAATTGTCAAATGGGCATTGTGGTTGGTTCACCATTTTATAAGACAGTACCAATTGAAAGAATAAAGATTTTACATTATATGTCGAAAACTATTCAACCAATTATCACCCAATTTGGCACGTAGGTAATACTATGGTAAGCCAAGCAAATGTCAGGGATTACGCTTGAATAAATACTTATTTTTTGAATGGCGGCCATAGATATGTTTCAAATTTATTTTGCATATCTGCCATAACATTTAACAAATTTCGACTGAATTTTGTATACTGAAAGTATCTATTACAAGCATATCATATACCAACAAATAACCATTTTTGTTGGCCATTTCGGGAGATAGCACCACATGAATAAAACAAAGTTTTGATGTCATAACTCGGTAAAAAATTAACTCATTCCTACCAAATTTGGTAAACAAGTAATACTGATGCAGCTGATGTTAAACGATAAGATTTAATCATGTTAGGCTCTCATATATCCATTTATAGCTTAGAAGGTTATATCGTCAAAACTATGTAATCAATTTCAACTTAACTTTGTTAGATATTACAACTACCATTTGTATGTGTATAGAGAATATTTTGTCCGACATTTTGTAAGATAGCACCATGCGTGTAAATAAAGTTTTTGATCATATCTCGGGAAACAATTAACAGATTCCTTCTAAATTTGGCAAACAAAGAGTACTGCAGCCGGCGATGTAAACTGGCATATTTTATGAATGTCAGGCACTTATTTTCAAAATGGTTATTATATATTTTACCAACGAACAATTCCAACTCAAGTTTGTATGCTGACAGTACCTATTATAACCATCGAATTTGTGTATGCGTAGCCTCATTTATCAATAAAAAGTATGATTTTTATCTCGTATTTCGGAAATAAATTAACCCAATCTTACAAAATTTGGCGAAGATGTTTTATTGTGGTAGGTCTAATAAAAAATGTATTTTTAAAAGTAGGACACACTATTTTCAGATTGGTGGATATAAAATAATTTTAGATTTGTGGGAGATATCTGCGAAGTTATGTAGTCTATTTTAACTTAACATTCTATATTGGCAGTATACAATCATCGAAATTTGTACTTTTTTTTCTTCTTTTTTTCCTTCATTTATGAAGATCGCCACATGAAAATTATAGAGGTTTTATGCCATGTCTCGAGTACCAATCAACCGATATCTCAACAAATGTTTCACTGAAACGTTTCAAATGAATTTATACCAAAATGTGCACACCATAAATGCTACAAAAGACCATGTAAACTTTAATGATTTTAATGGGTCAGACAATGGTGTTTAAAATGGCATCTTCAAAACTCATTTAGGTAAGTTTGTCATGTATATTCAACAATTTAATGAAATAACCAAAATATGTATGTAGACAGTATACATTATAAGTATCGTATTAGAGCCTCTTTTGTGGCAATTTTGTGCGATAGCATCAAATAAGAAAATAAAATTTTTTATGTCATACCTGAGGGATCAAACAACCAATTTCCATCAAATTCTTAACACAAGCAGCGTCACAATAGGCCATGTAAACCTACATGTTTCATGTGGCTCAGTCACTTATTTTGAAAATAAAGGCCTTGTAAATATTTTAGGTTAGTAAGCCCTATCATTCGAAACATTATACTGATTAAATCCGAAATTGGTGCTCTGAATAAGACCTCTGTAATCAGTGGATTGTACGCTAGCTTAAAGTACGAGGTTGTCTTGGTTCAAGTCCCGGGTAAGGCATGTGTGTGTTTGTAATTATCTCACTAGATACTGTTGCTTAAGTTTATGGTTTCATTTCCAAAGTTATTGTTTCAAAGAGAAATCAAGTGCTTCCTACTAACTCAGCTTTTAGGAAATTATTTAGAAAATAATTGCACCCATCAGTAACTTCTTGTTACATCTAGCTGTTTCATTGTAGTTACAATCTCTATATTACATTGTATGTATAATTTAAATTATCACGGATCTTAAGAAGTATAAACTTATTTATAAATTAGTACTCTTCAGTGTTCATTTCGAATGCCGTCTGTTCGGTAACGACTCCGAAATATTACGGAGAAGAACATATAACATGAAGATGAAGCACACAAACATATTCACACATATTATGAAATAACTGGCATTTAAATAAGCTTAATTACACTTCAAACCAAATAAATTAAATTAATTATATATCTACGTATATGTAAAATAAAAAATATCAACTTCTATAATATTTCTAATCTTATTTTTTATTTAAAAAATATGTGACAAAGAAAATTCACCTAACATTAAAATATTACATTTTAGCTCAATTTCACAAATTTTAAATTATTTCCTATGTTTAATTCGTTACATAAAGTACGATTGTATATATTGTGAATGTCTTTATCCGTGGCGCATAACCGGAATATATCGTTCTGAGGCAGATGCTTCAAAATATGGCGGTGGTTTGGTAAAGGCTGTGCTACAGTTAACGTAGTGTCCTCGTAAAAAAAAAAAAGCGAACCGTTTCCGTGATCAGTACGCAAAATGCTGTGCATAACTCCAGTAAGGAAACTGTTATACAACCAATCAGAAACGAACACGAAATAAATACATGACGTACTAATTCCGTTGGTATTTAAAAGCAGTGTTCAGTAACATGATATTTTTATTTACTTTAACTTGGACGGAAATTCATTTTCACGGGAATATTTTGCTGGAATTTTTTCTTACTTTTCCAAGAATTTGCTTTATTTATATGTATAATTAATGCAATTTTTTACATTTATCACAATCAAAGTTTCCACATGAGAAATTAATGCTATATCGTATTCGTCACCACAAAAAAATCTAAAATCTTTCGCTAACACGCGCGGGATGTTAAGATAAAATTTTAAAAATAAAATATCAGAAATCTAAACTGTACTGTGTAGTTATTTCATTCATGTTTCCCTACGATGACGTCACATTGAACTGACTCTTGTATTTGTAAAAGTCCTTCACACGACTGGCTGCCACAGACCGCACTGTATGAAAATATAAAGTTTTCTATCATTTACGAGCTTGCGCAATTGGGCGGCCATTTCATACCGTTCGTTGCGTTGTAGCACACACCGTTAGGAGGTGCGTATTCTATTCTCTGCGGTTATTTATTTCTGTGGTTGTATCGCGGATTTAATTCATACTTGGACCATTAAGATTGCACAGTAAATGCTACGAAAGAAATTATAAACTTATAACTGTATTTTAAATTCCATCCAAACCATTTATCATAGTGGTTTACAAAGTAAGAGGAGCTCACAGAGAAGGTAAAATATGTGAATATTACCAGCAGTGACCAAATCGCCACTATTTGTCACTATAGTTCAAGGGTAATGATGCACGAAAATCGCATATTTAAATCATTTTTGTCGCAATTTCTTTTACGGGGGATTTTTCGAAATTTTTGGTTCGACGTGACATAAATAACAATTTTGAACATCTTATCGCATGGTTAAAAAATTCCCTGCGTTCGTTATTCTTAGAGCTCTGATTGAAGATAAGAAAAAAAATCCTTTAATTTCTTCCATAAGTGTTTCGAGAATAATGAAGGCAGCGAAAATCTAACAACGTAAAAAGGTGTTGAAAATAATTATCTACGTCATGCTAAGCCAAAAATTTCAATAAAACTCTTTGCAAAACGACGTATATCAAAAATCGAGTAAATATACTGCTTTCATGCACCGTTCCCCTTAAGTATCATTGTCACTATAACTCGACCGCGACAAGTGTGTAGCAGGAAAATATACGAACTACAAGGAGACGCTCCTCTCCCTCCGGCCATGTCATTCACAACTCGTGTAGGAGGAGAAGGAAGCGATCTTATTGCTTATCAGGGCTAACCCCTTACGTCTACAAGGAAAGGAAATCATACAATGAGACATGCATCGCGGCAGGGAGAGATTGGGCAGCCATGACCAGCGATTGGGGCCATGACTATCTCCCTGAGTGTATAGGCTGTTCACGGTAAGGTGAACACTTTCGAAAGCCCACTCATCTGGAATAGTAGTCAATAAATATATTTTATTTTAGCCTTAGACGTTAACTTTCGAGTGCGGTTGAAAAGACAACCCGTGTTTATTATTTTTATGACAGTATTGATTTTAAATGGTTACTAAAGGATAAAAAATGGCTTCAGGGAAAAAGGAACTAATGCCTCAAAAGTGCTCACTTTACTGTGAACAGCCTATGCCTATAGTTAAGACTATAACTTAGAAGAAACTAGGAAAAACCATCAAAGACAACGTAAAAACACACAGGAAAGAATTAAAAATTATTCATGAATTAAACAGAAATACTACGGGAGACAGAGGTTGGAACTCGTGCTTTATTAGTAGAGTTGAAAGACTAGTAGAGAGAGGGTTCTGTATTTGGGATTCTTCAATTGGTGCTGGCTTTTAATTGGAAGCTCTCAGCTGTTGGTGGGTAATGTGGACTGACCATAACTTGTGCCACAGTATTTCGCTTGTTCGTACGCTCTCGATTGATGGAAGTGATTATGCGCACACTAATGATAGGTATAAGGTGTGAACTAAAGTTGGCAGTGGTGTTAGGTGTTTAATAATAATGGCATCAACTAGTAAATCGTGATATAAAACTTTACTCAGTCAGTGCAGAGAAGTCATAAGGAATTTATTTTGTGATAATGAAAAAGCACCCGGACAATTTATTCATCCGATATGTCATTCTAATAAACGCGCAGCAGCTTCAACAAGCAAATCAGAACGAACTACATGCAAAATTAGAAAAGAAGAGAAACAAGCTCATGTGGGTGATGAAAACCTGCAAACAATTGGAAATAAACGGGTGGAAAATTAAAAAAAAAGGTCTGTTTAGATGATTTTGATTTTGGTTAGATTCGGTTCATCGTATTTGTGTTTTATGCGGTTGAAGGAGATGTTCCTACCATAAAAAATTACCAACGGTTTAAAGACATGAGATAGATTTTCCTGGAAAAAGGGTGGCTTTGAGACCAACCCTTAGTGGAATCGGGTTTCACTTTAAAAGAGCTATTACAAAATATTCTTTATAGGAAATAAATAACATTGTTGCCTGAAGAATGGAGTTTTTAAGCTGAATGAAACGCAATGAGCAAGCTTGTGCACACAAAAAGATAGTAAAATGTATTTACTATTTATGTCTATATATATATATATATATATGCTGTTCACGATAAAGTGAGCACTTTTGAACTAAACCTTAGAAAAAAGTAACTGCTCCTACCTTCATCTACTTTAACGGGCGCACTGTGTGACATGCGCCCAGTAAAGTTGGCAACGATTAAGAGAAAGTAGTTCCGAATCTCAACGTCTAATAAAAAGTGTTAGGTAACCATTTGTGATCATTTAAATTATTTCTTTCGCTTTCTGTTTTTTTAATCTATCGAAATGCAAAAATTAGCAAATCTCGTAAATTTTTACTATCTTAATAATTTCATAGTTTCGCTTATCCGACACATGCATAAAGTGATGGGGTCCATGGCAATGTTAATTTTGCATAGGAAGGAAGAATACACAACGTGTATACAAGTAGATTTTAAGCAGGGCTTTCAAAAGTGCTCATTTTACCGTGAACGTATATATACATATATCGACAATGAACGTCAGCAGTGGTGTTTACAATGGGGGTGATTTTTTTCCTTCTCGCAAGGTCACCCCTCACGCGCCCTTGCTCGCTCGCTATCTGCTGTAAGCGCTGTTGCCATTCCCCTCGCTGGCTGCACACTTGTCGCGGTCGAGTTATAGTTGTCACCGTTCCGGGAATGTTGTCAATATTCCAACCTCTTGACATGCCGGCCGTTTTCCTTTGTTACCTGCAGTTGCCTACATGAATAGTTATTTCTGTGTTTGATCAGGCCACTCAGAATTAAGTAACAAAGTTTCTGAGCGCTCGTGTCAACAGTTAAACACTCTGAAAATATAATTCAAACAATAAAGAAAGGCACATGACTTTAAAATACCAAAAGATTCGACCGTTTAAAAGTCTCGATTTTGACTTAAATACGTCTTTAAATTTACAACCATAGTGGGAGGCAATCCAGAAAATCCGAGATAACAAAATCGGGGGATAGAGTTTGACATTGCAGCTCCGAATATATCGTCTACATTCAAAGTTCAATTACATCACTCGCTTTCCAAATGATCAAAGAATATTTTATGTTGAGGGAGGACTGTGAAACATCGCGTGTGATTGAAAAAAAAAAAAAAAGGGGGTGCGCAATTTTGAGTTCGTTTCGCCGCGTATCATAACTTCCGCGTAGTATAACTTTTGATTAGGAGAAGCTATAGAACGCTCGTTTAAGCTTTCGTCAAGATCATTTGATTGTATGTACAAAACATTTGCGTGGGGTGGTTATGGTGAAATTACGAGAGTTTAATGTAAAAATTAAGAAAACTTAACACAATGTCGGCCTATACTCGTCAAAAAGCCAAGCCGAAATACATAAATCATATACGGTTGGAAAGAGCATCTCAAAAGAAATACAGTGATACCCATAAAACCCCATATGATCAAGTAAAGCGGTGCCAGGAACGTAAAAAATAAATCAAGGCGTCCGAGCGTGTCAACGTAGACATATCAACGCAAAACAAACGGCCGCGTCCCTAACAACGCGAGTTTTTTCAAGTCTATAATAATATGTAAAATTCAAAAGGAATGTAAATTTAGAAGAAAAATGCACATAAATAAAAAAATTGCAAATTTATCAAGACTTTAAGACTGGAAACTACGTTTCCCACGTCGCTGCCTACAGGGTACTAACGAACACAGATCTGAAACAGCAGTTTGTGCCTCGAACTGCAGCCGTACGCGCCAGCAGAACATCGCCATTGGCTTGCATCATGTCAGAACGCCCTTCGCCAATCAGCGTGCGCCTCGAAACTCACTCGCCAGCCGGCAGCCCCTGTCAATATGTAACCATTCGCAGCGCGCAGTACCTGATCAGACGCAAGACCCGTTCCCGGAGCCTCGCGCAGCCAACGAAAGAGTGGGTACGCGCAAATCAGAGTTACCTTCACGCCATTTCGACGCTGCGTAATTATATACAACGTGATTCCGAACAACACCAACAAATCGCTTACAGCTTACTGTTCACACTTTTCGTGCAAGAACAGGGTGGCAACCCCTATTTTCATGATGACGAGGGATGATATTACCAAACGTATTTTTCAAAGGTGCAGGATCTCAATTCTACAAAACACTATTAATCAATTTATTGCTTAATCGTGAGTAGTTCGTGATATTTCTAACTTAATTACCTTCAAAACCATGGAATGTAGGGGCGCGTAGGTCCCTTAATATTCACTTTAAGGGAAAAGTGGTACAGATATTTTATTCCTATTTTTTCGTCAGGAATAACCTGCCGTAATTTGTCGGTGTTGTTCGGAATTACGTTGTGTAGTACATATACGGTTACTTCCAACTTTCCTGAAGCCCTGCTAAAGTTCTGCTCCCAGGATATTCCTCCGCCTTATACAAACAAGGCTTATCGGGACAACGTACAACATTCGTGCACACTCAGTGTGATAATAATTTCCACGCAAAATATTTATTACTAGGCATTACAAACACACCTATTTTATACCCGTTCTCATTTCTATTAAATATAAACGAAATATAAAAACTCATAAATAAAATATAAACTGAATTTTAATTGAACCAAAAATAAGGTACTTTTATGTTAACACAAGTATAAAACGTGTGTGATGCATAACATAAACAACCAAACACGGAAGATATGGTGTGATTTTTCGAAGGTTTGATTCAAAATATGCGAAGAAACGGCGAATAGACCATTGTCACTGGCACGTTTAGGAAAGAGCATGTCGGTCAGTGAATCCGTCAAAACTTATGCTGCTAAGGGCGAGGGTGTTTGTTTGAAAGGTCAATTCCAAATCACATAAATACAGTTTCAGACTAGCTATAACGTGTATGCTTAATCAAATATTTCACCCAGGAAAAATTAGCAAATAAGGCTACCAGACACGCTGGTACCGAGTACCTAACCACACATTTCCTAGGTTTCTTTGGGTCTGATATAGGCCATTAACGATATAATGAGCACTTTTGAAAGTCCTGTTTAAAATCTACTTTTATGCACGTTATGAATTATTCCGCCTTATGTAATTTACACATTGTCATGGGAGTCATCACTTTATTCAAGTGAAACTGTTAAATTATTATAAAAGTAAATGTTATACAAATCTGTTCGTTTTTACTCTTCGGTGTATTAAAACTAACAGTAAGCTAAAGAAATAATTTTAGTTAGCAGAAATGGTTACCTAACACTTTTTATTCGACGTTAAGATACGGAACTACTTTCCCATTCATCGTTACCAACTTAACTGGGCACATGTCACTCACGGCACCCGATGATATACATGCAGGTAGGAGCAGTGACTTTTTCTAATGTTGATTTCGAAAGTGCTCACTTTATCGTGAACAGCCCTTAATGTTAGTGCTGTACAGAAAGCTGGCGTACGGATTTTCAGCAGCACTAGCTTGGCTTCTTTTACCTCGCAGTACCTTATTTAGCTCACCACAGCTGCTCTCGTTCACAAATACACTACGTTATGAAATGCTTTAAAATGCAATGGACATGTGATTTACTGACACCTGGCTGACGTACGAACTTGATTTTCCCCGGGGGAGCGTGTAGATAAGCCAAAATGCGCCTCCTACACTTCCTTCACCAGTTGTCGTTTCCTTCCTGCCGCGCCGTACTTTCTTCACATCACACACTGTTCCGTTCCTCTCAAACTCAAACTTCTCCCATAACCGTGTCATTGTAACAAGTAACGGTGTTGCAGTATCTATTTCTCCCTTCCGCCTTCCCTGAATCACAATAATTTTCTTACATTTCCAATAACAGTTTATAGTCCACTTACGGTGCTCGAAATGAAACCTTGTCACCTACGCCATTTCCACTACATATGTATAGTCCATTCCCCATTGGAAACAACTTTCTCGGAGCCCTGCTAAATATCTACTTGCAGGCCCGTTTCCTATCCTTCCGCCAAATGTAAACAAACATTGCCATGTGACTGCCATGTTGCATCTGTCAAGATCAATGTTTACATTCCATTGTGTGTGTACATATGTTCATATACTTTCGCTACACATAAAAATAAACATTGAAATGTGACTTCTACTTTTATACCTGCCAAACGTGTTGTTTACTGTTTACAGTTTTCAAATAATTCTGTCATATTCCAAAAACAATTCCTTATGAATATTCACAGTCTAGGCCTCTAACATTATTTATGTCAGCTTTATGACGTTTTAAAAATGCCTAAATTGAAGACAGTTCTTATGGTTATTTTACATTAACATATTTGTTTTCCACGACGTAGCTGAATAGATGTAATGCACGTTAGTATTTTGCCGGGACTGTGTTTAACACTGTTACAACTGCGAGGTAAAGGGCTGTACTAATTGTAATTATCATGTTGTTATTGATATGTGTTGAGTCATTTCTCTAAAAGAACAGCCTAAGTTGGAATAAATATTAAAACGAAAGAACAACCAGTGAAAAGGGCATTAAATTCAAGCACGCAACTCGTCTTGCTCATTTTTGTCAAACAAACTATAAAAAATAGCGATGAACATGCACACAAATAAGCCCACGATAACTTTCATTCCGTTCATATTTCTATGCATTGCAACTTAATGTTAATTAGATTTGTTGAGATTTATCGGACTGGGCTTAGTATTTTTCTTCTGGTATTGTGGCAAATTACGTCACACGACTGTGCTTCAAAGCCCTTAGGGCAAAGGTACAACTTTATGATAAAAACTGACGTGGATGTAAATAAATAACTTCGTCATTAAAACAGTTCACAGTTAAAACGTATAAATAGTGCTAATCAAATATTTGAAATCACGCACACACAGCGAGAGAGTATCGACCACGATAGACAAAGGCACGCCATTTCACAAGACGCAATGATTAACGAAACACTCGTCACAGTATATTTATTACTGCTGTGAAAACACAGATTTATCACAACATCGTAACTTGCCTAGGTAGGTTTAAAAAACACGTCTACAAACGTGATGTATTAATTTGAAGTATTTTTCGGAGTAAGAATAATTTACGCTTCGTTTGACAAAAAGCAACACGCCATTTCATGGCTCACCACGTCTACCAACTTCACAAGGTAACTGGCCGCCATCATATCTAAATATATTAAAATACGTATTCAAACATTAAAATCTCTTTTCAGTTGTAAATTACGAATTCAAAAATCATTAGTTTGCTGTAATAAGTATGAAATATGGTACAATTGAAAACAAGTATGGTTTTCTTGTATACTAGCGAAGTGAAATTTCCCGAGTGTGAAAGAGACGAAGAAAGAGAAAGAGCGTGACAAGCCTCGCCAGCAGACAATTTTTCAATTGCTTTCTCGCTCGATAAAATAATACGGTACCATTACGGCCTATTCACGATATTTTCCGCTGTTAATTTAAACTGTAAAAATGAGATATGTTGCCATCAGGGCTACTTAAATATTTAGATAGGCACCGTTTAGTTTACAAATAGTATACTAAAAAAAGAGGTTAAAATAATATTTTAACTATGAACTATTTCTTACCGGTCGTTGCCAACACGTCGCTGCACTCGCTGTTGTTAATTCATATTTAAAAAAGAATTAAATATTACAAGTTATAGAAGAGATTAAGGTAAATGTTCATTTATTAAATAATACAGTACTCTAAAAGTTAACCACAATGTTATATATTTGTGGAATACTGGTTACTGAAAAACAGGTGACATATTATGCCTAGAGTGTTTTTTCAAAGTTTAATTTTCATAAGTCGCGTCTAATCTGGAATGGACTATAGGTCTGCCACTCGTGGTTCCAAACGTACATTCAACAGCAGCATGGTTACACACGCAACGTTGTATTTATGGCATGAAATATACTCAGCAAACAATGGCAAGTGTTAAGAGGTACAGCTTAGTACATTACGCAATTTCGCATGGGAAGGGAGAAGTACCAGGAATATTTTAATTTAGCTGTCAGATATGACATTGATTTTTAGTGATTTTCTTTACTTTGTAATTAAGTTTGAGAAGTTCTGTTAACTCCATTATTCTGCATTACGAAAATAACATTTCACAAATTCTCTGACATAAGTGGAGACTCCCAGTTTCTGTGAAAAGGTTTCCTGGGTAGTCGTAATTTAAAACAATTAAGCTCAGGTTCACTTTCGCAATTAGGTGATTTTAAATGCTACGCGTTTAGGGAGCCTGTATGCGAGAAACAGGCATCCAATGCCGGAGTGAATTAATTCTGATTGCCTGCGTTAAATATCACAATATCTTCCTACAAGGCTATAACCAAAATAAAACTGCAGATATGCAGTCAAGATACTGAAATATAGTGTACATGGAAACTTTTTTTCGGTGAAAATGGTGTATTCCTAGAGATATGATGTTTTTGTAATAAAATCTTCAATGTAGTATTTCACCTTAATTAATTCAAAGAGTAATTGATTGTAAACTATGGTAATTAGTGTTGATTTACAATCATACATAATAAAAAACACGTTTTCCCAAATGTCATAATGCTAGACTATAAATTTCTCTCGATTTTACCTTTTTTCATTCACTACTAGTACACTTTTGGCAATACAGTTGGTTTTGAGCCACGTTCATTAAAATAGAATGAAGGATTAAATAACTTAATTAGTGTCGAAGTTTAACTTCAAAAGGTTAGAAGATACCTTTACATTCTACTTTGAAAGCGAAGCATCCTTTGCCTAAAAAGAGTTTTCACTGCTGGAAATATTATATTTAAATGTAACGTCTGCATTTTAAGTACGGAGGTTAATGGCTTTTAAAAGTTTTCGCCGGAAGCGAAGCAGCTCTTGCGAACTGAATATCTCCATCCTATATATTTTAACATCCATGTGAAAGACTTTGTTAATGTATGTTCATGTTGCGTCAGCAAAACTCGCTAAGATGTCAGAAATGTAAACGATTAGTGAAACGCAGAAGAGTTCTACTTTTGGAATCGTTAGTGTCAGCCACCATGAGATTATTTTATTAAACAGTTGGTGTATGTGTGTGTGTGTGTATGTATATATATATATATATATATATATATATACATACAGGTTGTTTAAGAAGTGATGATCAAAAATGTAGGGATGAGACGTACAAATGAAGAGAAGCAAAAAATGTCCAGCAAACATGGGTCCGCCCGAAATTAACCTTTTACGAGATAAAGTCTGTTGTGTGCTGGTTGGGGCTCGCTGGATACTAAGTACGAATGCCAACAAATCAGTGATAATTTGATTTAATTAATCAATCACGAGACAGTACACGTCATAATTGTGGCTTCAACACCAGAGATATGTGATTGAATATATACAAAAGCAACAGTCTGGGTAGAACAATAGTGACATATGTTGATACACACGGTACAGCACAGTATGAACAGGTCCTCAGAAGACATTTACAGTATATTTCAAAATGCTGCACATGCACTTGAATGCGTTTGTCTAGTCGTCTCTGCAAACACCCACGAATGCGCTCGAGCAATCCGGGTACATTCTGCATTTGCTGAAAAGTCTGTATAATGCGACGCTGCAATTATTCAAGTGTGGCAATGTCTGCTGTATTGTAAAGTAGGCTTTTGGCATATCCCCATACACAAACATCCAACGGATTTAAATCTGGTGATATCTAGGAGGCCCAACTAACACACAGATGCCATAATCTCGTAAACGGTTAATTTCTGGACCCATGTTTAGTGTACATTTTTTGCTTGTCTTTATTTGTTCGTCTTGTCACTAAATTTTTTACTATTACTTCAGAAACACCCTAAATATATTATATTTGGTTTTAAAAATCCATACTGTACGGTAGGGCTAACCACAATGGGTTGTCTTTTAGAAACTAGTTTTAGTGTTTAGAACTTCGGCTCTTTCATTAGTTGTAGTTCGTGAATTTACCGCATTTTATTGGTTCCTCATGACTTATTTAAAATTAAAACGAATTTTTGGAGTTGTTTAAGAAGTTTGTAACCATGTGGCGACTTTTACCACACATTTCTGATAATGTAAGAGACGCTTGTCTGTCTGAAATACAAACATAAATTTAAACGTACTATTTTAATAATTTGTTTGGACCTGTTTAAACACAGAGTACACAATTGTACCGGATGACCCAACTTAACGTTTAAACTATGTGTACGTTAACAACAGAAAATCTACTAAAGAAAATCTGATGAGACCAAATGTATTTCACGCCGTAATGACAACGTCTGATGTGTGTGAGCACATCTAACCATTCTGCTGCTGTAAGTTACTTATGGAACCACGAATGACAGACCTACAGATGTAGTGGAAATGGCGAAGGGGACAAGGTTTTCTTTCGAGCAACACAAGTGGACTCAAAAATGTCATTGAAAATGCGATAAAATGATTTAGATGCAGAGAGGATAGAGGGCAGAAATAGATACTGCAACACCGTCTCTTGTAACAATGGCATGATCATGAGACAAGTTTGAGTTTGAGAGGAACGGAACGGTGTGGGATGTAAAGAAAGTACGGCGCTGCAGGAAGGAAACAACAACTGATGAAAGAAGTGTAGGAGGCGAGTGTTGTGCTTATCTACACGCTCTCCCGGGGAATCTCAAATCCTTACGTGAGCCAGGTGTCAGTAAATCACATGTCCATCGCGTTTTAAAGCAAGTAATGGGGAGGCCCTCCAGCCCAACGTTATTTCAAGCTGTGAATTAAGACAAACAACATTGCCGTGCCGAATCTTGTGAGTGTGCAAGGATAGCGAACATTTTGATGACGTGATATTTGGTCCGATGAGACAACCTTTAAATTGAAAACCGTCAACTGCAACAACTCTGTGTACTGGGCAGGTGAATCTCCCCACATTGTGGTAGAGCAAGCAGTTAATATTGCTGGGTTAACATTGCGATGCGGTATGTCTACTACCAGTGGACTTGTGGGGCCGTAATTTTTTGACGGAACAGTGACAGGCGAAAGTTGCCTCACTATGTTGCAAGAGAACATTGTGCCAGCTATACAAAAACTCTACCAAGATCACGATTGCTTTTACCAGCCGGACGGTACACCGCCACATTTCCATCGAGTGTTGCGGTCGCTCCTGGATTAAAAATTCGTTGGCAGGTAGATAGGCCGACGAGGAAGTGTTGAGTATCCACCCACATCTCCACATTTATAGGCTGTTCACGATAAAATGAGCCATTTTGAAAGCCCTGTTTAAGATCTACTTGTATGCACGTTGTGTATTCTTCCGTCGTATGCAAATAACATAGCCATGGGCCCCATCACTTTATTCAGGCGTCGGTCAAGTGAAACTGTGAAATTATTTGAAAGCTAAATATTTTAAAATCTATTCATTTTTACACTTTGGTGCTTTAAAAAAATTAACAGAAAATGAAATAAATAGGAAAAATGAAATAAGAAATGTTTACCTTACGTTTTTTATTAGATGTTAAGATATGGAACCATTTTCCCCTCCATCGTTACCAACTGTACTGGGCGCATGTCCCTCGGTGCGCCCGTTAAAATCCATGCAAGCAGTGGCAGTGACTTTGTTCTAAGTTTGATTTGAAGAGTGCTCACTTTATCGTGAACAACTTTTAACACCGTTTTAACACTATGCACACCACGAAACCATTCCATGAGAGACGCCGCTATTGTGACCGCCTGTGTAATCACTCGCATGGAAGCCGTAGCTACTGTCTGTCGTTCTGTTGGATGAGCGACCGTCCGAGAAAGCCCACATCAAGAACTAGGCAAACCCGCCAGGGTCATCACAAGTTGAGGCACAGAGATGAGGTCGTGTAGACCAGGTACTCCTTCCAACCTGTCTCATACTGGGACACATGGCACAAGTGGCTCGTTCCCCCTCCCCTCTCCGAAAGTATCCTGTGTCCAGGTATCGTCACGGTGTTGTACGATGTGTAGCGAATGGTGTAGCAGGGCAGGATGGTCTGCCATTGCCTTCCGCAGTTTGATAGTGAGCCAGACGTATTAACCACGACATTTGAAAGATTCCAATGGACGATGCACGTGGGAATCAACAACAGCTACCCACTAAACTACGAACGGCATATTTTATTGAACAGCCAGTAAAATTTCAAGGTTCCTTACGCTAGATATTAATTTGTACTGTTGGTGTTAACTTCTCTCAGGTGCTAGATGCGTGGGAAATTAATGCTCAGGCGTTATTTCCAAGGCAAATGTTACGAGTCCCAGTAATTATACGTAGGATGATTCACGGGAATTAACCACAACTCACAGAGCTTATTCCTTTAGTAATTTCAGCAAAACATGTCATATAAATGGGGGTCCTATTCCCAATATTTACAGAGTAATTCGAAAAATTTTAAATGCCTACATTATTCGTATGACGATGGATGAATGAAGGATATTGTTTACCAAAGGAATTTACAAACACGTGAGGAACTACTTGCGCGTGTCATACATGTGCCGCTGCAGAAATCAAAGACAGCCGTGCGCAACTACATAGAGCAACACGCGCGGTTCATAAGCGTGCGGCCAAGTGTGTGGTATGAGATGGAAACATTTTGGAACATATTTTGTAAGCTTGTAGATGAAATTGTGATGATGAACTGTAAACAATGCGGTCTGATATTACATCACCGTATTTACTTCTGAAAGGGTTATTATTTTATTCGTCCATTGTCAAATGTTTCGAATTACTCTGTAAATATTGGGAATAGGGCGCACATGAATACGACATATTTTGCTCCAAATGATGTAAGGAATAAGCTCTGTGAGTGGCGGTAATTCCTCGTGAATTATCCTGTATACGCTTAGCAGAGTACAGTGAATATGGGGTAGAGTGAACGTGTCATTTACGCAGTAACCAGTCAGCTGTTCCAAAAAATGATCTGTTTATCTCCCCATCAGGCAGTAAATCTACGTGGCTTCGAATAAGTTTAGCTCACTGTTTACATAAATAAACGATTTCCATTATATTATACAGGGGCAGCAGTGGCGCAGCGGCTAGGGCACTCACCCCCCACCACGACGATCCGGGCCCGATACCCGGCGGGCTCACTCCCGGATTTTCGCCTGCCGGCGGGCTTTCTCGAGGAACTGCCGCTTCCCCCGCCCTTGCATTCCAGTGCCGCTCCATCCTAGGATCTCATATCCTGTCATGTTCGGGGATGACGAGCACCTACGGGTCCCAGCTGGAAAACCCGTCACTCGGAGAGTGTTGTCTCGCCCTGGGTTCACTCCCCACTCGAGATTTTTTTACTATAGTATACTAGTTTTGACAAAGACGTTACGAAAATTCAATGTAATTAAGTTACGCTTTCTTTCTTTTTTTTCCGTTAAAGAACTGGTTCGTTGTGAGCCCAAATGTGAACCAACGGGACAAATTTTTTAACACGTGAGACTGATTTGACAGTTCTTCAGTCAATTTTACGGATATGGACAGAGGAAGTTAATCCGCCTACCTTAATTTTACTATATACTTGCTACCTACTCCACGTGTCTGAAAATTCTACCAAAAATAATTCCGGAGGTTGTGTCCCATTCAAAGATTACCATCTCTCAGTTTAGCTTTGCTAATTCCGAGGTGGCATCAGAGCCCCTGGTGGCGGTATTTAGAACTACCAGGTTGCAACTGGTTCGCCGGGCGTGACCGGAGAGCGCGCATCTTTGTTAATCCCGCGCGCGCTATCCCGATAACAGCCGTAATTTTATAAACAAAACTGGCACGAGCCATTTCACCGACTTCTTAGTCGGAAATGTCTGGGCTAATCCGATGCCGCTCCCGTTCCGATAATACAGGAAATTGGGATACCACTTCCCATGAAGAGCTGGACGCCATCAGCATCAACGGTACGCTGTTTCGATCCTGTTGCTGATATACGCCAGCGCTGTGAGATATTCCGATACAAATCTGTTCCAAAAGTTACTTATCAAAGTATCCTGTATATGAGCAGTTACTAATGGCATGCTGCAGGACGAGTGGAAATTATGGCCGGTGCTGTGAGCGGTCAAAGTAAAAAACAAAACAAATAAGCTCACAGTTTTTCTGTCTAGTGTAACTGACCACTTTTCCCGAATTGATGTTTTGTAATTGGCTACCGCACATGCGGTGGACCAGTACAAAGTCTTCTTAGAGATTATAGTTTGTAAATAACACTAAAAAAATTGTACTAGTTCGTATTGTCGTTGGTTTCTCTCTTCCCCTTTCCCCTTCTACGATTTAAATAAAGATTCATATTCTCTACAAAATCACGTTACTCGCACTGAGTAAAAGTTTTCCAACTGCTTCAGACTCGGGATCCATAATGTTAAACGTATCCCTCATGAAGGTAATTAGTTCTGGCTTGATAGTGTATCACTGCGAGGCACACTATAAGAAATTATTTGTAAATTTACTATTCAAGTGTAGGACGTAAATTTACAAAGCGCAAATAGCAAAATATTTTCCCATACATGCATGGTAACATTACTACAGTTGCTCGGGAAAGATTCAAATGCTTAGGAACGTTCCCAACTTTGTATAGTAGCAATACTAAGCATTCACAAATTTTCAGCCTGATATATAGTACTGTTACCATACTTTTTACATTTACTGAAAATGAGATAAACCGATCTCGCTGGCTGCGCACAATCAGTCTCCAAGCCCCATCATTTAACTGCTTTTCTACCAACGCTTCTAGAGAAAACGACATGGACTGGATTTGAGAATAGAACACTATTTAGTAAAAAGTGCTTTGAGACGTCTGTACTCTTCCTCAACCAATTTGTGACGAAATTTGATTAAATTCAAACAGGCGAAACAGTTTTATTCATGTAAAAGTACGTGTCTTTTGAAAACTTATAAGCAAACAAAACTCGTCCGTCACTGTTGAGCATGTTACTTCGACCGTTGTATTTATTTGCGGTAGGTCAATGTTGGTGAGATGTTCAGAAGTCGAATAAGCGGCTTACCTCATCTTACGTGCACGAGTCTTATAATCTTCCCTGACGGTAACATAGTCGCAGAACGCGCTACTGTTCTAAGTTGCGACTGGTTCGTATTACTGCAGCTAAACACAAAGCCTACAGTTCATTGTGTGTGATGATGAGAAAAATCGTTGTCAGTTCAGGTACACCCAGAAACAAACAATTTCTTGCAAACACTTGAAACCATAAATGAAACCGGGTCTGAAAATGTTCAGACGAATACCACAAAGGATCAGCATTTGCTCTTGAAAGCAGTCATTACTCACCTCCTCGAACTTTAAATATTTGACGGTAAGCAGGGAACGGAATGGAACGGAATTTCATTCACAACATAATTTTTTTCGGGCTGATTTTTTCGATACGCACTGTGTATATGTGAATAAACGTCACTTAGCAATAAAGGAACGTTCTTCTTTTTTAAAAAATATAAGTTAGTAAGTGTCTTAATTCAAAACCTTTAAATATTTCACGGTTATAACTTTCAGGATCATTACATATTTTTAAAATAATAATAAATGACGACATCAATAAAGGCGATAGTATCGAATTCTTGTTGTTTAAATAACGGTGTTCTCGCGTAGTATTGAACGGGTTCTATTTAGTGACCGCCAACTTGTTAGTTAGCGAATACCAGAAAACAATCGTTTTTATCAACAGTAAAAAATGACTCGGTGATAATAAAATATTTTGCATTCAACATTACAAATACGGTGGTGCGTATTTCAACAAAATTTTGTACGGCTATCATTTTTTTTTTTTTTTTTTTTTTTTTAATTTATATTTTTGATGGGGGAATACTCGTGCTAGCATTTACACGTCACTGTTTTACGCTAATGCACGCTATTAATAATTATCTGTTTGTCTGTAGTTCCATTTTTATTTGTGGTACTATGACTGTTAATTCCACTTATAGTAGGCCTACGTGTATTAGTAGCACTGGTAATAACTTACTTAAATTGTAAGTTAAAACCTGTATTATTTCTCTTGCTGTTTCCGCTCTTGCGCATGCTACCTGGATAACATAATTCCAAGCGTTCAAAACGATAATAATTTTGAACCCTAATGTAATAATACATCCACCACCTTATTGGTTAAATAAAATGGCTAGTGAACTACGTGATTTTTACTCGATGGTCCTAGCATAATCCGTTGTCAAACCAGTGCTGTAGATGAAGTCCACGAACCGGATTATTCATTAATAGGGGCAGTAATATTTCAGGAAATGATTTCGAGACAAGATAAACTTTAAACGCCGTTACATTTGTGTTCCCTTTTCACTGGGAAAAGTGATATTTATCACGCCCTGTGTAACGCTGCAGTAATGAACAAGCATTCAGTTGTATAGCCTATTCGCGGTTTCTTCAAACTGTTCGAAACAAACCTTTGAAAAATCATCATACGCATGACGTGTATGGTTGTTTCCTAAATTTGCCACGTATTACAAGCCTTTTATATTTATATTAAAGGCTGTTCACGATAAACTAAGCACTTTTGAAATCGACATTAGAAGAATGTCACTGCCCCTGCCTGCTTACATTTAAAGGGCTCACTGAGTAACATGCGCTCAGTAAAGTTGGTAACGATGGATAGAAAGTAGTTCCATGTCTTAACGTCAAATAAAAAGTGGTAAGTAACCATTTGTGATAACTTAAATTATTCCATTTGCTCTCTGTTTTCTTTCTTAAATCAATGGAAGTGTAAAAATTAGCAGATTTGTAAAATAATTTTTTTTTCTAAAAACTTCACAGTTTTACTTGACCGGCGCATGAATAAAGTTATGAGACAAATGGCAATGTTAATTTTACATAAGGCGGAAGAATACACAACGCGCATACAAGTAGATCTTAAGCAGGTCTTTCAAACGTACTCATTTTACCGTGAAGAGCTTATAACACACAAATACCTCATTTTTAGTCCAAATAAACTTTTTCTTATATTATATCTGTAAATAATAATATTGCATTTACAATTAATATAAATTAAACAGTGAGAAAATAGTTATGTTGGTAATACTTGGGGGAAATAGTTCATACGCAGACACTTTTAACGACCACATTTATGTTTAAATTAACATAATGTATAAATCTGCGACGAAATATAGGCTTTTATTTTTGTCCTGGAGAGAATATATAAAAACGAAATATTCGACAGTTTTTTTTTTAATATTGGAATACACACGACTACTTACAACGAGGTCCACATGACAACTAGAGAGGCCACTTATGGCCCCACCTACCTGCAGCTGTTTTACGTGTCTGAGGCACAAAAGCCAAGGAACGACAAGGGTGACACTGACATGCGAAACCAGTGACTCGATCACCCCTGCGCGCTAGACTCTGAACTGGCGTGCAGTTTTCTCGACGTGCTGCGTGTAATTATGGTACTTTACGTTGCTGTCCTCTCATTTTATTGGTGGGAAGTCTGCAGCAAAGTCCAGTACATTTTATTATGGCGTGATCAGGCCTCAAGCAGATAGCCTGCCTGCTCACGCATTTAAACATCAAACCAGGACGCGGGGCGGAATTGCAACAACTCATTGCGAAAAAAGCCAGGTGCAGAAACCCCCTACACAGACGAGCATTCGGGGACGAGTACCCCAAACAATGCGCCGATATAGGCCACCGTCACGCTGGGCTTTCCTCATCAGGCCATCAACGAGAGGAGATCGCAGAGATAGGCGTGTCCAATCGTTGATAACCGCTGTACCATAACAGCCTCCGGGACCATGATTAAGGTGGGGATATTCCAGTTAGTTTGTCACAGTTGTGACTGTGGTAACTATTTAATAAAAGGATAATTTTATATTAGATTCAATTATAAGCTCCCCGAGTAATTTATATTAACGTCACATGTCATTGTATGTTCATCGTGATAACAAACCCAATCACTCAGAGTGGTGCTGTACCAAATCATCTATCATTATTCATCTAAGCCCGTAACCGTTTCATATACAGTATGACACTAAGTTACATTCATAACAACATCCCTATGGTAATTTTGCCATGTTATTACCATTATTATTATTTTTTAAATACAGCAGTGTTATAAAGCCGTTTTATGATATGTGGTAGGGCTATGGAATAAAATTTCTATAGGCTGTTCAGGTAAAATGAGCACTTTTGAAAGCCCTGCTTAAAATTTACTTGTACGCACGTTGTGTATTCTTCCGCCTTATATAAAATTAATATTGCCAAGGGCTTGCATCACTTTATTCATGCGTCGGCCAAGTGAAACTCTGAAATTATTTAAAAAAAAGTAAATAACTTACAAATGTTGTCAATTTTACACTTTGATGCATTAAAAAAACAGGACGTGAAACAAATAGTCGAAGTTATCATAAATATTTACCCAGAACATTTTATTTGCGTTAAGATATTAAACTACTTTCCATCAATCGCTACCAGCTAACTGGGCTCATGCTTCTTAGCGCGCCTATTTAAATATGCGCAGGGAGGAACCGTGACTTTTTTCTAAGATTGATTTCAAAAGGTGATGTCTGTAGAGTTCTATTCGTCACTCGTATGAAGTGTATTTTCATTTCGTTTGTAGGTATATTGGGAACACCTTTAAGTGGTTTAATTAAATAACGCGGATTTCAAACAGTCTTCAACCCATTTCAAGGTACAGATAGGCGGCGCCCTTAAGGCAGGTTCTGCACTGATGAAATAATTAGGAGCTTGTGTAGCAGTCTGCTCTACCTGATAAACACAGCTGTTGTTCAGGGATAGCATGGGATAAACCGTGTGATACAAAGATAAAGTGCGAGTGTAAGGACTCCGGAATGCAATGGCCAGAGAAACAGGAGCACCCTCAGCAACTCTCCCCCGAGTAAGTGGAAACGTCCGCCACATTTCCCACACGGAAACCTTCCGACTCGGATTTATTGGGGAACGAGCTCCGATTTCCGCGACAGGAATCGAAGTGCTGATCTCAGGACTACTGAAGTCGCTGTTCCAGAGGATAAAAATTCATGTTTCGAGGCTTGTGAGATTGACACTTTTTTTTTCTTTCTGTTTCTTCAGAATTTGTGGTCTGGAATTCTTCTCCTGTGCTTCGCGTAGTCTTTATGAACGTTCGAGTTCTCTTGCCTTGTTGACGTGCCCCTCCCACTTTAGCAGGTGGATAGGTAAAACGCGATTTGTAATCGATCGTGCCCTAAAGACTACATAATTATTGGCGAATGAAAATAAAATACTGTCCTATAAATACTCAAAACAGCTGTAGCTGAAGTTTTGAAACCCTGCAAACTATACTGTGAAAAAGGTTTTGCTGGATCAAAAAAGATTTGTTTGGTGCAACCAAATTATTTGTTTGTATAGGGGCTATGAAATATTTTTGTTGATGAAACCAAATTATTTTGTTGTTCTCATATAGTTGCCCCAAACTGTAGGATCTGGTTGGTGCAACTAAACATTTTATTGTCTACACGAACATTAAAGAGTTTGGGCCGATATAAAAAAAAACTTCAATAAATTTGACCGTGTTTCGAAACTAGATCACCTGCGCCTGAGCGTTACGTCCTAGTAATCTCAGCTAATATAACTGATGAAGCGGGAAAGCTTTAAAAGAGATATACTGCCAATACTGGGCAATGTGCAAACAAATATTTCAAGTTTTACAGGTTTACTTACAGTTTCTTGCTGCACTGTTTTATTGATGTGTTTATACGATTGTTAAGCATCAATAGATGCACTAACAAACACGGTTACTATCCTAATTGTAGTAAAAAATACAAACAAGCCCTCTAGCTGTTTCTTTGAACGAAGGTCGTCAAATGAGTAGCCAAACAAATACATACAGTTGGTTCAACAACATATTTAGTTGACAGTCTAATTTTTTTGGCCCGATACAGAGAATTCGTTTATTCAAACATACACTTTGTTAGACGAACAGAGGAAATTTTGTTGCTTTTCAAATTTTGTTTGCTCAACAATATATTTAGTTAGGGGAATAAATACATATATATTTGGCCCTATACAAACAAATATTTTGTTCGATTTTCTCTCAGTGTATGGTTGATGGAGCGCTATTTGTTTCAACAGGCAACAGACACGTGCCACTCGATATTAACACTCTCTGGAAGCGCTGGTGATTGTATCACATACTTCCTTTCCGTAGAAACACACTCCACTCTGTGAATGGCCCCAAACAAAATGCAGCTCGATTATTGGCTCGACCGTGTGCTCCGGGGAGGTGATAAATGCCAACAGACATTCACGAAACGTTATTGAAGCTAACAGCGTGAAAAGCGGCTACGACTGTTTTTTTTTTTTTTTCTGTAACCACTCCCCATAAATTATGCGCAATTTCTTTGCAGTCGAACCAGCGGGCGGAATTAATGTGTTTGTTGTTTCAAAAACAAAAACGGGCGAATTCCATCCTTTGTTCCACGTATCGAATGCCGTTTTTACATTTCCGTAGACCACTCGTAACAACGTGTACAACTGAAAGCTTTCAACTAATTAAACAAACTCAAAATCAGATTTTAAAAAAACACCATCCAGAAAGATTTCAGCAGCATTTTGAAACTTCACTCTCTCACTCTCTCTCTCTCTCTCTCTTTCTCTCTCTGTCTATCTCCTTCTATCCCACTCTCCCTCTCTCTCACACACACACTTCGAAGAGAATTGCAGGAGAGAGTTACGTTTATTCCATTAGGAAACATAAGAGATCTTGAAGACAAGGGAGAGAGTGTTCCTTTCTCTCGATGGCATTCATGAAAAACTGGAAATAAAAACCATTAGTAAAACAGTTTTATCGGAATATCTATAAAGGTAGCGTAACAACTCTAAATCGGTCTAAGAGTTCATTGGGCAAGAATTTGTCTGAAGACTCTGGCTGTGCTTTATAAAAATGCTTTAAGAGTCGGAGATAAAAACATTACTTTGAAATAAAATTCTACTGTGTAGTAAAAATAATTTTTTATGAGCTTTTATTTCCAAATACCTCCCAAGAAACAGACAACGTTTTTTAAGTAACAGCATTTTTTATAACTTTTGTCAGGTACTAGCTCCATTCAAAGTTGTTTCCTTGACGTCATTCAAGACACATGTCTTTGACCACGTATTTCTCACAAAAATTTCGGAGCTCTGTGGAATTGATAGTATTTACACAACTCAACGGATTTTTTGTAGCAATTTGCTGTTGTTTCCATGAAAATACTTTACGGTATATGACCCAAGAAAAAGGCGCGCAAGCCTACGAAATTGCTTTGAAATTTGACCACGTGACCTACTTTTGAGATGCACTTTTGAATTCGTGACCTACTTTTGAATGCACTTTTAATCTACTTTTTTTTAAACACATTCGTTGACACAATTTTCCAAAAAGTAATTTTTGTACACTGTAAAAAAATTGTGTAATTTTACACGAATGTACGTGGCAGCACAATCTCCACACACGTTTGTGAATTTTTACACATACATGTGTACGTGTCTTTTACTGTGTGACCCATGTATATTTACAAATACAGTGCCAGTGTAATTTTACTATACTTGTAACTCTTCTTACTAATCATTATGTTCAATTACACGTACTCTGTATGTGTCATTTTACTTTTTTTTTGGTACCAATGTCAATCCACATAATGTAAATTTACACAAAATTCGTTAGTTTAATTTTATTATACCTATCAGTTTCTTTTACTAATCATCACATTAAATAGCATGTACTCTGCACATGTTATTTTACTATACTTGCTACTAATTTTCTACCACACATTGTAAATTAACACGATCATTGTTATGATAATTTTACTACACCAGTCTGTTACTATTTAATGTTCATCATACCTAATTACACGTACACTGTATGTGTAATATTACCACACCAGTTTGTAATTTTAACTTATTATGATGTTAAATACATGCAATTTGACTCTGTAAATTATAGATTTTCTGGTACCTGTTGTAAATTTACACAAACATCACAATTGTTATTTCACCACTGTGTATGTGTATTTCCTCGCTAACAAACAAGTGAAATCGCAGATTCACTGCAATTATTATAAAAAATTATCTCCAAAATGTAGATAACGATTGACTTTAGATATAGAATAGGTATTTATATACAAAAGCCAGCATATACAATCAGCGGGAGTTAAGATTTCCTTTTGAACACAAAAGCAGTTTGAAGTAGTTCTACTAGATCGCATGTTTTTAGCAAATACTTGTAGTTATATTTAAATTCACAGGAACATTAGTGTAAGATTACAAATAGTGTACTCCTGTTAGGAAATTTCACATTAAAATTAAAGTTACCATAAATCTGTATGTATAAATATTCGCTCATATACTTTAGAATTTGTAATTTTACACCCTTTTTAATGTCAATATACCAGTACACTTGCGTTTTTTTTTTTTTACTGTAAGATAGTACTGAATTTTGAGTGAAATAGGAAAACATGTACTTTTACACTGATGTACGAGTTTATACAACAATGGAATGGTTGTAAAAAGACACATACTTGGGGTTTTTGAACCATGAATTAGTGTACTTTTACACACTTTCGCATTTGTGATTGCACGCCCTTTTTAATGTCAATATACCAGTATATTTCTGCTTTTTATGGTAAGATTGTACTACGTAGTGAGTGAAATAGAAAAATATGTACTTTTGCATTGATGAACGTGTTTTAATACAACATTAGCGTGGTTGTAAAAATACACAAGCTTAAGGTTTTAGTAACTTGTATTAGTGTATTTTTACACATACTTTTGCATGGGTAATTTTACACTCTTTTAAATGTCAAAATACTAGCATATTTGTGTTTTCTTACAGTAAGATTGTAGTATCTTTTGAATGAAATAGAACAATATGTACTTCTACGCTGGTGTACATGTTTCAATACAACATTGGCGTAGTTGTAAAAATACACAGATTTGAGTTTTTATGCTTCACTTTCGTGGTTTTGTACATGTACTGTCGAATTTTTAAATTTACACCCCTCTTATTGTCGATATTCCAATATATTTGTGTTTTTTATAATATCAACGTACTATGTTATGAATAAAGTTGTACATTGCTGTGAATTTAAACATACTGTACTTGTTTTTACAAATTACGCACAGAAAATGTAAAATTACTAAAAGTTTGTATGTGTATTTTTACACTTTTTTTACAGTATACATACAGTGCATTTTTGCACATGTACTTCTAGTTGTAGATATTTTGCACATGAACTTCCGGTGAAATGCACTTCCAGTTCAATTCCCGACGAGTGCAATTTGGGAAATTTTTATTTTGGAATATCTATTTTGGGAATACCGGGTTAGATTAATGGAAACGGTAATTTTGGAATTTGAAATAATTTATGGAATTGGGAAATTTTAAGTCCGATTCCCAGTGAGGGCATGTTGTGAAATTTTCTGGACTTCAGAAATTTTGGGAATACCAGGTTCGATTCCTGGTAAGGGTAGTTATGGAAAATTTTGGAAATTTATTTTTTGGATTACCAGTTAGGACAATTTTAGAAATTTTGGATTTCAGTTTGACTGCCGCTGAGGACAAATTTGTGAAATTATGTTTTTTGAATACCGGACAAGTCATTAATTTATTTATTTTGGGGAATACAGAATTCGATTACCAGTGAGGGCCATTTTGGAAATTTCGGTTTTGATTTACCAGTTAGAAACATTTTGGGAATTTTGGTTTTTTTTTTTTAGTTTGATTCCTAGTTTTGAAAATATTTGGGAACACCAGATTAAATTCCCGGGGAGGGCAATTGTGAGAATTTAGAATTTCCGAGAAATGCAGGTGCGCAATCACAGGTGTTGACTGCAGGTTCAAAACTGAGGAGGAGTTGAAGGGGTAAAGTAGTTGAATTTAATTATGCAATCACACAAGTATACTCTTTGGAGGTCGGAGAGAAAGTGAGGTTTTGCGCAATCACACATGTTGACGCTTTGATAGCTGCAGAGAGACTGATGTGTTGGTCCGTCAACTCGTGGTTCACAGCTCAGGAGGTGTGGAGGAGGAACTGTACTTCCACATGTACTTTCCCCTATACCCCCTTCTCTTCCCCCTGTCAACCCCCAAACAATGAGAGATTACCGAAGATTTCAGGAATTGTGTTGACAGGTGTCGTGGCTTGGAGACCTGCCAGAGTGGATAGATCTGACGACCCGTGGGTGGATTGGTAATGAGTTCGATTCCCGGACAAGGCATTTAAAATGTTGTTTATTTTTTCCTATCTCCCAAACTCTGACGACCGGTGGATGGTTTGGTATGGAGTTGCATTCCTGTGAAGGATACTTACAGTTTATTTGCGCACTTGCGCAATGAGACTAATTACACATCACCACTTTATGAAATCCAGCTCTCGACTAAGCCCATTGACATATACCAAGGGATATTTGTTTCTCACATGAGTTCGACTACTGTAATTTGTTTCTCACATGAGTTCGACTACTGTAATTTGTTTAAGAGTTAGTCTCTCACACTCGTTCGAACAATTACTCGCGTGTGACCCATCCCGGTCAATGTTTTCCCACTGGCTAGATTACTCACTTGAAATCGAGCAATTAGTCACATATACTCCACCGCCAAATGAATTCCAAAAGTATTACAAATTAAAAAAATATATATTTAATTAGAATAAATTATCGCACATTCGCACTTGCCTAATCATGTGTAACAAAGTAGTTGATAATTATTTAGTAAATATGCATGTACATACTTGAGTAACCATAATTACCATCATGCAATAACCAAATCATTACTTCATTTACCAAGTACACATGTAACAACCTACACTCTTGCTTAACCGAAACCATGCAAGTACGCATGTGTGCAATGGATACCTACCAAATACGCACTTGCATAATGAATCGAGAGAGTGCGCCCACGCCCTATGACACTCAATGCTCAACTGAATTCAGTTTGTATATATAAAACCCTATTTACCTGTCACCGTCGATGTTTTCCAATTGGCTAAATAGGTGCGTGTGCTCCATCCCTGCCAATGTTTTACCATTGGCTGATTACTCGTTTGCATTCGACTGCCATTTTGGATTCAGTTAGCATATAAAAGGATGGAAGTTAATTTAAAAAAAATACTCACTTCAAGGTTAGAAGCTGCAGATGTCACTTCACAGAGGGCCTGTATGCAACTACCTACATCATCGCCTGAGAACTACAGCACGTGTGGTCTGAAGCCGGCTAATCGGCGCACACAACTGCCAACAACAGAGTTACGTCCGTGGAAGTATAGATAGTTAGGTCTGAACCCAGCTACTCGATGCACACAACTGTCAACAACAGAGTTAAATACATGGAAGTATAGCAAGCGATACCTGAACACGGACACGCGGTGCACACAGCCGTCAACAACAGAGTTATGTCCGTGTAGCGGAGAATAAGTCATTTACCAACCAGCAAACAGCCGAGCAGCCTTCACGAGACGTAGCAAGGAGGCCCATGTGGCAGAGAACAACACAAAGAACCTGTCCTGAGGCTGTCTACCGAGAGTGCAAGTATCACTTTCTCCTGCCACTGACTAGACCAACCACCATGGAACCGGGATACGATGGTGATGAACCATTTTCGGAAGAAGGAGAGGAAGATGAAGTAGTGTTCATGTGACCGGATCCTACTAGCACCTATTCGGCACCATGCATAATGTATGTACAACCCCAGTACTTGCTACAATTACGTGCGTGAAGGCCTATATTGTGAGCAGTATGGTATTACTTTCAAAAAACAAGCGTTGTGATATTTACAACTCTATATACTTAGAAGCGTGTAGTGAGAATGTACATTTCCAACTACAGTGGAATGAATTTTCACCATATGAATCCTCCAGTTTAGTATCCAGCTTCATGTGCGAAGATAGTAGTTGCGCCGTTCATCTATGTGCTCCGAAACTAGCACCGTCTTATACCATGCTCGGACACCCCAAGAACACCAAGAACAGTGAATCATTGGATCGTAAACATCGTTATAGAAGTATTAAGAAAGACATACTTGGTCACTTACCGACAATAGGTACTTCATGTGCATAAATTTCGTGCTCCGTATACACGCAATAAATGCTTCGAGAAGCTAAATTTTCCCTAAAAGCATTTATATCAATTCAACCTGGGCTTTATAAATAATACAGAAATGTTTGTTCATACGCCAAGAAAGTAGATGTCTATTGCGGATACAAGCGTAACGCACTAAATAAAATAAAATTCAAGCAAATTAAAGCCAAAATCTTGCAAATCTCTCTTTTCCTGTAAAATCTTTCAAATTGTAGCCCAGGCTCCATGAGCAGGGTTTTTTAAAGCGTTATCTGCAAGCTAAATCATCTTATCTTGATAAAATTTCAGCAATTTTATTCCAATTTAGAGCAAATTTGGCCTATTTGACCTTTCTTCAGGCTCCTTGAGCAGGGTTTTCTTAATCATAATCTAAGAAGCTAAATCATCTTATCTTGATATAATTTCAGCACCAATTTTTTATTTTTCTTAGTAAATTATTCTCTTTATAAATCAAGATGGAATATTTGCTCAAGAAGTCGAACAATTCCTTTGAATTCACTAATCTACAAGATTAAAAAAAAAAATGGTTTACTGCTACAGATTTTGAAATTTATGAATATAATTTTGGTAAAAATTAATTGTATTCTAAATGGCAAGTTAAAAATTTCATTACAATGGCGTTGTGTGAAAATATTATATCAAAATAGTTTGAAACTATTAAATGAGAGGAAGTTTATGTTTTATAATGGCTTAAAAGAAATGAAAAATGGAAAATTCGTCCAATTCGTCGAAAGTTCTCTTAAGAATTTAATCTAATTTTGTGTTTTTTAACTAATTGATTTGGCTTGCAGACTTGGAGTAAATTTGGTTTATATTAAGTGGAAAAAGATACTGCTCAATATGTTTTATAAAAAAGTATGCTTGATTTAGATTGCAGATTTGGGTTGAATCAGCTTGATTTTAACCTTGATTTGCTTGATTTTGAGAATGAAATTGAAGGGACAAATTATGTCTCCAGAAGATTTAAAAAAGGTTGCTTGAAAATGAGAAAGTTACTTAATTTTTAGCCTAATTATTGCGCTTCGTTTGGTTCCACATTAGACTTCTACTGAATTTATTTAAAAAATGAATTGTAAGTATTGGGTAATTTTTTTATTATTTGAATAAATTTATTTCTTTATAAATGTATAAATGGCTTCGCCTATCTTCCCCTGCCGCCTGACTAGCACTTTTAAAGGTGGTGGTGCTTCAAATACACCATCCTATAGATTAGATGATAATGCAACTGACGAAATAAGAGAATTAGGTTACAAATTTCATTGAAATTTACAAAAGTTACAATTATCACTCTTAGAAAACATTGACGATAAACATGAACTTCGAGAAACAGGTGAAAATCTAAGGCATATAGAAGAAGTGTTAAAAAAAGTAGTAGGGTATCTATAAACTTTATCATTTTATTTGTTGACAAATCTGGTTTATATCAAATTTTTAGCAGTTTGTTGACTGTTTTTATTTTTCCGTTATTTTGATCAATTTCTTGCCTTCTATGTTAAATGGAATCGCCACTCTTGTGAAATGGAAAATAATACCACACGTAAGCAACGTAAAAATTGTGGTGAAAAATTAAACATTGAATGTTTTGCATCACGTAAACACACAATAGATAAGCACATTAACACCTGTAAAAAATGTTACAAAGAATATTCAAGTAGTCATTACGAGTTAAATAAAGAGAAAGTACTATGTGAATGTAGAAAATATGTTTGCAAGGCAAATCTTGAAAAGCATAAAAATACTAAATTACATAACACATATGAAACTCTACAAGTCTATCATTCATCCAAGATATTCTCCGTGTGCAATTCTAATAAACCTATTGATTCTTTTGCATCTCACAAAGACACGATAGATAAGCATTTTAACATCTGCAAAAAATGTTATAGTGACTATGCTATCAGTCGAAAAAAGAGAAAGTACAATGCGAATGTAAAAAAAAAAATCTATATAATCGTTCTCTGAAAAAGCATAAAAATAGTCAATCACACAACACAGCAATAGATAATCCAAATTAAATTCAACATGATAATTAACTCCGATATTACAAATTTTATTATACTTTATTATATATAAATGACGACGCTCAGCCCAATAAGATATCTGAGAGAAAAGAGACTGCGCGAGTTGAGAGTTATTGCAGAGATTTAAAAATCAAATATTTAAATAATTTAAGAAAAGCTGATGTAATTACAACTCTTATACCAATAATTAAAAATGAACAAAGAAAAATAAACTTTGCAAATTTACCTTTTCCAAAAGGTGGAATAATATATAAAAAGCCGAAAGAACTTAAAGGAAATATTCCCCTTTCTACTAACAAATATGTAAACAAAATAAATAGAAAAGCCAATAAAACTTACGCAGTCTAAAAAGCTTTTAAATGTAGGTTATCAACATATAACATTGAAAATAATTTTAAGTTAGTGTTTCCCAGGAATTTCTTAACTTGAGTAAAAAATAAGTATTAAACATAATAAGTGATCAACTTATAAAACTCAGAGCGATGAAATCTAGCATTAAAATTGTCGCCCATTTTCGAAGCGGGAAAAATGACGAAATTCGACTATTTGACGATATTCAATCACATACATTTAAAATATTGAACGAAGGAGACATTAAAAATATTTACAAACACACAAAAAAATCGCACGAATAGAAAACATTGGAAAAAAGCAATACATATTGGACTTTATATACCATAGTTGGGATTCTATTAGCTATAAATAAGTATAATCCATCAAATGGATCGTCTTATATTGAACTATCAGATGCAATTAAGTATAAAAAAGCATGCATATATGTCAAAATGAGGACTAAAAATGGATTCTTTGGGCAATAAAATCTGCATTGTTTCCAGCAGAAAAAGATCCACACAGATTATCTAAATATAAAAATGTGGGTTTTAAATTGACAAATTATTTGATAAATATGAATATCCTATTAAAATTGACGATATACCAAAAATAGAAGATCAAATTGATGTATTTATAAATGTATACTCTATTGACGATGAGAAGTTCAGTGCATATCCACTAAAAGTTACAAAACACAAAAAGGAAAAACATACAAATTTACTTTTTTTCAAAGATGAAACAAACTAACACTACTGTTGGATAAAAGATTTATATAAACTGCTTTCAGCACAAAAATAATAAACACAACAGTGAAACGAATATATGCAATATGTGCCTTCAATTTTTTTACTCTCAAGAAGGGTTAAATAAACATGCAGAAGACTGCTATAAAAATTAACCAGTAAAAATTAATTTACCTATGGAAGGAGAGCAAATATTTTTCCAAAACTACAAACATACAATGAAAGATCCCTTTGCCATATATGCAGATTTCGAATCAATTCTAAAGAAAATATCAACAACTAAATCAAATCCAAGGGAAATAAAAAAAAAATGTAAATTGACCCAAAAATATCCAATTTTAACAAAGGACGATATTGATAACGGCTTTTATAAGGACATACTTAAAGAAAAATATAACTTACAAAAGCACAAATAAATACAATTTATTTTAAGTTGAATGACGAATCATATACAATGAAATATCAGTTACATGAAGTTTTTGGGTTTTATTATATTGTATCTAGTTATGGTGATTATAAACCTCCAGTTGTATATGGAGATCCACTTACACATCAGCATTATATAGAAGCGATGAAAAAAGAAGTAGATGAAATTGGGGAAATATATTCCCAAATTGAAGCGATGCATCCACAAACAAAAGAAGAAAAATAACATTCAATAAATATAGAAAATTTACTGTATGCAATTGCGAATATACGGAGATAAATAAAATTAGTACGCCACCACGATCACATAACTGGAAAATTCATTAACCCAGTAGGCAACAATTGCAACCAAAAATTATAATTTCCCAATTTTGTTCCAATTTTTTTTCATAACTTAGCTATTTATGATGCTCATTTATTTATTAAAGAGTTCGGTTATGATGAAAAAAAGATAGATTTACTTGCAAACAATATGAACAAAGTTATCGCTTTTGGTGAAATTCCAAAAAGTGTAAATATGCGATTTATTGAATCATTTAAATTTATGGCAAGTAGTTTAGATAAATTAGCATTTAATTTAACCAAAGATCGAATGAAAGACACACAAAACATTTTCCAGAAAATGAAATAAATTTTGGTTTTTAGAAATGATGTTTACTGATATGATTACATGGATGGTTTTAAAAAATTTAACGAAATTCAACTTCCACCAAAAAGCGAATTTTACAACAAACTAAATGAATCTCACATATGTGACGATGATTATGAGCATGCAAAAATATATGGATTCAATTTAATATTAAAATCTAGGAGAATATTATGATTTATATTTAAAAAGTGATATATTATTGTTGACAGATATATTTGAAAATTGTAGAGATACATGTATAAATGCATATGGTCTAGAACCTGCCTACTATTTTACAGCATCAGATTTATCATATGATGCAATATTAAAAATGACTAAACAACCATTATATGTATTATACAATTATGATATGATTTTAATAATAGAAAAAGGAATTAGAGGTGGAATGTCGCAATGTTGTAAGTGATATGTTAAAGCCAATGACAAATATTTGATATGATTTTATTCCAAATCAAGAGTCTACTTATATAGCTTATCACGATGCTAAAAATCTTGATGTATGGGCAATGTCACAATATGTACCATATGGAGGTTTCAAATAGCTTAATAATAAAGAATTTCATTTCTCTTTTTGGCAGGCATATATATTAAATTTAAAGGATGATTCACGACATGGACATATACTAGAAGTTTATTTAGAATATCCACAAGAACTACATTCTTTTCATAAATGTCTTCCATTTTGTTCAGAAAATAAGGCAGTTTCAGGAACAAATCAATCTAAATTATTAACAACTTTACATAAAAATGTAATCGCAACTTAAAACAGTGACTAGGTAATGGATTAAAGCTTACAAAAATATATAGAATATTGAAATTTAATCAGTCTGATTGGTTAAAGAAATATATAGATTTGAATACATTGTTAAGAAATAATGCTAAAAATGATGCTGAAAAATATTTTTATAATTTTATGAATAATTCTGTGTTTGGTAAAACAATGGAAAATATCAGAAACAGAGTAGATATAAGGCTGGTTTCAAGTGAAAAAGTTTGCAAAAAATTAGTAGCAAAACCAAATTACAAAAGAAGTACTATATTGAATGAGAATCTTGCAGCCATTCACATGAACAAGAAGAATGAAAATTTTATAAGCCTATTTATGTTGGCATGTCAATTTTGGGCATATAAAAAGAATTAATGTATGAATTTCATTATAAAGTAATGAAAGCCAAATATGAAGATAAAATTAAATTGTGTTTTCAAGATACCGACTCGTGCTTTTACAATATAAAAATACAAGATTTTTAGGAATATGTGAGGTCGATGTTAGATAAATTTGATAGGAGTGATTATCCAATGGACAATATTTATAACATGCAACAAATAAACAAAAAAGTTTTAGGCAAAATGAAAGTTGAATGTGATTGCAAAATAATTAAAGAATAAGTTGGCTGAAGAGCAAAAATGTATACTGATAGAGTTGACGAAAAAGAAAACAAAAGGGCAAAAGGTGAGAAAAATGTGTAGTTAATAATAGAATTACATTTGACGATTATAAGATATGTGTTTGATGAAAAAATACAATATAGATCAATGAATTTATTTAGGAGTGAGAAACACAAAATATTTACAATCGAAGTTAATAAAACAATATTAAGTCCAAACTAAAGGATTATACTACAAAATAAAATGGATACAATATCATATGGATATCAACACATTTTATTTTAATACATTTTCTAATATATTATTATAGGAGTTGGTTTCATGTTTGAAAGCATCCCTATTTTAGGGACGGTTATAAGTTCAGTGAAGTTCTTTTTAACATCATTATCAACATATTTCCATATTATATTTTAAACATTGTTAGTTTCTAAAACAATATCAATATCAGCACCATCAAATCAATCAGTTTACCATTTCCATAACTAATTTCTAAAACAATATAATTAAACCAATCATTATTGATTTTATAATAAAACAGATATCGTGGCATGTAACTAACACAATCTCTAAAGACAGACATCTTTTTGGTGGAAAACTAGCAATTAATTCTGTTTCCAAATGATTAGATTCATCAATTTTTATTAACATATAATATGCCAATTTACGATGAACATTTATTGTTTTAAATGAATTGAAAATAGGCAATTTAGTACCTATGAGAATTTTGTCTGTTTCAGTAATCATATTTATCTCAAAACCAAGAATTTTGATAATTAGTTATCAAATTTAATATCAAACTAAGATTTAATCGATATTCTGTTTTTCACATTGTCTGATCTTATTTCAATTTTATTAGATGAAAATGGTTCAAATTAATTTATAATTACTTTTAAATATTCTATATCATATTAGCCTCTAGGAATGGTGATACCTTCATTTTTATTAACCACAGCACTCAATTTATCAATTGTCATTAAAGTATTATTATTAATATTAGGGGTTAAAAATTGTGTATGAAAACCAACTAATGCAATTGATTTATCTTTGTGAATTATATCATAGTGAAGTTTCTTCTTTAGTACAGAAGCATTATTGGTTAACTTGAATACTTTATTATCAATCTATAACAAAATCGATATTAAATGAATAAAGATGACTGGGCTGTCGGTGTTTTAATTACCAAAGGAGATGGTAAGGAAAAAAAGAATGGCAAACTTTTGCCTGACAGTATGAGAGCAATTATTGTCGGTCCTAGGAAATGTGAGAAAAATTATTTGGTGTTAAATTTCATTTATAAGAATGGTTGGTTAGTTTCAATAAATTGTATGTTTGTTCAAAAAGTTAAAATCAACCAAAATATATACAATTACATAAAGATTTTGATGTCATATCCAACAAGTTTAACAAATGATAGCTTATTTTTATAATAACAATGATGAGATGCTTCCCTTAGATAAATGTGAAAGTAATTCTTTAGACATATTTAATTATGTTTTTAGATGATAAAAATATAATTTGTGAGTACTTTACTACAGGTATGCACAAGGATACAGATGTATTTTATTTAACTCGAACTTATTTGAGAGTGCACAAGCAATTAGTGAGAGACAATATGAACTTTCTATGTATATTTAGACAAAATGACATGAATTTAAAAGTCATTATAACAATTTTATTGGTCATGATACATCTTATGAGAAATTTGAAGAGATTTGTGCAAACTATTGGAATGAAAACTACGGTTTTATCACAATAGATTTGAGCAGAATAATGAACAGTGGTAAGTAAAGAAACCAAATCCAACATTTTATAACGTAACATTGTCTAGTTTCTCTTGTACACAAAATTCTTTATCTACTTCCTGAAGAGGCACTTCAGCACACTCTTGCCACCTCAGGAAGAAGTTTATAGTGACAGTGCTGTTATCTAGTTGTGGCATAGCGAACAGTCGGCATTGCAACTCATGATATGAAGCTATCTACTTGTGGTGAGAATAACACACCACATGAAGCCTTGTAATCATTGCCTCAGTCGTCTTGTCATGGTAGTTCGGTGACAAGATGCTTGATTTCAAAAGTGAAGGTCGTATGTTTGAGCCCCGGTCTGAGCAGATAATTTAATAATGGGAATATGGGGTGCCCATATTCGCACTATTAGATCATCACCAAATAATTCCAAATTTGAGCAAATAAATGGTAATTCTTAATCTCCACCAAAAAATAGTCTATATACTATACTATAGTATATAAGACATATAGGGTGGAGATATTCATATAGTGAAAGGCACCCCACTATAAGAATCGGGAGTATCATAAAAACAATAAAAAATAAAAAATAAAAAATTTAACCACCAAATACCTCTGCACTTATAAAATAAAGAACAGGCCGACCAAGTTGAGAGGTGATTGCGTTTCTCCATTGGTATTTTATAGGTCTTAAAAGAGGCTGGAAAATTGAGTCACTGGCATGATAGATATTACTGTAAACCTTTTGTAATTTTCAAGAAAGTTGATTGTGTTTGGTTGAGAATTAAGGGGGGTCAGAATTTACCCCTGTTGTATATTTAAATTTTGAAAGCAGATGTGAATACCTTTGCTCATCTGGACTATTAATCCAAGAGTCATGACAGATGTTGAAACAATAAATTAATTCAGAGTGGCAAAGTTTGCCATCCTGACATTCTTTGATAAAGCCCATGAATTCCGATAAAGTTGGAGTAACTAATATTTCATGAATCCAGCATGTATAAATGTACTTGCTGAAGATTTTAAGATATTCCATTGGTGAAAAATTTCCACCATGGAAACTCTAAACCCTTTTTTGTTCAGCTGGTATACTTTCATCGGCTAATATTCCATATAAAAAAATGTAAATTGTATTTATCCCTAATGATGTTTTAGTTTTTTTATATGATATTCCATGGGGAGAAAATTCTCCCTTTGTAAACTTTAAACACAATAAAACAGACTGTGTTACATTTCTTAAAACATTTTGGGGTTTTCTGCAGCAGATCCAAATGGATCCACTAAAGGAAAATTTACGAAGCATCTATTTTATTAGAAAATTAAGATGTGAACTGAGGTTCACCTTCAAAGGTGATGAGAAAATTTACTGATCGTAAAGGCATCCTTAAAAATGGGACACATTTAAACACACAGTCAAATGCTATATTTATAAATGAATATGGTCTATATTCAGACAATTATAAATAAATATAGGGATGGGTGATTCGCCCGACCCTTCAAATATGCAACTTAATGCTATATTTATCAATAAATCTGGTCTACATTCTTTAATACAATTTTCTTTAATTTTATTTCCTTTTAAAAAAGAATACTAAAAAAAGACTTATTACTGCTCGCCAATTTCACTTGTGTATAATTTCGCATATAAAAATGGAGTCAATTATATACATAAGCAACAACAAACTTATTTACAGAGGTATACAAGTTTTTATGGTCGTTTACAAGGAAAATAATCCTTGGTTTAAAGCCAAAGATACTGCTGGAATGTTAGAATATAAAGAAACTAAAGATGTTATCAAAAAACATGTAGATGTGCAAGATAAAGCTTAATTAGAAGTAATTAGTAGGAGAGACAAAATGCCTCCCCTAACATATAATGAAAAAAAAATTACAATTTTTATCACAGAATATGGCCTTTGTGATCTAGCTATGAGCTCAAAATTACAAACTGCTAAAAAGTTTAAAAATGGGTTACTCATGAAGAAAACATGGCACATATAAGATTCAAAAAGATGAATTTAAACAAAGGTCAAATAGAGAATATTAAAAAAATGAATGAAATTAAAGTTAATCATATAAATAAAATTAACGAAATTAATGTTAATCATTTAAGATATATAAATTGAATCCAAGGCAAAATTTAAAAAAAAATTAAGAGAGGCCATTGATATGGCATTCGATGTAATAAATCGCAGAAATGAGGAAACCAGATAAATGACCCTTCATGCTGTACAACAAACACAAGATCAAAATTTAAAACCAAATTTTGTTGTTTTAAAACTATTTGATGAACTCAAAGAAATATGTTCACAGACAATTGTATAGAATTGAAGATAGACATCCAAATCGTGAACAAATATTTAGATTTGATTATATTCAAAATTCTATCAATTTATGTCAAAGAATGAAAGTAACTATTTTAATATTGCCAGAAATAATCACACTCAACAACAATTGATCAATGATATTAATAATCTTTATCGAATTGAGTACAATCAATGAATCTGTTTTATTTCAATTTTTCATTTCCTTATTAAAAAATAGTATGTATAAAAACTACATACATACTCGGTGTTTGCAATATGACAGAATCACTAGACAAACCATTAGAGAACTTATATCTAGAAGATACTCATGAATCACATACAAAATTTGATTCAAACAATTTAATTTCCAATAATAAAAATATAAGTGTTGTGTTGGATGATAACAATGAGCCTGGGTTTAGAGGGAAATATACACCTGGAATTTTACAATATAAAAACACAACAAAAGCCATGATAGACCATGTTTGCACAAACCATAAAATGTTTATAAAAACATAAAGAAAAATAAATATACTGGCAATGAAGATAAAGCATTTCTTAAAAATATTAGGAAATATAATAATGGTGCTACAGTTTATATCAACAAAAAAGGGATATTACAGCTATTCACAAAATCTAGAATAGCCAATAAATCATTGTTAAAACCAATTTCTAAGCAGCTAAATTTAAACATATACTGTTTTGAAGTAACAAAAGAATCAAAATATGTCTCCCACACTGTTAAATGTTTAAAACATTTAAATTTTAAACAAAAATATATAATGGACCATTATAGAATATATTTATATTTTCCTCATCTAAAATTAGCTAATGTGTGTGATGTATTTAACCATAAAGATAGAGATGTTAGTTATGAAATAGAAAGACAAAAGTATATAGAGATCCAATTAAATTGCAAATTTATAAGATTTAATCCATATGAAATAGATTTAGATACAGCCAATGCAATTAGTCATATTTTTTTTTGCATTAAAAAGGTAATATTTTGGAGATGCCAATTACAGATAAATATTTAAAATTCACAAAACATCTGGTTTATTAATCCAAGAATTATGTGAATATTCAAAACCAAATCATGTAAAATAAATTTTATCACCTTTTGTTTTAAAAACTTTTTTGACTAAATATCCATCAGGATAGTAAGTTTTTATAATTTTGTGTTCATAAAAACTACCTTTTATTTCTTCGCCATTGTTATCTTTCAGTTTGTAAGTTGTCACATCGTAATTTAAAATGTCAAAAATAGTAAACAATTCTCTTGTCCAATTAGCAGTATAACCCTTAAAAAAATATCGTTAATTTTTGCTCACATGGACAATATCGTCAACTTTATATTTTGGTTCAGTATAAGTATCTGCAAAATATTGTTGTCTTAAAATTTATTTTATTTTTTTGTTAACTTCAATTGGCTTCATACCAATAGTTCTATGTTTTGAATTGTTGTATTATTTAACTAAATCATTAGAAATATTTACCCATTTATGATTGCCATTTCAAGCAAATTTCTTCCACATTTTATTCTTCATATTACTATTATATATTTCTACAATACTGGATTAAATTCACTGAATGCAGAATAATGATTTATGTTAAATTTTTGCATAAGTTCATTAAATATTTTATTATAATATTATAAGCCATTGTCACATTGAATATCAAGTGGTTCTCTTTTTATAGATATACATTCTAAGGCATTTGCTACATATTTGGCTGTTTTATCTTTAATTGGAATAACAAATGTAAATCTTGAAAAAACATCAATAATTGTCATAATATCTTTCTGTCCATTATTTATATTTGATATACCTTTTAAATTTCTGTTATCCATCTCTACAAGATCAATTTGCCATAAATCATCAATTCTATACGAAATGACTTTTCTTCTTGGAAAATGTTTTCGTGCAGATTTATATAATTCATTGATTATTCCTTCTCTTAAATTAAAATTGTTTTCGTATCTCGATTTATTGTAATTACATATAGACCATTTACTTTTCTGAACTAATCGTCCATTTTTTGTATTTTAATTTTTATATTATTATTCTTGATGACTTTCAAACACCAAGTATTTGCCAATTTATATATATATATATATTCTTAATTCCCACGAATACCCCTGTTGTAGTCAACATTCCGTCAACAATATAATTAGATTGTTTATATATTTTCATTTTAAATTTTAAAAACTCACTTCTGTTAACATCAAAAGGCTTACTATAATTTATTTTTGTAGTTCCCTTATTTTTATCAGTAATTATTTTATAAACAGTACAATCCATCAAGAAAGAAAAGAAATTTACATCATCGTCTATGCGAAAAACCTTTTTTATTTGTATTCCACATTCCACGCAAATAAAATATATAAGATTTTTCTTCCTTAAATTTTTCAACTTTCGAGTTTAAATTTTGCTATTTAACATCTAATTTTTCATCATTATTTTCTTTATTTTATTCAACTTTTGTGTTAACAAGTGTATCACAATAATTCAAAACTGATTTGTTTAAATTTTGCAATTTATCATCAAAAAAATTTTTATTGGCTGCATCTTTTCCATCTACAGGATCAGCCATATTATCAATTCTACGATTTGAAGAGAAACATATTCTCTTGTATAAACAAAAATTTTACTAATTTGATCTTGTAAAGCAGAAACAGTGATGTTGTATTTTGATGCTGTGTATGTTTTAATGCATAGTCAGAAGCAATAGTATTGTATTTTGAATCTATGTCTCTTTTTAGTGCATAGTCAACTATATTACTATCAAAAAATCTCTTATTGACTGCATATTTTTCGTTTATAGGTTCAGCTAAACTAGTAATTCTACGATTTTGACGAGAAACATATTTTTTGTATAGGTAAAAACATTACTTATTTTATCTTGTAGAGCAGAAAAAACGATATTGTATTTTTTGTGTACATATTTTTTTTAATCAGAGACAATAATATTGTATCCTGAATCTACATCTTTTTTAATGCATAATCAGAAGCAATAGTATCGAATCTTGAATTCACATCTGTGTTTTTAGCATAGGCAGAAGTTACATATGAAGTGATAGATAAAACGGTTTTGTATCTTGAATCTACATCTGTTTTTAAATCATAACCAGAAACAAAACTACTGTAATTTAAGTATAAATCTTCTTTTAAATCAGAAGCCATAGTTTTATATTTCGAATCTACATTTTTTTTAAATCGGAAACAATAGTTTATATTTTGAATCCACATCTTTTTTTAAAATCAGAAGCACTAGTTTTATATGTTGAATCTAAGCATAAGCACTAATGTCATAAATTTTATTTAAAGATTTGATTAATGGTTTTCCAAATATATTCGCCATTTACTAACAAATAAATTATATAGTTAAACCCTGAAATCTTTCGAAAAAAATGTAATACAATCAAATATAGATTTACACAAATAACTGAATCAAAATTCTGAATTATATTATCATAGTAATTAACATTTCTGTTTTTGTAAAGTTATTAGTTAAGTTAGTGCGAATATTTCCTCCAAATGAGTCGAAATAGTAATAAAGTTATTTTCTTTAAAATAGCAAACCCAATGAGTAATAGGATGTTGTAATGTCAAAACTAACCACAGCACACTCATTTTTGTGTATACTCTTACGTAATTCATCAATCATATAAACATTTCTAAAATATTTAATATTTTTATTTTTACATATTTTTCTATATCAATATTAGGTATTGGTGATACATTCAATTTTTTTGGCCTTCCTCTTTATTTTGCAGCTACGCCACTTTCTGCTTTATTTTCCATGGCTAAATTGTGTATCTGTTGTTCTTCTAATTATTTTTTCTTTCTTTCAGTTTGTTCAGCAGAATTATAAATTGCAGTAGCTCCACCTGCTAGTGCACCTAGAATTGGAATTAAAATTGGTAAAAATCCTCCATGATGAAAATAATTTTCAGTTTTTTCTTTGAGTATCTTCTTGAGTATTGGCATTGACAAATTTAGTAAGAAATCTTTACCGTCTTTTAATTTTTTTTTCTCTGAAGATGATCTTTTGTTAAAAATTTATCTATACCCAAATTTCTTAATTGATCAACGGTATAACCAAAGTTATATTATTTATCTTCACTTATATAAAATAATATTGAATAAGTAAAAAAAAAAAAAATTGAATTATTTAAACATTTTAATACCTAAGTCTAATTTTCTTTTTGTAAACATTGTTGATGCAACAGCAGCAAAAGCAATTTTTTTCACCGATTGGTGTATTTTTATCTAACAAAATTTATTTTGCTTCTTTTTGTAAAATTTTATCAGCTTCATCTCTAGATTCTAAATTTTTGTGATCTCTATAAGCCATATTGTGATATTTGCCTGCTTCATCTAATTTATTTATTCCTGAGTCTCATATTTCTAGTCTTTCGTTTAATTTTGTAAATGTTCCACAGTAATTATAACCTGGCAAATGAATTTCAGGCAAATTTAAATTGCTTAGTGCCCAATTTATAATACCTTTACCATAATGTTCAGAACTCCAAAATGAATGAGGAATTGCGTTTAAAACTGTTATAAGATAAAGAATTCCTTTATGATTATTTATAACAAAATCATAAATTTATTGTTCAACATATGCATTATGCTCACTTTTTCACTGTAAAAAACTTTTATTTCCTGCATTTTATTCACCATGTATAACTAATAATCTATAAATTTAATTTCTGACATCATTCATCAAAATATGTTCCTTTTGGCAAAATATTTTATTTTTTTATACTTTCTCCAGATCTAGGAGTTGTTGGAGAAATCATTATTTTGGGTTTACTGCCTCTGATGTTGATGCTCATATATAATTATCATAAATTGGATTCATTATATTTATGTATTTCCAACCTCCACTCGAAGCTACCCTTTTTTGAGGGTAATATTTCTTGGAATGCAATATTGTTTTTTTTTAAACAATTTCTGCATAATTTTTATAATTTATAACCCTTATCATGAAATTTATCCACAAGAGCTTCTGGTGAATTTTCTGTTAACAAATTACAAAGTCCTGGTGATAATTTATATTCTTTATCCTCGACAAATAGTGTATCATTGTTTATCTTTACTTTTGTATTACTAATGTAAAAATCTTGCCCAACTCCACATAAACCAAATTGTGCTTTAACAACATTAATTCTTTTAGAAATTTCTGTTCCGAGGTTTATAGTAGAACCAGATGCGCACTGCGTTAAATTTCTCAATCATACAATTCCCATTTGCTCTTCTACGTTGGGACATTTTGAAAATAATTCTCTTTCAAATGATGTTTCTTATGGTGTTGGTGGATAATCTAAGTGTTTTGCTGCTACTGAAACTAATGTATTTATTAAATTTTCATTTTCAACACTAATTTGTTCTACTTATTTTTTATCGATATTTCGTAATTCGTCAATTACGGGAAGATCTTTCTACTTTTTTTTTTTTTTCATTTTCCACTTCATGGTGTATTTTTTTATTTTTATTATTGTATCTTTCAATGGGTAATTTAACTCGAGAAACGTTCTTCGAATCTTCCATTTATATAACAATTTTTTCTTATAAATGAGTTATAAAAGTATTGAACGCTTTGATAGACAAACTTTCCCCCCAACTGATAAAATCAAGGGGAATTTAAATGTTTACAATAATAGAATTGAATTTGATATTCCTATAGGAGATGGCTTTTCTTTTCCAAATGATGGGTATGTTAATGAGCAATATTGAATACCCAAAAGGGATAAAGAAGGAAATGAGGTAAAATATACTAAATTAGATAATGTCGATGTTTGTTCAAACTTTTTTCCTTTTCAGTTTTCTAGAGAAAAAGTTCAAAACATGGAAATATTATTGAAGCTGTTGATAATCCAGGTATAACATCAACAATAATAATTAATGCTTTAATAATATCACTAAGTGAACAAAATTATTTAGAATATTTTGTGTTGATAATAAATATCGAGTAAAATCTGTTCATAGAGATAAAACAATTGAAATAACGTATCCACTCAGATATTTGTTTGGTTTTGTTCATGACAACAATGAAATTTATTGGAAAGATGGTTATAGTATTATTGTTATTATTATTATTTTAGTAATTCATCTGATAACAATTGTATATTTGTTTATGAAACTAAGAACACAGGTGGTGCAGTTCAGAAAAGTTATGCTGATCCAGGTAAAATTGTTATTCAAAAATTAGAAATTATGTGTCCTATTCTTGAATACGAACCTAACACAGCAATTGCATTTAAAGAAAAAGTATACAAACATCCTAAAATACCTATTAATTTTGATTATTGGCAATTTTTAGAAAAATAAGTCCCTGCTGGAACAACTGTTTTTAACTTTGAAATAAAAGATCAGTTTAATAATTTACCATTTGACATGCCCAATTTTGTAATTGTTGATGGAATGGGTCTCACGAAACTAATACGTCGAACAAGGGTGAGAGACAAACTCTAAAATAAATTATGGTAGTCGAATGCATGTGAGAAACAAAAACCTTTTGATATATATCAACAGGCTTAGTCGAGAGCTGGTTTGTCACTTTATACTGAAGTAATATTGTACAAATTTAATTTTAATAAACTTATATTTTATAGTTATTACATATTTCTTATTAATTACTTGTTATCTCCCTCCCCCATAGACCCTTTTTGGTATGAAATAATAATAAAACATATAGAAACAGTACGATTATGATGTCTTTAAAAAACACCCGAGGTTCACACACATATTGGTATTATAATAACGTACCACCCCCTAGTGTCTCAATGTAAGGGATGATAGTACGCTACAACTCTTCGCATGTTTCAGGTCTTGGTTAAAACAACAGTCTTCACAAAATGGCTCTTTCATCACATGTTCGTTTAGTCACTTTTCTTCAGATCCATTTTGAAATATCGATTTTCAAGGGTGGCTACCTCCCTTCCGAGTTACTGTACGACATTTTTCGTATAATGTTTCCTATCCCATTTTGCATAGGGACTCACCTCACAGAGTTTGTACCTGTAGTTCAGGAATATTCTGTATATCACACTGCCAGACAGTAATTGAATTTTGCAGGTCTTTAGGCGGTGCTGATAGTTATTTACTTTGAAGGCAATAATGGGATAAGCTTTCTATGAAACCAAAATTTTTACTTGTATCTGTGTTGCAAAATACTATCAGTGCAACGTACTGTATTTTAATGAAGCTGCAAGGGAAACCAAACATCGTTGTTTTACTGTTCGGAGCAAGGTCTGCAACTGAAAGGGATCAATATGTTTGAAGTGCTGAATTAACAAGTCCAAGTATTCGAAAATATGCAATTAATTTTTCCTTTCCCAATTATAGGTCTTTGATTTGAGAAATATTCCGCAACGGGCTAAACAAAATGCACCTCGTGACTTTATTGTTTGGTTAAATCAAATTTACTCACTTTCATGGCCGTTTACAATCAAGAATTTTTTTGGTTTAGAATACACTTTTCTCTGTGAAAAAGAGAACTTTGTTATGGATGCGAATTAATATGCGCAAGAGTGTAGGCTAATCACTTTTAACTGAGCACATTTGAAAAATGCCACTTCTCCTACACTGTAAAAAAAATTGAGGTAAAATTACCTGACATGTAAGGGAAGTTAATTACCTCCACATGTAAGGTAACATTACCTCTTAAATGTAGAGTAAATTTTCATAACCAGTAAAGTACTATTCCCTAATTGTACGGGAAAAGTACCTGAGAAAAGTTGGGGAAAATCCCATAAAAGTAAGGGAAAATTTAACTTTTATGTATAATAAAATCATATTTAAAATTATCACAGAGTTATAGTATTGTTGATTATTTTACTATCTATATCCTCTGACGAACAGTAACCGAAAACTCAACACTAAAATCTTAGACACTTGTTGGCGGGTGGGCGCGAACCATGGTCCTCTATCACGATAGGCCCAACCATCACACCACGAAGACAGCGTGACAGCAATAGTGAATATAAGCGTGTAAAAATTGTTTCTTCCGTCCGTCCCCCCACGCTGTTGAGAATGCTGAAGAGATGCACGCGTCGTAAGGTAATTTTCGTATACATGTATGGGATTTTCCACTTCCATGTACGTGAATTTTACTCCAGAGTGCGGTAATTTGACCTCACCTGTAAGGAAAACTATGATTCTTCCACAAGTTTGCGAATATTACCTTTCACTTGCAAGGTAATTTTCCCATTATTTTTACAGTGTACCTGCATATCATTTGACGAACACGCTGGCTGACATGCACCCAGTAAAGTTGGCATAGTTCATTCACGGTTACTTCTAACTTTCCTGAAGCCCTGCTTAAGTTCTACTTCCACGATATTCTCCGCTTCATGCAAACAAAGCGTAGAAAATTACACCAGAGGGCCGGCGCACCGTATTCGCGCACACTCCGTGTAATAGCATTTTGCATAAGAACTATTTCTACAGACGTGTTTTTTCACGAAAAGATTTCAAGACCAGTTGTACTCCAAAACACTTTTGTTGATATGCACGTTCGTGGTTGGATGAATTCAAATGTCACATGCCTCAAGTGTCTGTCCGTGAATCACGGACGTTTATCATCTGAGTAGTTTATTACAATTGGCGCAAGTCAAATAAGAACATGTCTTCTCATGTAGACAGGCGGCCAATATTCAAAGTAAGTTGTGGTATTTTGACGTAAGATGTTGAAGTCTAGCATGGCCATAACTATTTCCGCTAAATACACCTGCCCCTAACTATTTATTACTAGTCAATAACAACACGCCAAATTTTTTTGCCTTTATTAATTTTGGTTCTAAATGAAATATTGTAATTTACGGATAAAGTATAAGTAAAAAGTAATCTAACAAAAATAAGGTACTTTTGAGTCAACAGTGGTATAAACGCTTTTGATAAATGACATATTTAGGACGCAACTAAACACATCATACATGGGGTGTTTTTACAAATGTTTGATTCAAAAGGGCGAAGAAACTGCGAATAGACTATACCAACGGGGAGAAAGTAGTTCCATATCTCAATGTTGAATTAAAAGTCATAGGTAAACATTTGTGAATATTTAAACTATAAATTACGTTCTCTATTTTTAATCTATAAAGTGTAAGAATCAGCAAATGTGTAAAATGTTAACTATTGTGATAATTTCATAATTTAACTTAACTGACGCATGAACAAAGTGGCCAGCCCTTGGTAATGTTAATTGTACTACATACGGTGGAAGAATACACAATGTGGATACAAGTAGATCTAAAGCAGGGCTTTCAAAAGTGTTTAGTTTACCATGAGCCGTCGTTAGTAAGATTTCACTGTCAGTCTTATAATGATAATGCAGGACTATGATAATACAAGGCATTTCACAGTGATACGCATAGACGGAGTACACGTATCGTATAACTCTTCAGCGTCGAGTGTAACTCTACCTGCGACATCGTTAAGGTTAGAAGTCTCCTATGAAGCCACGTAACACGATACCTATGAGCGTGCTTTCTTGTAGAGCTTGTTAGTGGAATGACAAGCTGCTGTTCTGGAATCACAGGGAGGTCGTGGCATTTTTGGTTATGGTAGCCACTGTTAGTACTAAAATCCAAGTTGGTAGTTTGCGCGAACAACCATCCAGTACACGCGTATTTTTACCTTTATTACTGATACGAACGTAGCAGGGTTGACTGGTAAGTTACCCACAAGGCAGATCAATGCGCACGAGCCTTTTAGGGTACCAAACAAATATAACCACCCTGGGTTACATATGCATTGTTGTATTTAGTTTGTCGTAGAAGAAAAAGTGTTTTCTTCATGTCAACCACATCTGGAGGTAGTCGTTTAGATCTGTTAGACGTTATAGGTGGTTCACGGTAACATGAGCACTTTTAAAAGCCGTGCTTAAGATCTACTTGTATACACATTGTGTATTATTCCGCCTTATGTTAAATTAACATTGCCATCGGTCTCATCACTTTATTCATGCGTCGGTCAGGTGAAAATGTGGAATTATTAGAAAAGTAAATATGTTACAAATCTGGAAATTTTTACACTCAGGTGTAATAAAAATATAGAAAGCAAAATAAATTATTTAAATTATCACAAATGGTTAAATTACACTTTTTACACGACATTAAGATATGAACTACTTTTCCTCCATCGTTACCAACTTTACTGTGTGTACGTCACTCGGTGCGCCCGTTAAAATATATGCAGATAGAAACAGTGACATTTTTCTAAGGTTGATTTCAAAAGTGTTCTCTTTATCGTGAACAGCCTTTACCGTCAAATCACAAGGTTCCAGGTTTGAGTCATAAACAGAGACCTGAAAAATTCGCGAGTTCAGTGACCTGCGGGCCAGACTCTACAGTCTTATGTACGAATGTGCCGATATCAACTGCGCACTGGTTGTCTTAAGTCACAGTAAAAACCGGCAATTGGGCCAGCATTCTCCAGGAGGCGTCAAACACCATGTGGACCAATGGCTAAAGATATATAAACGCATGTTTTGAATTTTAGCTTGTCCCAAAATGAATCCGCGAATTCTTCAGGTCTCTAACTATACGTATGTCACGTGTATGCCAATCACGAAACTCAAAGGGGATTTAGAAAAAATTCATATTTTTTTATATTTATACAGAGCTCTGTTCATTTAACAGATGTTACACATGACCTAATTTCCAACAAAAGTCATTTTCCTTTGATTTTGCTTAATCACATTAAAAATAACAGCTTTTACAGGTTGTTGAGGGAAACTAACTCATACGACCGACGTGTTGTTAAAAGCGAAGCACTTAATAAAACCCTTTATTTCTATCTTTCTTAAACATTATACGATTTTTTTTAAATTCTTTAAATATAATTATATGTAGGGACACCTGAATTTCGCGGAAATGTTTCACGACCAGTTGTATTTCATAACACTTTAGTTCAAATCCACTTTTATTATTGGATGATCTAGGTGTTCCGCGTTTTATGTACCTGCCCGCGAATCACAAGACGTACTGTATAGGAGTTATTTACTCCTGATTGGCCAGTCAAGTAAGGAAATGCATTATCGCTAGGGATAGGAAAAACTCGCGATTTCGTTTCAGGACAAGATAGATTTTAAACGCGAGTAGACTGAAGTCACCTTTGCAATTGGATCAGAGTTTATTAGACACGCCCTGAACGACTCCGCGCCAATAGCCGAATTGCAAGGGAATAAGAATCAAATCACGTACTGTCAAATGTGGGGTAACACTGGGGCAACAGCCAATGAACAAGCATCTGAGGTTCGACTATGCAAAGGATCGTGGAGTCTAGCATACAGGTCATTGAACTCGCGAAATTTTCCTATCCTTAATTATCACAGACAAACGTCACCAATAATCAAAAGAAAGCTACTGGTATCTCCGTAGGATATTGAAATCCAGCATGTGCGGAAATATTTTCGCTAAATTTGGGTGTCCCTAATGATATGTCTGTATTTTCCCTGTAACTGTATTAGACTTTAAGCGAAATAATTTTAAGATGAATTAAGCCAATGCATATTACATAGCTTCCCTTCCTTCATTTTCTGTAAAACTTTTGTTTTATATTTCTTTGCAAGTGTTCCAAAAATAGTTTATATATAATTACTCAAAAACTATGGAATACATTATATTTTTCCTTGGAAGTGACATCCCGTGTAATGTTTACGAGATGATCAGAGTTTTTCCCAAATATTAACGAATGGGTTCTTTGCTAACCAGCGGCTTTATTAAGTTATATACACGTAAGCAGGCGCATATACATTCATGTACTGTAAACTATCCGGTCAACAATCGCTGAATTCATTTCAGTCCTCACATATTGTAACAAGCCAACAAAACGTATATTTTACTTATTAAAACATTTTATACTGTATGCACATATTTTACTTTTGATGTATATCCTTGTGTCTCATGGAAATGAATAATCTTTAACTTTAAAAAGCAGAGTTAATATAAATTTTGACAAATGTTTGAAACATAATAATTGATTTGCAGGTATCTTCGTAATTGGATCATTTTAATGGTTTCGTGTCTTATCTGCCTACCGGCGTATCACGGACGGTCAATATCGGATAAAATTAATTCTGATTGGTTCACTCGTGTAACACATTGCCTTCACACAAGGACAAGCGGTTAATAGTCAAATCAAGACTGCAAGTGTGCACCTAGTATATTGAAGTCTAGCCTGTACGTTCATATTTTCGCGAAAAACAGGTGGCCCTATATATAGAGACCAGGAAATTTTGCGGATTCATTTGGCAACAAGCTAGAATGCACAATCGTTGGTGTATTACAGTCTCAGTTAGTTGTTCATTGGCTATTGCTCCACTTTTATCCGAGGCCATGTGACACGAGATTTGCCTCTCTTTTTCTTATGTATTTCTTATTGCTTCAAATTCGTCCAGGCCGTGGTTTACAAACAGCGATCCAGTTAAAACGAAAGTAAAATATGCATTTGTTTAAAGTCTAACTCGTCCTCAAATGAATGCGTGAAATTTTCGGGACTCCGCCAATATATAGAGACCCGAGAAATTCGCGAGTGCAATGACCTATACGCTAAACTTCACAGTCTTATATACTCCCATACAGATATCAACTGTATATTGGGTGATTGTTGTAGTAGTAAAATGCGGTGGTTGGGAACACAATTTATTGCATATTTTTTATTGGCTCATTTATCTCCAGGAGGTGTCAAACAACAAGTCGACCAATTACAACGTACAACATGAATGTACAAGTGTGTGAATTCCAACTTGTCTAGTAATGAACCCGCACAATTCTTGGGTCTCTACATAGTTTACAAACATTTTTATTGCGCTCATAATAAGTTGAAATGTACTATTTACAATATTGTGTACTTTAATCTTCTAAAGCAGCCATTAATTTGTTAAAAACTTAAAATTAATTTTGTTTCAAGAATTTTAATTATTGGTCAAGAATATTTGTTTGCCTGTATTCGTATTCATATTTAATTTAGATGGTGTGGTTTTACAAGTCAATTACGAAGCTCTTTTATAATACGTAGTCAGCCATATTTAAAATTGGCCTGAAATAAAATGACGTATCATTATATCAAGCGCGAAAGCGTACCAGTTATTATAATTCCACTGATAACATGTATAGCAGTATTTAAAGCTTAAATTTTGCAAAAAACGATTAGGGTTATTACGGTATGTGGTTTAATAAGACAATTCTACTGTTCTTGAGTTGATGGAATACATTTCGTGAAACACCTTTCTTTTCATCCAACAGACATAGTTATTTAATAATTTATTGGCCAAGAGTTTAACCTTATCTTAATTTTAAAAATTATACTTTCTTTTTACTTATTAATAACTCTATTATGAGTTTTGCAGTGTTATCGGGATGAAGGTATTATGTTTTGTTATAAAAATACAACCTTAATAATATACTAAAACATAGTAACATAATTAAGATCTGTGAGTATAGCGGGTGTGGCGGTGTGCTGTTAGACCCCTGACGGTTTGGTAACCAACCGGCACATGAAACGTAATTTATGAGCACCGGATCGGTACGAAATATAGTTGGAAGTTCCGTATCTTTTAAATCAGTAGAATAACTCATTTTACAAATGACTTCTCTGTATTAACTTTCTCGATCGTTCTTTGAGCTGCTCACCTACATAGATCTTGGGGTTCTTGTCCTGTGAAACGAAGCGTGTTGAAATATACATTTACCCGTTTAGTTACCGTGTCCACAATCGTGGACACGTTGCATGTGAATGAAAGTTACGACCTGACCTGTACACAGCATGTAACCACTGCCCAGTCTCCCTTGTGGTTAAACTTATTCGTGGAGTTTTCTACATCTCTTTGGAGTGATTGGCCAATGCCAATATCGTCGAACAAGCAGGGCGTCGTTCATTAGCTGAAAAAAAAAATGCTGAACATAAGCACAGTTCATAACAAAAATTACGTGATTGCAACACTTCAACTAGGAAATGAATGTGTGACCGAATGGGTTAAGCTGTATATAAGGACATGCAAAATTCGTGCTGGCACAAGACCAAGCTTCAAGATGTGGTATGATCATTTGACTTTTGCTATTGGGAAACGACGTGTAAAGCACGGCCCGGAGGACACTTCAGCCAATAATAGAGTGACTAATCTCCTGCCATAGATTGCGTAAGAGTACAGAGGCGATAAAGCCGCTCATACCACGAAATTCAGCTGCACACGCCTCCAAAATGGCCTCACTAGTCAGTAAAACTTCGGGACGCCGTTTGCCAATCAGCGGCTGGTATCCTACTTGCCAGGAAACATCACAGCCAATAAGAAACCTTTCGCAGCATGCGGTGACCAATCAGACAAAAGGCCCATTCCCAAGGCCTAGAGCAGAAAATGTGTACGCCACCATCAAAAGAAACACCACGCCATTTTGCCTCTACGTATTTATCTACTGTGTTCTCCAGTGACGCGGTCTCGCAGGCTAACATTTGTGAAGCGAAGCAGCTATTGATCGCATGGATCATTCATAAATATCGATCGTTAGAGGTGTTTTGGGCGAAAATTTTTAATACCAGTTGTACTGCAAAACACGTTTGTTGATGTACCCGTTCGTGGTTATAAAAAATATCAAATGTCACGTGCCACAAGTGCCTGTCCGCGAATCATGAACGTTCAGTATCGGAGTACTTAATTACAACTGACCCAGTCAAATAACAACATGTCTTCTCATGTAGACACTTAGCATAACCAAAGGAAGTTGTGGTTGTGGACGTAAGATATTGAAGTCTGGCATGGCCATAAATATTTTCGCGAAATACACGGATGACTTATAACGGAAACCTCGTATCTCACATTGTGAGCAAAAAGGAATTTTGATTCAGTTAGTTAGATCTTAGGACAGGCAAATTTGACGTTTGAAATGACTTACAGGCTAGACTCTACTGTCCCATGTACTTTCGAGCCTCAGCTTTCTGTTCACTGGCTGGTGCTCCAGTGTATAACCAGTTCTACCTCAGACCTGGTGACACGTGATTCGGGGCTTGTTTTGTGTAGCTCGGTTACTGGCTCAGAATTTCCCTGGGCGTGTCTAACAAACTGTGACCCAATCTACAACATGCCAGAAATGTACACATGTTCCAAGTCTAGCTTGTCATAAAATGAATTCGCTAAATTTTCGAGTCCTTTCTTATATCTCGCGTTTTACAGTGAGAAAAAAAAAAAGCATTCCTGTTATTAATTTGGAGCATTATATGTCATTTTGTAACCAACAGTGTCATAAGCCCTTTTTCGCCAAAAATGTAAGATATAGGCTGTTCACGATAAAGTGAGCACTTTTGAAATCAAACTTAGAAAAATGTCCCTGCCCCTACAAGCGTATATTTTAATGGCCGCACTGAGTGGCATTCGCCCAGTAAAGTTGGTAACGATGGATGGCAAGTATTACCACATATTAACGTCTAAAAAAAATGTTAGGTAACCATTCGTGATAACTTAAAATTATTTCTTTCGGGTTCTATTTCTTTAGTTCATCGAAGTGTGAAATTGAACAGATTTGTAAAGTATTTACTTCCTTAATAATTACACAGTTTTATTTGACAGACACATGAATAAAGTGATGAGGACAATGGCAATGTTAATTTTACATAAAGCGGAAGGATACAACGTGTATACAAGTATATCTTAAGCAGGGTTTTCACAAGTGCTCATTTTACCGTGAACAGCATATAGAAGGTTTTCATTCTATGCCATCGATATGTGTGTATAGAGCGGTGAAGTTTAGTATGTCACAAAATAATAACACATGTATGTAACTATGAGAAATGTGTGTTTTCACATGCGACTTCTTACATTTGCTTTATTTATTTTTTTATTTTTTATTTTTTTTTTTTGCTAGAATCAATGGCAGATGATGCAGTATTTCATTTTACACTGATTCTTGCTCACAACTGTTGAACGTTGATGCGTGCATCAGGGACCAATAACCACAGCGGGGATGACGGAAACCGGACGTATTGCGACCACTGAAGAACAAGCTGCTATAGTCCATTCAAGGTTACTTCCAACTTATCTAAATCCCTGCTAAAGTTCTACTTCCAGGATACTCCTACGCCTAGTGCGAACAAAGCTTAGCCAAGTTTAGGTTTATTATACTCAGGTTAGGAAAAACAGAAATTTTTTTGTGGGAGAGTTTGATGTAGGGACAATTTCCGGCGCTAAGTGCGCAGTGTTCCTAAAGATAACATTTAGTTAAAAATTTTACCTACGTGAACGATAAAAGACAAAAATTTTACAAGATACGAAGTTATTTCATATTTGATTTATAATTATCGCAACAATATTTTTTTTTTAACTTAGGAAATAGAGAAAATTTTGTACGTATGCGACACTAGCGCTTACCTAGTGGGGGAAGTCTTTGGTTGCCAAACTTTCGACATTAATATTCTCAACCTGTAGTACAAGTAACCCTATAGAAATCTAGAAAATTACACCAAAGGGACAACGTACCACATTCTTGCGCAGTCAGTGTAGTTACATCTTGTAAAATGACTATTTCTTATCAGGCATCACCAACACACCTTTTTTCTCGCCGTTTTTATTCAGACTAATGTTAAATTAAATATATTTTATAGATAAAACAAAGGTAATATTTCATTTGAACCGAGAATAAGGTACTTTCACATTAACAGGAGTATGAAACGCTTGTGACATATGGCAAATTTTGCAAATAACCAAACTCGTCATACATGGGGTGATTTTACGAATTGTTGTAAAGTGATCAGGCCTTATATGGAAGGCTTGCCTGGGCACACCTTCAAACATTGCACCAGGGCACGAGTGTGATTGCAGTAATCCCCTACGGCCAGTAAACGGAACGGAAAATATTAAACAACGAGCCCGATATAGGCCATCGTAACATTGGGAGAGGTGTATTTCGTCATCGGGGCAGTGGACCAAGAGTACATGGAGATGGGTATGTCCGGCCGTCGTTAACGGCCTCCTAGAGTCAGCCTCCGGCAACATGAACAAGGTGGGGCCTTTCCAATTAGATTGCGATAGTAGTGGCGTGCCTTAACAAAACTTAACAATAATTAATTAGCATCTTGATATTCCATTTAAGCTCCCCCGATCAATAGTCACGTAAATAGTTATTGTGTAATCGTTATGTTCAATAAATCCCATCTTATACTGTTGTGCTCTACCTAATCATGACTTATTATTTAACTACGCCCCTAGTCCTTTTCAGGAATGAACTGACCAACAAGTCAGTTTATAAGAAAATGATAGATTCGAAAAGCGAAAAGAAACTGCGAATAAATTATAGGCGCCCATTAAACATGATGTTATGGATGCCATTCATAGCTTCCTAAATCATCGTCACAGAGAAGATAAGTACAGAGAGACGAAGTTACATTTTGATTCATTATCCATTCTCTGACTGGACGCGCGAGGCTTTAGGATAGGCGTGTGATTGGCTACTGTAGGCTGAGAAAGGTTTTTTTTATATATTGGCTGGACTGCCGGCAGGGGAATAGGTTACCAGGCGCTGACCGGCGAACGACGTTCCGCCATGTTGTTGCTGGTTGGTGAAGTCATTCTGCTGACATATATGCAGCTTGAGTTCGCGGTGTGAGCGGGTGTTTTATGGGCTGTTCACGGTAAAATGAGCATTTTTGAAATCCCTGCTTAAGATTTACTTGTATGCACTTTGTGTATGCCTCCGCCTTATACAAAATTAACTTTGTCATTGGCATCATCACTTTATTCATGCGTCGAGTCGGTCAGGTGAAACTGTGGTATTATAAGAAAATATTTTATTTTTTCAAATATGATCATTTTTACACTTCGATGAATTAAAAAAAAATAGAAAGTGAAATGAATAATTTAAGATATCACAAATGGTTACCTAACACTTTTTATTCGACATTAAGTTATGGAACTATTTTATGTCTATAATTACCAACTTCAATGGGTTAATGTCGCTCAGCACGTTCGTTAAAATTCATGCAGGTAGCGGCAGTAACTTGTTTGCGAGGTTCGTTTCAAAGGTGCTCAATGTATTGTGAACAGCCTTTACCTCTGTATTCTTAATTACGCTGTGTCAATAGTTCAACTCGCGATGGCACGAGGCGTCCTGTAATATTCAGTACGTACAATGTCTTGATTGCAGCAACTAATTAGGAGAAAGCCGAAGGTATTACGGGAGAAAACAGCGGATTCGCAATAGCATTACAAACACGACACTGCAGTCTCAACACAGCGAAAAGTTTGTAACAGCCAATTGGAAGTCAAGTCGGTCCTTCAAAAGTGCAACCCCGACAGCCCAACAGGAACAGATTCTAATTTTTCCCCGCCGTGCTTAGCTATTCGGGGTAGGCGAATAATGCAAATAGAGTATTTAAAAAACAAACTTCCGTGCACACTTCCCTAATGGACTAACTTGCGATTAAAATAGCATTTTGATTTTTCTCTTAAAAGTTGGAAACCTTTTAAAAATATCTACACATAAGAAATATTGTACGAAAACTAGAAAGTTAGTTCATCAATTATATATTTATGGAAAGTTATAAAGATATTATATTAAACTATTTTATATAATCTATACGGATTATTGGATGTGATCGTGTTACTGAGTGCAATAATGCCATGTTAGCTCCCGTTCTGAAAACGTACGTTTATTTTGAATGCATTTCAGTTTGGTCAAAAGTGAACATTCATTCGCTTTATAGTGAAGTTTTTTTTTTTTTTTCCCCGAAATTAATAAATATTGCACGAGTGGCTTGACAATTTAAGATTTTCTAACAGCTTTTTACAGCATTTGTCGGACTGTCGTGATATCGTGAACTCTGGAAAAAATATCGTATAAAATTCAGTCGTGCTCTAAAGTCGTGTCAGGCTGTCGTATCGTGCTCATCGTGAAAATGTGGATCCAACATCAATAGATGGGTAGAGCAACGACCCAAACCAGTTCAAACCGGTTTGTCTTGTACTGCCCCAGAAGTCTTCGCATACTAACCACGTGTCTACACACATCTTACGTTGTGGATGACACTTAGAGGACTACTCTAATGCAGTAGACTTGCGGTGTGGCAGGATCTTAGGAGTATTAGGATATTTTGCCCTGAAGTAAGTGACAGGAAACTGTACTTTGAGTTAAGCTCCACCAGAGCGCACTTTGACTCGATAAGAGCTGTTTAAATTTGAAATATGGCTAATTAAGCAACCTGGATAGTAGTTTTAATTGTGTGATAAGAATTCTGAATGTTTTATTTTAATGTTTCAAAGTTATCATTTTTAATTTAAATTACATAAACGTAAATTCTACAGCAATTTAAAATTCAAGCGGGGAGCACTGCAGCCTCACTGCATGATTCACACACCGCGGAGCGACGCTAGATATAGACTGCATTTTAATGGTTGAAAAATCAACCCATATATAACGTGTTTAGTTGTTTCCGAAGCGCGTCAAGTTTCGCATGAGTGTTATGCTTCTGTTAACATGAAAGTGACTTTCATTATTAACTAATATGAATAAAAATAAAGATAAATAGGTATGTTAGTAATGTCTAGTAAGACATGCTTCTCATGCAAAATGTTACGAAACTGAATGTGCACGAACGCGGCGCGTTAACCCTTTCTTTCCATTTTCTATACCTAATAAGGCTTTGTTTGCATAAGGCGGAGGTATATCCTGAAAGTAGCACTTTTTCAGGGCTTCAGAAAAGTTGGAAGTAACCGTAAACCGACTATACTGTTAAACCGTAGACACGGCACACTCTGCAATAGCTAACATCTGAAACTGCGACCGGGAGACTAGCTGACCTAACTATAATTTTAAAACAACACATATCTGTGGCTTCCGCGGTATTTAAATGCGGAATCACGTGGTCTCATGACTTACTTCCTCCCACGGCCAAGGTGGTCATATCTGTTTGGTTAACATTACATATTTGTGTTTACAACTTTTGAGTCCTTTCATTTAAGATGGTTTTGACGTGAATTAGTCTTTAAATTTGCACCATAATGGGAGGCAATCCAGAAAATACGATGGTAACAAAATCGGCGGATACAGTTTCGCATTGCAGCTCCGAATATATCGCCCACATTCAGAATTGAATTACACAACTCGATTGCCAAAGGATCAAAGAATACGTTACGCCGAGTAAAGACTATGAACCATCACCGTGTGAGAGAGGGAGGGGGGGGGGTGCAATTTTGAGTTCGTTTCGCCACGTCTCATAATTTCCGCGTACCTTTGACTAGGAGAAGCTACGACGCTCGTTTAAGTTTCAATCGACAGCTCTCGTCAAGATCAATCGATTGCGTGTATAAAAACATTTGTGTGGCGTGGTTATGGTGAAATTGTGTGTGTTTAACGTAAAAAATTAAGAAAACTTAACACAATGTCGGCCTGTACTCGTCAAAAAGCTATGTCAAAATACAAACATCATGTACGGTTGGAAAGTGCATCTCAAAAGCAATCCAGTGATAACAATTAAACCCCATATGATAAAGTGAAGCGGTGCCGGGAACGTAAAATAAACATCAAGTCGTCCGAGCGCGTGAACGTTAACGTATTCACGCAACCAAACGGCCGCGTCCCCAACACAGCCAAACCCAATTTTTTTCAACATAGCCATTATCGGCATTTCCAGACTGTTGTTTCTACTAATGTTCTACACGGATACCTGCGAACATTATATAATCCCAGCACTGAACATTGCTATAGACATATCTGCCAATATAGGTAATCAAGCGACCTCGGCACGCAAGATGACGTAGGGACAGGTATTTTTCGTTAAAATATTTACCGTAATTCTGGACTTCAATATCCTACGTCCATAACCACAGCATCCTTTGGTTATTGGCCAGGCGCATAAGTGAGAAGACATCATTTAATTTGACTGGGTCAGTCGTAATAAAGTACTCTGACACTGAATGTCTGTGATTCGTGGACTGACACTAGACGCACGTGGCATTATAAATAATCCAACTACGAAAGTGCATATGAACGAAAGTGTTTTGGAGTACAACTGGCCTTGAAATTTTTTCGCAAAAAAAAAACTTATATAAAAATGAGTGACTTGCTTATGCAGGTGAGAGGGCACTCAAAGCCCCTTTGATCCTGTGTGCCGGGACGCGCAAAGTAGCCCTCCGCACAAAACGAACTGGGTAAAATTAACGTGAAAAACATCCGGTAAGAATTAGCTTAATATTGCGGGCTTGCACACCGTATCATGATAACATGCCGTGCTAACTTCTCAGTCCTGTCAGGTGCAGACAAGCGATCTATCCCGCAAACCCACACTTTTTTTTATTATAACTATATCCTAATAACGATACTGATAACCTGTGTGTAGGGTACACTCAAAGACGGGTACACTATATCAGTCATGGTGGTCTATTTACTGGAAATGGCATAAGTGAAATTAATGATCTAGATGGCACACAGCAGAAATAGCGACCTCAAGGTAATTCCCTCATGTGTGTTAATAGTTGATATCATGTCACGAAACCATAAAATACTTTTAAAAAAATGTTTCTTTGTTGAAAGACCTTAACAATTCTCTATCCTTTAAACGGTGCCTCTGTTTATTGGCTTCTGCAACAGGGAGGACCCATTTCCTTTTCCTTTTGATTGGGCCCTCATATCGTAAGTGGTTTCCCATTGGTTCAAAGACGTCCAGTGTATGTATGTGTGTGTGTGTGTTTGTTGGTGTGTGTGTGTGAAGTAAACTTTAGTCCAATGATGAAAGCGAAGTAGACGTATGCGTGTTTGTAGTCTATCTTTTCTTTTAAAAAAAAATTAAGGGAATGTTGCAGGTCTCTTTACAGGGATCCATCTTTTCTCCCAAATCGCGCATTCAGAGCGCACAGTCAGCTCACGCAACATTCCTGCGCAAACATAGAACCTTCCCCCACCCTCCTCCCACCAAACGGCGTAACTGTACGCCTTAAACTCTTCCACACCCTGAAGATAAAGACTCGGGACGCGACGAAGACCTCTGCATAATTCATCGCCCCTGACGCCACGTGTAGGAGTTTCGCGACGAATGCTAAAGCCATTAAGATGAGAAATGGCGGTGATTTAGCTGCGGGTTCCACGGTGTTTAGCTCACACATCCCTCGCACCTCGAGTGAAGGATGAGAACGGTGCGTAGGGCCCCACAGTCACTCTCACAGACGCTTGAAGTCAAATGAGCGGCGATCCAGCAGTTGCAAAATACAGCAGCGAAACTCGACTCATTAACTATTATTTTCATTCAAACAAATTGAAATCCAGAATTACGATGTCATTTATTCTTGACATATCATACAAAGACATGCCAAAGTCATATCATAGTAGTAAATAAAGATAGTAGTCGTTGGTGCTACCGTCCTGTGACGTTCTGGGAGTGCCTATGCCCCTATCAGTAGTGCTCTGACATCCTTGAACTGCCTGGTGACTACTAGCTTGCAGCCATTCACGGACCTTACATACCCCCACAACGATAGGGCATTCCATCAGGATAATACACAATATCAGGCGCAAGCTGTCCAGAATAGTTTCGAGGATCATTCTCAATAGTTTTAACGACTGCTGTGGACATCGTTTGCCCGATATGAGTATCATCGAGCATTTATTGGACGTTCGTAGGGAGGTCAATTGGCAACAATGATTCTGCACCTTCAAATAGCAGGGTGCTGTGTGCAGCTATACAGGCAGTGTGGGTCAACACCTCTCCACTGATGCTTCATCCATTTGTGGAATCGATGCCACGACGAGTTGCATCACTTCCCGAGCTATAGTAGGGTCTACACGGTTGAGACTAATCGCACTACATCTAACATGTCAATTTGTGTGTGTATATACATGATGAGGCACCTAAGGCAGGCCGCCTGAATAACACCGCCAGTTTCAGTGGTAGAAGAAATTGTTTCAGACAAAATTTATTCGGGTCCAAGGCGCTAATAATTCGATAGTGATAATTTCCCCGTACGTGGAAAGGTAAAGAAGATACAATGGTGAATCGTGTTAATCTAAATGGAATGATAATTAATATATATTATATATATATATATCTATTATATATATTATATATTATTATCACCCCTCGACAGTGTGTATGAAGATGTAATAAATATGATGACATTTGCCAGTCGTTCAAGATCGCTAAAGGTCAATGACGAAGTAAACTTCGCAGTCGCATGGAACAATGGGCCGAAGTAGCGTCGTCCTGTAGCTACTTTAGCGTCCTGTAGCTGGAATTTGTTTAAACAAACGCCAGCCTCAGACTATACTTCTTTTGTTATTTTATTATTATGTCAGGATGGTGACATCACAACAGTAGTAGCTTAAAATGACGATTCTGGGACAACCGGCTCCTGGCTGGTTACCCAAGGACCCTGGCTACCATATTAGATTTTCCGAAATTCGCAATTGTATACTTACAAGCATAGTTGGCAGTAATTTCTAAACTCCTTAAGATATAGTTGTCAAATTCGTAACATAGACATCACCCAAGACAAGGAAAAGGACCGAAGAGTCAAGTATGACCTACACCTACTTATAAGCATAGTTGGCTGTAATTTCCGAACTGCTTAAAATATAGTTTTCTAATTCATAGCATAGACATCACCTACGACAAGGAAAAGGACCACAGGATCAAGTGTGACCTATGTCTACTTATAAACATAGTTGGCTGTAATTTTCGAGCCATTTGAGACACATCAAGTAAAATCATAACATAGACATCACCCCAGTACACATAAAAGAGCGAGGGGTCAAGTATGACCTATGTCTACTTATAAGCATAGGTGGCTGGAATTTCCGAACTGTGTAAGATATAGTTACCAAATTTATTACATAGATATCACCCCAGACAATGAGAAAGGTAGCGAGGTTAAGTATGGCCTTTGTCTACTTATAAGCATAGTCGAATGTAATTACCGAACAATTGGAGATAAAACTACCAAAATCATAATGTAGGCAACATCCCAGCCAATGAGAAGGACGAAAGGGACTAGTATGACCTAAGAGTACATATAAGCAGATAAGTCTTTAATTTCCTAACTATTTGAGATACAACTACCAAATTCATATATTAGGCATCAACCCCTGACAATGATAAGAATTGAGGTGTCGTCCTAAGTGCACAGGTCAACCATGACCCAAGGGTACAACATAGTTGGTTATAATTTCCAAACCATGTAAAATACAACTCCCAAAATCTTAACTAGCGAAAGTTCGATCGTCATGCTCTATAATTCCGATGCCGGGGTTTCCCAGAATGCTCCCACCCACGATTCGTTCCTAGCTAAAGTGTCCCCTGTCAATCCTATTGTCCGAATCCCTGCGACGAAGCGCCAGCTTGAAATCCCTGTATATCAACAGACATCACCTCCCGACAACAAAAAGGACCGAAGGGTCAAGTATGACCTATGTTTACTTATAATCATAGTTGGCTGTAATTTCCGAATCATTTGAGATACAACTATCAGAGTCATAACATAGACATCACCTCACTCAATGAAAAAGAGCAAGGGGTCCTAAGCGCACTTATAGACATAATTGGTTGTCATTTCCGAATATTTTAAGAAACTATCAAATTTATAACATAGGCATCACTCCACGCACCAAAAAGAGATGACCTCCGAACTCGCCAATTACATAACCGACTGATATTGTGCAGTTAGAAGAAACTACATTGGCCTACACACTCACCAGAATTGTCTCCACAAGCCAACAAGGGATTTTCTCCTTCTGGAATTGCCTGAAGTCCTTGACAGACATTGTGTGTGTAGGAGTAATAGCATGGGCCTACTCACTCACCAGACTTGCCATCGCCTAGGACCAATGACGTCCTCGACAGTCATCGCATCCCAGAATCTGAATCATTTGCAAACTGCAGGAGGTGGGGTAGATCGGCCAGCTTTCCTTGGGTTACCAGTCCGATGCATTGATCATACAAAAACCATTGCATAAGACATGTGAGGAGATAAAATAGTGTACATCAGCCAACACACCCTACATACTTTGTACGATTAGAGGAAATAATTGGCCTACACACTTGCCAGGCTTGTCATCGCGAGCCGGCGAGGTTGTTTCCTTCTGTACCTCTCCTTGGAAAACATTGTGCCTGTTCATACTCATTTTCATAGGGTTTCATCTCCATATAGTTATGTAAGATGTTTCCATGTTCATTTTCATAGGGTTTTCATCCCCATATAGGTGTGTAAGATGTGCATGCTCATTTCTTTGGTAGTGTTTCATTCTCATGTAGGATTAAGGTGTTTTTGTTGGTTAATTGTGAATGTCCACTCCACACAAACAAGAGATTAGCTAATCTAAAAATTTATCCCAGGAATTTGACTTAAATTTTTTTGCCCAAAATGAGGAGTGTTTGGGATCTTGGATCCAGTAATTTACCTGCTTAGATGACGGACTGCTTGGATGCTGCCGGAAGCTGTTTGGTTCTGTTTCAAGCTGGGAAGCTGAGGGAGGAGCCTCGTCCTACATCCTGGTGTGCCTTGAGATAGAGGATTATCGGGGATCCTGTCGAGAACTGGCCATTGTCGACGGGATTTCTGATGGTTGCTGCCTTCTTCTAGAATCATCGCCTGTGGTCTCGTTCAAGGGGAGCAGTATGAGACAGTTGGTCCGAGTTTCCGCAACTACACAACTACAACTTTCCCTACGATTTTGTGGACGGACCCATTTGCCACGTGCCCCATGATGGGATCCCGCACGTAATGCAAAGTTGCTGTCACCTTCACAAAACATATTTATAGATTTTCAGCAAGAATAATACTACTGTGGAAATTAAGGTACTTTTCACCTTACCTAATTGATGAGTGGGACTCTGTGCTTGAACATTATGTGTGCGACACAATAAATTGATTTTTTGCAAGGTTACCGGTGCGGAAGCTAGCAGCACATCCGCCTGGCAAAGTATTGACCTGAGAACTAACATGGCCGATGCTGTTTCAGCCAGGCACCACGTGAGAGCAGTAACATCACTTGGAGCACTACTGCTTAGCAGCAAATATGAATATATATGGTGACACTTATACACTTCTTTTTTGGAATTGTATACTAATTCGAAGTTTCTATACGTGTTCATTGGTGGAATTCCTATTGGTAAGAAATACGTTTTTTTGTGAAATGTTCAAGTAATTGACGGCCCCTGAAGTCTGCCTCTAGGCAAGTCGATTCCTGGGATCGTGACATTTAAGTACCAATCTTTGATTATTTATCTTTCATAATGTAGTGATGTAGTTAAAAAGCACCTCAGACTAGTCGCTATGAAGGACGAACTCTGAGCGGTTCTTAACATGAAATTTGAACTTAGCAATTTCGTGTAGAGTGGGAATATTTTTAAAACTATTTCAAATTTTAGAATTTGTGAATTTCTAGCCAAATGCCCTCCAAATGATGGCATTTTAAAATGGAACTCAAACTATGGTCAGTAATGTAACGAATGGATAATTTAGACGTTTTTAAAAATATAAATTATCTGAATTGATCGATTCTTTTATGAGGGCTGTCGTAAAATCAGAAATATTGATTGAGTCAGTATTATTTTATAAAACTACAAATTGAAGTAAAAATTTGTGTTCTTATAATTGTGGATATCGGTATTAACAGAAACTTTAGCAGAGAAATTTTGTACGTTATTTTATAAAAAAAAATTTTTAATGGTAGCCTTATATGTTAAGGAACTTTTAAAATTTTGTGCTAAAGAAAGGTATGAGAAGTCATGGTGAAGAAAATGTTATATTCAGTGAAAACTTCTTACGGAGTTGTAAAATAAAATATATAAAATATTTCTAGTTCTTCCAAACAATGCATGCTTTTGATTCAATATTTAATAATAAAATGCGTTTAAACTGTCGTATGATACCTTTTGCTTTTTCTCTGGCGGTTTTTTTTTTTTTTTTTTTTTTTTTTTTTTTTTTTTTTTTTTTTCGCAGCAAGGCGTAGCAATAGGCCTACAAATAAATCTAAATCTTTACAGTGCAAGCCGTGTGTTGACTTTGCTACGTATATGTTGGGTACAGAGCACCAGCAGCCGAAATTTTTCCGCCTGTGTTCTTCCCCATTGAAATTGGATTAAACGTGGAGCTCTTTGCGTTAACATTGCGTTATCGTTATGTTCAGGTATAAATCGTGCAGCAGTATATTCACACCGAATTATGAGCGATGTTAATTTAATATTAATATGCGAAAAGCTGGCTGAAATTTACTATAGCGCAAAGGTAACTCAGTAACAACCAACCAAGTTGATGAAACTATTTTATTTTGGTATTTGTTGCTCCGAATTTATTTTAATTCCTACCAACTTCCGCGAGGATTGTTTAGTGTATTAATGGCATATTTTTTCAATTAAATTCCACTTGCGCATGTTTGAATAATAAACAAGTTGTAACGATCTATAAAACCCCTCGTTTCCTGAAAATATATGAACCCAAATGGCGTAGATAATGTGACAGATATACTGCTAAGTCTATTATTAGCACATATATGCAAATGTTTGAAATATTAATATAATAAGTCTTCGTTTGTACTTTTATTATTTGTATTGTATTAGCAAATACACATGGAATAAACCAGCCATCCGTAACTCAAGTCTGAACACATTTACGATTTCATAAAAAAATGTGGGCATATACTAAACGTAAAGTTAACATAACGAGCCGAATGTTAACTTCATTGTGAATCGGCCTTGAGCGAGACGGCCATCTATGCTAATAGTGTGTTGTAGTTACATTCCGTGTGCAATTTTGTGATAGTGTGTTGTGGTTGGTGTCATTTTGTTCCTTGTGATGAGTAGAAACAGAAAAGTGATGGTGGCTATATCGGACTTCCGACTGGGGAGGAGGAGGAAGCATCAAAACTTTTAAATTTTGAAATTTTTTTATTATATAAATGTAACAAAATGAGATCTATTTGGGGGTCATATGTCTTTGTAGTAATGTACTTATACTGAAAAGCAATATTGTACGGAAAAATATTACTTACTTATCAAAAATAAAATTTAAAAAATATATCGTGAAATTTGGATTTTGAAGGGGGGGGGGGGCGGTGAGAAGAGGGAAAAAGGGGTATTGGGAATAAAGTTTAAAAATCTTTGTAGCATGCAAACTTTTTTATCAGGTTTGTACTGAAATGTAAATGTTAAGGTTTCGTATCGCATTCATTAATTTAAAAAGAATCTTTTGTTGCAGGATGATGCCCAGATACAATCATTAATATGAAATCTATAGCAGAAGCATATGTCACAGGTGGGACAAAAAGAAAAATACACTTAGATGTGTGTGACCTGTGCAGCAAAAAAGACAAAGAAACTTTAGTGGAAAATGCTAATGAAGAGAGTTTTCAAAACCTCTTAGAAACCATATAATGTTATTCAGTGTGGAAAGATGAACAATGTAACCACATCTTACACCTTTTAAATGACAGTACTTCAGTGGAAAACTTACAATAACTGGTCGTTCAAAGGCATTCAAGCTGCTATAAAATGTGACCCATAAAAAGAGGCGACAAACTGGGGAAAAACGATTTTTGTCGTTACAAAATCAACCTGATGCATTCCTTTCAGACGAACCCAGTCCCTCCAAGCCTTTTACACGAGGCCAGATAACAGCTGAGTATAATAAAAGTATGTGATTTTTTTGTGATGGCAAAGCGACACGAAAGTATCCACTGCATCGTGTTTCGTATGATACAGGGAAAAAGGGGGGTGGGGGAATTTAAGAGAAGCTGTTGAATTAAGAGGTAACGAAACATGGATTGTTAGACTTGATGAATGCATTAAACCAACAGATGCTCATGCAGTCGACATTTTGTATCATGCACCGTGCTGGGCCAAAAATGTGACAAATGTACTTCGTAGGACTCACATGAGTACAGCAAAATTCAACTATTCAGGTGGCTTCAGATACTGAATTCCTTGGAATGTTGGAAGACTTTTTTGTTGAACGAAATGTAGCATGTATGGCTGACTTACATAATACATACATTAATGTGTGTTACTTCAATGGACTTGACCCATCACTACAAACGAAATCAAGAAGATATCTGGAAACATGCATTGAAGAAGAAATACCAGGTGTTGAATTTTCCACCCTAAAGAGGAGAAATGAATCGGAACATGTATGCCCTAAAATAACAAATGATTCTACAGTTGTAAAACTTGAGTATGATACACCTCAAGGACAATTTAAGACAATTTTTACAGCAGCCAAAGTGACCAGAAAAGCTGTTGTAAATGCAAAACACTGGACGTTCGAAGGTATATTAGAAGGTGACTCAGAGTAGATACCTGAATTTTCAACTGTATTTTTCAAATGATGTCTTATTGGAAACGGCGACATCACCGCGGAAGAAAAGCGTATAAATAAAATTGATGCACAAGGTAGTCGTTTGTCTCAAATATTGATGTTTGAGAGTTTGTCACATTTTCAGGCTCGAAAATCTTCCACAAATGTGAGCAAACATACACATGAATTCCCGTTACAAGTGTCCATTGGCTTATCTGTTTACCAGTTGACTCGAAGTGCCATTCTTGTAAATTTCATCCATTCGACCGGACTTCACTATTCCCGTGTGAGGGGAATAGTGAAGAAAATAAAGTCAATAGCAGTCCAAATCATTGCAAATGGAGGGATTTACCTGCCACCTGATACAGTTCCTGATAGATTTATTCATTTTGCTGTGGATAATATTTACTTCCAAGAGGACACCGTTGATGGACGGAACACTCTTCATGGAACAGCAATAGTTGCTTACTAAATTATTCAGGACGGTAATGATAATGAAGGTATGAAGCTTACTGCTGATGATAAAGACATTGAGATACCCGAGATCACATACCCAATGCTGCCTTTTAACCACAGAAAAAATGCGAAAAAATCAATAAGTCCAGTCATGACTGTGGACATGCCCACTCCAAATAAGCCAGTTTGCCTGGAGGCTGTAACAAACCAAGAAATAATTTGGATGCTAGGAAGAGAGGATTGTTTCAGCCTAAAAGAAAACAAAAGATCAAATGAAGTGATTTTGACCTGGTCCACACACAATTCCATGGTAAATGAAAGTAAACAAAAACATGACTATCTGTAATGCCTGTGCTACCTGTTTCGCCAATTAAAGCTTCAACCCAGTATTCTGTACTGAAGCACCTGGAACGTGTGAAGGAATATATTAGGGGTTCTGGGAAAAAAAGTTGTTGTAATTGTAGACTTAGGGTTATACAGGTCAATGAAAGAGCTACAAATGGGAATTTCCGACCATAATTGGGTGCTTATACCAGGTGACTTGCATATAATAATGGCTGTAACTGGAACTCTTGGAAATTATATTGATTCCACTGACATTCCTGAGTTATGGATAGAAAGTGGTATATTTGAAAATACCACTGATCGACAATTGCTAGAAGGGAAACCAATACGTTGAACATGCAGAGCCCACATCACAGCTGTAAACGTGTTTTTCATCATATGTTTCTTGAAGAGTTCTTGAAGCAGTATCCTGACTTGAAGAATAAATGTAAAAATTTTCACTTAACCTTGTGGGAAATTTGGCAAACCAAAAAATCACAAGCCGTATCCTTTGCCAACAAAAATATATCAGAAGAGACTGAGAATATTCAGCTGTACGACAAACTTCAAGACTTCTCTAAGGGAAAGTGTAATGATAACCCTACATTAAAAATGGCGGTAAACTGCATGGACATGGTTTTTACTTTGATGGCATTCATTCATGTAGTACGTAGTGCCAACTGGGAGCTGAGAATGGCTGTGTTAGATCAGTTCAACAAATACTTTTTTTGCAATGGACCTGCGTAACTACAGCACACTTTGTGCACGACACATAGCAGAAATTAAAATTCTCCAAGTAGATCATGTAACATGGAGAGAACTTGACAGTGGTAAGTGGGTTCCAAATAAAACTACTGTACTTTTTGTTCCCTATGAGCAGATGAAGCACTAGAGCAGGAAAATCGACGAATGAAAGTTCTTGGAGGCATAGTAGGGATAACAAAGGATCTACAAACGCTGAATAAACTCTTCTTATCCAGTCCTCAGCTAATCAAGATTTGTTCTAATCACACGGTGTCTTCTACTAATCGACAAGGCGAGTTACATCACGAAACATCACAATCAGCATCAAATCATTATGGGAAAAATGTAACTACAATGATTCAATATCTGCTTAACTAAATTAATCAATTTACTTACAGTGGAGAAGATGTGGTTAACCTGGTTATAATGACTGTTGCAACTCCAGAAGTTACACATGATGTCTGTGCAATGCCGGACTTGGGTTTGCTGTGATATCAAACATTTGTTGATGAACGTATAATCGCAGGGACAGTAAATTTCTGGAATCCACTTTCACAAAACAAGCTTAAGTTATGTAAAACAATGGGGAAGGTAGTAAAAGTAAAATACCAATGAAGGTTTAGTAGAAATAAAAGAAGACAGAAAACTTTTTAATCGCCTTGCTATTCTGTGTCGTGCTCGTCCAAAAATAAACCTAAAGGAATGTATGGGCAAATATGAGCTCTCTGCAGTTCCGCATTCTGTGTTTAGAAGTGATGGGACTATGAATCACATTTCAGCCAAAAGTAAGCTGATGCACCACTTGGAAGAACTTCTACCAACAGAACAGGCTAAAGAAAAGTTACAGGTATCCAATGCAGCTGAACCTCCAAATGCAGTTCAACATACTCAGTCTCTTGTACCTGTTGCAATTGTGGATGGTATGACTGAACTTCATAATCTGAGGCTTACGAAAGACATAAGGATAATTACTGATTTAGCAGACCATTTCAGCAAGATTATTTTATCGAAGTATAGTGCTTTCCCAGAGCTTCATGTAGTTTTTGATACGTACTTAGAAAAGCCGCTAAAAAATGCGACAAGGGACCGAAGACAGCAGATGGTAAACCATCTATTCAGTACAAGATAGAAGCCAACACAAACACAAAATCTGTTTCTCTGAAGAAACTCCTATCTCATGCTAAAACTAAAGATGCACTTATAGAAGTGTTGAGTGAAAATTTGATAAAAAAAAGTCTGCAGATTGGAAAAAGAATGTGATTGTTTCCTACCATGATCAAGCAAAAGGTATGCATCTTCTTGTTGATGATTTAAAGACTCAACAAGAAGAAGCCGATACGAAAATCATTCAGCACACACTTCATGCGACCAAACGAGCTCAGTCATTACGAATCTTTTCACCAGATACAGATGTTCTTGTATTGGCTGTCCATCGGTATCAACAGTTACCTAATGCCACTTCAATTGTTTCAACTGGAGCTCAGATACACGAGATTTCTGTGGGTAATGTGTATGCAGCGTTAGGGCAGAAGCGAACCGAAGCTTTACTCGGAATGCTTGCTCTTTCTGGCTCCGACATTATGGGTTCGTTTTCTGGCAAATCCAAAACTAGTTTCTGGAACAGGTTTGTAGATGCTGGCAGCAAAACCCTAGAAGCTCTTGCAGCCTTGGGACAAATAGAAACAGTCGGAGAATTATAAATCTTCGAAGTTCTTGAAGAGTACATATGCTCTGTGTATTTGTGTGTGCTGAAAATGAAACTTCTCAGTGAGTTAAGGTGGTGGTTTTTTTACAAAAAAGCAAATGGAGGGATCCTCTATGCCTCCCACTCAAGCTGCACTCTGTCCAGCAGTTCGTAGAGCTCAATACCAAGCTGCGATATAGCAAAAGGCTGATGTTCGAACACACACTCTTCAAACAGTGACAGATTTTGGTTGGACCATCAATGAAACTGCATGTTATGAACCCATCATGTGTGATATTCCTCGCAGTCCTCAACTTCTCAATGTAGTGCGCTGTTCTTGTGGTCCATCGAAATGTGTGCAGACCTGTCAAGAATGGGGTACCATGTACTGAAATGTGTTCATGTTCAGCTGACTGAAAAATGTGAAAATGTTTTCGAAAGTGGTTTAGACCATGATGGTATTGACGATGTTGATGATGATGATGATTATGATGAAGATTATGAAGGACTGTAGATTAATCTATTTTACTTGTTTTACAGTTCATAATTTAATTTAAATGTGTTTTTAATTCCCTGAAATGAGTTTTATCCAACATTTGCAATTTGATTTAATGAAATCATACTTTTACGCCAATTTCATCAAACATGGCAGCTTTAACCACTTTATTTTGATTATTTTATTAAAAATGTATTCTGAGAAAGCCATACGGACAACATGTTCTTTTAAGTCGTAAAAATAATACCCAAAGAAAGACTACATTTGTCTATAGTTTGTGATTTTCACTCCAAAACACACCAGTCGCAAGTCCGATATGGCCACCATCGCTTATCCCATGCTCTACACTACACAGAACAAAATGACACCAACCACAATATTCTATCACAAAATTGCACACGGAATCAAAAATCTGTAGTTAGAAAACCCACTATAGCGTTCGGTCGAAGTAACTGCTGGGTATGTTGCAGGGAGCAGCTGAGGCGACAATCTGTGTTGACCAACGTTTATTAGGGCTATTCAGATGCGTAAGACGTCAGCGTACAGGGAAATAACGATGAAAATATCACATTTCCTTAATTTCAGTGCCAGAAAGGCTCGTAACGACAGTTTTGAGACTATCTTTTGTCGGTTGTATGTATACTAGCTTCCCGATATCTAAATGAGCGGAAAGTCTTTGCAATAGAAACAATCATATGATGCATAGTGTTAGTGCATTCCTCCGCACTTTTATAGTTGCAAACCCCAATATGTGAACGTGCTTGAACGGTAAGATCAATTTCCCCTGTGGGCAAACGCTTCACAAACATCAATTATAGTTGAGACACGCCTGTCTCATTTTTGGCTACGGAAAGTTACCAGCTGATCGTTCTACTTGACTGCTATGCTACGCTCCGTCGTGCCTGTTCGCCAGCTCTCCTGGCTGTCAGCGTGTTACGATACAAGAAGTCTTTCACGGCAGAAATAAACTATAAAAATTTGGTTTGACTGTGTTTGGGGCACGGTCGTTTGTTTTGCGTTAATACGAGTACATTGACGCTCTCGGACGCCTTGATGTTTATTTTGCGTTCCTGGCACCGCTTCGCTCGATCATATGGGGTTTTATTGGTATTACTGGATTGCTTTTGAGACGATCTTTCCAACCGTATACGATTTCTGTATTTTGACTTGACTTTTTGAAGAGTATAGGCTGACATTGTGTTAAATTTTCTTAATTTTTTTTACATTAAACGCATACAATTTCACCATAACCAAGACATACAAATGTTTTTATATACGCAATCGATTGATTTTAACGAGAGCTGTCGATTGAAACTTAAACAAGCGTCGTAGTTTCTCCTAGTCGAAAGTTATACTACGTGGAAGTAATAAGACGCTGCGAAACGAACTCAAAATTGCGCCCCCCCCCCCCCCTTTTTTCCATTCTTTCTCCGCCGCACACGATGCTTCGCAGTCCTCACTCAACATAACATATTATTTGATCCTTTGGCAATCGAGTGGTGTAATTTAATTGTGATTGTAGACGATATATTCGGGATCTGCAATGCCAAACTGTATCCCCCGATATTGTTATCAAAGGATTATTTGGATTGCCTCCCACTATGGTTGCAAATTGAAAGATGTATTCATGTGAAAAATTTCGCTACACACTTAATATTAAAGGTGGATGAATGTGTACTTACATTTCATGATGCAACAGGCGTTTGCTTTGGCGAACGATTAATGAGTACGTGTTGCAGAGTGGCGTCGCCGACGTCAGTACGCGGGTGACTTGACACAAGGCTCTTGCCGTACTGAAGCGACAGACAGTGTAGGTGTTTCTCGGCTCCACCGACTTGGGGCGCTAGAGTCGCATGCGTTCCTAGAGGCGCCGCCATGTTTGAAATGTATAGAGCGCTGCGCGCATAGGGTATCCGCAAATAAATGTAATTCTAGAATGTGCTAAACCAATAACGATTGTGGTGGGGTGTTTTACCTGCATTAATTTTCATAGAAATAGACCCCCACAGCCGACTGGTCGTCAGAGAGACTCGGCTGTTGGGGATTTGAGCAACGATGGCATAAGATAATTAATCTGCACGTAAGGCCCTTGAGACAAGTGTCTCCAAGCCTACCTTTGACTGTCCGCTCAACATACCGCTTGACTACGAGGCAACGGAAAAATACTGTGTTCTACGACGCGACAGAAAATGCGTTCTTAACCATGAAAGACAGTTTTATTATTAGAAATTAAAAATGCATTCCTACGCGCTAAAGTAACACCAACCTGATTTGAGTATTTGCTGGACGATCTGCTGTATTGACCCTTGTTACGACAAGGGACTTTACGACTGTCAACTCTTCACTCCACGACGCAACATAGCCTCCGGTCGCAGCCAGCGCCAAGAATATTCTGGCGAGCTCGTGGACGGTGGAGCTTCGAGCGGCAGCCATACGAAACAGAGGCGCCACTGGTGATGTGGTCGCAGGAAGAGAGGCCATGTGGAAGGAAGTCGGCACCAACCAAGAAGTTGTTTGGCATCCCAAGACTAGTACCGAATGTTCTCAGGGGGCCGTGATTGGCCAGATTCAAAAATTTGTGTTTTGCAGTAGTGGCAACTGCCTGATCCTATAGTATACAACATTGGGAGGTGGTCGGTAGCCTCAGAGACTGACTTTCCTCCTGGACTTCTTAACAAGATAAGTAATTCAATGATATGGAATTCTGACCCTTCAGGCAGGAAAATAGGCAAGATGGTGGCTATGTCCGTCCATAAAGAGAGGGCGATTTTTTTATTAAGGATAGAATTTCTTAGTAAGTGACTGATAGAATTTTTCTAAAAGCTTTATACTTAAAGGTAACAGCCATTTTCTGACCAAACGTAACTTATTAACACTCAAAAGATTATTAAGAATAATCTCAATGTTTTTAAGAAATACATCCATTTTGTGATCCAACCAATAATTTATCAAGTGTTTCAGAAGGCTGTTTTAATGCTGGAATGCAGCAATGGTTTTACAATGATGCAATCATTTTCGAGTAAACTAATACAAAATAAAGGAGTTAGAATAATTTTCAAATAAGAGAATTATAAAAATAAAAGGTAATTCTGAAACATCTCTGTTTAAAAATAGATTTTGAGAGAAAATGTCAACATAGTGCAATTTAAGAATTAAAAATAATTGAAAATTTTCGATCTTTGGATTGAAACCCCTTTTTCTTTTAGTCATGAAAACTAATTAGGAGTTATAGAATCTTTCATGTGAAATTTGGCTTTCTTAATAAATGTATTTAGCCTTATAGTTTAATTAAATATAACATATATAATTTTTAATCGCCACTGTTTATATTTTGGATAGTTACTTATCCCAATAATTTTTGAATTGTTATAAAAGATAAAATATCTACTTTTCTTCAGTATTGTAATTTATAAAAGTACAGGTAAATTTGTATTTCTGCTAGCATTTGTATTTGAAGACCCCGAATGGTATTTTCTCATCGGTATCATTCTTAAGACAAAATATTGGAAAGCCCTGATGAATCATGTGGTATTTTATAATGAATAAAATATGACATGTTTTGAGAGAATTCGTGTTCCCCCCCCCCCCCCCCAGAAATCCTTACTCTACGTGGCTCTGTCTTATGCAATTGTTTTCAGATATATTTTTCACTTGCATTGCTGGGCTATATGTAAGCTCCCTGCCACGCCCTTTGAGAAGGGCGTCGCACCCTTTTGGCCAATATCGTAGGCATGTGTTTTGCAACCCTTAGCTTTGGTAGTGATTATTTTTATAATAGTTCAGATGACTGGAATTCTTGGCAGTTCACTAACTTATTCAACAATGGAATAATGTCCAAGTAGAAAACGCGGCGTTACTTTGAAGTTTACGCCTAGCAAACGTAAATTGTCACGTAAAGTTAATATCGTCATAATTCAGCTAGTTCAGTAAAGTTCTAAGGCCTGTTGCGGCCTGGAAATATAATTATTACAATAGATTTTTCAGAACTTGTAAAGAGGAATAGTTTTTCCTGTTTTTAAAAGAAAAATTTAAGTTGCTATCTGGTTTCTTAAGAACGATATCATGTAAAAGGAATACAGTTTTAGGAGTACAAAATGGTAGCGAGAAAGGAAATGAAACAAAGCTCATTTTGTAAAGTGCCAGTATTTTATAATGAGTCATCATCAAGAATGTGAGATCATGAAGGCTGTTTATAAATGAAGTTGTATCAGCCTGTAGGAAATATTTAAATGTAATACTAATTCAGACAGTAATTCTTTAATATTCAGTTTTGTATATGATTTCATAACTCCTCAGTATTTGATTCCTTGAGGGATATTTTTAATCTACAGAAGAAATAATCCTGTCACAGCATGTGTTGTAGTAGAAGTTGTGCTATAAACGTTGATATTTATATGGCGCTTGTTAATACATGTAGTCAGGTGAAATTTTAACCACATATACATTATACTTTCTCAGAACTCATGTGTTTTGTTAGTGAATTATACATTTACAATAGTAAAGCATTTATCCATTAAGGGTTTTCTCTGCTGTTGGAACGACCTATGGGTCATGGTGTTTTGTAGAAAAGGGAACTTGATTCGTCCTACTATAGCCGAACTATATATATATACTATATTCGTCATATTACTATAGCTGAACACAGAACTTACACCTCATTAACTGTGAAAACGAAACGACGCAGACAAAAATTTAGAAATGTTGCACCCACATTATTCATTTTACAAGGACAGTAACAACAGCTGGCGTTAAGGCTTCCCCGAGGTCAGCGGGGCTGCGGTGGCTGAGGGGTTAGCCTGCTCGCCTCTCATCGAGGCTAACCGGGTTCAATCCACGGCTGGGTAACTCCCGCATTTTCGCATGTGGGAGTCGTGCCAGACGATATCGCTGGTCAGCGGGTTTTCTTGGGGATCTCCCTCATCGACGCTCAAGACTTCGCTGTTAAGAGCCACCCAGATCTCTTCACTCACTTCAAGGTCAGCAAATGGAACCAAGCAGGAAACGTAAATGGTGAGATAACAGAATTGCTGCATGTACTCTACGCAAAGTATTAATATTTATCAATCCATTTCGTTTTGTTTAATTCCCAATTTTTCTCCATATGAAAGTTCAACTATGGACAAAGAATATTCTACAGCACATAACACGAATTAAAACAACGAGTAAGTATTTACAAATAAAAATACTGTCCAAGTACTCACAAAATTTCGCTCACAAAATTTCATAGTTCAGTGATGATTCGTATTCGAAATTTAGTTACGGATTGATTGAGCATAAGTATTCTGGGGCCTAGCTAATTGTGTAGAGAGGCGTGTAACAAACTCCTCCTATTGATCGAACAAAAGTGGCGAAAGTGATGTTATCTAACTTCAACGAGGCCCCATCAAGCTACCGTTTTAAAGAGTCGAGAAAAGTTCTTCTATGTAATATAAACTGGCACGACCCGAAAGAGGCGACATATAGCTCCTCGTGTTCAAACTGGTAAATGCTTCAAACACACGAATTTTACTTCACTTCTCAGGTAAAAGATATTTCGTGCTATTTAAAAACTTCGCATATTTTGCCTGAGTTATTTAAATTTTGTGTAGATTTTAGTAACTGATAACATTGCTCAATTTTTGTGGTATTTTTTATTTCCGTGACAATATGATAGCTAAATATGCACATTTGTTATTTTATATTTTAAAAAGTTATGAAGTTTAAACAGCTACGAATAATTTGTACAAGTTTAGTCAGTACCGTCAGTTGTCAATTTACGAAAACACTTCCTCAAAAATATCGTGTTTTCTTTTTCCGTCTTTATTATGCAATCTTAAATTATAATACGCAAATGTTGCTTGCATGCATACAACAGGCGAATCAAGCTCAGTCTTTTTTCCCTTCTTAGTGACATTTCCCGTAAATAAAATCCAATAAATAATATTTATAGTCCATTCACGTTTGCTACACACTTTTATGAAGCCCTGCCAAAGTTATAATTCCAGGATATTACTCCGCCTTGTGCAAACAAAGCTTAACTAAGACTAGAAAATTGCACCAGAGGAACATCGCACTGTATTCGTGGTCACTCAGTACAATTATGTTTTCCATAAGAACAATTTCATACAAGGCATTACAACACACTTATTTTCTGCCAGTTTTTATTCACATTAATTGTAAAGGAAATTTAGTAATTTTGGATAAAATATAAGTGAAAGTTCAACTTAACCAAAAATTATATACTTTTATGTTAGCAAAAGTGTTAAACGCTTGTGATACATGACATGTTTAGTAAACAACCAAATACGTCATACATGGTTTGATTTTTCAAAGGTTCGAGCCAAGAAGTGTGAAGAAACGGCGCGAATAGACTCTATATTCTGTGGTCGGCGCAGGCGAGTGTGGAGGTCAACTAAGGACACGGCAAGTATCATCTGAGGTGGCCCCAAGTCGTGGGAGCGGGTGGCCTTGTTTAGCATTCCGGCCGGCGCTGACGTCGCCGTGATGGAGCATGGGGCACTCAGCAAACCGCAGGGTAGGCATCCTCTGGAGAGGGGGGAGGGGGAGGCGATCCGCTTATTCGCGTCACGACCGCGGCCTGCACCACGGCAATCAGTCACTTGGCAGAGGACATCCCCCTACCCCCGCCTAATACCAGCACAACTTCGTCATGGAGCCGCCCTACCACCACCACCACCTGGGTGACTGTCGCATCGAGTTTCTTACGCGCTGCAAGATCGATACCTCCCTCCTCCCGCCAGCGACGGTAAAATGTCTTACGAGCACAGAAGTTGCCCTGCAGTAAATGACATTAAGACTAAAGTACTCCGCCATCTTGTAGTTACGTGTATCCCTCTGCGACTTAATTTCCAGAGTAAATATCCAAAGGCACGGGGATCATCTTATAAGCCGTTCACGAAAAAAAGCGCACTTTTGAAAGCCCTGCCTACGATTTACTTGTAGGCACGTTGTGAATTCTTCCACCTTAGGTAAAATTAACATTGCCATGAGCCTCATCACTTTATTCATGCATCAGTCGAGTGAAAATGTGAAATTATTAGAAAAGTAAACATTTAATAATTATGCTAATTTTTACACACAAAGGCGTAAAAAATCAGAAAGCGTAATAAATAATTTAAATTATCACAAATTGTTGCCTACCACTTTTTATTCGACATTTACATATGGAACTGCTTTCCATACATCGTTACCAACTTTACCAGGCGCATATCACTAGGTGCGCCCGGTAAAATATATGCAGCCAGGGGTAGTGACTTTTCTCTAAGGTTCATTTCAAAAGGGCTTATTTTATCGTGAACAGTGTTTATCAATTATTTCTAAATCCAACTTATTTTTCACACGTGATTCGTAATACATCCGGGCCCGCGGTGTTGTAGTGGTTACAGCACTCACCTCCCACCAAAGTGATCCGGGTTCTATTCCTGGTGGGGTCGGACGATGCCGCTGGTCGGCGGTTTTTCTCGGGGATCTTCCGCTTCTCCCACCCTTGCATTCTGGCGCTGCTCCATACTCGCCTTGCTTCACCCTCATCGCTTCTCAAGAACTCAATGTTAAGAGCCTTCCAAATCTCGTCACTCACTCACTTGTATTACATCTGCAATCGTAGTCAGAGAGTGCCCAATTAATGGATTAATTTCAGTCCTACATGGAAACATACGGATGTACCTGAAACATATTATATTGAAAAATTTAAGAAATGGTCAACATCATATCAATATTTTTTTTTTGCCAGATCATAAAGTTTAATTACAAATATTTGTGAACAAAATTCCAAAATGGAAGGAATAATACCGACGTAAGATTACTAGCCATCATATCACATTTTCATGAACAAGTAGCAGTATTCCTGACGTCACTTAACTAAAACAATATTTCCAGTCATTTCCAATAAAAAAAAGTACTCCTATAGAGACTATGCTTAAAGTCTCTCGTCAAAAGGCATTCCTCCACAGTAAACATCCTTATAGTAACTACCCATAAAGACGAAACATACCTTTCCGAAAGCCCTAGGGGCACTAACCCTAAATTAAAACATCATAAATTAATAGTTACAAAGGCGCTAGCCCTTAAGAATTATTCCTTAAAGCAAATCAATAACCTCTTATTCATAGTAACTAGAAATATTTCAAGAAGTCAGAACCGCTCAAATGAGAGTAACAGTGTTTAGCTACCTTAGAATGTGACAAAGTGGTGGTAATTTATGTTTTACGCTATTCAGGTTAAAGGAAGCACTTGTGAAATCAACCTTCGAAAAAATTACTATATATCCGTCAACTGAATATGTGCTACCGTAAACTTCGGCATGCAGGCTGTCGTCTCAAGATGGTATAGAACTAAGTTAAATAGTTCATTAAAAGCTTCGATGCCGTATTACTAGTGTCATATTTAAACTGAAGGTAAGCAGACTTTTTTTTTTTTTTTTTTTTTTTGCTTTGTACACATTAGAGTACAAACTGCCATAGTGGTTAACACTTTTAGGTTCAAACCAATTTTAAGTTTTTACAAGACTGCCGCATGAACAAAGTAAGTAGGGTATCAGAAATGGATAATTTCCCTATGGTGGAAAGATAAAACATGAAGATAAAATAGATCTCGAGCACAACTTTCGAAAGTGCTCAGTTAAACGTGAACATTCTATGTTTATTTGTATTCCTGCAAAACCGAGCTACGAGCACACGATGACCATTACAGAGCTACCGCGTTTAGCGTAAAAACACTAGAGTAAAAAATGCAGGGAATAATTTTCAGGATTTATTGGCCCTTTCACTTTGCATGACTTGCTGGAACGGTTTGGAGCGGTGCGCGTGTGTGTGTGTGTGAAGGAATAAGGTTGAAGTAAAGTAACTGCCTATGGAGCACTGCACCCGACTATACAATATGAAGAAAGAAAAATTGTCAGATAAGTACGATTTACACTGTATATGAAAGATGAATGTATACAATTTGCAACACTTTAAAATATTTTACTATAACCTACTTTTTAAATGTAAAAAAAAAATAATTAAAATATTTGTAATTTTTTATTTAACAAAATTTATTTCATTCTGAGTGCTTCTGAAAGCAGAATTTGCAATAGAATCTTCGTCATGGAATATAGTCACAATGTTTACTATTATTGTGTGTAAGAAAATTGTAAAAATAAATGAAGAAATAATTTTCTATAATTATTTTTATGTGCTTCCATTTGTCACAAACAACTGCGGCTGAAACTGACGTAAATAAAGTTATTTATAAAATTGATATTATATATTATTACTATGATTTTATTACACTTCATTTCAGTAAATATTATGGTGATCTTTCTCGAAGAAGGTTTTCTTGCAAATTATGCTTTCCGAAACATCCAGAATGGAAATGCGCTTAGATTTTGTTTACAATGCGGACTATTTTAATCGACGGAGAGGCATCCAACGTTGACAGCTCCAGATTTATGATTTTTTTGTCGGCTATGAGGCGTCCATGCACCCATACAAACTGTAAGAAATATTTTTCACAGTGGTAAACTATGCTCTTTCAGGCCGATCTGGCATGTTCCACACGATCATCAACATTGAGTGGGGAGCAAGTCATGGGCCGTTCAACATTTTATTTGGATACTGCGTGTATGGCGTGATATAATGTTGACAGATGAAACAAGGGTAGATAAACGATGGCAAATAATGTGGAGACATGTAGGATGCAGTGAGATGTGCTGCAGTTTCCAAGAAGTGCATGCATTTGGATACGATGATGATACGCTTTGGGTCGGAATAATTTACGGCGTCATACGCCTTTGTCGCCTATTGCAGGAAGGACGACTTGGCTTAAGTAATTTGCCGATGTTCTGCCGCCATTTGTATAACGGCGTAGAGAGAAATATAATGATGTATTTAATTTTTACCGACGGGAAAGGTCGGGCTTATTGCGGAACAATCTAAGTGTGGACGGGATTGCAGCACTATGAACTGCGCAGCTAAATCATCACAGATTATCCTCATAGATCATACCTGAACCAATTTAAAAAAAGGTGATTTTTATAATACAAATACCCACACACGATTCCAGACATATTTAGAGACGCCTACTGACTCTGGTCTCTGGGGGATGACTGATCACCCCTCGTAGTTACGCCACTGTGTTGTAGAGTGGTCCTGATGCCGGCTTCGTTCTTTTGTCGCCCGCGGCCACCGCGACAAGCCCAGGAGGCGGTGTCAGCGAGTCGCTCGATACTCGGGAGACGTTGAAGGATGAGCCGCCGATGGAAATGGCGATCAGCTCAGCCTGAAGAAAGCCCACGGGACGAGCCAGTTGATTGGTTCTGGCCCGGCCAACCGCAGTTGACTTCTGAATGTGTTTTCGAGTTGCTATGACCTTAGGTGAAGGGGAGGGACGGCGAGATCAGCAACCTCTGCGAGCCCTATCGCGAGTGTCTGCGGGCTGACATTGGACGTCAATATGGCCCGTGTCATGGGTGTTAGACGTACCAATTTCTTGGTATATACATACCAGTTTTCAGGGTGTCGTACCATGTACCAAGACAATTTTGTCTTGGTACGCGAAAATTCCAAGATTTCAGCATTTGCGATAAATTGTAACAAAAAGCACAAGACATTTGTGACCGGATGGCATCCAAGTTGCCCACCTGCAGTCTTTGCTCAAACTTTGACAACCATCAACACGGACCGTTGATTTTCGCATAAATATTTACGCGTTAGCCATATTTCGGAATCCTCCGAATAAACGGCAGCTATTCTTATGTTACTACTGGCCGTATATCTTCCTGAGAAAATTCATTTTCTTTCTTGACTAGGTGAATCTCAATTAGGTTTTTCCGATACTCAAAGTCTGTGATGAGCGCTGACGTCTAAAATACTTAAAATTGTTGTGGACTGCAAATCAGGTCACCTTATATGGAGTTCGTTGTAATATGTTCTCATATTTTGAAGATATTTGCGACATACTATTTCATCGCAAGCAATTTTCACCAATTCTTCTTAAATTAATATAACATCGGCAGCACTAGAAGTGAAAATTACACAAAGTATCTGTACTCGACCGAGCGTATATTATGTTCCGCGGGAAAGAACACTTAATTGGAACGCTGTCAAATAGACATTTTACTGTATCAAATTACGCTAGTAATGAACTTTGTAAAGTACAGTGCATTGTCAACTCTAATGTACACATAAAAGGACGTATGTAAAAACAGAGACGAACAAAAATATTATTTAGATAGTGGTGGAAAAGGGAGACTAATTACTATCTTGTCATGCATATTTGCAAATCAGTGCCGGTATCAAAATGTTAAAATCATTTTTGTTTGTTCATGAAAGTGGATATGAGGAAAAATGTATTTAAACTGATTAGTCAACGAAAATTTTGGCGAAAAAAGGGTGTCGCTAACTATCAGTTTGGGAAATGTTGGGAAAGAAAGTGTGTAAATATCCCCCACCCCTTTATCATCCATGTAAAGTAATTCTTTGGCCTATGTACAATATGAAAAATTGATTATCTTTCCTTCAACGTTATGTGTGTTTTAAATTACAATTTTTTTTTTCCATTCGAGATACACACGTAAATTTCCACCCTGCACAGAAAAAGTTGGCAAATAAAGAATGATATACAAGAAAACGAACATTATTATTCAATTATAGAGTTCTGTTGTTTCCACACAGAAAAGTTACTGTATTTAATTGACCATTTAGCGTAAATTTTTTACCTGTTAGTAAAGTGCAGTTTTTAAGATTATTTATCTATAGCGATTCTTTTTTATAATAAAAATCCTTCAGCTTATCTATTTCCACATTAAATATATTTCTCAACATGCATTCATTTTTCTGGCATTTAAATTTTTCTAATTAATCGCTTTTAAAGCTATAAATTTATTTAGTTAGCTAAATTAAAAAGCCATTACAAATAGTATATGGGTGCCGCGGGGTATGGTAGTTTGACTACTCGCCTCCCACCAGAGCGAACCGGGCTCGATTCCCGGTGGGGTCGCACCCGGATTTTTACATGTGGGGATCGTTCCGGACGATACCGCTGGTCGACGGGTCTTATCGAGGATCTGCCGTTTCCGCCGCCCCTGCATTCCGGCGCTGCTCAATTCTCACCTCACTTTGCCCTCATCGGCTCTCAAGACCTAGATATCAAGATAGTTTAATAAATTAATAAAATAATTGTACATACATCAGCATTGTAAATATTAATAACAAAATCATGAATATGGTTTTAATCAATATGTTCCGTTGGGTTTTTGTTTAACCCAGAGGAATAGTTTCATTATATCGTGCAGTTGGGCACATCTGTACTGCAGTCCAGACCGCGGTCATAAAGTTAGGTCTGGCAACATGATGTCGTTATGCGTACGCTTAGTGTAGCTCACGGTAGTATAGAAGCGTGGCCCAAAAACAATCCGGTTTCTCCCATAGCAATACACGCACAGCAAGTGCCATTCGTGTTAGAATTAACGCAAATTCGCGTTTTATATTTTTTTAATTGTAATGATTTTTGCGTGACATTGAAAGGACGATTTAATTTGTGTAATTCAATGATTTTTGTGTTATGGTATTCCTATTTAACGTGAACAATCGTGTTTATCCCAAATGAATAGATGCATAGGCTGTCAAGTGTCAAACGAGTTGTAATTAGCGGAAGTTCATATTTTTTTATTTTTAAAACTGTGATAAGTTTTTTTTTGTGTGACCTCAAAGAGTTGCGTTGTAATATTCCGATTTAACGTAAATAAGAGGTACATTTTAGAGGTAACATATAACGAATTTAATTACCTAGTGTCATCCTTTTTATTCAAAAATTCAAAATTAAATTAACTTAGTACAAAATTAATATGATAATCTCATTTCCATATGTCAAGTTTTCATAATAACTATTGTTAACATTTGAATTGTGTCTAAAGAATGTACTTGGAAGAACAGTCAAATTTGGTTACCCAATTATTAGTACAACTAAATTAAAATAGAATATTCAAACTGGCATATTTGTGAATTACAGAAATTGCTCAGTCATGCCCCGACATTTCATTTTTATATTAAGTTTAACTTGTAACCAAAAATTCTACACAGTAAGGATAGTTACAAACATCAGGAAATTATGAAGTAAAACCTTTAAAAAATATAACTGAATCCTTTACAAAAAAATGTGCACAAAACTACAATTTTTTGCCATCCACACTAAACAGTCTCTCTTGTGAAAAAGTATGTTTACTCTGAAATAAATATGTTATTTTCCTAATTCTCCTACATGCAAAACTGAGTGTCACAAAAAAACATGAGTACTGTTAAAAGAAAACATGTTCAAATAAATTCGGTATTGCTCTTTAAAGTGTTCTAATGTACGAGCCAAGGACCCTTGCCTGGCTGTGTGCCCCAGAAAAGTGCATCGCGGCTGTAACGTTGAACTGGTACCGCCTGAATATGCGGCAAGGGCATGAATGCCCCTTGAATGTTCCATTGAGCTAACCGTACGAGTGATATCCTCTACACATGCCCTACACTATAAATGTAATTGTTCATAACAGCTATGCACCTTATTCCCGTCATTTGTTGAACACTTGTTCATAACAGCTATGCACCTTATTCCCGTCATTTGTTGAACACTTGTTCGTACAAAAAACCAAGACAACCTAAGAAAATGTATCGAGTTTGTTAACTCTTTAATCGCTTATGCATTGGAACTTAAATTCGAAATTAAGATGGGTTTTCGAAATTATAATCAATTCCTCAAAAAGGGATCAATGGAATGTGTATAACTGTGGGTGCTGAAGGGATCAAGGGCAAGTGACAGTGTGTGTGAGAGTGAATTCGAACACAGCTTTAGAGTATGTAGTGGGCAAACAAATGTTCCAACTTACGTACGCCAAAATAAAAACTGATCTTAAGTAAAATTTCTGTGATATTACATTTTCATAACTCGTAAACGTAACATAAACCTTTAAAGTGCAAATATAATCCCATGCTAACATCTTGCACACCATAAAATATCAGATATTATATAATTAAGCAGTGAAAACTATTATGCAATTAACAATAAAATGGAACAGCAACACATAAGCAACTGCTATTTGAAACACCACAAAAAATTTAAAACAATTCCAGATTTTGCTGAATTAATGTTTCTTCTTTAAATACGACAATCCAAATGAAGAAAGAAAAAACACACACCAAACCGCCATAAGTAATGACTCTTTGTGAAAAAAATAACTTTATATTGACAAACAGCTTTGCTGACATATTCAATTTGAATTTTTTTAAATATCAAGCAGATAAGTGTGTCACATAACAATGGCACATTGTCCTTACTAAGGCAAAAATAAATATCCGTATTTATCTTTAAATGACACCATTCTTACTACAAATATTGGGATGGAATTACAATGTCCTGACTACAAATAAAATTAATAAACTTTTTTTTGGGTATGGCTGGTTGTGTATATGGCACATATTTTACCCCATGTTTATTCATATAGTGTGTAATGTATGATGACCTACTTACACATATCTCTGAGGATATTCTCTGCACCATAGGATGCAAGTTTATTGTTGCACAAGTCAAATACATTGATTGCTAACGTGATTGACTCTCCTACATGTCCTCACTTGGCAGTCGACGTCCTGCTACATGTCAGTATTTCATGAGCCACAATTTACTGTTATGCCAACAGTATCTGGGCTATTCAGGGAGTCAGTAAGTTTCCAACCACCAAATCAAAGTCTAGGATCTCACACTTGCCAACGGCTTGCTGACGCTAGTTTTCAACATGTGGTACGTTGTTATTTACAGCAATGCCTCGAGGCACTGCGTTCTCTCAGCACTGACCTTGAGTTACGTAGATTCGCACCACAGCTAGCAAGTTCTTCGTTGCAACTAAATGGTTTTCAGAAATGAAAATACTTGAAATAACAAAGGAAATTTAGGGCAAAAAGAAACTTTTTTTTCTTCTGTTTTTGAAAACCTTAAATATTAAAGGAAAATTTGAAATCTTCAGAAACCCGTATAAAATATTACTGACGTTAACACTAAAAGAGCCGACCTCACGTGGCGCAGTCGGTTGGTTCGCCACCGATTTTGGGTGCGGGAGGCTCTGGGTTCGAATCGCGGATAAGGCACGGGTGTTTAAGTTAGGTTATAAGTTAGTATACAAGCCGTCCCCTGCTAAGCTTTCAAGCATAATGCCGGGGACGATAAAAAGCCCTTTACAATACAATACAAAAAGAATAGCTATTTATTCTAAAACGTAAGACATTAGACAGAAAATTTTACATTGTCCTCAGACAAGAGTTCATGCACTGGAGTGGAGATATTTTGGCAGCTCTTAACATTGTGGTCTTGAGAGCCGATGAGGATGAAGCTAGGTGAGAATGGATTAGCGTCAGAATGCGAAGGCAGGAGAAACGGGAAATTTCCAGAGAAAACCCACCGGCCAGTACAGATCCCACTTGCAAAAATCCGGAAGTGACTCGGCCAGAAATCGAACCCGGTTCGCCTTGGGGAGAGGCAAGTAGTCTGAGAACTGCACCACCGTGGCCCCAGTTCACGCATTTATTCGCCATCGTTGTCAGTTTCCTATTTTGAATTCTCCTCGTACCCTAGGCTTTGTATCCTGCTAGTGTTGTTGGTCAGGATATTTTTTTACGTGCATTAAAGTACATTTCCGCATTTTGTGTACATGTGTACAGGTATTGTTTGCGTAACAGTTAGAAATATTTTTGTGTAAAAGTTTCATTTTTAATTGAGAAAGTAATACGAAATCACAGGAACTGCATGTAATTATTTCTTGCAATATGCGCTACAAATTGGCACTGTTCTATAATGTAAATCATGAGTTGTATAAACACACCTGCATATAGGACAAAATGCAACTTTCACATGTCATGATTGCCCAGGCAAATGTTTGTTTTGCCGTGTAAATAGTTTTCATTGTGTAGACGTGGACTAAATTACAATACAATAAAATATTACTATGTGTAAAAGCTGTATGTTATACTATTACTCAATCCAAATCATGAAAGAAGTAACCAATTTATGTATTGACAGTATGGCAGCGTTCAGTAAGGATGCTTTGTGCCCCAAACATTGCATTCACGTGACACTGTGACGTCAGGAGGCGGGAACCTCTAATCAGCTATTCACAAAATCCAAAATGCCATTGTTAAATATTACAACCTTAAATCTAATTGTTAAAACTAATAAATGTGGATTTTCACCAAAAATTTTTTAGTCCAAATAGTGGAAAAAAAAAAATCATACAAACATTGCACCAATGTGTTTCTTACCTGATGCATAATTTGCACGTTATTTTCCATTAATGTCTCGAAATTGCTTGTAGGATTTGCTAACTATGTCCATAACCATGTCCATAATCATAACTAAAACATTTTAACTAAATATTATAAAAGTAAATGTGAAATTGGGGTCGTCACTTAAGTTAATATTTTAGGAAGTGCATGGATAGTGGTAGACCTACTATGGTTATGGAAAATGGTTTCCGTAGGCATAGTGGACTGTAAATTATGCCTAACACGTTTGACGGAAATTCACTCTTATCTACCAAAGACAGCAAAAAAATAGCAAATGTGTGGAACAAGAAAGATAGTGCCCAACAATTTCTAAAAGTGGAATCTACAGTAGCCAAGTAGTTTCAGAACATAATATACAGAAGAAAAAAAAGATCTAGTGATATTGGACTACAAATATTTAATTTAAGAACTGATATACCACTGTCAATTAGAGCATTCAGAGAAGTTCTAGTCTCACACCAAAAATTTTAAACAAGATTCAGGTTCTCGGCGGATTTAATTCTGTTCATAAAATGTTATTTTATCCAAATCTTGATTTACAACATACAAAAGTGGAGATTTCATATTCTATAACTTTTCAAAGTTAAATACGCTAAGAATTTGGAGGGTTCCGGTAGTCAACACTTGTAGTTTGAAGATAACCAAAACTCATCATCATTTGGACCTGGACCATGTTAAATACAAGTACACTAAAAGTAACCTTCCTTACACACCAAACCTGTTTTTTAATTACTAAATACTCTAATAAAGTATACCACCTCGGTGAGCGTCAGCTGTACTGATGATGTTCGTACCAAATAATGAAATAGCATGACGATATAAAAGTATTATGTAATAGTACGTTTGTAGACATATAAAAGCATAATGCAACAGTATGTTTGTAAAACTGTCCAGGTTAGCATGGGGTATAATTTTCTAATAATACTTTCAGAACAGTATAACACTATGGTCAGTATGTTGCAACATTTTTGACATGCATGCTTGTTTCGTCAAATTGATAAAGACTGGACAGTATATTCTGAAAGATTGAAAAGTATAGAACTGAACTTACAGTATGAAAACAATCTAAAATAATTACGGATACTATGCAGAGAGACACAAACTCATATATAAAAGTATGGGAAACCATAGGTGAACATTATTCTATCAGTATGAACAGTTAAACAATTTAAAAACAGAACACAAAACTGTCTTTATACCATTTTCCTGCTGTTTTTTTTTTCACTATGGGTGGCAAGAGTCACTACATCGTTTGACGGGTGAGAGACTTGTGGAAATTCATGTTACAGTAATCTTATATCTAGTGCTAATATGCCCGTATCCTAGATTCATGCAAGCTCGACAGAAACGTTATTGCACGAACAGGTCCTGTGACACATTCACTAACGGAATGCGCTAGTCAATGCACAGTTTCTCTTTGTCGCATGTATAAGAGTCAGTAATTACGTCAGAAAACGTGCTTTGTTAAATCGTATGTAGTTTAAAGCATAAGGGCAAATGTTAGAATCAGCACTTAACGTACGCCTATAGTAGAATGTGTTATAGAAATAAACATGTGCAAAAGGATGTAGCAAGTCAGTGAATTATGTGGGATTATTTTTAGTGTTTGTTAAAGTGTATTGTTACAGTCAAAGTGTGGTTATAGTAGCATTGGTGTTTTAATGAATGCTAAGTATGCCTATAAAAGTGTTAGTAGATGCTGATCCATACCATTATTTGATTGTAACATGCTCGTGCATGTGGTCGCCATTAGTATAATGGACTTAGTTTAGTCACATAAATATACATTAAAAAATGCCGAGAATCATATTTATACCTAAAAAATAAAATAAACAAAAAACAGTCGAAGCAGTTAATATGAGAGACTTTTGCATTTTTCCGCAATACGCTATGCATAATTTCGACACAATATAAACAATAAGCAATTTATAATAAAAAAATATATGTTAAAACCGAATAATAAATGCAGATTTACTATTTGACATACCCTTATACCTGTAAAAGTAATATGGTTACCAGAAACAAACATATGCTGGAAGAATTAGTGGGCTTAACTGCCGAGCACCTTCGGTACGTTCGGAAAACCCCAGTCGACGGCTTCCGAGCATCCCTGATTCGAGCCGAAGATTGCCGAGCTCGTCCGAGTCGAGCCGAAGACCACCAGCCACCCAGCAAATAACAGCCACAGTGGCTGCCATTTAAAGTACATTGTGCCAGGAGGATCATAAACCTACTACTGTCCGTAAACTTTCTGCTAATATTTTCCCAGCAGTACGCAACGGTTAGAATTTTGTCTGTAGTAAAATAGGCAAAGTCACTTTTATTGATATGACCATGTTGCCAATATGATAAGAAATGTTCAAAGTAATAAATGCAAACGTCTGCTACCACTGACAATAGTTGGCTTGTGGTTTGCTACTTAGGATAATACATTCACAAAATCGCGCGAAAATGTTACCTTTGTTTTACAGGGGTTTTCAAGATCTTACAATATTTATATAACAATTCGTCTATGGTCAATTTCGTGCGTAAGGAAATAGATGTTGCGCTATTTCCTAAGATAACCCAGTGAATTAAAAATCCTGTAACATATCGCGTAGACTACTATTGCGGCAATGTTAAATTGGAATTTATTTTTATTTTTTTTGCTATCAGATCGCGAATCATGACCATTGTACGCTGTAAAAAATTTCCGGTAAACTTCTTAAACTGTAATGGCAGTTTTTAACTTATACACTGTATGGAAATATTACCACACATCAAGCTGCAGATATAGGAATGTTTGGCGTCGCTTCTATACAAAGTTGGGAACTTCCATAAGGATTTAACTGTTTTCTGAGCAAACGCAGGAACGCTACCATCGACGTATGGGAAATGACCTTACCATTCACAGTTTTTTAATATATGTATACATCGATGTGGTAAATTAGCAAATAATTTCTTAGAGTGTAGGCGTGAGCGATGTGGGTGGATCAATAAGACGAGAGTAAGAGGAAATAAGACGCTGATCAAATTGATTTTCCCACAGCGGTGGATATAGGATATAGGCGAGTCACTGTAGCTTATCCTTGAAGTTTAATGACGATGTCAGAGCATAAGTAAATATACAGGGGTGAAACGATGTGGTGGTTCCTCTGATGTGGGAGAATCCATTCTCTGATTGGCAGGGTGATTCTCTCGAAGCGGACATTTGATTTACTACTGAGGACTGAGAAGGATTTCCTATCGGTTAGGCTGCCGCCTGGCAAGCGTGTTACCACGCGCTGATTGGTGAACGGGTTTGCACCACATCGCTGGCCAGTGATGCAATATCGTAGTAGGAGGAGCTGTTTCACTTCTGCAATATCAATACTCTGTGGCAATAGTTCAGAACGATCACTCTGATAACTTTAATGGAATTTATCCATTGCCAAACAAGAATAAAAAAAAACAACGAAACCAGAGTACAACAGAGAGAAAAATCAATAGGAAGCAACGGGAATCCCAGCATTAATGCAAACATTAATAACAGAAACATAAAATCGAACAACACGTGGCAAATACTTCATATTAAACATTCACATCTGAGAACAACCACGATGAAAGTAAATTAAATAAAAAAACATTTAATGCTAACCAACTAAATAAAGATGATTTTCAACAAAAAATAAAATAGCAATTAAACAATGGCAATATAAGTCAAAAGCGTATTGGACCATAACGGACGACAATGAACAGCAATATAAGAAACATTAATACATAAACGAACGTTAGATTAACACTGCGATTAAATATACATACGAAATTTTCTACATTTATAAGGGAAAAACTGCAACAGAGACTTCAACACAGTAATTTTTGTGTCTCGAGAATGCTTTTCCTTCCTCAGGTGTCACACTAGATGCAAAACACAATAGCAATTCAGAGTTCTTGAGATAGTTCGTAAGTCACGGGCAACATGAAAACCAACATCAAACGGCTATTGTGGACTAAGAATACTAATATAAGGATTACATTTTCGAATACGTGTACTTGTAGTTTTAATATATAAGAACTCAACTTTTAACCCAGCTTATAAAGAAACACTTTCTGTGTAACGTTACGACATAGAACATCCTTTTCTATTTGGTTGCCAAATTTACCGTAGTCTATTCAGTGTTTTAGTTCAAATGTAATTTTCGGTTAAGGGCATAAATAATATAAATACTTTCTTTTTTACGCATTTTAAGAATATTACATTCTTTACAGTCGTGATAAGAAAAAAAATGTCTGAAACTGTTTGACAACGGAAGAAAACGAATTTTCGAAGAAAAAAAAATGGCGCAAGTTATGAGAATGTTAAAACTTTGTTTTTTTTTTCCGTACATACCTCAAATTGAGCGAAATTAATAGGTAAGACTAGAGTTCATAATAAATTATTGCTCATGTTGTTAAAATATCACGAAGAATATTTCTAGGCTACCTGTTATAAAATTCCCCTCTATATAAGTTGTAAGATAACATTTGAAAAAAACGAAATATTCAGAACATGAACATTTACCACAGGTAACCGAGTGTCGGATTTCGAAAAAAAAAAAAAAAAAAAAAAAAATTAATGCTACTCCTGAGAGTTTAATAAAGGCTTTACCTGAAACCAAACTATTTTTTAAATTATTGGGAATTTTCATGAATTTGTCATTTGTGTCATACCATGAAGCCATAAAATGTCCTTAGAATCTATAATAAGCAAAGTTACGTAGAGATTTAAAAAACAATCCTGTTGAGACATTAAATAAGGCACGAACTTAACGCATACGACCCACTAAGGAGCTGTTGCGAACCTAGCGATATAATATAAATTGAATGTTTAAGTGCATGTAGTCTTATAATATTAATCCATAAGTATTCAGTTATGAGCCGAGATTTATAATTTTGCATTCGTATGACGTTATGACTTGAGATTATATAGGGATTGTCTGCCAAATTTACTTTAGGTACTCCATTAGATATTTTAAGTTCAAAAACGCGCCGTTACGCAGGGGAATTTCTTCAAACCTTTCTGTTAAAGGAGAACCATAAACAGTTTAATACCTAACTGCACATATACAAGAGACACTCTTCTCTTTTGAATCGTCATCATCGCTGCGAGTGCGAGGTTTCCCGTCGCCTTCTGGAGGACAGTGAGCTGAACACGGGGCCCGGGGCCCTGGCAGTTATAAGGGAGTTTGTGACGGGGCCGCCTGCACAACCCCGTGGGTGAATTACCTTAAACACACACACGCGGCGCGGGATAATGGGCCCAGAGGCGGGAGACACTAATAGCTTGCCTTGTTTCGCGCCCTCGTCCTGGGGCGGGGGCCGCGTCATACAAGCGAGGGAGGGGGTGGGATTGCTTACCGTCGCCTTAATACCCGGAGCTGCTTGTCTTGTACCGCCCCGGCTACCGGAGCTCTGGTTACACAATTACGCTACACGATCTGGCGTGATAACCGCGTCACACGCATCTTAATGCGCCCTCTATACACAATTGACACAGAGGCGTGACACCAACACAAGGGAGGACATTGGAGAAGAGATCACCCCCCCCCCCCCAACTCCTTGTTTGGAACGCTTGGGATCACATTCATGTGATTTATAAAGTCCCGATTATCCGAATCGTGGTTTTACGAATTCCGGATTAACCGAATCCCAACTCGGTGAAAAATGAAGTTTCGATTTTAGTAGTTTGCAGATGCTACATGTGATTTATACTCTTTATCATGGCCGATTATTTCGGAAATGATTTCAATGTTCAGCAAAAATGAATTTTATAATTTTAAATTTAAATTTTATTATGAGTGTACAGTATATATGTAATAGTAAAATAATCGGTTGCTGCAACTCTTACGCAAAATAATGAAAAACGAAAATATGTAGGTCAAGTAACGAACACGTTGTTTCCAAGAGGTGTCCATCATACAAAACGACTATTAATTAAATTACATTTCCCAATAAGAAACAACGTATTCGGCTGATGTTAGGTTCCTCGAATATGCAGAAATGCCTACATTTTGCTTCGTATCTAAAAAATAGTGCGTTTTATAAAAAATATACGGAAAACAAGTTTTAGTTTCCTTCGAAATATTTGTTATTGAAACATTTATGTAGTACTTAGAAATGTCATGCAACAATGTTTCTGGTTTACGCGAATTTTAATTTAACCGATTAACCCTTGGGCCCCCATCAAATTCAGTTATAGGAGACCCAAGTATATTTAATTCTAACATTCTCCTTTTCGTGCCGCGAGATTAATCAGGGGTAGGTTTCCATTTCACATAACATTAATTCTCATCTGAAAATTGACACACTCCATGTTGTAACACAAGAATCCAGATATCTTGAAAAGCCTTAGCGATTTTACCCATGAAGATTGCAATACGTTATTTTTTTGTTACGGTTGGTAGTAAACATCAAACATGTTATTCAAGATAAAAAAAACCTGCACAGAAAAAAGTAGTTACTGCTATAGCTAATGAACCTACTTTCCTCAACATTAGAGGATTTGATTTTTGACAATTTCTTAAAATCTGAGTTGGTGGGTAGGACTTGTCTAATTGAAAACAATATCATCACAGATGAAACCAGAAAAGATATCCAATAATATTAAGAAGATTACAAAAAATACACACGTACTTAACCTGGGACTCGAACCCAGAAAACATACCATAAGGCTGAGGCAACGGTGGCTAAGCGATCAGCACGCTCGCCTACTACCAAGGTGAACCCGGTTCAATCCCCAGCCATGTCACCGGATTTTCGCAAGTTGGAATCGTGCCGGACGATGACACTGGTCTGCGGGTTTTCTCAGGGACTTTCTATTTCCCCCGCCCCCTCATTTCGGTGCCTCTCCATATTCACTTCAATCACTCTCATCGGCTCTCAAAACCTCGCTGTTAAGAGCCGCCCAAATCTCTTCACTCACTCACTTCTAGCATAAGCTAGTGTGCAATGAACTGTGTTGCGGTCAGATTCGAGCATCAAATTCGAATTTAATAAATCTAATGTTTCGAATGACATGGTTTACTAACATCAAATATTTAAAGGGTCGTCATTTTGAAAATAAGTGACTGTGCCACTTTAAACGCGTAAGTTTAAATGGCTTACCGTGGAGCACAAGGAAAGCTTAAATCGATTACAGGTTTTCGTAAATATAGCACACTGAACTAAATTTATTTTATAGCAGCCATTTTGAAAATAAGTGTCTGTCACCCTTAAAAATACCTAAATTTATACGGCCTACCACAATACAACTCCTTCACTAAATCTGGTAAGATGGGTTCATTGTTTCCCGAGATATGACATTAAAAAAATCATTTTTATTGTGGGGCTATCTTACAAAATAACATAAATGAGGCTTTGTACAGACAAATTTGATAGTTGTAATTGGTACTGCCACCATACAAAGTTAACTTTGAATCGATTACGTGGTTTCGACGATAAACCATTCTATGTTAAATGACTACATATATTGCTGCCATTTAAAAATAAGTGTCTGACATAAGTTGAACATGTAACTGAATAGCATCTGCCGCAGATCTACTTTTTTGCCGAATTTGGAAGTAATCGGTTTATTGTTTACCGGGATATGACTATTTATTAATGTGGTGCTATCTTACAAAAAGTCTGACAAAAGTAGCTATGTGTTGACAGATATTATGTTTGTAATATATACTTTCAGCATTGAAAATTTTGTTTAAATTGGTTTAATAAGTGTTATTAGTATAACAAATATACCTAAAAATTCACATGACCGCCATTTTAAGAATAAGTACTTAATCAGGTTCATCCACTTACGTTGATTTTACCTGTCACAGTATTACATACATGCCAAATTGGGTGATAATTGCTGTGACAGTTTTCGAGATAGAATGTAAAAACTTAATTTCTTCATAGAGGAGTAACAATGATATCGATTTCAATATTTAATGCTTACATGATCATCTGCCAGTATAGAAAATTTGATTTAAATCGATCAAATGGTTCCCGATATATGAAACATCACTTCAAATATAAAAATGGCCGACATTTTGAAAGTAAATTCCCAACATAGCTGAAAACTATAAAAGTCAGGTGTCCTTACGAAGTACTATATATGTACCGAATTGGTTGAATTTCCGTTTCTGAGTACAAAATTTAAAAGGTAACAGACACGCGCACAGACACACATACAGGAAAGTGATCTCATAAGCCTTCCTTTCCTTCATAAAGTCAAACACACTATCTTTACACACTGTAACAACAAATGAGTGAGAAGCCAGCAAGAGGAAGTTTAGCAAACAGTCTTTAATGTAAAGGCAAAATTACCGTCTCCCCTTTCTATAAAAGGAGGATTCTCAATGGCATTTAAAACCTCCTTCACTTTTCTGTATCAATTCCGTTCTCAGTTACTTTGATATGGATGGCATTAAACCACGATATTATCGGCATTCAGAAGTTAGAATGAAATTATTTGATTTCAGATAAATGCCTGCAAACTTTTGTAATTATACAATATCTTGGGATAAGTACACAATTTCGGAATAAACTTTCCGTGAAGATAGTTACAAAGACCACTTAAGATCAGAGAAACAGAAATTTATAGGTACCCTTAATTACTATTCTAAGACACAAATAGCCAATTATCGCTTTGCCGGAGCAAACTAGCATAACATTTTAGGTATCTCAGGCACAATTGTTTAAGTGGTATCATCGTAAAATTTTAAGGTTATGACGTTTTCAAAAAGTCACTTTCGTAAGGGATGAAATAAATTGTTGGAAACATTTATTGCAGACCTTAGAGTCCACGCCCTGAGTATCTATCATCAGAAATGCATTCCCTAATTTTTCTGTAAATAATTTATACAGGTCTCCGCCTACCTGAATTATAAAAATTTACACTCCACAAATACCTCATTACAATTTAATAGTAAAACCAGTTTATTATTTTATATTATTTGGCGAGTGATTGTGACAGTAAGGACATTTTAAAACAAATGATAAAGTTTACTTCGCGCGACAAAAATAACTCCATGCACCTGTAACCAGATATAAGCAAAAAATGTTTGGTACAAAAGAAAATATTTAAATAATAAAAGTATTGATTTTTGCAAAACTTAAAAAAAAAAAATACTCTGACACAAATAGTTCGATTAGGTTTTGGCCTAAACGATAAAATAATGTTACTTGCACTACTCGTGTTAAAGTAACTTAATTATTTTGTTTTCCTTATTTAAAATTTGATTTTACTGGTATGAAATATGTCAAATTAATGTGCAGGCCTAAGAGGTCCACTCTGCATTAGCACCTGTTTATATGGGAGAACATTACCTGAACAAAGCACAATGTGCCCAATGTATACCGAGGTTCCACTTTTGAGGTCCCAGGTTCGTTCCCAAGCTCCCGTGTGCGGCAAGTTCTCGGACTGTGGGTTCTCGTGTGTGGAGTGTGGAGGATGCTATCGTGGAGGGGGGGGGGGTTTGTTCTCGGGGCTCTCCCGTTTCCTGCACCGTATTCATTCCGCTGCTTCACCACTCCCACTTCGCTCCACCTCGTGCATTCTTCGGCCTGGCCGGGGCGACGTTTCCGTCCCTCATCTAGGACAGCTGGTTCCGATTAGCGCCAGGGGCGGTGGTGGTGAAGTGCGCGCCTGCAATCTAGTCGAACCGTGTTCGAATCCAAACGGGGTCGCCCGCGGATTTTCGCATGAGGATGATACCGCTGGTCGGCGGGTTTCCTCGAGGATATCCCATATCCCCCCTTGCATTCCGGCGCTGCTCCATACTCACCTCACTTCACTCCCATCGGCTCTCAAGACCTCGATGTTAAGAGTGGGATGGACCCCCGCGGCCAAGGTAAAGAAGCGAGGGAGCGATACGGGTGACACTAACACGCACGCCTAGCGCCTCATCGCTCCTACGCGCATGGCGTGCAGTGTTTCCGTCGTGACACTATACTGTGCTAGTAGATCTGTAAGAGTGGGGTTTTATTACACCCGATGAAAGACCACAGATTAAACTACGCCCGTATCTTTGTACTTTTCTCTTGCCGCTTAAGGAAACTGCATAGGCAAGCTTTAAAAGTGCGATATTTAACCACTTTCACAAATTTTTTTTCTCCAAGAATACACTTAATATGACGAAAGTAAAAAAATAGGGCCACAGATAATTCAAAAAGTCGTATTTGCAGAACATTTATTTACCGAGATACGCGGATTCGCGCAAACAACTTTTTCACAACAAAACACGGGAGTCCATCCCACTCTTAAGAGCCGCCCAAACTCTCCCGTCCACTCTTCACTACCATTAGCTCAGCCTCCTCGTGCACATACGTGTATCTACCTCTGGCGGGAACCACATGGATTTCCATTTCTCATACACCGATGTAATTTCTCTTCCACCACAGCTGCGCTCACGGTGATTAGGAAACGACAAAACAACTCCAGCGGTAAGATAAGTAACTATCATCTGCGGCTTGGGAGAGCAGCGGTGTAGTGTACAAACCATTCGCTTTTCGCCGTGGTGCATCGAGCTCAACTCGCGGCAGGAACGAACCCGAATTTTCGCGTGCGGCCGTGAAGGCTGGCGGTGTTTTCCCAGGGTATTCCCCCTGCCCTCTTCACTACATTCCACCGCTCTTACATCTCCACATCGTTTTACCCTCATCGGTGCCGCTGACAACAGCTGTAAGAGCGCGCCAGATAATAAATTGACGTTGACCGCCTTAAGTGAAGTTTTCAGGTTATTGTAGGCCAAGCCGGAAAAGAGAAGAAATTACTATCCTAGAAAATGACATTAGCCGCAGCTTTCTGAGCAAATCTTATACCAGAGTGATTTATTATACAATGTTTTACGCAACAATGTAAAATACTATAGACTAGCATTAATCTGGCAAAGTATTTACTTTCCGATACTGTTATCTAGGGTTGCTCTTTCTTGGTTATTCTATATTGTTTTCCAATAACCTTCAAATTTGTATTGAGGTGTTTAGTGTTCATTTATATCCCTCGTTCTGGTAAAGCACCTTCTAGCAGGAACGATGCTCACCGAAAGTCGAGGAAAGGTTTAATTATTCAGTCCAGCGGGCCCATGGCAATGAAGCACACTCTCGTATACATTTACAGTATACAGTAAATACAGACATTTTCACTTAACCATAAAAATCTGAGATTTTTGACGTGACGTCTTACAACTCAGCCCCTGAGCGTCACGAAAGTTTGCTCTCGTGTCCGTAACAATTACTAGTTGAGAATGAGCAATATGTTAAATTTAAATGTACGATAGTATAGGTCGGTCCTTTGGCTTCATTCCTCATACAAAAACGTATCGTTCTGGCGTCCTCAGGCCGCGGAGGGATCCGTGGTGCTGCGAACGTCTGATTTCGAGCGGTTTAGTAAACTTAAGACCGCTGTAGCGACCGAACGGCTCACCCGATCGGAAAAATTATGGTGTAAGTTTGTGCGTAAAAAAAGAGTAGCTAAAAACGTAACCCAGAATCATAAATAATAAACACGCATAGTGACTTTATAACCAATAATCATTTTATTTGCAGATTACAAACCAAAATAGTTAAAAATTACGAGTTAGGCGAAAAGTACATTAATTATATCAACAACATGAATAGTGCTCGACAAGACAAATCTAATACTGAAAATATGACTCAGCTACCTCTATCTATTCCGGAGTTATGTGGAGAAGAAGTCGACAATTCTACACAGCAGCGAAATGCGGACGTGGCGGTTGCGTCATCACCACATGCCACATCACGTGACGAGACTAAGACTAAACAATCACGACACAATCAGCACAAATGTAAAAAAAACACTAAGATAGACTGCGACAACTCGAGAACTAAATGTAAAACGAAGGAAGAAGTAAAGAGACACGTCTCCAGCAAATACATTAATGACGTTTCAGCCAGACACGACTCAGCGCTACGAGCCACCAATGACTCTTTTAGCCAGACACATCACAGCCGGACACGGCTAAGCCAAACGAGCACATCTCCGCTGAGACATTACGTTTCATATCGTACTTCTCACACCATCGCCCAATACTCAATGGCTTGTACACCGCCGCTGCACTCCCATTTCATGCTAATAACAATGTTCCTAATGGAACCGGTGCAGGCCTCTCTATCCTCCCCTATAGGTGGCCGATACCTATTAAAAGGTCATACCTAGAGCACTACTTTCTAATCTTTACTTTAACTAATAATAAATAAATTGATTTAAACAAACCCACACAGTCTATCATTTTTTTCCTTTCAAGGTCCATAGACGTCATCACGTAAAGGTACCTATGGCTGTGTAGACGACACAGTCCATCCCATTTTTTTAATGTATAGGGATTATTTTCCACTCTAAAACCTTACTGTTATTACAATAGCGTTTACACAGGTCTATATGGAGGACCAATATTTCAGAAACACATTTAATTATGCAAATAAAAACAAAACACTAACTATCCAAATTATAAATACGTAGGTTCCTCAGCCATTAAAGCACAAAAAATTAGATAATTTTGTATGTAAGAAATTATACACGCTTTATCTTACGCAAGAATCAGTAAAAACATATTATAATGATACGTATATAATGAAATATATTATTAGTTATACATAGTTATATATACCGTCTTCAGGATTCAAGTACTTATATATGGCTACCATCAAGTCGAGAGCCATATACAATGAATTTACTTAGAATTTCAAACTAATTTACGAGCTATTTTCTCTACTAAATTATCTGTTATCTTTCTCCCTTGTCCCTCGTGACTACTAGTGTATTACTGTAACAGTTACTCAATTATTTTTTAACAAGAGAAATTTTCATCTACTCTGTTCTGAAATACAGGTAAACAATATTCCATGAATTCTACGTAGAACTCTACACTTAGTTTTAACACTTTCTGGCATGTGTAAATATTTAGGTAAACACTTCTGACAATTGAATGTTTCCTGCTTTGTAAATATATTTGGGAAGAAAATAATTCCTGGAACATTTGTGCATCCTGTACCACAGGCACTAAAAAAAAAAAAAAAAAAAAAAAAAAAAAAAAAAAAAAAAAAACTGTATACTAAAGAAACAATCGGAAAATTTATCATATTTATGTATTTAATAAAATATGGACTATAATAAAGTATTCAATTATAACAGAATTTCTTTGGCTCACGGAACATTTATAATTCTTTATTAATGTTTTTACACATAAACCTAATTTCTACCGTACATCAGAGAACGGTGTCTGCTAATAGGCCAATACTAAAACAGCTGGAATCACGGCAATTAACGTAAACTTTCCTAGACAAAAATTAAATTTTATAAGTGAACAGTGTCTGAGTAAAATTCATAGATTATATACACAAATATAAAGTAATTAATATCCAAGTTTTCACTTTATGCCGGGAAAAATTAAAGGCGGGTGACTCTGTGCCCTTATTTAAATAACACCTAAAAACCACACGCTTATCCGAAACCTCGTGTCTAGGGGTGGCCAATAAAATATTAAATAAATGTCTAGTAAAGGAACAAAATATTTTTTATTTCTTTTGCTGCCAGATTTCGAAACTTCGGTGCCAAGTAAGGATGCAAAATAGCTCCCATTACGAAGCACTTCTCAGACATGTATTGCGCAAATTGGTATCCAAAGCTGGGAAGTATTCGTGTTGGTTGCAAACAGACTTACAGTTTTTTTTTTTTTTACTTTGTCGGGAGCCAACGGTGCGCACGTAGCGTTGCACATCCGAGATCGCCGGATAAAAACAAGGGGTCGGATACACGGACCCCGATATGATATCCGTGGAAAATCGCCGGAGGAGGAGAAGGGGGTAAGGTGCCCACAGACCGATAGGAGAATATTTCCCCGCGTACAGGGGGCGGTGCACGAGAAATCTTATTCCTGAGTAGCGGCGCTGCTATTTCCGCTTCTTGGAGTTGAGCTACCACACACGAAAGCTGAGGAGCGTCTTAGCCCTTCCCCCTCCACCCTGCTCCTCCCTTTCGACCCAACCACTAAACTTGCCCTTCGACCTCGTTCCTGGGTAGGGCCGCTCAAAATGGTTCGCCGAGAGCTGTCGACATCCAATAGAACTTCCGTCCCGCGCCCTCGCAAAATATTAGCAAATCCGAGTCGTCCCCCTCAAGTTTTTCTTCGCGACGAATTTTTTCCACGACACCCTACAAGTCCTCTTGCCTTATGGCCACCCCTTGCTTGTAAAGTGTTGAGTTAACGTCGCGCGGGTGCGCGCAAGAAGCCTGCGGAAGACGGTTCTCTCCCTTGCCCACACCCTTCCTAGCATGGGGCTCCGAACCACTATCTCACCCACTCAGCGCTTGTAAACTGGGCCGTGCCTAAGGTTGGGCGAGTACCATAGCTATTTGAACGCGACGTCTTTTTCGTGCACGACCATTCTGAATTCCACTTATAGGGCAATTACTCAGACGGGAAGGTGAATCGACCGTATGGTTTTTAGTAATGTTTCCTGTTATGTTACATATAACAAAATGTGTAAGCAACGGCTATATTTTTTAAACTGCTCTTATATGTATGTTATATGTTATAAATATAACATGATTCTATGTTACAAAATTAAAAATAATTAAATGTTATATAAAAATAAAATATTTGAAAAATAACTTATTTCAATGGCTAGTAAGACACAGGCCTCAATTTTTTTGGGATAGGGTATGTATAGTGCGCGTGAATTAAATATACAGTCAGTTGTCCTGGTCGGCCAGTGTGCATTGGAATAAAAAAAATGTACATAAATAAACTGAAATCATAACCAAGCTTTCACATTTAAACCTTGCAGCAGTATACGCGCTGTGAACTGATGTCTGAAATAATTGCACCAAGCGGAGGGGTGTAATCAGCGGATTACCCCTCTCAGTGAAGAAAAGCGGGAAACTCAAATAGGGAGAGACGAGATATAATTTAGTAGCCTAAGTGATGTATTATTACGTTGCAACAAAAGTGCTGTCTCCGGTAAAATGTCTAGTGATACTGCACCGTTTAAAAATACGTCACGACTATTTCACCGTCGTGTCACTTCCATAGTACCATTTAAAATATATATTAAACCTCATTTCAGTATTTCAACTCAGTAAAAACGATTGAGAGTAATATTAAATGGTTTAATTACCTTTGATATTTAATGCGATCATTAATGATTTTATTATCTGTTTGAGCATCTACATTTATTTAATAATGGCTATTTGTCTAGTGTTTTGATATAACTTTTCGTGGTAAATATTTTAATTATTGATGTATCAAAGCGTATGTAATGTGTCATTTATGCATTCTGGTTTATTTATTCATTGTTTGTCAATATTTTAGCATTTATATATTTTTGTCGTAACATTGATTTCAATTCATTTTTTCTCTTTACTTTAAAAGCTACGTTTTTAATCTCGTCTGGCCTGCAGACCGTGTTTCATGAGAGATGTTTCTTTACCAACCGGATGTGCAATTCTTTGTTGCTTCTTTCAGTCGCCGTCTGAGGCTACCCCTTCCACTCTATTTCCTGCCGCTGCAGTTCTTGCAAATCTTCTTGGCCCTGCCGCTTCACGCGTGATTTCATATTTTAAAAAATATTCTCTGTTCACATGATTTCTGTCGCTCACACTGTGCACTTGCGCACATTTCGCCTCTTGTTGACAGCCCACTACATATATCGGCTACATTTTAATATTTTCGCAGCTCTTTTGTTTGACATTACTACGTGCTTTACATATTGGTTTCTGGCACTTCTGATTCGGTAGGGGAGCAAGATGGCACGTGGCTGCTCTGTTCCCGTCTGTGTGTTTTTTGGGACTTAGTTCCTACGTGTAGGGCCACTGATATTTCGAGTAATAATCTCAGAACACAGTAGACTTAAATACTATACATACATATCAGCTGCTGTGATACCTCCATCGGCTGCGGGTGTCGTTTCCCCATTTGGCCGAACCACTTAAGATTCTCTAACTCCGACACTGAAACTTTCGTGATCCGTGCAAAAACAACTAATATGGACCAGAACACATTTCAGCCAGTCAAAAAAGCTGGGCGACCCTACAGTTCTTCTTGTCTAGATATCTTTTCGCTAAATATCACTGCCCCTACCTATGTGAACTGGTAGTCTTTCCATAATGTAGTCCTTTAGTGCTAATAATGGCGTAGTTAGGTTGTGAATTTTGATTTATTTCGTAATTTTGGCGATACTGTATACATTACTTTCTCTGTTTTTTTTTTTTTTCCTCTTTGGTGAGTAAAGTTTTAAATAATAATTTCACCCCTTTTTATTGCTTAATCATTTAACTGATTATTTTTTTACACTCTCTGTTGTAGAGAGGGTCCAAATGACCCAAGTAACACAAGTATTCAAGTAATCCTGGTTACTGAAAATTCTCCCAAGTTTTTTTGTTTGCGGCGAAACCCTGCCTTAACCTCACAACTACAACACGCGCATGTGACTGAAAGATTTTCGAATGTTTTCGTAATGTCTAATAAATTTGTTGTTTATATATTTTTTAATTTGACACGAATTAACAGCTTAGATGCTAGAGATTATCTCCATCGTCGAAGAACTGAAGGAGGGAGGCTACATTCGATGAGTCGGTTGGGAATATCCTACGAACTGCATGCAGCCGCCAGGCGAAACTACCATACGCAAGGTTATGATTTGTGGGATGAATGACCTATTTCAAGCCGACCTCGTTGAGATACCGTATTCTTGAGTCAACAAGGGCTACAAATACATGGTAACAGTCATCGATGCCTATAGAAAATTCACATGGATCAGACTGGTCAAGTCGAAGAATACACGTGGCATCATCGAAGCCATGGTGGATGTGTTGCATGAATGGTGCATCCCGACTAATTTGCAAACCGACCAGGGCAATGAATTCTACAATGCAAAGTTCAAGCCATAATGAAGAAACACAACATATATCATTTTTCACGTAGAAAAATCTCAAAACATATATTGTCGAGAGGTTCAGCAGGGCTCTGAAAGACAATATGTGGAAGTATTTCGCGCGAATGGCAGATACACGTGGCTTGAGCTACTACCGAAACTCATCCGTGTGAATAATTCTACCGTTCATTCTACCACTCGCATGTAGTCCGAAGACGTCAAGAATGAATCCCTGGTCCAGACTGTGTATGCCGTTCCGAAGAGGGAGGCGCCACAAATGCCTACAGCCAAAATAGGCGACCTAGTGCGCATCTCAAAAGAGAAAGGCATCTTCGAGAATGGGTTCACAGCGAATTGGAGCCCTGGACTGTTTCGTGTGCGACGTATACGCAATTACGCTCCGAGGACCTACTATTTCGAAGATCTGAATGATGTTTTCTCCATGATGGTTTTTACACCGAAGAGATCCAACCTATGAAGTTTCTAGATGTGTATTTAGTCGAGAAGGTGCTGGAACGATGTAATGGATGGGCGAACATCAAATAGCGGGTGTTTCCCTACCTGCTACAATTCCTGGGTCGCTGAAGAAGGCATCGAGAGCTGAACTCGCTGTGGAAGAGGAAGATGTATAAAGACTTTTATTCAAGGGCTTATGTATTTCCTCTTGTTATACATTACCCAATAAACTGAATTTTTTTAAATAATATGCTGTGTTTTATTTATTAAAACACCTGGATTTATATAAAAAAAACTTAAATAAAAAATTATTATTTTGAAAATAAAACAAATAATTAAATATGACAATTTACGTACTTTGCAGGGAGTATCATCGCCATTAGGTACTCGTCGATAACACTCTTGCCGACAATAAATTATCTCTAGTGGTAGATGCTAACAAACATAATAACCAGCAATACTGTAAAAAATATATGCGTTAAATATGTAATTTAATGGACACTGAGCAGATACAATTGACTGATATGGGTGGAGGGATAAATTGTTACAAAAAGTAAATGAATGAAAATTGGGACGGGGTGAGGAGGGTGTGGTAAGGGTTTGGGGTGTTTTTTTGTTAGGGTTGTGGGTTTTTAAGGTGTGGTAATATTATATGTTACCAGATTCTTTTAGATTTTTAAAGACTTTTATGACTATAAGTGTGGAGGTATGGGGTGTTTGTTAATTAGTGTGGAGGTATGGGATGTTTGTTAGCTAGTGTTGTGGTGTGAGTGTGAGTTTAATGTTATATGTTCTTCGATTTTTAGAATTATTGTTTTTATATTTAGCGATTTTGTTTTTATTTTTTGGGTGGGTGGCAATGAGATGTGTGGCAATTCGTAAACTATATTTAAAACCTTACTTCATTACCTGTCTCGGTGGCCAAGTGGTCTCAGGCGTACACAATGTTGGTGACCCAATGTCCGGCAGCTCGATCACGTCCTACTGCAGACGATATTTTGAGCTCTACGAAAATTAAATTGCAGTACCCCCTAGTGGTCAACTCCAGAACCAACATGGTGGCCAAGCGAGAGCGACACCAGTGCCCCTAGCAGGCGACAGTTTAACGAAGGACAAGGGGAGACAACATGGTTGGCACAATAAAAACATCACAGGCATCTGTGATGCACTCTAATAGGCAGTGAGGGAACCACTACAGACGGCACCCAAGATGGCGGACGAAGTTGGTGAGTAATTGGGAAACAAGATGGCAGTCAAATGAAAGTAAGTAGTTGAAAAACAAGGGGGGGGGAGGGCGGAAACAATATTGCGAGTGGAAACTAGTTGGCAGGCGGAAAAAAGTTGGTGAAAAGGTTAATGTAAATGTTACAAAATGGCATCCGGCCGGAACGATAGAGCAGGAGGAGATGTAATCCAAGATGGTTGATGAATCCTGGATCCAACTCATTAATCAGTTGTGCCAGAAACAACATTTCTATACTACTACCACAATCAGGTGGATTGCTAAACCGCTCAAAACTCCCAAATTGAAGCAAATGAATGCCTTTGGAATGATCTAGTGCGTCGTTTCCATGCTCCTGACCAACAGAAAAACGCCAGCTATTCGCAGTGCCACAGGAAGAATTGAAAAAAAAAAAAAAATAACAGCAGTAAGTTGTGTATTAGGACTTAGTGGGAAGCCTGCCCCGAAAGATTATCGCTGTAATAACAGCAAAGGCAATTTTAACACTTGTTCGTTACATGCCTGGTGCCTTTGTATCCAACAGCAATGGTTTTGCTGTGAATTATTGTCATACAGAGTGTACATACTGCACGAGGGCGATACCGTCGCTTTTAATATGTCATACATCAATGTTCTCAGAACAGCACATGTGATGTGAAACGAGCGATAGTTGCCAGGAGTTATTAATAAGTGATTATCAAGCAAAGGAAATGCATGTGATAATTTACGGGCAAATGACGGAATTGAGGGATACAAGATAATAGAGCTGTGAGAAATAGAGTAGAGTCAGTAGGCCACTAGGACTTCACGGGCAAATTGTTACTAATCCTAACTTACACAATTCAGCATTTATATAAAACATGTGTTAAACTGTCATGTTCTAGCGATTTTTCCGTGTAACTTCAATTTAGTGCTAATTTTAAAAAAATCGCGGAAAACTGTTATGCGAGATCTTTTTCTTTTTACTTTATAGATGTCATTGCTTAAGTACTATTCCTTATGAGTTTTAATTTAATTGTCAATTTTCAGTTGTAAACCTACACATACGGGAAACTTTAAGCTTGTAGTAAACACCAAAATTTTATTTTCACAAACTATTAGAGTTGAATTTATTCCGTACTAATTATAGTCTCGTCAATGGTCTTCATTTTGTAAAATCACTGACATCAAAGCCCAACATCCTTGAGTTTGAATTACGGTTCAAGTATGTAAATCTCTCCCATTTTTTAGTGATCGTTTGAATGTTTACTTGTTTTTCCTTCAGTGGTTCTCGGTTCGTAATACGAACGCACATATTTGCCAATGACTTGAACTTTACCTGCAAAACGTTATTAATTAACTTACGCTTAAGACATTACGTCGATGATTATGTAATGTAATTATTTTAGTTAGGAATATTTTAATAACCGGGATGGTATCGGTTTTACGATACTTTACTATTGAAAGGAGAGCTGCAATTAATTTTTGGAAAAGTTAAACCACTCGTACTTTTTAGTCAGTCAGAGTAACCGCAGTAAAATGAAAACTGTTTGCAGTTAAACGATGAAACTACTCACCAACTTGTAAAACAATTAGTTTTGGTTTCCTCGTTAGTTTGCGGATAGCACAGCTTTAAAATAACAATCCAGAATTGAAAACTATTAGTAAATTAAATAAGTCATTGCAGAAGTGAAGAACAAATAAAACACTGTAGTTATTATGAAGTAAAGTTGTAAGTTTTACGTTCTCTATTTCACCGGTAATGTAAGTATAGCCGTAGACAAAATCCATAGTTTCATATCTCGTAGTTACACAGTAAATATCTGCACTGCAGAGTTTTTTTTTTGTGTGTTTAGTGAGGTAAGGTGCTCTTTAAATAAGTTTCAAACGAAAATTTATTTAATATGTTGAACAGAAAGCTATATATTATGCTGACGTCATACAAACTGTTTCTTTATAGGGCTTGATAATAGCACCCTAAAAAGTATTGCAAATTTCGCATACTGAAAATATAAAAATTAAATTATTCATGGTAATTTATCGGTAATCTGTAGCTGTTATAATTTGACGTCCAGATGTTACGTTGTACAGTTACGAACAGAAAAGTTGAAGTCCTTAGGTTGTACTGTTTAAAGTGGGATCCGAACAAAATGAGCACAGTCTACGCATTCACAATTTGAGAACACAAACGTTAACAAGATATTTTACGGTTCATTCAGATAAATAAATTGTATATAAATGGTATGCACGTATGGCAGTGGTATTTCGTTAAAAAAATTTGAGACAAGGTACACGTCAAATTACCTCTGAGCACCGTGAGGCAATTTCGATTTATTGATTGACTAAATAATGTTTTCGCATGTCTCAAATACTTGAATATTTATGACAGAGTTTCAGTACAGTATTATGAGTGCTCGGTCAAGGACGAAAATATACGGAAACATTTTTTCAAGCAGGTAAAATAACAACTGCCCGGTCATGTATAAAGTACTGAAGCCTACCCTGTGTTCCGATGTCTGCAAGAAATCGTTAGCTATGTCTATTTAACAGTCATGGCCCATTCAGATCGATGCCTCATGTGAGCCTTTTATTTTGCGATTGGGTATTTTTGTGTGGTAATAATATTGCTGTGACTGGATTTCCTCTGGGTTTTAGAGTTTTTTTTCGCCTCGTCCTTATTCCACTACTCTCCAAAACTCACTGGCAAGGGACCACACGGTTTTCCAAGGCATTTGGAACTTACATTCGTGCAGTTTAAAAATACGGATTTTGTTTGTTCAATAATGTCGTAAACTATACTTTCTAGGGCCCACGGTGGCTGAGCGGTTAGACCTTTTTTTAAATTTATTTCGTTAACCCTATTTAGCAGTACAGCCATCCAGGGCGTTCAATTCTATAATGACTACTACAATTTAACGAACAGTATATAAGTTATATAAATTCACAATTTTTTTGAGTGGTTAGACTGCTTGCCTCTTACCATGGCGAACCGGGTTCAATCCCCGGCCGATTAACTTCGGATTTTCGCAAGTGGGTATCGTGCTGGACGATGCCACTGGTCGGCGGGTTTTCTCGGTGGTCTCCGGTTTCCCCGCCCGCTCATTCCGGCACTGCTCCATACTCACCTCACTTCACAGTCATCGACTCTCAAGACTAGACTTCGTAAATTAGACTTCGCAATCGTTTGTGTAGCGGCGAATAAGCTATTTTTTCATTAGATGTTCTTACTGCAATAATTTGATTTTACTTTTGATTAGGCTGCACGCTATTATTTTCTATTTTTCCTGCTAATCTACTTTGATAGAGTCCTCAAGGGCCGATAACCACAGCAATGTGGAATTAGTCTCTTTAACCCTTCTTCATATACGATGATGATAACCTAATTACAAAATTTTACCACCCAAAAACTTAAAATTTATTTTTATCCACATATCGATGTTCCTTTACTATTAGTTCATACGATGTGGCTGTATACAAATCTCTATGACTTGCATATTTTTCCTCCGTCGTTAATTACGGATGTGATGCACAAACCGTTTTACTGCTGAAAATGACCATAGACCGAGATAAAAAAAAATGTTATTCGAACAAAGATTGTTTGGGGCAGTTTAATTAATATTTGTGTAGGAGCAATGAAATATTTTTGTTGTTCTAACCAAATTAGTTTCGTATTCTTATTTGGTTACCACGAACTAAGATTTGGTTGGCGCAACCAAAGATTTGTTTGGTTCTACGCCGATTAAACAGTTTCTGTTAGTATAAACAAATTTTGATGCCCGACCAATTTTAAAACCTTATCTCCATTTTATTTTCCTGTTGAACTTGTTTTATTTATATTTTAATAACTTTACTAAGCTTCAATAAATGCTCTGTCAAAAACTGGTTCTGTCCAAATGGCCACAAATGCGAACAAACTCTCAAGCTGTATTTTCGAACGAAGGCAATCAGACAAGTGGCAAAACATATATATGTTTATTCAACAAAGTATTATGTTGACAGTCTAATTTATTTTGGCCCAAAACAAAGGTTCTGTTTGTTCAAACATGTATTTTGTTAGATAAACAAAATTAATTTTACTGCTTTCCGAGTTTTGTTTACTCAACAGAATATCATGATAGGGCAACTAAACAGATTTCTGACTCTATAAAAACCAATATTTTGTTGACTTTTCTTTCAGTGAGCCACAAACGACTCGAATGAGAAACAACAGACCGGGGACCTCCAAAATTTGAGTGCTACCGCGGAGTCAACACCAATTCAACGCGATATAATTCACTTTCCAATGTGTTTATGGGGTCGCTGAGCAGTGGATATTTCTTCATTTCCTTGTGTCCTGTTTCTAGCGTGTTCTGTGGTGAACGAGTTAAATCGCGTGACTGCCATTCGCAAATTGAACTAGCAGCTCGGTGTGGCGCTAACAGACTTTCCTCTGCCCATTACACCATGGAATTTTCAATCACAGTTTTAAATTAAAGTGACATGTATACTACAGTCGTAGCTTGGAAAACTTTTGTACCGAGTAATAGCTGTGTGTTTAAGCGATGCGGTAAAAACAAGCACATCCAGTAACCAAACTATTGCTAAATTCTTATTTAAACTTGCATTGTTTGCATTGAGCCTGCGTTCCGTTAGAAACGGAACACGCCTTCAGGGACGAAGAAACGCCGTTTGTAAAGGAAATAGCAACACTGGCTTATTAGCATTCAGTTGAAAGAGCATTGATAGGGCCACCTGTTTTTCGCGATAAGATTTACCCGTTGGATAGACTTCAATATTATACATGCACACTTGCAGGTTTCCTTTGGTTACTGTTCGCCTGTCTTTATGTGAAGTAGATAGTCTGTCACATACGTGAGCCAATCAGAATTAAGTTTCTACGATACTGACGGTCCATGGTTGGCAGGTAGATAGATAACACACGTGACAATCCAAATTATCCAATGACGAAAGTGGGTCTGGTCTGAACTTAAGAGTTTTGGAAAATAATTTGTCCTGAAATATATTCCCGAAATACAGGTGCCCCTAAGTATTGATAACTGAAGTAATCCTTCTCTCAGTTGTTTCATTTGAAGGGATGTCATTAAAAGCACAAATTAAAAACGCGGAAGGAAAAATGAGGAGTGAACTGTAAACAATTTGTCCGTTTTTCTTCCGACACAAGTTTTCACCATATGTTTGCGTCGTGCATCTTTTTTGCTCCCACGTGAGTGGTTACACGTATAAAATTGTTTCATTTGCGTGAGTAGCGGCATAAAGTTTTCAGTTCTTTTATTGAGTACGAAACTTTACAAAAAAAAAGTGCACTAGATGAAATTTAAAAACCTGCGTTACAAAAAAAAAAAAGTGTGTAAAGGTGTTGGTAACAGGAGGTTTTCGAATAAATTTTCTACTAGTTTATTGGTAAGGGTGCAGTAAAAGGCTGCGCTGATATCCGAGAATTGGAACTCTCAGGACGATGGTTAGATGGAAGGGAGGTAGTGGAGTGGGACACATTAAGCGAATAATTCTGATTACGTATTCCACTGCCGTGCCGCGTATCAACGCACCGACTTGTTATTTGCATACGTGTTTGCGTCGACGGAGGGGAATTGCTTTGATGTGACGCCCCAACCCTCGTCCCTCTAACAACATAAAGTACACGCGGACAACATGTTGTGCCACCGACCAGTTCGTTCGAAGTGTGTGGAACGTACAACTGCCTGCGCACAAAAATAAACCAAATATTACCTTCTTGATTGCGCGACGCATTTCTCCCGTGGGGCTTTTATTTATTTTTTTTTTTTTTATCCCTGAAAGGTGTGCGGACGCGAAAGAACTGGAGGAATTTGGTTGATTTCGTTTGGAAGAGGAACCGTACCTGATGCAGAAGATGGCCTCTGAATATTCCGAAGCTCCGAACAGAAACCAGATTTAGAGTTTTATTTTGTCGCACGCGGGCGCGGGCGCTAATAAACATGAATTCTACACAAAAAAAAGCGTCCCCGATTTTAAAGCATCGTATTTGTTTGAAGAGAACTGCAGACGAAAGTTACGGAGGAACGATCTGACCAATCAGTACGATCGTCTTGATTCTGCATAAAATACTGTTAGTGATTTTGTGAAGCGCATGTACGTCACAAAAAAAAACACATAATTGTTTTTAAAAATGAAACGAATACACATAAAAAAGAAATAAGTGGAAGAACTCTAAAACTCGTTATCAATAAACAAAACGTAATTAAAATTTTACGTTTGATAAAGTTAAACAGAAAAATACTGCGCTACAGCCCAGGCATTACAAATAAAACGCAAACAATTTTCAAATCATGTTTCTTAACGTTATTGAGAAAGAATTTAGTTAATAAAAATAATAATAGGTTCTTTACGCCCCAGAAATTATGGTTCGTCTATAATCACGTAAACACAAACATACAATGGAAAAATGTTACAGGAAATTTAAAAGTTCCGCGGCGAGTAAAAACGATAGTATTTTGCTCAAACAGACACTGTCAAAATGGTGCAAAATTCTTAGCAAACCAAAGCAGAAGTAAGTTGGCTAGATTACACATTCATAAAACACCAGAAGGTTTACCACAAATTATCTCATACACACACACACACAGAGAGAGAGAGGGAGAGAGAGAGAAGAGAGAGAGAGAGAGAGAGAGAGAGAGAGAGAGAGAGAGAGAGAGAGAGAGAGAGAGAGAGAGAATGTACTGTAGTCGAGTGCATTTTTATTTTGAGTTTTCAGATGTTATGCTGAACGACCCGATGAAACTGACCATACTTAAACTTTTATTTATGGTTAGTTGTTGCATAATTTTCTGCACTATTGCCCAAGCTGTATGAGAAAATTTGGGTCCCGAGACACTCTAAAAAATTAGTTCAAAATTTTTTGTATGACAAAGAAAATCGTTTCTTTGAGGCTGTTTTGTTTACAGTAGCCGAATATACGTTAATTCAAAGAAATTGTGACAGAATAAATATATTACGTTTACTGTTAGTAAACGTTTTTGTTTTACGGTAAAATAACGTTTCTTTATAATCAAGAAATAAACTCTTTCATCTTTTTTTGTCCACAGTGAGAAAATACTTTGTACCAACGATTTAGCCATACAAAAGATTTTCTGTCGTGCATTGAAATTTTTAGTACGATACTGTTGTCCCGACGTAGACATTTACAACCAATGTATAATGCAGTTATGGAACTACAAATTAGTAAATATGCAGTAATGATGCAGACTTTTAATGTCCTTCTGAAGTGCAGTGGTTATCCAGATCACTGACCTCAGTTCTTCCCAAGAGGTAACATTACATTCTGGCTCATATTACCTACCCATAGAAAGTTTTTTACAAGTAATGACGCATGTTGATCGTATGGTTAAGGACTTTCGACTATTTATAACATAATAAATAGGGATATTTTTAAAATTCGAGAATATAAGTGCTTTGCCAGAACAGATTTCAAGAAATTATACCATTGTACGTATTACTTTTTACGATTTCCTACAACTAGCTTATTTGACACGCTTTGGGAAATAGTTTTCCTGAATCATAGGCAACATATTTAGGTTTTTAACAAGTTTTCTCACGTCACCAACAGTCAATAAATATGTTAGGCTCGAGTATCTAAAGGTTTGTTAAGACACTCCCGTTGCAAAATTAAACCGCAAAATTTCTGGACATTTCTTAAGTTAAAAGCTGTACTTTGAGTATGGTTTGGACAGAAAATATATGTTTATAATTGTATTAGTTAATAAATGCTGTGATACGCCAGTTACCTAATGGGCTCTTGGTATCGTTACAATTATGATGGAACTAAATTAATCAATAACGGTGTTAGCGTTTTGTGTTAGGTTCTGAAATTTCGTTAATACTCTGAGAGCTCAGGGCATAATTCCAGGGAATCAAGACTGGATATAAACAAGTTGCTGGTAACTGCCACGACCAGCAGGATCTGTTAGTATGGACTTGGACAATTGGCGACAGCTTAGATTTCAAGTACGTGAACATTACTAATAATGTTCCAAATAGACCATGATTTATCACTAGAAACAAGAAAATTTCGCGAATCCAGCAATGAGAATGTTGGAATCCTTAGAACACTGTGTACTCGAGTTGAATTATTTGTCAGTTGTCTGTTACCTCAGTAGTGATCTGTTTAACTTCAGACTAAGTGGGAAAAAAATGTATTTAATTTTTAGATGTTGAGCCCGAATCGTTTAGGGAGTGTCTAATAAACTACGACTCAATTGCAAAATTAGTAACAAAACCACACGTATTTTATGTTTAGATTATCCTAAAATTAATTGTGGAAATTTCCCAATTTATATCAATCGGGCATCGCCTACACGAATGCCACAGTATGCAATGAAGAAACCCTAATAAAAGAGTGAACAAATCCTCGTTTGGGATCCACACAGAAGGCAAAATGGTATTGCATTCTCGTAACAGCTAGTGAACAAACAGTGCACATTCAGGTAACGGTACAATACTGAGTAGTCTACCATGTTGCCAGATTACAAAACGGGTATTACAATTTACATTTACCTTTCTCTAAGAAGTCCACGATACATCGTACAATACCGGTAAAATGAGTGAGATTACCATATCCTAATGGTACATAATTGAATTCATTTGCAACTGAAAATGTATTCCGAAAACAATTTTTATTCACAGAATTTATGCTGATGTTTGTAGTAAGCTTCTAAAAAGAATGTCAGGTGCTGACCAAATACGAATCTATAGGACGTGAGCTTAGTTTTCATTGAGGAATAAATTTTCACACGTGAGTTGTTCTAAATGTGCCCTGTGGTATGTAGTTCTAAAAGTGTTATCCTATACGCACACGCCAGCATAATTCAATTTCCCATTAGCTGTTGCTGTCTGTATGTGAAGTGGTTCCCGTATTTGAGTGGCCCACAATCTGGGCCAGGGGACATTGGCACTTACCGTTTTCGGTTTTTCATCTGAAAGAAATCAAGGCAATTTCACAAGATGAAATATTTTATTAAATTTAACCTATTGAATCCAACTTATTTACTACAGGAAGTGTTCACATACACTTCAGTGGACTAAATTAAATACACAGAATAAAAGAAGCATGTGTTTGGCCCAAACAAATCGTATGTTTGTACATGGTGAAACAGCTATACTGATGATAGAACAAAATAAAACGTTTCACCATATTTGTTTGCAGTAACCAAATAGCACATATTTCAGTGAAATACTATTCTGTATTTAAAGTGAAATTTCATATTGTTGGTAATGCATGTTCATTTACTTCACCGAAGATTAAAGTAGTTCTATTGTGGTTTTACTACTATAACAATGTTCTCAATTTTCGTCATTATAATGTTATATTGAGGAATAATAAGTCATTTATTAAAAATTAAGTCACCGATTATTCAACCGATATTCGAACCCGACGTTCCTACTTAAAAGTCTGACGGCCTCCCTACTTTTTTTTTTCAAAGGTTGACCTTATTGACGTAATGACTGGTAACAGTTGCCGTTGTACATAGCGTGTGTGATGTTTTGACGGTATGAGTTTGTGATGTTCTACGAGCTCGCGTTAGAACGACTTGATAACAAATTCACAGCCGGCGACATGCGAACTGAAAATCTGCGCGGAGGAACGTTGGCCCGAACTCCCGACCATCCGACAAGTCGGCCATCTTGCCACCGAGCTATGAGGGGCGGGGATTCCCCCAGACCTACCAAATATGCTTACAAGTTGCTGAACAGAAGGTGATGTGTGTAACTTGTCTACACGTTTGGTTTTATATATTGTCTTTTTGCTTTCATTGAAATGTTTCGCAGAAAGGGTGCCTGATTTTAAGCATTTATTTTTTTATTTTTTCATCTTGCTTAATACTTTGAAAATTTCCTTTCGGAAACATTTTCCATGGTTATGTTCTGCGAGTTGTGATTGTTTACTGGTTATAAATTGTTATTATTTATTTATATAGGGTCTCATGTGTGCTTATGTTTATTTGTTTACGATATATTTGTCGTTTCTTTCTGAAGGGTTATTATGTTATAATTTGGACAACACTCTCAAGTGTGAACTCGCAACTTCCTTAGGACACAACATCGCGCTTTGTCTGAAACTGAGAGAAAGAAGTTTTGCCAGGGAACACGTTTTCACAAACCATTATGTAAAATAATAACAGTTTCCGTTATGACTGCGTTATGTTGAGTCATAGTACGGAGTTTAGTAAAACTTAAAAACAATTGACGGTTTCTACCGAGGATTTAAACCGGAGCACTGTTTCCAAAGTCCGTCGCTTTACCGACTGACCTGCGTCATCACATGCAGCTCAGTGAACATAACGTGATATACAAATCAAATAGTATAAATCAACTACGCATACACACACGTTTTCAGTTTTATATAATATCTTACTTTGCCTCTCACGTGAAATTATATAAATGAGATTATTTATACCAATGTTACGTTGTGCCAGCCACACTGAGAAGCACTACTGGTATCCAAATTTTCACATGTATAAGAATGTTGGAGTTAAATTTTAGAACCAATACTTCCAGATGGCGCAGCCAACCAAATGAAGGCCGGTACTGTAACAATTTGTATTTGTTGTTACAGATTGTTCAAGGCAATTAAATATTTGCTCAGTTCGAAACAAGCAAGGGATTTGAATTTACCTTTGATAATAGGAATCTTTCTGACAACCGTCGTGATATGGCTGTGCGCACCAAATATATGCTGATAATGCTGAAACAACCAAAAAGGTTTTTGGCCCAATACATTTTATTGAACAATACTATTTGCTACAAGGGAAGGCTTGCGGATATTTGAACAAGAGTGGTTTGGTCGAGATAAGCAATTACTGTTCAACATAAACAAATGCTCTATAAGTAAAAATATTTGGTACAAGAAACTATTTCTTTTTCTCAGTGTAGAAACTTTATTATTACTTCAAAGTTTTGAAGTCGTTACATACATGCAACGATATTCAATAAATTTTGAAGTGGCGATTAGAAAATTTTCCCTAAATATTTCATTTAAAAAATAATATTTTGCTCAGTATTTTTTTTTTCAGACCTCTACAAATCATGCATTATGCGAACATATATTTTTTTTTAAATCAAGACAAGCATATTTTTTCTAATATGCTGGTTTTAGTTCAAATTATATAAATGCATGCAATATATTTTCGTAGGTTTATTAAGCATAAAAATATACACATTATATTTACACTATTTTAAAAATTCGGAGTACTAGTTAAAAATATGGATTCAAGTTAATATAGAATACGTTCTAAAAGAAAGTCTTTGAAGGAATTCGAGTCGTTCAATGGCTTTAAAGACAAAATGGCCGCTACTATCACGTTCTAGTGACGTCAAAGCATTCAAGAAATTGATTTTCAATAAATTTGAAGAAAATTTTCAGTCAAATAGGATTGTGAGAAAGTCTTTAGCTTATACCAAAACGTAATGCAGCCAATCAAGAATGTTATACCTTTGTAAGGCGTCTCGAATATGTTCAGTGAAACACTGCTACCCGTACTCATCGGTATCATAGACTAAAGATGAAGTAGATCGCTTACTTGTCTTCTGTGCATGTACCCAACATTTACCTACCCCAATGAAACACAACTGGCAAAGTCACATGGCTAAAAGTGATAACGTGTTTATTTAAAGACAGGCACTAATATATGAATAAAATACATTCACCAATTTGTATTTAAACGAAGTGCATTACAAATTGGTATAGGCTATTCACGGTAAAATGAGAATTTTTAAAATCCCTGCTTATGATCTCCTTGTATGCACATTGTGTATTCTTCCACTTTATGTAAAATTAGCATTGTCATGGGCCTCATCACTTTATTCATGTGTCGGTCAAGTGAAACTGTGAAATTACTAAAAAAGTAATTATTTTTCCAATCTGCTCATTTTTACATATCTATGCATTAAAAAAAGCAGAAACGAAAGAAATAATTGAAATAATAAAAATTGATTACCTTGCACTTTTATTCGACGTTAAGATACGGAACTAATTCCCATCCATCGTTACCAACTTTACTGAGCGCATATCACTCAGGGCACCCGTTAAAATACATACTATTTTCTAAAGTTGATTTCAAAAGTGATCCCTTTATCGTGAACAGCCAATAAGAGGAGTTATAAGAAAATCTAAAACCACTTGTTTACTAAACAGTATTCTAACCTCAAATACAGTCCACGCCGTTTTTGCTTGTCATGTTGGCAGGAAAGGCAGTTTAGTGTTGGGACACGGAGACTAGTTGTGCACAGCCAGCGAGATCGGTCTACCTCGTCTCTAGTCTGTGATCGGTATGGGCTGTTCAAGGTTAATTGAGCCCTTTTCAAAACCACTGCCTAGGATCTAATTTTCCTTCTCGTTTTGTATCCTTGTGCCATGTGTAAAATTTACATTGCAATGGCCCTGATCACTTTATTTATGCCAGCTGAGTGAATCGTGGAATTGTTAGGCACGTGAATGTGTTACTAATGTCCAAGTTTCGTGCTCTGATGTGTGTAAAACAAGAACAACTAACTTCAGTGGCCATGAATTTAAACATTAAACTCTCAGTAGAACGTCAAGTTCTTCGGACAATATTTAAATTGATTCGCTGACAATTTAAATGGGAGGAGCATGCATTCCAGTGTGTAATGTAGTGTATAGGCTGTTCACGGTAAACTGAGCACTTTTGAAAGCCCTGCTTAAGATCTACTTGCATGCACGTTGTGTATTATTCCTCCTTATGTAATATTAACATTGTCATGGGCCTCATCACTTTATTCGTGCGTTGGACAAGTGAACCTGTGAAATGATTATAAAAGTAAATATGTCAAAAATTTGACAATTATTATACATTAGGAGAATTATAAAAACAGAAAACATAGGAAATAATACGTTCTCGCAAATGTTTACTTAACACTTTTAATTCTACTTTAAGACATGGAACTACTTTCCCTCCGTCGATACCAACTGTACTGGACGCGTGGCACTCAGCACGCCCGTTAAAATATATGCAGGTAGGAGCAGTGATTTTTTCTAAGGGCAATTTCAAAAGTGCTCACTTTATCTTGAACAGTCTTTATAAGTAGAGACACCCTAATTTCGTGAAGATATCAACACCCTACGGGTATATTAGCAACTTTGTTATACTCATTGGTAGCGTGTCTTTGCGAGGAGACATTTTCTTACTACTGGCCAATCATAATAGTGGATAACTCCGATACTGTACGTCTGTGATTAGCGGGCAGACACCCAAGACGCGTTAACATGGAAATCGTCTAATCAAGAATAGTTTTAAAAATGCTTACTTTACCGTGAACAGCCTTTAAAGGAAATTGTAAGCTGCATAAACGTGCGACAGTATGTTACAGTACACCACAGACGCCAGCCAAGGAGACGTACTGGAAAAACACTAAACTGACCTTCGGAAAGACAGTATTTGATTGCCGGACCACCCATCCAGATTTCGATCTCATGAAATCGACCCAGTAAAATACCGGGATGGCTACGTAACACAAGGCGTGCCCGTTTTCCAAGCAATTTGATCCGTCTTTAGCGACACAGCTGCCGACAAGGTGCCGTAGTGTTAAATCGCATTTGGTAATATGCCAAATCTGTTTGAAAACTGTCAACTAATTTTTAGCACAATAATAAGCAATGTGTTCTTAAATATTGAAACCGGCCTTCCTTGGCGCAGTCGATTGGAACGCCGCCGGCCTGGAGTGCGGGAGGCTCTGAGTTCGAATCCCAGGCACGGCATACGCGCCAGTTTAAGTTAGGCCATAAGCTAGTTTGTAAGTCATCCCCTGCTATGCATTCAGGTATAACACCAGGGGACGTTAATACGCCCTAAACAATACAATGCAATTAAATATTGCGTCAAAAAAGTTTCGAACATTTACACGAACTTGACGTTGGCTTAAAGGAATACAAACGTCACGAATAAATTTCTTTGATGTATAGAATTCTGTTAGCCTACGATAGGATTTACACTTTTAGCTACGATTTTTTTTTGCAAAACTTGCAATTACTAGAGAGCCACAAAAAGAATTTCTATGAAATTTTCTCTCTTTAGGCTTGCTAAATTAGGCAAAATTTGGAAATTTGAGGGGCAAAAAAATATAAGTTAAAAGATCCCACACCTTCCATGATTAATTTTCTGTAAATTTGTTTCCCACGTTATTTCCAAATTCATCAGACGAATATTTGATGTAACAGCACAGAATTATACCATACACTAAAATACATAGCAACTTTCTTGGGATGAGAACGCCCTACAGCCCTGAATAACTACACAGTTGAGATAAGCAAGCGTATAATTATAATGCTGCAGTCGATGAGTTTGCCACGTCCAAGTGCATGAACAAAACTTGATTAAGCAGGGCTACCGTCATATATGTGTATACTTGTATATTTACAAAACGCACCAAAGACGTGAGGGAGGTTGTCGAATCTCGCATTTCCTCCGCCCTTTGTACCGTTAAACAGTTTTGTCATTTTGTACCTCTCTCCTGGATGTAAGCAAATCTGGCCGTTGCGATGACCTAGCTGTATGGTTGTGGAAAACTTAATTAAGTGGCTTGACAAAATACGATCTGTAGACACTCAAACGCAATTCCTCGTCATCTCTGCGAGATAGTAATTCCCGTGAAGTTTACATTTCGAAAACAATGACGCCTGGAACTTCAGAGTGAAATACGATCTGTAGACACTCAAACACAATTCCTCGTCATCGCTGCGAGATAGTAATTCCCGTGAAGTTTACATTTCGAAAACAATTACGCCTGGAACTTCAGAGTGAAATACGATCTGTAGACACTCAAACACAATTCCTCGTCATCGCTGCGAGATAGTAATTCCCGTGAAGTTTGCATTTCGAAAACAATTACGCCTGGAACTTCAGAGTGAAATACGATCTGTAGACACTCAAACACAATTCCTCGTCATCGCTGCGAGATAGTAATTCCCGTGAAGTTTGCATTTCGAAAACAATTACGCCTGGAGCTTCAGAGTGAAATACGATCTGTAGACACTCAAACACAATTCCTCGTCATCGCTGCGAGATAGTAATTCCCGTGAAGTTTGCATTTCGAAAACAATTACGCCTGGAACTTCAGAGTGAAATACGATCTGTAGACACTCAAACACAATTCCTCGTCATCGCTGCGAGATAGTAATTCCCGTGAAGTTTGCATTTCGAAAACAATTACGCCTGGAACTTCAGAGTGAAATACGATCTGTAGACACTCAAACACAATTCCTCGTCATCGCTGCGAGATAGTAATTCCCGTGAAGTTTGCATTTCGAAAACAATTACGCCTGGAACTTCAGAGTGAAATACGATCTGTAGACACTCAAACACAATTCCTCGTCATCGCTGCGAGATAGTAATTCCCGTGAAGTTTGCATTTCGAAAACAATTACGCCTGGAACTTCAGAGTGAAATACGATCTGTAGACACTCAAACACAATTCCTCGTCATCGCTGCGAGATAGTAATTCCCGTGAAGTTTGCATTTCGAAAACAATTACGCCTGGAACTTCAGAGTGAAATACGATCTGTAGACACTCAAACACAATTCCTCGTCATCGCTGCGAGATAGTAATTCCGTGAAGTTTACATTTCGAAAACAATTACGCCTGGAACTTCAGAGTGAAATACTATTTTTTTTTTGTAAATTCCGTTACCAATTTTGGTGCCCCTGCACTGCTATCACATTAGCACATAGCTACGTAGATCGTTGATGACCTGACTCTCGTATACCGCACCTTCTGACCACAACGGCAATGTCATCCCTAGCAACTAGCGAAATGCTATAATTTCCCGCTTAGAGCAAATTAAAAGCGGTAGACACTAGAGTAACATGCTGTTGTTGGTCATGTGGTTTGTGGTTAATTAGCAAATTGATGGAAATTAACGTCAGTAATTATCAGCCGCAGTTCATTAGAAAGGGGGGCAGGAAATATTCTACATAGTAATAAACTGTTCTCAGTCTCACTGTCTATGTAGCGTGTTATTTTCCAGTGTGTAAATTTAGCATGGGAATAACCGAAAGCTTGCAGCCATTACCGAGAAGGCGATTATTCGCTCATGTCAACTCTCAGCGAGGAAAGAAAGTACACATTTACACGACTAAAGTTTTTGTGATAAACTAGAATTACTTTTAGTTGTTACATAAATATTTTCTAAGATGGTTTCTTGCCTAAAGCTATTTTCGCGTCTGAGTTTCAGAAGCTATGGGGCGATAAGGGCGACACTGCCATGAGCACCAACTGTGCCATAAACACTACGCGCAAGTGTCTGAACTGGCGTATTGTGTTTTGATCGTGATGGGTATGCTTAGGTCCCTAACACAGTTTATTCCTGTGTATAGGCAATAATTGTGTTTCGAGATACAACGGCGTGGAAAATAATACGTTTTTTTTTAACTATGTTGGTGGGCTCCAAAACAATATCTGTAGCATGTGCGATGCATGTAAATTACATATCTTTCCATCCTCGTCTGGGAAGTGTTTTCTTTCCGTAGGTAAGACTGTTGGGGACACGTCGAATAGTTTCGTGAAGAACTGCGTATTTCAAACACGCTCCAACACATCTCAAACACCAGGTACGTTACCACCTTGACGATATAAAAAAAAATGCTCGTCTCTTTTTAAATTGCCGGAAAAATGATTTTGTGAACACTTCAAAAAATATTTTGTGTCATCAAAATGTTTGGCTAATCAGATTTCTTCGAAATTGTACGTATCACCTACAATTTGTTTTGCGAATGGAGCTTCAATTTCTTATAAACTTGTGACGCACGTCTCGTAGTAAATTTTGAACTTACGCGGTAATGGTATCATTGAGATACATGCATAATTTAACTGAAATTTGACCATTGCCAGTAACCGTGTTATCGCCTCATACAACCCACGCGTCCTCATGACGTACTGATTGTTTGTTTTGTGATGCATAAAAGGCCGTTCATGATAAAATTAACACGTTAGACATGAACCTTAGAAATAAGTCACTGCTCCTGCCAGTACATATTTTAACAGGCGCACAGAGTGACATGTGACCAGTAAAGTTGGTAACGCTGAAGGGGAAGTAGTTCCAGATCTCAACATCGAATAAAAAGTGCTAGGTAAACATTTATAATAACTTCAATTATTTCTTTCGCATTATGTTTTTTTCTAATGCATCAAAAGTGTAAAGATGAGCATATTTTCGAAATTTTCTTTTACTAATAATTTTACAGTTTCAATTGACCAACGCATAAATAATGTAATGAGGCCCATGGCAACGTTAATTTTACGTATAGCGGAAGAATACATAATGTGCATAAAAGGAGATATTAAGCAGAGCTTTCAAAAGTGCTCAGTTTACCGTCAACAGCCTTACATATGCGTATTAAATGTGTATATAGGCCTAATATGCATATATATATATACGAAATATATGCATACACGTTATATATAAATCGGGGGTTCTTACTAGCTGAAACCTTCAGTGCCACTGTGGATGCAATGGGTGAGGATGGGGTAGCGACGGAATATAAAGGTGGTGAGTAAACCATCTAAGTAAAGGCTGTTCACGATAAAGTGAGCACTTTTGAAATCAACCTTAGAAAAAAGTCACTGCTCTGCTTGCATATATTTTAACGGGTGCAATGAGTTACATGTACCCAGTAATGATGGTATTGATGGGTGGGAAAGTAGTTCCATATATTAACGTCAAATAAAAAGTGTTAGGTAACCATTTGTGATAACTTAAATTATTTCGCTCACTTTGTTTTTTTTTTATGCATCGAAGTGTAAAAATGAGCAAATTTCTACAATATTTACTCTTATAATAATTTCACAGTTTCACTTGACCGTCGCATGAATAAAGGGATTAGGCATATGGAAATTGTTTTTTTTTTCATAAGGTGGAAGAACACACAACGTGTATACAAGTAGATCTTAAGCAGGGCTTTCAAAAGTGCTCATTTTACTGTGAACAGCCTATAAAAGCCACGTCTGCTACTTTTTCTGAATGTGAGAGTACATGTTTGGCCGGGCCGGGAACCTAATCCAGTTGGCCGTGACGGAGGGAGCCGAGGAGAGCTGTCTGCCAACTACACTGTTATTTTTTTTTTTGTCTCTCTACAAGGAAAGCTTTAGAAACTAGTTGCAAATATATTTTTGCAACACTACAAATACATTTAAGTAAATTTCACAAAACTTTAGTGTGGAACGCGTATAACTGGTGTTGAATTTTAACAACCAATTGTTGTAGACTTCGAGTTTATTATAAACCTTAAGTTGCATAATCAATGTTGTACGTCTTATAAAATAATGTGTTGTAAGTATACGATCTAGCAGATGCATAGTTACAAGAAACTCTTTGGAAAATTGTTTGCAAAGATGTTTGAAACAAGTTCAGAAATGCTGTACTGTGTACACCACCACGGCTAAGTTGATGTGACCTATTATTCGCTGAGCTTAAATTGGTGCTATTTTTCCACACTGAGTATGTGTTCTGCGCCAAACACCAGAAAGTTTAAATATGTTTTGTGTGTTATAATATGTCTCTATTTTATTTATCATTTCGGTTTTCAGTAGTAACTTTTGCTTTATTTACGACGACTTTGTTACCCATATTAATATATAAGTAGGGCGACTTGTTTTTCGCGAAAAGATTTACGTGTAGGCTAGACTTCAGTATACTAAGTGTACACTTGAAGTCTTCATTTGACTATTGGTCGCTTTTTTTTAGTGTGAAGACAGTCTGTTACATGAGTGACACAATCAGAATTAGGTTTCTCCGATCGCGACCGTCCGTGATTCGCGGGCAGACAGATAATACCCGTAACTATTCAAATGATCCAATCATGAACGTTGATTTGAACTTAAGTGCGTTAATTTGTACTGAAATCTTTTCGCGTAAAACAGGTACCTCTATCTATATAAGTATTCGTGTCTTGTTTGATTTTTACCAGTGAAGTAAATATATTTTATTGTTTTACTGTGTAGTTTTTATTTTACCATGACCCTTATTACTTGTCGCTATGAATGCTGAAGAAAATCAAATTAAATTCTTACATTAATTAATACGGGTTTAATTTTGATATTGCAGGCGATACAGAACAACAATTTGTATAGCACCTGAGCGTATTTTGGACATGAACTCACGGTTCCTTTGCTGAGTTCACAAAGCAAGCTCGGCACGCCTTAAAGCTTCCAAATTGAGTCTGCAATTCTAGAATACTTTCCTCTGTACTCCCTTGGGACGCTAGCAGGCAGCGCCTCTTTTTTCAACGACATAGGAGAAAAAAATCTTCCGTAGAAATAACATTTGCATGTAAAGAACTCTGCGTCAGCGTAAGAGAGTGCAATAGTTGACGTGCCCTGTAAATCGCGTAGAAGGCGCGACATTTTGCTTGAAACTGTCGGGCCTTAAAAAAGTTTGCTTTACAAGATTTACTTTTGTAAAATGAAGTTCTTTACATCAAAATGTAGCTCACTTGGTAGATGTACTCGAGAAACGTAAGTGAAACTGCGTACGTTGGGAAAAACTGCTTGCCTAGCAACCCGACAAACATTCGTTCCACACACTAGTGGCATGTGATTAACTGGCGTTAGCTTTGTGCTGTATCCTGTTGCCTGCTAGTTTACACTTGCACCACTAAAACGTAGTTTGGCAGCTGACGCCACAGGACATGTGTAATGGTTACCTTGCCTGCTCGCTGTGAATGGTAGAAATACATTCAGTTTCCCTAGGCTCCGCAGTGGTAACTGGTTTCTGCTACGTGCACCGAGAACGTACAGTAGTGAGCAAGCACCAGCTTACCTTGCAACACTACACCACACGTCAATAGATCAGATGAACGTACAGCGAAGAACACTAATAAATTAGAATCGCATTAATGACTACACACAACTGGCTCAAGTAAAAACTCTTTTCAACTGACGCTAAATAAGTTACTCGAAACAAGTAGTATACATAATATCGAGTTATAAGGCACATAACTAGTAAAATCTCTCTCGAAAACCGGATTTTACCTTGAAATGTTTCACCGAAAACAGTGCCGTGGCCTATATACGAAAAAAATGGGCTATCATCAAAAAAGTTAAGAACTTGCGCGGCCAACCATTTATTTAGGCCACTTTCGAAATAATTAAATTACTTATTTTTCGCCTTGCAATCTGTTGTAAAGAGTTTAGTCATATATTTAGTGTGAGGTAGTCTGATTTTCATCTCAGACTCGCCCGTCGCCATCTGAACAGTTGAAATCTTATGATCAAATATTAACACGAAAATATGTTTCCATTTAGTTTTACAGCATATCCTTTTTCTATGTGAAATTGTGCATGGAAACACGGTCTGAGGTAAAGTAACGACGATTAAAAATAACTATTTATCTGACAAAAATTTTAACCTTAAATTCAAAACAAATTGTTTTATAGCACTACTGGTAAAAAAAATCTGCGCTGGAAAAATAGTGGATAGTTATTGATCAGCAGATATATGCACTCTGTACTATACTATATGGTTACAGTATTGAATACAGTCGTTTCAGTTCTATCACTTTTAGCAGTGAGTTGTTTAGTCAAGCAATTTCTATACAGCCGTCAAGCGAAAGAACCAAATGTTAATAAAAAGAGATATTTATATTTATAGCAGTAATTATTTAAAACAAACAAAATATTACAATTAAAGTAAACGAATTCCCGGCAGTTATCGCCATTAGAATTTTAAATATTGTATACGATCACAAAACCCAATTATTTATTTAAAAATTTAAGTTGTTACCAAACACACCTGATTAATAATATGCCACTTATATTTTAAAACAGAATATATGTTTCAGTTAAGGCAAACATATTTTCTGTACTCCGTAAGACGATTTCAGATATTAAGTGCGGTCACTTAACATATTTCTATATTTAGAATTATAAGCTAGCAACAAATCCCTGAGTATATTTTAAAGGTAACGAAAATGGCAGGGATTTCGTGATTTCGTTGTTTGGTTTTTTCGTTCTTTAAAAACTTGATAGCTCTACTTGTCACACAAGCGACACTACTATCGAGTAGCTATTTTACCACAGAGGTTATCAGACGGTCGACAGCAAACAAAGTGTGTGGCACGTGGTCAGGAGCTCACGGTCGAAATATTTCAGTGTGCTCCTGAACACGTGGCACACACTTAATTTCCTGTCGACCGTCTGGTATCTTTTGTGGTAAAATAGTTACTCGATAGTAGTGTTGATTTCGCTTTCCCTGGCGGTGCAGTAGTTTTATCTTCTTTCGTATGACAAGTAGAGCCGTAAATTCCATGCGCTCCCGTAACTATTGTAAGCCTACTTTCCGAAGGAAAGAAGGAAAGGGACACTTATGAGATCACTTTCTAGTCTGTGTTTTGCCCCCCCCCCCCCCCCCTTCTGCAAAAACTTTTGAACCCGTAAACCAAATTTCACCGAACTCGGCATGCATATAATAAATTAGTAAGAACGACTGACTTAAATAGATTTCGACCATGCGGGATACTTATTTTAAAAACAACGGCCATTAAAAAAAATTGGGGAGCTATGTCGTATCTCGGCAACCATTTGACCGTGCGACCGGAATGACAGATCATGAACAGCTCCGCCGCTCCGTCGTCCCCAGCCCTTGTGACAAATTTCCCTTTTTCCTAGTACTGTAAACATATCGTGTCGTAACATTTCCCTCAAATAAAAAAGTAATAATTTGAACGATTACATATAAACTTAAAATTGTGCTATTTCTGAATACCACGAACACAATACACCAAACCATTCTTAAGTTTCACAAAAAAAAAAAATACACTACAAAAATTCAGAAACAGTGACAAATAAAAAATATACTACAAAAATTCAGAAACAGTGACAAATAAAAAATATATTTAAAATGAGAAGAGTGCTAAAACGTTCCTGTCTGTGATTGTACGTATTTCATAAAGTAGCTCGTGGCATAGCCTATCTATTTCTTCAAATGAGTTAGATGTAATTTTTTGTTTGCCTTAATGTAAAATTGCGAATTTGATTACCTTGGGACATTACATTGTTTTGTTCGACGGCAATGATATAATACGCAGTGTCAAATTAAAATGTTTTTGGTACAGATAGAAAAGTATTGTACTCTTTTACTGTAGGTAGCGTCAAGACTTTGGTGGAAGCTAAATAACCATAACCACAACCACTAACATAACCACTCACTTTACTATGATATTTTTTTTAACTTAAATATAAAGCCAGATGTCTTTGTTTCTTATTCACAGTGGTTTCACATCCATATTAGAATTTTTGGAAAAAATGTTCTTAAATGACATAAGCAAATTTAACCTTATTTTTTGAATATTTCGTCGTTAACAATCTCATACTTTCTCTCGTATTCCAAATAATTGAAATTGGTCATAGCACACAGAAAGAGACGTGCAAAGAGAAACGTGAATAAATAAAATTAGTATTGTTTAATGAATGGAAATGTAGGAATTCTACGTACGGTACTAGAACGATTAGCTACGGGTAGGTTCTGCACGACAAAATCAAATGTTTTTTAACTTGGTATGTGATTACGCCTTAACAATAGTTATGGACATTTTTATTAGCGGTTGTAGCAAGCAACTCCGTATAAAAAGAATTAGCTGTTCACTGATATTACCATGGTTTATTTAATTCAATTGTAGCACGATCGTAAGTCTTTCTAAGCCCAATCTTGCAACTGAAATAGTAATGGGCCACTTAGTGTATGCGATCGCTAAGGTGGTTTACCTGCTAACAACTAGATTTCTCACATGAACACTATGTAAGCCACTTACGCGTATTCCCTTCCTATATGTGGATGCGGTGGTTTAGTGGTCAGACTACTTGCCTCGCCCCAAGGCAAATCGGGCTCGATCCCCGGTGGGGTCGCTCCCAGATTTTCGCGTGTGCTAATTGTGCCAGACGATGCCGCTGGTAAGTGGGTGTTCTCGGAGATCTCCCATTTCACCCACCCTTGCATTCCGGCGCTTCTTCATACTTACCTTACTTCACCCTCATCGGTTCTCAAGACTCCACTCTCCACTTTCTTAGGCAAATTAACATTAGTTGACTACGCAAACAGTGAAGTTAATAATAAAAAATTTAAATACTTTTAATAATTTTATTTTATTGACTTTAATTTTGTAATGAAATGGCTTAACGTGATAGATCACGTTTTCAGTACTTTGCATAAGAGCTTGTTAACTCATAACGCATAAGAATTAAATATTATAAATTGGGTACTGTTTCGTGTGAAACACATCAGCGTTTATAAAAGTTATTTGGTAAACTTGTGAAGCTTCACACTAAGAAATATGTTCGTACACAAAGCAAAATACCACGTATGGGGAAAAAATAATAATATTTCGGTCTTAAAACACGTAATATTGACGTAAATGAACTTCTGCCAGTAAGCGTATATCGTATTGTTTGTTCACAGTGGATTGGACACATTCGAAATCAACATTTGAATAACACCGCTGCCTTTTTCTGCATACATTTTAGCGGACACACTGACCCGCATGTTTCCAGTAAAGATGGAGACGGAGACTGTAGCTCCATATCTTAACGCTCAATTACAAGTGGTAGGTAAAAATGTGTGACTGTTTAAATTATTTATTTTGATTTATATTCTAATACATATGTGCATCGGAGGCAATTGTCACTATTTATGTTTCACAAAACCGAGGTTTTGTCATTGTCCTATTTTATTTTCCAAGTGTTTTTCCGGGCTGCATAGCACTATCCCCTACACGGAATAATTGGCGATTTAGCCAGTAAGAAATGGCATTGTGTGCCATCATGGAGTCTAGACAAAGGGCACTGCTGTAAAGTTCCAAATTTGTGACATGGTGCCCTCTACTTCCGGTGCACAGATATAAGTGTAAGAAATTAGTAAATGTATTAATTATTTACTTTAAAATAATTTAAAATTCTTTACTTGGCCAACGAATGAATAAATTGTTCACGTCGACTACTATACTCAGCCACAACTGTTCTGTCAGTAAAGAAAACGATCTTCGTAAACAAATTACAAAGCCAATGGCAAGCATTGAAAGACTGACAACTTCTGTTCTGTAATTAGGCTACTATAGCTGGTTGCCATTCCCAACTGTTTTATCTTAGTTATTATCACATAATATACTAGTTACGGTTCTGTTTCATACTATTGGTGGGGAGAGAAACTATAGCTTAACGTCTTTCGTGAGACGTGATTTTTTTGTGGTTCTTCTTATGAGAGAGTGGCGATTGGAACTTGCATTGTTTTGATGATTCAGTGGAAAATTTTGTTCGTATGGAAATAGCATTCAATTTACTATAACTCAAAAATTTTTAACTTGATCGAAATAACTAAATGCAATAAATGTGTCGTTGTTCGTACCGATGCAAGAAATTCTCAACAGATAAATATCATTGCATATTTTATATAATGAACTACACTAAAAGGGCGCTTATTTAGGCCACGTACATTTAAAAACCTCCCGGAAGAACAAAACGCAATAAATACGTCACTGTTAATACCGATGTGCGAAATGCATATTGTAAACGTGTTAAGCAAATTTAACTTCTACGTAAATATCGTTAGTTTCAATCAAATAAAAGTCCAAATACATTTCAAATATTCTAATAACAATTTAAGAAAACATTATTTACAGAACGCACAAACTTACTCTTCACTCCGTAATTCCTAAACATGTGCCGAACTTTGGATGATTAATTCACTAAAATCACTTGTCGGCTACTGATACGAAATAATTTGTTTGCTGACTTATGCAATTAACAAAACACTTGAACTATTTCTTGAAACTAACAAATTAAAACTTCACAGCGTCAATAATTTTTCGCTCGAGCTTTGCGATGGTCACAGGAAATGGCGGACCACAGCACACCGCAAACTATTTTACAAAGCGGCAGACACGTGTCGATAACTTATATCACTGAGGTCTGGAGACTGTTCTAAAAAGGCACCTACGAAGAACCACACTTAATAAAATACGCATATACTAAAATAATTAACTGCATATAAAATATTCCGAGTTCACCAGCAAGGAATTCTCGCATATGGATCAACTATGACGGAAGAGAGCACAATGGAAAAGGCTTTTCACCGGGCGGGTGGAGACCATAGACAACAGACTCAACGGAGATTGGTGGAGACCTTTCACAAAACCGTGATGTTCGCATGCTCTACCAAAATACCTCTAAATATTTCTAAAGCCCTTGCTCTGTAAGTCAGAAAAATTGTGTATTAGTCCATGAGCATAATATTGACCGTGCATTTAGTCATTTAATTAACTTTCTACATTATAATTATTAATTCCGAGTACTGTTTTCTTCTACAATCATCGCAAAGAGCGCCAACATGATAACACGCATCCTTCAACATCCATCAGCTGACACAGTGCTTCGCAAATGCGGGCGTTTGCTGTTTACTTGCTGTGTAGGTTGGTCACAACGTCTGTCAGATTTTATTGAAGTTATATGAAACAGAGTATATGTTGATTTTACACGCGGCGGACGAATACATAGTGTGCGTACACGTAGATCGTCGGCAGAATTTTCAAAAGTGCTCGGTTTATCGCGAACAGGTTGTAACAATTTCAAAATAAAAGCCGACTTCCCGTGGCGCAGTCGGTTAGTGGGCCGCCGTGTCGGTCTGGGGTACGGAAGGTTCCGGGTTCGAATCCCAGGCAAGGCATGGGTGTCGGTTTAAGTTAGTTCAAGTTAGTTTGTAAGCCGTCCCGTGTTCAAACATAACAACAGGGGACGTTAATAATGCCCGGTTGCACTAACATCTTCCCCGATCCAAGATCGGATGATCCTAGTTCCGAACCAGGATCCAGTTTGATCTTGGTTCCAATGTAAAAGTGTTGCACCAACGAAACTTCATGATTCTCGATCTTGGTTCCAAAGTGAGAGAATGAGATTAAGAATGAGAAAAATTTTGCTATTGGTTCGTAATATATTTATGACGTCATGGAAGTAGGCATATTTTTCACTATAGATAGAACTAGATGTGCGATGTTTTATCTGAGTGAAGTATTATTGTACGAATTATACGGAACAATATTGAATCGCGTATAATTTTGTTTTAATTTCCCAAGAAAATAAATCGAACGTATTTCTATCTGATGGCGTATTTTCAAACTATATTTGTCGATAATGGCTTCTAATCTCGGATCAAGATTTCGATCCGCCAATTTCGGCGGTTCGAAATTAACTTAATCTAGATCTCCAGTCCAGCGCCTAACTCAAATGGTGCAACAGTTTTCTGTGTCGATCTTAGATCCGATCTCGGATCGAGTTTCGAACCACGATGGCGCAATCGTGCATAAGTTTTTTTCCAATCCAATTCAAATGTAATCAAAATTTAAAAAATACCGATCGACTTATGCAGTGCCACTGTCGATTTGATCCGCAGTAAGATCAGTCCTGGGCCCTCTTGTTCAATTTCCTGTCTCTAGTAGCGTACATCGAGAGGCTGCGGGTGTGGACAACGCAACTGTGGATATCTCTGCATGCGTGGGCGCCAGGGGCGAAGTGGTTTGAGTGTTAATTGGCGTAGAAAGGGGGAATTGGGGTGGGGGGGGGGCGCAATTGCCAACATGTCAGGCCAGCTCGGGGACCAGAATTTAATTAGTGGACTTCTGTGATGGATGGACCCGAGTACTGCTGGACACACGAATGTGTTGCGCATGATCGTTCAACATTTAGAAAAAAATCCCTACTGTTAACCAGCTGTTGAAATAATCTGGACGCTAAAAACTCTTAATTGGTGTTGACTAATTGCCTGATGCTTTAGACCAGCACATTAGTTTACGCACAGACCAATGTAAATTTGTATGGATACAAAACAAATTTATTTTGATAAACGTACCAAATGTTGCTAGAGAACTACAGCAATATCCATAATTCGTCAAGAAAACGTATCATGAGTACAGAAAAACTTTCCTTGCATTAATCGTAAGGTACGAAGGTTAAAAAATTTTGAGCGTAAAATGAAATGTTGGCAATAGTAAATACAAATTCGCTGTCTTTAGGAAGTGCTTTTTTTTTTTTTTTTTTTTTGCAGAAATTCACAATTCATTTTTTCTTAAAAACTATCAATACATAGAATGTGTAAAGCTAATAAGATCTTTTAATTAAAGTTTACCTGTGCAGAAAATGCACACGCACAGTTTTATAGACGACAGACTAGAAACAAAGTCACAATATTAAATTTTAAGTCGTCTCTAGCGAACCATTAATTTCACCTTGAGACGTTTGCATACCAAAACGCATGTGTTCATGCCGAGAAGCTATTGCCCGTTTTAGCTTATGTTCAGAATAGTTTCGGTTCTTTGTCGATGCTCACTTCGTGTATTCTTCACCAGGGAAGTATTTTCCTTCTGCATGCTGTCCTGTACGCAGAATTTTGCTTGGTCACCAGCCCTGCGTGCAGATTATGGATTGTCTTGTGGATGGTTGGATATTGAACATTCGCTGGTCATACAGGCACATTCCGATACTCACGCATTTCGATGGTCAGTGATCTCATTAACCTCGGCTAGTTTTGCTAAGAAGCGTTCACCGAGAAAAAGGTTTTGTTGAATCAAACAATATTTGTTTGGTGCAACCAAATTATTTGTTTGTATAGGGGCAGTGAAATATTTTATTTTTGAAACCAAATTATTTCTTTGTTCTCATTTGGTTGCCCCAAAATGTAAGATTTGGTTGGTGCAACTAAATATTTGTTTGGCAATACGTATATTACATAGTTTGGCCAGATATAAAAAATCTTTTACAAGTTCAGCCGAATTTCGGAACCTAGATCACCTGCGTCCGAGCGCTACGCCTTAGTAATCTCCGCTAATGTGACAGCTGATAACGGCTGAAAGCTTAGATATACTCCAAATATTGGGCATTGTGTGCAAACCAATATTTAATATTTTACAGCTTTTCTTGTCAGTTTCTTTTTGCATTGTTTTATTCGTGTGTTTATACGATTGTTAAGCATCAATATATGCTCTAACAAACACGGCTACTATCCTAATTGTCACAAAAAATACAAACAAACTCTCGAGCTGTATTTTCGAACGAAGGCTGTTAAATGAGTGGCCAAAGAAATATGTACAGTTGATTCAACAAAAAATTTAGTTCAGAGTTAAATTTTTTTGGCCCAACACAGAGATTTTGTTTATTCAAACATATATTTTGTTAGACGAACAAAAGTAATTTTGTTGCTTTTCAAATTTTGTTAGCTTGACAATATATTTTGTTAGGGCAACTAAATATATATTTGGCCCTATACAAACAAATGTTTTGTTCGATTTTCTCTCAGTGTTGATAAGCATTGGCAGTCACTTTCGCAAACTGCTGGTTAGTACCCTCCGCAAAACTATAAAGAGCTTTTCGGAATTTGGCATTTACTGAGATTTTGGATGGCGTGCCATTATAAAAATAATAAATCAAATATCAGAGGGAGTTTCGAAAAATGTCTTCTCTAAAATATTTACAGGCATTCAGGGAAAAGTAACTTTGAATACAAATTGAAACTTGTGTAAATTAGGCAAAAGTAATAGTGAGAAATTAATCTTAAAATAAAATTTTTTAGTTTTAACGGGAATTTATAGTCCCGCAGTTTTGCGGTGTGGGAAATGTTTACATAAATTAATATTTATATAATAAAAATATACTTCACAAGCTGAAGTATAAGCTTGGGCTACCATATTGACGGTAGCGTGTTACAATTGAGGTGGTGAGCCTCAGAGGATACATTCAGGCCGCGCTACAGGGATCAGACGTCTTTTAGTGGCCGCTCCACTGGAGTACAGACTCCACCACGCTAGTTTTGGTCCACTCTGTGTGTTTTATTTCCCGGTACCCACCATATGTGGTGAGCATTCCCCTATCTTGAGAACTATATGGGGCACCAAAAAGTAAGGCGAATTTTGGATCCATAGGTCAAGGCAGGAGCTGTACGAGAGAGTAGAACCAATTTCGAGTGTGATGCGGAAGAGAAGGTTGAGATTCGGGGGGCACCTGATGAGGATGAACGACAACAGGTTCACCAAGAAGATCTGGAATGTGACATGCTTAACGGTAAACAGCTGGATGAAGGAAGTTAGGGAGAACTGGAAGGCAATTGGCATTATGGATCAAAATCCCCAGGCAACAGTACAAGATAGAGTCAGAGGTACAAGAACATGGTGGAAGGTCACAAATGGACTGATACCAGGATCAAGATACAACTCACAGAAGCAGAGAGAAACAGGAGGAGTGAAAGAATGAAGAGATATTGAGAAGAGCGAAGGCGCGCTGAATAAGTCACTCGTGGTCCTGACGGGCCATAACGAACTAGAAGAAAAAAATATACTTAAAAGTAAAATATGAAGCCATGGAAAAAAAAGTTTTAATAATAATCTTTCCTTTGCTTATTATGGGCGTTAGAAGAACCTTCAGTGTTTTCAGTGCTGGTGGTAATTTGTAATGGAGGGAGGCCCTACGCTAGTGACATACTGATGATAATATACAATGGTTATCTCTTTCTGCGCATATCAGATAACTCGAGCTCACGAATTAACAGGAAGGGTTTTACAATAACGTGATAGAAATGACGTGGAAGTCCGCATAATTTTGGTTTCCCCAAAACCCTTATACGTTTACCAAAGAAACACTGGGAAAAATATTTTTGCGGCTGCTACGAAGCGTGTTGTTGGTACTGACCCTGATAAATATTTCGGTTTTGAACACAACATTTTTTAGTTGTCACTACTTAACTTTTATGGCCACTAAAACTCTATTTTTTGGTTGCTATATCTCTATTTTCTGGCGGCTAAAAATGTTTGTGTTAACCAAAATGTTTGGCGACCAACTGACACTTTTTGGTCCTCACATAATAATTTTTCAGTGGACAAATATGTGTCACATCTGATTGTTAATATTTTACCAAAATTGGTCATAGTAAATGTACTAACATTTTAAAATACGTATTTATGTCAACAGTGTTTTAAATTAGAGTTTTAATCACTTGGTTTTGACAGTTATTATTGCAGAAAAACCGTTTACAGTTGGTAACGATACTTTATTACAGTGCATATGGCACGCAGTTTGATATACAGAATGTATTTAAATTCGACCGACAAACTTCGGCTGTAGGTTAATCACGAAAAAATTAGTTGAAAAGATACATACAACCTACGGTCTAAAGTGAATACTAAGGATTGTACACATCTTTGAAGTTGGACTTAGAACACTTCTTTATTGCAAATATTAGAGTAAATATTACATATGTAATACCGATTGTCTGGATAATGGTTAACTAAACAAAGATGTTCAAACACCACAACACTTGTCGCTGTAATCTAATTATTTCATGTAAATTATCACTGTTACTACGCCAATTTCGAACAAACATCCACGTCGCGGTAGCACATTCGGGATTTAAAGGATGTAAAATTAATCCTCATGTCACAAGTAACAAAAATGTCACCTTGTGTAAATACCTAAAACCTCACCGTTTTCGAGTAATTCGTGTTTTACTTTCAAAATAATATTTACCAATACCTGGCAGGCGGGGCACGCACAATACCCAATAACACACTTTCGCGGCTATTAAATGAGGGGAGGATTCCAGAGAGAGGTACATTACTGTGGTATTGAAATAAACTTTTCCTTCTACTAAATATGTCGTATATATGTTTTCAACTTTTTTTTTTCCGTCATTAATCTACACCCAAAGTTTGTCGGCCAAATATGGTACGCTCTGTATATGGCTGCGATTAAAATTAAAACCTTTGCTTCACGTCGTTTGTAGAAATTCTTCGTTTACGTGTCATAATTTCTGATTCAGGGTAATTACTCACAATGTACCATTATATAAAATGTTGCATTTTGCGAGATGTTTGATAATTTTGTGCTTTATTTTAATTGTGTTATCTACTAACTTCGTTGTAAAAGTCAGGAACACATTTATATTTTGTTAGTAAGTCCCTGCCTTTTGGCTAGTAGAACATAACACTCAGTGAAAATTATATACGAAAGTCTTAAACAAGTAGTAAATTGTAAATAATCTACAATAAAAAATTTCCAATAATAAATCTGAAACTAAAACGAATAATTTCTGCATTACAGATGAAACCGAGTTTTATAGAAGATTCCTGGGGTCATTAGAAGACACAGATTTCGTAACGAAATATCGACAAATACCTTGCAATCTACGAAGCCAACGAAAGAGCAGAGAACAAAAAAAAAATATAAAAAAACAAACATGGGAAGACCACGTCGAAATGCTAACGCAAACAAGAACAGCTGAGGAAATGCCGAGTTACAACCCGATTGAGAAACGCAATATTGGGAACTTACGTAGACGTATGGATAAGTAAGACGCAACGGATCGGAAAATCTAACGCTTGAAGGAAAAGAAGCTAGCAGCGCACTCTACTCCGTTTACACCTTACATGGTGACCATGACGACTTGGGACCACCCCTTAACCAGCGTACACAATCGCGTACATTACGCACGTGTAGGTAATACTTGGACTGTACTGCACACTGCGAAACTCAGTGGCCCAATGATTTTACCTGTGGGAAAATGATTTACAATCAGTCTTACTGGTGAAGGTCATAATTGGTTCGTATTACTGTAGCCGAACATATAGCTTACAGCTAATTGGCTGTGGCATCGAAAAAAGTGCTGTCGACTGTACAGGAAGCATCATAAAATGGTTAATTTGAAACATCTGAAACCTAGATTAATGTGGGTATGATGCGGTTTAGGGTTCTGCCTGTTTGGCACATGAACTGCGCCGCAGTGTGTTTGAAATCCGATGTCTTTATACCCTAGACAAGGACGGTAGTGGTACATACTTTAAAGTTACCACACATACTGTAAATATTATTTTGGAGCCTTCAAATATACTTAAAACGTCTTACTCAGAGTGCCGTAACTTAAAAACGTATTAACCGGACACAAGCCAAAATACAATATAAGCCTGTACTGAATTTTGCTACAGACTTTCCCTCAATAAAACGATGGGGTCACCGCTGAAAGTCCCGTAGATACACGCAGCACTACGAGAACACTGCACGTCAGTTCATAGCCTTGCGTGTAGCGCGTGCCAGTGTAACCCTTATAGCTACCGCGTTTCTCGGCCAAAAAAGGAGAAAAACTATGCAGGCAGGCAGAAACCTTACGGTAGGGAGTTGGACGCCATTCCGGATTTTTATATATATATTTCAATACGAGATTAATTTTTGAAATTGTGACTTTTTTTAGGTCACAGAACACTGTTTAAATAGATGTTAGAGACAATTTTAATTTGACTTCTCATACTATGTACTGTCAATTTTGTAGTGATTCTGAGAATGTAATTAATAATTGGTCCCCGTTTATTTTAGTGGAAAAAAATAAAAGTACGCCACTGACATTGCAGTTGTTCAGTGATCTGAGTAATAAACTATTTCAGTCAAAGACGACATTTCAGTAATTTATTAATGCTGAATACATCTCGTAACTTTAAAACTGCTAACGCCCCAGTGTTCTCTAACTCTCCTCCTTAAATCTGTGCTTGAAAATGGAAGAGAAATTTATGTTAGGACGTCCTCCAGATTGGAGAGTTACAGTTGGTAAACAACTATGTGCACATGTTCACTACATGCCTGGGCTGGCCAAAAGTGTACTGTATAGCTCCAACTTGACATCACAAAGTCTTCTCCTCAGCTATCCACACATGAGGGGCGAGAGCACGAGATCGACGATACACACGCACTCTGCTCACTCTCGCACATTTTGTGGTATATTCGCGGGCACCTCACGCTTTTTTATGTCAAACCTTTGAAAATCTCCCCTTGTATTAAGTGTTTGGTTGTTTCCTCAATATTCGCTGTGTCACAGGGGTTTTACACTCATGAGTAGAATGATTTGGCCAACTTTGGCGCAAGGGCGTGGAGGCGTGGAACGTCGGAGCTGTTAGTGCTCTGTCATTCCGGTCTCCCGGCGGCCATCTTGCCCGCCATGTTGGATGCCCGTGACCTTAACCTAGACCTTAACCCCATGACCATGTCCTTGGATGACCTTTAACACACAAACTTGCTAAATTGTTTTAAAAATTCCCAAAAAATTATAAAAACATTAAAAATTATTTTAAGAAATAAAAATAATTACAAAAAATTAAAGTTTAGAATTTTTTGACTGACAGGGGACGAGAGACTGGAACTGACCAGCCACCATGTTGGACCCAGGTAACCTTGACCTTGATCCATGACCTTGACCGTATAACTGTGACCTTGGATGACCTCAAAAACAAAAACTCGGGAAAAATTAAGAAAAAACTAATAATTTCATAAAATTCAGCGAGCATGTTACATTACTGACTACTACCGCTACCTTAGATTCAGGTGCCGCTGACCTTTGACCTTACCACAGCTACTTCTGACTTTGAGTCCAAAAATTCACCAAAAATCCCAAAAACGTCCCAACAATTTTATAAAAAAAATTAGTAAGAGATATTATTAGAATTAATTTATTTTAAATTATTATTTTAAAAAAACTGGCATTTTCGGAGGTCTCCCACAGCACCACGTCCAGCAGACGACTGACCCCTACCAATTAATCAAATGTATTAAAATCCCCCCCCCCCCAACACACCTTTGCTTATTCTGTCGAATGCACGCCACCCACCATATCGGTTTATTTGTTCGTCATTTGTTTACATTTTCAACAACTATGTGGCACTGATGACTCCGACCAGTATATTAGATTTGGATGACCTTCACCTTGACTTCACAACTGTGACATTATCCCCGTGTCCATGAGTTTGGATAACCTTGAACCCAAAAAGAAATTCGAAAACATTTATAAAATAAAATAAAAAATTTAAAATTAAAACAATATTTTTTCGCAATATTTCCATCAATATTTCAATCTTTCAATCTTTTCGTCAATCCCTCTCAATCTTTCCATTAATATTTCGCAATATTTCCACCAATCTTTCACAATCTTTCCACCAATCTTTCGCAATCTCTCCATCAATCATCAATCCACATTCAATCCATGGGTTTGTTGTCTGTCTCTATCCATACATTAAAAAAAAAACGATTCATCAACTGTCTCCAAAATTCGTGCATTTAGGCAGAATTAATGTTTTTTATGCAGTCAAATGTTAATGCATTTTTGTACATAAAGATTTATTATCATTCTATATATAGATCTTTCCATTATAGTCGAGTGCTCATGGCACCACTTCAAAGTTGTGAGGGGAAAAAGGACACGACACACAAAAATTAAGCAAAGGCAATCATTTAAAAATATTAATTTATTGTTATTTCGTAATTTCAATTTCAGAAGCAGTTGATCACATCATGAAATATTAAATATCCCCAATTCTTCAGTTTGCTAATAATTGAAGATATCTCGTTAATGTGCGTGACATACCTGCGTTTTCTAAGGCCAATTAAATGTCTGAGTCTATCAACAAGTTCATTTGGGTCTTCGGGAAATAAGTAGCCAGTATTCTCCGCGTCTTCTGCCTTCTCCATGACGCTTGTTGTAGCAAATATGTTGGAGGAGTGTGTCAGTGTATCGAGAAAATCGCCATCATCATCTTCAGCACTATCACTGTCTTCAAGCTCATTTTCATCAATGCTGTCTTCATAGTCTTCTTCGCCTCCTGTTTAGTATTCTATATTAAATTTGTTTTTCTTTGTAGCAGCGGCTGTATGCTCATCAGTATTTATAGCCGAAGACTGTTTATTTTGATGTTCTTCGACTTCATGCGAATGTATTGCAAGTGTACATTCCACGCAAACTGACTCTACTGCACTCATTCCGCCTTTAGCATTAACTGTCTCATCATAATAGCCTGTCTAATAGGTACCCATCGATGCAGCAAGAGATATTGCCGGCAACACTTGCTGACTCCCAGTAGACAAATCCTTGCAGATATCGGTATGTTTTTTTAATTTATGGCCTTGCAAAAACTGCATGGGACCAACGTCGTGATGCTTCGTTGCACGAGAAAGACTCTTCGTACAGGCCGTTCTCTCATACCGACGAGGATTTTGAACATAGGTGTAAACTCGACCGCAGAATCGACACTGGCGACAACCAGTAAGCGATTAGGCAGGTCTTGGCTCCTTGACCGTCGAAGGCAGGCCTTCATATTCACAATTCATCTTCATGTTATGACGAGAGAGCGCTTCCAAATCGATGTTCACCTCACGGTGTCAGATCATCAACAGTCAATTTTTTCCTATATATATATATATATATATATATATATATATATATATATGTGAGGTTCAATTTACAGCAAAGAGCATAGCTCGTGCCCACAAAAGGCCTTCCTCCATAAAATTTACATAAAAAATTATGGGAGCACTCTGAGGAAACTTACATACTTGTTCGCCTCAGAAGAAAATATGCAGGTACATGACAATATGTTATTTAAATATTAAAGAGTGCGTCATGGCTGTTATTGACTATGTATTAACGTGTCATAGACAAGGATGTCATTAGACACGGCTCAAACAATCAGAATCGGGGAAGGAAACAGCTATGGCCTTAAGGAAGTATGCACATACTGACCTCCGCCTCGAGGACACGGCCTTGAGGGTCGTTACAAGGCTTTGTGTACTTATAACCAATATAGATCGTAAATATAGGGACAGCAGTAAGATTGATTGTTCGTACAATGTTAACGTAGATAGCAGCCCTAACTGCAATAGAACTGTATGTTGTTGTCTTGTCTGTGATTGTATCTGCAATTTATGAATATAGTTCCTACAGTACAGGGTTCTGTTTCTCCTGCATAATAGACATTTGTTTCAATAGAATAACTCCAGTGATATTTGTATTGTTCTTGCGGAAAGAGAATTGTAATAAACTAGCAGAATATTTTGTTGCTGATACAGACAGGGATACGTATGGCACTATTATTATAGTATCGGTCCTATAATTTACAGCTTTGTACGATGTACTGCTTTTATTTTATACAAAAATTCTATAATTTGAAATCAACTATAGTATTAATACATAAAAACAATTAATTTTACAATACTTTATATATAACATATAGAGTATTCGATTTACACAACACTAAAAAAAGTTTGATGAATAAGTTTTGTTATAAGTAGTTATGGAAACACTAAAGATGTTAACTACTGCAGTAATGCTTCGAACGATATATTTAGCGTAATATATAAAATGTATAAGTTCAAATTTTTTTCAAATATAAATTTGAAGCTATTTAAAAAAAATGCAAAATTCATTGGATTGAAATTACTTTCGAATTTTTACAGACGTGTACTTCTATTTTAATTTCCGACTTTGAAATTCCTGGTACAGAAGTTTGGTTGCTGCTACCATTATATTATTATATTGATTATCTTTTCAGTGCAGGACACCCATACCAGTTGAAGGATGCTAATGAATGGAGCACTGACTTGTCTCTGAGGTTGTAGACACCTCCTTCACCAGGGTCGAGGATGCTAATGAATGGGGCACTGGCCTGTCTCTGAGGTTGTAGACACCTCCTTCACCAGGGTCGAGGATATTAATGAATGGGGCACTGACCTGTCTCTGAGGTTGTAGACACCTCCTTCACCAGGGTCGAGGATGCTAATGAATTGGGCACTGACCTGTCTCTGAGGTTGTAGACACCTCCTTCACCAGGGTCGAGGATGCTAATGAATTGGGCACTGACCTGTCTCTGAGGTTGTAGACACCTCCTTCACCAGGGTCGAGGCCAAGGAGGGCTCCCAGGTGATCGCCGCCTTTGTAGACGTCGAGTAGCCACAACTGTCCACGCTCTTCGCTGGCTGCAAGGCCACGGAAAACGACATCTGCTGCGAGGGCGGGTGGTCTTTGGACTTGGAGCGAACCTCGTACGCCAGGCAGGAGCAACCAGGCAGCAAACACCAGCAGACCGCGCATCTCTCGCGCTTCGGCCCACTGGCTCTACCCACTGAAACACAGCCACAACACCAAGGTAGAGATCAGATAACTACCATGAAGATAGGGAGGCATGGAGAGTGGCTTCTTAGTGTGGAGATACAGATCATTGACATGTAACAAGAATTTTATGAAGAAGGCGTTTGTTCCAAAATTGACCTGTAATTAAACCTTCTATCCGACATGCGATGTGTAAATGCAGGTCATGCACGATGTTTAAGGGAACAGATACGTGTTTCTAAAACATGGGGACAAACTTCGGCAGTGTATCCCTGGTGAAAATATAAGACTAAAATTTACGCACCAATTTCCTTTTCAAGTGGTTATTAAGGGAGCTGTGCGCCGCTGGACAAATACTTATTTAAATTACAGTAATTTTTATTGTAGTTTGCCTACCTGGTATGCAACACATGTTCAGTTTTGTATGTTCAACATTGATTATCTCAAAAACGGTTAACCTGAGAGTGTTCCAACAAGACTACCTTTCTTGTTAATTTAGACTTGATAATTCGCAGGTTGTCTTTAAAAATGTGTTACAGCGCAGTGTTACAAAATTTTATGGAATCAGTGTTTGACTGCTGGCAGAACTTTCTCACGAGACTGTACAACTGCTGCTGATAGACTGATCCTCCACCTTCACAACCACTGGATGGCAGAATTCTGAGTTAGGGGGCATGGATGTACTGCAAAGACGAAATGTGGCCATTTTTCGATTTACTGTTACATAATTTTGTTCACCACCTGTGCCACCTATGTGAAATTGTTCTAGAATCATCCCTCGGATATACCACACAACGGACATTAATGCGAGTTGGGCCCGCCCTTACCCTTTAATACAGCTGTCATCTTGTGGGAAGGTTGTCAACCAGGTGTTGGAACGATTCCGGTAGAATATCGACGATTCTTCCTGCAGTGCTGTAAAAAGTGTAGTAAGTGAGGTGGGTCGTTAGTGTCTGGCATACAGTTACCGTTCCAGTTCATCCTAGACGTGCTAGAATCTCCGAACTGGTATTATACTGCAGACAACAAGCAGCTGGTCAAAACGTCCTTATAACTTACCACTTCCAACATGCGCCATAATACTACGAGCAGACTAAGTCCCTTTTCCGTCGAAAACAACTCCTCACTGTCACCCCACCTACAACGAATTTCACCATGTCTACTAAACAGACCAACATGTAGCGTTCACCTGACATTCGCAACGCCCAAACCCTCCCATCGGACTTACCACTTGGTATGGTGTTTTTCGTGACTCCAAATCACACGTTTAGAGTCTTTCAAATTCCAATGACGGTGCTCTCTACACAATCATTCGCTGCACTTATCCTTCGCAAGCAAAATGTGCGGTCTAATAGGCAGGCGCCTGAGCTTTGAACCCCAGTCTTTATAACTCCCAGCGCTCAATCATGCTGCTAGCTGCACAGTTAGTGGCACTCTAGAACTCACGAATAATAGTATCACATGGGGATGAGTGGTATTCTTGTACCTCCTTATTCAATAATCGATGGTCCCTGTCGATCAAAACATGTGGCCTACCCAGCGATGGCTTTGTTGTGGTTGTGCCTTGCCATTTACAATTCACAATCACATCCCCGACTGCCGACTTCTGCAACTTCGGGAGGGTGGAAATATCCGTGATGCATTTCTTACTGACGTGGCAACCAATAATTCCGCCACGTTCGAAGTCACTGAGCTCCCTTGTTCCATCTATTCTGACAATATCGCATAGCATTGACAAACATCGAGCCCTCTGCATCCTTTTGTAGTGACATCAAGGCGCGAGTTTGCATTTACAAAAGGATGTCTTGGATACTTTTTATCCGACAGTGTATGCAAAAGAACTAATAGTATTGTAATAATTGCAACTATGGTGCAAACATTTAAGAAAGATATATTGTGTATAGCAAAATGTGTGATATCAGCAATATTTACAACATAGAGACCTTAGCAAATATGACACATTTTGTGATGTATGGGATATTAAAATATTCCAATATTTACGTATACAGATTTTAAAAAATTTAATATTGGGAATTTCGCACTAGGTATTTTCGCCTACGATATCTAAATCGTATCTGTTGTCATAAACAAGGTTTACGATTCATGACAACAAAATGATAAATGTTGGCAACTTAGTAGAGATTGTGATTTATCGCGGAAAAAGTTGACTGTTTGCTGAGAGTCAACATACTGTACATAAATATGTCCGAGAGTTTACTTTCCTTATTGGTTGTCATGCATGGATGAAGATACTACCCCCTTTTGCTGGACCAATGGGTATTCTGATACTATAAGGCAGAATGTTCGTTATTGGTCTGCAAACAACTAAGCCGAGTCAAAACCTTGTTCATCCAATCATGAAAGATTAAACTAGTTAAAGTGTTATAGAAGATATGTTGACTCAAAAAATGTTTGCGATTTTCCACCCTATCATCAATTCAGTAACTTGAAATTTATTTTAAGTAGTTTATGGAAGAGACATAGTGGATGTTTATTGATATGGTCAACATACACTAATGAGCAATTGAATGAGATATTTTTGTCTAGTACCATGTAGCGCTCCATTTTGCCCTGATTACGGCAGTGATGCAGCATGCCATAGACTCCAGCAGGCACCGGAAGAGGTCTGGAACCATATTCATCTATGACTGCTGCAAAGTCTCCAGCAATACAATGAGAGCGGTCATAGTAGGAGCCATGGCGCGTACATTCCTGTCGACAGTATCTCAGATGTGTTCTATAGGATTTAAGAGAGGCAAGCAACCTCAAATTCATGGAGTTTTCATCCAAACACACTGTCACAGTGGGGGGTAGGGAGCAATTGTACTGTCTTACTGTATGCACAGGTCTCCGGCTGGGTGCTGCAGTCTCAGAAATGAGTGCACGTGATCTGCCAGCAGGTCCCTATACCGTTCGTCGATGAGACAATATGGTACATGCACCAGGAGAACAATTCAATCCCATGTAAACAGTCCCCATACTAGGATACCAACACTGGCCTGAACTGAACTCTGCTAACACTAGGAATCCATCACTTCATGGTCTTGGCGACACACTTGTACACTGCCATCGACGTGTTCGAAGTACACGGACTCATCCATCGTGGCGACCTTTTTCTATATGTTGAGAGTCCACTGGCAATGCTTCGATGCCCACGTTAATCATTGAGCCTTGTAATGTGTGGTGAGCAGAGGTACCCTAGTGGTTTGGCGAATTCTCTGCTTTATAGCAAGAAGATGGTTTTGGTTGGTGTGTCTGTTCACAGGTCATTTGTTTTCCAGCATTGAATTACCGAGTGTTCTGCTGCATTGGGGCCTGTCTATCGACTGCTACCAGCCAAACTAGCCGATGGCGATCCCAATCATCGATGCATTGTATGTCACGATAGTTGTCGCTGGCGACGGTGGTTTTACATGAATCCATGAACTCACGGTGCACTAGACACCGTGGCCCGTGGAAATCCCAGAGCATGCACGATGTCGGAGTTGGAGTGCCGATACATCTGGTTCCAACGTTCTGGCCACAACAAAATACGCTGATATCATGTTGTATCTTCTCCAGTCTATGCTCGTCTGCTACTCAGACGAGCAATATATAGTCTAACGACACCCTAAACATGCGTGGCTGAGTACCATTTCATCTGACAGGGCGACCAAAGAGCCATTTCGCCACCACTGCAGGAGCCTAATTCACCTGTTCATGGGCATACATCGAAATGATATTGAAAAGTTTATATTACACAACCCTAAAAGAAAACAATATAATTCCTGGTACTTCGAGTTAGACACGACGTAATCCGCAAATGCATGTTATTAGAGGCCAAATTCCAACATTTTCGTTTTTTAAATATATTCTCTTGTTGAATTACAGTCAAAACCTGCTAGATAACAAGAACCTAATCACCTTGCCACTTGGCCTGGCGAAAAATTGTCTACTCTCTGATGAATCAGCAAATAAGAAGTGAGACTGCACAGGACTGTGGAGACTAGTCTATGGGTTAATGAACCCGAATCCACGAAATTCTTCCTTTGCTACTCGGGCAGCCAGCAGCACCGATTACTGCCTATTTTCCCTCCTGTTATTACTACACAAATGTGAGCATTTTCTGTAACTGGACAGTATGTTTAAAGTCCTCTTCATACTTGAGTAGGAGTTAGTTCTTTGATTGCTGATGCCGCAGACAGAAACCTTACTCCTGTTTCACTCGGCCACACAGAATAAAGCCACTTGAGAAATCATTGGTTACTTCTAGTACAAGGTATTTTCTGAGCTTGTCGTAGGGATGGCAGGCCCGAGGCCTTGCTGGTTCAGATTCCGGGCAAGGCATGGTTGTAATATTGGGTTCGTTTGATCGGGTCTGTATGAATCACCTTACCTTCGGAAAGAGTCACCTATTACTGTAATATTTGAAACCTTTTCCAATCTAAAGTCCGGTTCTATTGCAGATTCCCTAAAAAGGAAGATTTCGGATGGGTATTTGCATGTGGGCAGTGCGATGGACACTGTTTTCACTGTTTTGGCAGTTTTCGCAACGGTTCAATTATCGAGATCTTGTGACTTAATTTCGTTACGAGTTTGCTTAAAATCTTGCAATAGTTTCCATTTTGCGAGCCTCAAACTGGAGCAGTTTCGAAATAAAATAATTTAATTTGGGATTATTTCACTGTCTGTTAGCCTGAAGAGGAGAGATTTTGCAACCATCTTATGTTACTTATAATTTATGAATAATTACAATAAATATGGGTGGAATATATTGTTGTAAGAGTACTGCCGAATTAGGTGAATAGTGATTAGTAACAGGAAGTGTGTAAAGAACATTAAATTTAATTAAATGAATGTGTTCGATTTTTCTGCTGATTCACGAGAGATTATCAACCGAGTGACAAATAAATCTGTACGTTCCGTCAATAAAAGTGAAATAATTACAATAACAGACATTTTCTACATTGTTTCAGTAGTGTAATGCATTTACAATTTAGATGTGCGATACTAAATGGGTCACAAATACAATACGATCACGTGGACACGAAACGAGTTCTACACTTTAACACAAAACAGATATGTTATGCAATAAAATACCGATAACTGAGATCCATTATAACAAGCTTCGAGAATGGTTATCCAGTAGAGTAGACTCGGAAAAAATGTCTAAAATATTATTTATAATCGTGTGTGTATGCACGGCGATATAAACTTCGTGTCTCCTATTTTCGATCAAGCAGGTGAAAGCTTCGATATTCTGAACAAAACCCACACAGTGTATTAAAAACTAAATGTAAAGTATTTGTACAATATTAACTGTAAAACTTGAAATGATTGGGATCGAATCTCTGCTCAATTTTTATTTACGGTCGCAGTCACACCGAGGTATATCCACATTAGCATGTTAAACTTTTCTCAAGTCTTTTTAATATTATGATATTGGAAAACATTTAGTAAGCATTTCACAAAGTGCAAATATGTTATTCTTCAGTAGTAAATGCGTATTGTGTATATTAAAAATATGTGTAAGTTTTACCATTTTATTTCTTTAACAAGAGAAAAATTTTATATCTTTCATAATATGGTTACGGTGGTTTCAATTTACGATGTTATCAGTGTTCACAATTGGCGGTCCTTTCACAATAATACGTAGCTGGGAGGGCCTATGCCGAACTTGAAGAAGGAATCTGCGAATCTCAGTAACAATAATATTCGTTAAGCTCCCATTTTCACTGTTTCGTGTTTAGATTGTATTTCTGTATTCAGCTAGATTTTTTTGGAGTGCGTTCAGTGTGGTGAACAATTGCGCAGTTCGCCCGACGCCTGCGTGTTTCCCACCGCCTCGTAAAAAAGTCCCAGATGAAGAAAACCTTTCTCATAAAGATTCCGCATATCGAAATTTGTACTCAAAGATAAGCAACCTTACGAAGTGAAATTGAGGTTTCGGAATTACAGCGGCAAGATTCGACAGTTCCAATAATATTGTATCATCTTGAGAATCGACCCCTTTTTCTTAAACTACCTCTTCTCACCTCATTTATTTCTCTGTCTGGTAGGAAGGGCAGCTCTGTCCGTAGGGTCGAACGGTCTGTGTGAAGGCGGGGACGTTGGGTAAGTCTGCATTTTTGTCCCCTTGAAACACTCTGAAAAACAACAGACTATACGGCTTAAAATTTGACATCTTTTACATTTTTGTAAGTTACTAGTTTCAACACAGATATACACTAGTATCCTTCGTGATACCAGAGTCATCTAAAAATTCCAAATGACGAATGGTGTTCACAGTATAAGTTATTACAATTTTTTTAACCAATGCTATGTAGTATACAACTCTCAGAAGTTTTCATAAAATATGTATACCATCACTGTAAATGCTTCAATAAATCTAGACAGTTATCGGAAGGTAAAGGCATATCATAACTATACCTCTCACATGAAAGGCAAAATATAATAACAATAAAAGATAATTTTCTTGAGACTTGTCCTTGTCTAACAACCTCTCTGTCGACGAGGCTAAGCCCTGCCTACCTGTCTTCTTGAGACTTGAGTGATATTTATGTATCTATAAAACAAAGAAGTGTGATATTTGTAGACATCATTTCAACCAACACAGATTAACGTCTTGTGCAGCCACGCTATCACTTTAAGACTCTCTTAAATTTATGGTTTCATGTGTTGCAAATAAGACGATTTTTGATGCGTGCTTTATTCAAGAGGCCGTTTCAGTGTTTCAAGAGCAATATGCAACCCACAGTAACCCCATTTAGTTGAAGAATAATATAGTTCACATTTAGCAAATTAAGTGGTATATTATTAAGAGCTATACCTTTAAATGATTTCAAGTGTATTCGCTTCTGTCTGAAACGCTTTCTCCGAAACAAGCCAAAATTGATTGTTTCATCATTAACTAGAGTAAAAACGGCAACAATGAAGAGTATCATGAGTTCATTCCTTGAGACTGATTTCCGAAACGCATTCAAAACAATAGCACCTGCATAATTTATAAAACGCAAAGACTAGTTTTAATTTTCTATGACGTTAATTGCTACAACCACAACTGAAAAAGCTGTAAAGTATATGGGGTTATTGCAGTTTGCGTGGTGCGCAAAAAACTCTGGAATGAACTCCCTCTTAAACTGGCACAGCATTTGTTTTGTTATCACAGCAATTGAGCTGTAAGCTTTATGTTCGGTTATACTTGTATGAACAATTCACAACACATAGCGGTATCATGGTTTAAGAATAAGTTGCCTACAGGGAATATATCTCTGAGACATGCGGTTTTCAGTACTGGTGATTCCCCTGTGCATTATGGGCACGGTAGTGTCAACTGGGTCTGAATGATTGAAAAAGACCTCACCTTACTAATTAACACAATCACCAAATGCTTATATACGGTATAATTATTTATTACGATGTTATTTGTCACAACCTGTGATCCTGACTTCCATCGCATACCCGGCTCGTCTGTAGAGACCCTATCATATAATTCTGTAATTCAGTACCAAAGTAGGCGACCAGCGAGTATATGTTAGTTTCACGAGAGTCATCGGTAGAGCTAGTGATTTTAAGAGAGACAATATGAGTACACGGTAGACTTCAATACTATAAACACCCAACATCAGCTTGTCTATATTGCCATTGGTTGCTGTCTACTTGAGAAGGCGTTTTCATATTTGACCGAGCCACTCAAATTCGGCAACGTCAGCACGTCTCTTACGTGATTCGTAGGGATAGTAAAATTTCACGAGTTCAATGAAATGACCTGTAGGCGAGACTCCACAGTCCTGTGTACACTCGAGCCTCAGCTGTCTGTTCATTGGTTGCGGCTCCATATAGTATCCAGCGTTACTCCACATCTGGCAGTATGGGTTTCGCCACGTATTTCCTTGCAAGTCTGCTATTGGCTCAGAGGCGTCCCGGGCGTATCTATAAACTGCGATCCAATTGCAAATGTGACTTTACTGTATATATGTTTGACTTCAATCTTGTCCCAAAATGTAATCACGAAATTTTCCTATCCTTAGTGATTCGTGTGCAGACAGTTAACACGTGTCAAAAAGTTATTCAGCCAATTAAGATAGGCAAAATGACCCTACAGTGTTTTGTAACATAGCTTGTCTTGAAATCTTTTCGCAAAATGTCACTACTCCTAGTCATCGGACCTCCCCTCACCCGAAACGCTCTACGCGACTCAAGACCAATAATAAACATTCAGCACTATGGAAGCTTCATGCTATGTGAAGTAGGAGCCCTGCCCAGGTGGCAGACAGTAAACAAGTGATTCCTGCTCGAGTTTTGTTTAGCTTGGTGTCGTTTTATAAAGCGAAATGATAGGGTCTCCTCTCACCTCACGTTCCATACAAATTGATTTATATAAATACCTACAATATTGTATATACACTTCGGTGTAGTATTACACAAATAGTCAATGATATTTATAAAATTTGGTCTCAATAAATTAATTTACTATTGCCTAACCAGGAGTTTCAATATTGCTTTTCAATGTATTATGTAACGGCCATCAACATGTTAACAACAGAAAATAACGAGTTGGAAAATAAACTCCAGTTTCCAGAGAGAAAAAAAAATTAAAATTGCGTTCCAAAACACATGCCAGAAGTAACACGGTATTGTTTGGGGAAGTTACGGCTCTAAAAACCATTTTCAAATCCTGTATAGAACGTGAGTGTATGGTTGTTTAAGGGGAATGGTGCATGCAAGCAGTATATTTACCCGATTTTCGATGTAACCCGTTTTCCAAAGGATTTATCGAAATATTTGTCTCGACAAGAAGTAAATAATAATTTTAAACTCCTTTCTACGTTGTTAGAATTTCACCGCTTTCATTATTTTCGAAGCACTGGTGGAAGAAAAGAAAGGATTTATTTTTCTTATCTTCAATCAGTGCTACGAGAATAACGAAAGCAGTGAATATGTAACAATGTAAGAAGGTGTTCAAAATTGTTATTTACGTCTCGTCGAGCCAAAAAAATTCTAAAAATCCTCTGCAAAACAATTTGTCAGAAAAAAAAAATGTAAATACACGGTTTCCGTGCACCATTCCCCTTAAGACATAGTAATTACACAGTTTGGAGATTGCAGCTTCAAAAAGTTATTATGTAGGTATTTTTCAGTTAAATATTATGTCTGTAAATAACAATTTTATTTATTCCACATATAAACTCACTGCAGACGTAAATAACATACTCCATCCAACACCATAGGCATACGTATGTTGGTTCATTCAAGTTAGGAGTTAAAGTTATTTCCTCTGTCTGGGTTTGTTTACCGGTTTAGGAGAGGCGGTGCCACCCCCTCCCCCCCCCCGGACCAAAATTAACCAACCATACTTTTCTAATGACCATCAGTCTTCCTGTAGCTATTTTCCGCGTTTGAGCCACGGGGACAAGCTTTGTGGCCATATGTGGCTATGGATGGCCCTTGGCGTCGCCGACTCTATTCCATGAACCGTCGAGTTTCCAAGTTTATCTCATTAACCGTGAGTTTACTGCATACTCATGAAGGGTGGCTGTAACTCGGGGCAGCGCGGGGTGTAAAGGCATCCGTCGCAGCTAGCCGCATTTATTACATAGAAAGCACGCGAGTGGAAAGGGCGACAATTGCAAGCTCATAAATCAGCCCCCAGATGGCTTCGAGCCAATAATGAGACGGCAAGGAAAAAATTACCGAATACCGCGCTACCTGGTATGGTGTTAAACTAGAGCAAAAACCAATGAGCTAATGACTTATGCTCGAGAGTATAAAGGAATCTGGATTCCAGCTTGATGCCGAATGAATCCGCGAAATTTCTTGGTCTCTACTCATCGCCTCTACGCGTGAGGCAGTGAACCAGCGTGCAATATTTCTGCGTGCTGCGTATAGCAATAATCCTACAATTTGTATGGTGAAAGATTTCTTTATTTTTGCAAATATCAGTTCAGGATGCCATAGAAGTTTCTTGGATATTCGCGTAGTATATTTGGAGATACAGCAGAGCCAAAGTGCTGTTTTAGGACATTGTGAAGTGCCACGAAATGATAGAAAAAAAAAAATGTTTGCAATCTGCGAGATGTGCGGAAAAATTTATTCCTGACTATTACGACGTGGTTTTTTTTGAACGTACATCAGTTTCGGTTAAAAAAAAGTATTTCAAATGCACTGCAGATCTTCAGGATGTTCTGAAAGGAGCTGCTCCATAGGTAGAGACAGGTGTTTTTCGCGAAAATATTTCAGAACCTGTTATTACTTCAAGTGTCACGTGCCTCAAGTATCTGTCCACGAATCATGGACGTTCAGTATCGGAGTACGTTATTACAATTGGCCCAGTCAAATAAGAATATGTCTTCTCGTGTAGACACGCGGCCAATAGCCAAAGGAAGTTGTGGTTGTGGACGTAAGATATTGAAGTCTAGCATGGCAACAAATACGTTCGCCAAATGCACCTGTCCCTACCCGTAGGTAGAGCCACGAGTATCTCGCGTATTGAGTTGGTAGCAAGTTAGGTTGGACAGACCTATATACACTCGAGACACTATCGTTTGTTTACTGGTTGCTGTAATCGAGGTGAGGCCTTCATACAACTTCATACACACACTCACTCACACTGCTGCTTCCGGCTTATCATTACCTCACAGTTAAACGGGGCGTGTCTAAACAACTGTCGTCCAATCATACCCGTAGGAGAAAAGAACAAGCGTTTAAAGTCTATCTGGCCTCCGAACGAATTCGCGAAATACTCGTGGCTCTACACATAGGAGGGACACTCAAACAGTATACAGAACGAGTAAAATGTACGTCTTACAAAAATGCGCCCAAGGACTCCGTGAAAAACAAGGGATAACCATTAACAAGTCACTTGTCAGTATCTACGTGAGTAAATAATTTTGAGCACCGAGAGGAAATTCCTTCAGTTGTTTTTGACGCCGTTCAAATTAGTTTTTACTGCATAGTGTAAGACGACTATGTTAAAAACAATTAATTATTCCACAGTGAGGCTCAGAGATTGCTGTAATTTCGAAAACATTTCTTTTGTAACATCAACATGCTGGTTCGTAGCTCTCAGTCTGCGCTCATAAAGTAAAAGTCACAACCCTTCCAATAAAAAAAAAAAAAAAGATAAAATTTTTGCATGTAATGAATTGTTTTGTCTTGCTAATTCACTGAGGTGAGATGTTATCTGCACTCGTAAATAAGTTTGCTTTCTTGTCTCTCTTTCCACGTCCTTTGTGTGGCCGAAAGTAAAAGGGTCATATTGAGAACCGCTGTGGTAGTTGGAACAAAACATGCATAAGCTCAACTGTTCCGCAATTAACTGAGTACTTATTCATCAACATTTGACATTATTATCGGTTCGTAATTGCAAATACATTTAACGAAATTTATGATTGCAATATAGCCTTAAACTTATAGAAATAATTGAATTTTTTCTTAACAGCTTTCCCCAAAGCTGTAATTTTTGGATTTGTGTTCGCTGAACTGTGATTCGTTTTTTTTTTATGCCCTTATAAAAGTAGTAACTGAGAGAATATACACTTTTATATTATCTTTCAAAGTATTTCACTGTGTACTTCGAACAACACATCAGTTCTAGCTCACAGGAAAATTGGTTTTTACGTGTAATGGAGTGACACGCCAAGGCAGAGTAGGTCGTCCAAAATTGCCGGTGCACACGTGCCAAAGTTCTCTACTATATTTATACTGAAAATTATAAAATTGTTACTACACAAGCGAATTCTAAACTTAATTTGGCAGTCCTTACTTAAATTTTTCTATTATAAAATTATGTTGCAAAAGTGTGGAAAAATGTCAAAAAAACCTGTGAATCTTTATTTGTAAGTAATCCAGTAGAGAAATATGGCTTGTGTATATAGGCTGTTCACGTTTAAGTGAGAACTTTTGAGACCCTAGTTACTATTCCCTTTTAGCCTTTTTTTTTTTACTCTATAAACACATTTTTTTTCCATGTAAGTAATCAACACAGTGTGTATATTACACCGCACTCGGAAGTTAGCGTCTAAGGACTATAATTCCAAATGAGAGGGCTCGCAAAATTGCTCACTTTACTGTGAATAACCTATACCAGGCGTCACGGAGAATGATCTACACGCCCGGTCCTTTGTGTTTATACTCTCGGGGGCACATGTTCGGGCGGCGGGTTGTTGCGTAGTCACCTGAGGCGAATCCAAGCACGGCGCCCAGGGCTGGGAAATGAAGTGGCCTCGCCGGGTGATGAGAGAGAGAGCGAGAGAGAGAGAGAGAGAGACGCGGCGTGCAGGTGTTAGCCTCGCGGTTGTAGATGACGCGTATCGCGAGCGGAAGACGCGATACAAGCGCACGCGGGTCGACCGGCGGTCTGCGACTGACTGGAGTTCCGCCGTCCGCCCGCGCGAGTGGTTACAAGGCGGTTGTCGTCAGCGCCTGCGCACTACAGCTCTGCGCATCCCCACACCCTTCTTGTACCAGAGTTCTCTAACACAGCCCTGGCGCGGCAGGCGACCGGAGGGAGTCTGTGCCGCGACCGCGAGGAACTTCGGATGTGTCTATCGCCAATAAGGGCGTTCGAGAGCCCAAAATTACTTCCTATACTATTAGGGTATTCTGTAATTCTGCAATATTACATCAAATTGTATTCTGGTGAGAGTAAAATAAACCATAGGAATTTGACTTTCAAAAATTATGTACTGAATTGGAAAGGGCTTATTAACGTCCCCCGGTTTTATGCCTTCAGGCTTATCAAGTAATAGCTTACAAACTTGCATATGCGAGTTTCTAATTTATACGTTTTGCCATACATATGTCTAAATTTGGTATATTTGGCATGTTTGGCTACAGTAAAAATTAATACTTCCTGTCGTTAGAATAAAATAGAAAAAAAAATTCTTTGAGTGTTTCTACCGTAATTTCATTGTAAGTTTTACAGCGAAATTTGTTTTAAAATAGGAATAAGTTCAACATTAATTGCAGGCGAAGAAAATGCCATACTTCAAATAAATCTCTCCCCGCGTTCCTGAGACTTCCAGAAAAACTTAAGCTGTAATCAAATACTGTGGTAGTACAACTTTTTGGAATATTGTTGGCACAGTATTGAACCTTGAAAACCTTAAACCAATTAGTAAATACTTAATTGGAAGTAATTTTTAAACTCGTTTGTCATTATTATAAGATATTTATCAATATTATATCACAAAACTATGAAGTATCTTAAAAACACTGGGAAAAGGGTAGCTACTTGTATATCTTTAAAATGATAGTATTCTTGGTATGTTGTATCTATTTAAATAATATATCTTTACAACTTAATGTTACGATTTAAGATTAAAATTCATCCTTGTTATTACATACAGAACTACACTACCAACCAAAAAGTAATTGGGCACCCGTGAAGATAGGTAATTCAGTACGTCAGGTGACTTGTGTGGCCGCCCTACGCTGCAGGCTGGTGTAGAACCAGCTGACAAGGAGATGGCACGAGATACAGAACTATCAGACTTCGATAAGGGCGTGATTGTGGGCTGCCATCTCTGTGGGATGTCTATCCTGGCAATTGCACGGAAGATAAACATGCCCAAATCAACGGTCGCAATCGTCCTGCGTAAGTGGAAGGTCGATGGAGATTGTGCCAATGCTGCACATTCTGGGCGACCTCCAATCTTGAACGACAGAAATCGCAAAATCCTGAAACGTGAAATTGTAAAAAATAGGGCGCAACCCATGGCTACCATCCGACAGGAGTTTCGTGCAGCAACAGGAGTATCGGTTTCCATTGGAACATTTCGTACAGAGGGTCACTGACTTGGATATTTGGGAAGAGCAGATGCACATAAGCCCCATATCACGACAAGAAATAGTTACTCAGGTGGTGTTTGGACCGTCGCAACTGGACACTGGAGCAGTGGAAATCGATTCTGTGGAGTGATGAGTCGAGGTTTACATTATTCCGGTACGATGGATGTGTATGGGTGCGGTGGCTACGCAGGGAATGGGTTCTGCTGGAGTGTATAGTGCCAACTAGGAAATTCGGTGGTGGTGGAGTGATGGTGTGGGGCTGTTTCCCGGCCTTCGGCGTAGGACCGCTGGTGTTTGTACATGGTAGCATGAACACAGAGGCCTATTGTAACATTCTGGATAGTGAAATGATCCCAACATTGTGGCGTTTTTACGGAATGGACCCGTGTTACGTCCAGGATAACAATGCCAGTTGCCATGTTTCAAGGGTTACTATGCAACGGTACGCCTACAACAATGTTCGCCGATTGGACTGGCCCACCCAGAGCCCCGACCTCAACCCTATAGAACATCTTTGGGACGAATTGGATTGCCGGGTGAGGGCTCGTCAGGCGCAGCCAAAATCCATTGCTCAACGCATGGAATGGTTGCAATAGGAATGGCGACGAATCCCTGTGGATATCCTGCAAACACTCGTAGAGAGCATGCCAGACAGGGTGACTGCTGTTATAGCCGCAAGAGGTGGCCATACGAGATTATAATGGGGTGACAACCACCGAGCAAACATTGTGGATAGGTGCCCAATTACTTTTTGGTCGATAGTGTACTTTACACGATATTCCTGAAACCGCAGGATGGACTGATTTTAAGTCTGTATTTCCTCATGCGAAACTGAAATAAAAGTTACTCAATATTACAGTTAAAGATACAGCAAAAGTACATGGGCAAAGTATTATGGACTTATACATACGTGTTAAGATATTCCCTATGCCGTGACAGACCTCGTATCAAATATTTTATCTCGAAAGTAGGATACGGCGAAACGAAAATAAACCCAAGATAGAAGATATACTCCCCCAATTAAACTTCATATATCCTTCAAATGCAGACTTTATATGCGATAGTTATATCCAGGGAAAAACAAGTTCTATTCAAAAAGTTCCAGCATAATTTCGTCACAGATTTATAGTTTCCTAGTTTTTATTTCAGTCAAGTAAAAATTAGATTAATAATAATTCGCAAAACCAATAAACACCGGAAATAGAAAGATGAATTATGCGAGTGAACATGCTTAGCTAAACGTGCACGTTCTTGCCATCTTCAGGTATAGTTAAAATGTATAAGAAGAGGTCGGCGCCGGAACCGGCCTGCGTTCTCCAGAGAGACAGGTCTGTTTCATTGGAGCAGCGACGGAACGAATATGGGGGGAGGAGATGGGAGTGACCCGAGAAGATCTCCCATTCCACACCAGTGTCCACTCACTCCTTACGGGGCGATTTCCGCTCGAAAATATAACCTACCAGCCGGGACTTCGGCTCGAACCAGGGACGCCAGTGGTGGAAGCTAGGTAGCCAACCATGGGGAAACTGATCGCTACTGTCTCAATGTATTAAAATGTATGTTTGGGGGGTAGTATTAAAAAGTAATTAAAGGCTGTTCAGGATAAAGTGAGCACTTTTAGAAATTAACCTTAGAAAAATGTCACTGCCCCTCCCTGCGTATATTTCGACGGGCGCCGTGAGCGACATAACGTCCAGTAAAGTCGGTAACGATGGATGGGAAATAGTTCCGTATCTTAACGTCGAATAAAAATTGCTAGGAAACAATTTCTGATAATTTAAATTATTTCTTCCCTTTTACGCCTTTTTTTTAAAGCATCGAAGACTAAAAATGAGCATATAATGATTTCACAGTTTCATTTGACCGACGCATGAATAAAGCGATCAGGCCCATGACAAAGTTAATCTTACATAAGGCGGAAGAATACACAACGTGCATACAAGTAGATCTTAAGCAGGGCTTTCAAAAGTGCTCATTTTACCGTGAATAGCCTATAGTAACAACGCCCTAATGAAGAAAAACCACTCGTGGTTGCCGCCTGAGGCAAGGTCACATGTGTATGAGAGGAGGCTTGCGCTAAATTGAGCCAGCTGCCCTACCGGAGACACAGGGCAGATGTCCCAACCAGATCCAAAGAATGTACCAGGTGTGATGATATAGGGGTGGAGACGCAGCGGAATGAATATGGAGAAGGATACGGAAGAGCCGCGAGAAAAACACCACATCGCGAAAGTGACCTACGCTCTCCCCACATGAGAACCTTGTAAGAAAATTTTCCGCCCGCCGAAGTACAATATCAATTTGACTTCCAAGAAACGTACTTATATGCGATTAGTCTATATGCAGCGTGTTAATTTAGTGACCCGATTCTTTTTTAGAAAGGGAAAGGAATGCGTATTTTGGATTTGTCCAAAAGCGAATAATGTGTATGTATTATGTCCCTTGAAAATTTGCTCTCCAAATGTATTTATTTGAAACTACTTTAAAGTGCTTCAGATAAAGCAACAGATACTTGAACCGTGTTTGAAGAAATGGAAGAACTCAATCCAATAGAAATATAGTTAGTAATACCATCCACTTACCCTTATTCGATTAACGGTTGACATCAACTTTAAAGTTTTAATTTTTGATTACTGTTTGCTCACTAAGTTATCAAAATGTGTAAAATTTACGAAAATGGTCATGTTTTCTGAGCTCCCTCAGGTAGCTGTTCCGAGATAACCGCACGTTTAATTTGAATGGTGCACACCGCAACACCAGATAAGTATGCAGTCAGGTTTTCTGTGTTTCATTTCCGTGTATCTGAAAGCGAATTATCTTTCATTCTTTTATCTATTCATTCTTTCATTGCTATTTTATGTTTACATACTTATTTTTACTTTAATTAGATAGGGTACTATATGTTTCTAATTGCTAAACTGGATGATGAGCCTAAGCACGAAATGAAATAACGTTACAAATAAATAAGAAAATACGATGAGACAGTTATAGAACAGTGCAATCACCTACAATGAATAAGTTCATGGCTACACAACATGCCCAAAGTTTGGGCATGTTATGTGGGAATGAGTGAGTCAATTATCATGCTGCCTGTGATGCCCGCCCAAATGTTTCGTGAAAACGTATCATGGAAACATGATTCACTAACCTCGTGGGGGTGGCGAGAGCACACGCGCGCTCTTCATGATAGCTAAAACATGGCATCTTGTGAATGACGCATCGTCGATGAAGATGACTATATCGCAGAAACCAGCGTTTCTTGCTCATTTAGAAAACGCTTACCGGACTTGCAGTCGAGCAGAGTGGGCGTGGTTAATGTTCTGTCTGGACGTGTAAGGCTTCCCAGACGTAGTACGCGACTCAACGTACACTACGAAGCATTTAGCCTAACGGAAATACAATGCGTACTTATGCCCGAATTGTCAAACCCTCTCTTAGTCAAAATACAATTGGCTACCACTGGTGACATATTTCTCGCTAGGCGCACGTTTCCTGTTTCACGCATGTGACAGTTCACTGCGATGAATATTTGTGCATCAGATAAACAACGCGCCATGAATTTGTCCGTAAATTTCTCACGCGCAGCCGCTACGGTACATGGAATTATGCCAAACTTCTAAACATTGTCACTTACTTCACGCGTCAAAAGTACTGTGCGGCCCAAAACATGTGCACTACCAGCAGAACTCTAGCTGGACCACCACCTGCTAATATTCGTGACAAGCCAGAATGTCTGATGGAGCACTACCTCAGCCCTTGCCAAAACCGTTTGCTTGCCACGCAAAAGGTGAAGTAATAACGTTAGTATTGGTCAGATGTGCACTGCGTGGCATAAATCCTCCCAAGTAGCAAACAACAAGTAGTTAATAGCTGGCCAACTGTTAGCAGTGGTGGCAAACGTTCGCATTCAAGACTATCAGCATTTCTGATATGGTTGACAATCAGGTCATTTTAACAAAAGTAACATTACCCATTTTTAAACAATCGTAATGTGGGCCAAGGCTCTCACAATGATTCTTAGATTTCAACAGAAGTCCCACAAGGAAACGATAAACGAAATTATATCCATTACTTACTACTGGAAAATATTAGCAGGAAATTTATTGGCCTTTTAGGGCAGATCAAATGCTACTTACTGCGGGAAAAATATTAGCAGCAAGCTAATGGGACATTTATGGCAAGCCAACATTTATGACAAGTCATACAAGTAGCAAACTTGTGGGCCACTCATAGCATGCCAACTGTTCCATACTGCCGCGGATGTATTTGTGGCATGATAATAGGTCATGTATGGCATGCCAACTGTTGCTGGCTGCTGGGGATCTGTTGAGCCTTTCTACCGTAAGAGCCTTTTGTGGTATGCCAAATGTTACTTGTTACTGAAGAAACATTGTTAGCAGGCTTATATTTCTATTATAGCATGACAGCTGTTACAGCTGGAGACATATTAGCGATGACTTCGTGGGCAATTTATGGCATGCTGACTGTAAAATAGAAAATAGCTAATGTGAATTCACTTGACATATTTATTTCATGAAAATATGAATTAAAATTATCATGCGACACAACCAGTAATAGGAAAATTGATTTTCTAGACTAGAAACCTGCAATGCATAACAAGTAAAAAAAAAAGTTTTATTTTGCCTTTTCAATGCCACCTGAAAGTAGCCCGAAATTAAAATACTAATATTTTTAACAAAACAAAAATCCCGGTAATGACTTGTGATACTAATGTAACTTGTGTCTAAAGCAAATCTAATAATGCAACTTTTATGTGTAGGAAGTACTCTGCTTTACTTAGAAAGGCTTACATTATTACATGGAAGTGTAGTCGCTAGTATTCTGGACTATGAACGAAAGGGTTGAGAGTTCAAATCTACGTTTTTCTAAAAAAAAATTCACCAATGGTGAAATAATACTGAAGATATCACATATGAAGACGGTACATAAATAAGTCTTATTTGGGTGAAATATAATTATATTTTGGATTTGAAAATGCATGGCAAGGTACTTTTATGTGGGCCACAAGTGGCCAATAGCTGGGCCACGAGTGGCTTGCTTACAGTTGTCTGACATGTGTTAACTTGGCATGCCAGAAGCAGTAAGCCAGAGGGCCACTGCTGCCACACATGGCCCACTGATGGTGCTTACATGCTTGGAGTACAGTTGGTTCCGCAGAAGCGGCCCGCTTGTGGGCAGATTGTATTTTGTTACGTGGACGTTATGTGAACAGCGGCCCAGATGAGACCAACTGCGCACTACCGCCAAGAAGCATCATGCAGTCCACAAACATCTGCGGGTGCATCTCAGCGACTGACTGATTATGGAAACTGACTTGTGGGCTGCTCATGTACAAGCAAATTTGCACAAGTGGGCCAAATGGCTTTTGCTTCTTGGGCTACCGGCAATTACGTACCCGAATTTGTCTACCTAACAGGCATTAACATTTTACCTTTAAATTATCCATGTACAGTTATATATAGTCCATTCGCTGTCTCTTCGCGCTTTTAATATGAAACCTTTGAGAAAACCTCTTTTTGTTTGACGTGCTCGGTTATTTCCTACGCGTATCATTAACCATAAGCGTTTTATACTAGAGTGAACATAAACTTTGATTATTTTTTGTTAAATTGAACTTTCAGTTGTAGTTTTTTTCAAAACTAATAACATTCGGTTTATAATTAATATAATGAAGACTGGAAAAAGATAGTTGTGTTCGCAGTGCCTAGTAAGAAATAGTTCTCACGAATAATATAATTTAAGTGAGTACGCACATACACGGTGTATTGTCCCATCGGTCTAATTTGCTAGACTAAGTTAAGCTTTGTTTGCACGAGGCTGAAAAACCTAAAAGTAGATAGTTAGCAGGACTTCAGGAAAGCTGGAAGTAACCATGAATTGACTGTATCAAGGAATTAAGCTAGTGTGAGAGACACAGCACGAAAATTCATGCGCATATTATGGACGCGAAAAAAAAGTGTAGGCCTGTCAAAATGTCATGTTATGACAGGTTGACAACCTTAATTTTTTAAGATAGGATACGAAATTTTTCAGCTGTTCAATATTTCTTCGAAAGTATCGTAATGTTATCTCTCCCTTAATTTTTTATGTTTGACATTTATAGATTTGAGTTCTGTATTTCTGCAAGTTAACGTGTCGGCAACTACCGTTACATATCTAGGACCACGTTATCGACTTGTGTATGGCAAGTTGCAAACTAGCATATTATTTTATACAGCCAGTATGTATGTCTCATTTTCTATGAGTCTTTCAATTGACGTGGACAAAATTAAAAACATATATTTGGTAGTCCGTAGTTGGTGCAAAGCATGTTATTTACGTAGTCCAAAATTTTGTTTTTAGTGCTTAACGATAGCCTCCCGTCTAAGCTAACTTGTCAGCACTCTTTCTGTAGGACGGTTGAGGGCTCTGCATTTACGCATATTTGGAGGACGCCTGATTGTTCAGCTGCACGACAATGCAAAACAGTATAGCTGGCTGCATATGATGACAGGCGTTATTAAAAATCTTTTAAACTAAAACATACTGATCGTCTCGCGAACGGCCAACTTATGCAAATTCCAAGAAGTTTTCTTTCGCAATATGATTGAAGTACAGTAGTGAGATGTGAGTACTTCTGCACAGTGTCAGCACGAGGTGCCAAACCCTATTTAAGTAATCATGGCGTGGTGTTATTTACAAACTAATTAACACACAAGATCGTATTTTTTCAAGACACTGCTACGAGATTTTGCGTTAAAGCTGAAGTATGTAAAATTGTCAAAAAAATTGCGATTTATGCTGTATATGAAAGAAGAAGGTATATATTTTTCAACATCGTGAAATGTTTTACTAAAATGTACTTTTTAATTGTAAAAAAAATTAATCGATTGATAGAGTCTGCATTTTAAACCAAATTTAAAAGCATTTCCGTTTTGGAAGCATCGGAAAACAAGAATTTACAAGAAAGTCTCCTTCAAGAAAGATTGTCATAATATTTACTGTGATAATATGTACTAAAATCATAGCAATAATGTATCATATCAATTTTATAATTAACTTTATTTACATCAATTTCAGCGTAAATGTTTCCGACAAATGGACGCACATAAATTCAATTATAAAAATTATTGCCTACACTATTATAACAATTTTCTTTTATACAATCATAGTAAACGTTATGCCGCTATACCATGACAAAGATTTTCTTGCAAATTCTGCTTTCTGAAGCGTTCAGAATGGAAATATTCTTAAATCTTGTTAAAAATACAGATTATATTAATAGATTTTCTTTTTTACATTTTAAAAGTGTACTTTAGTAAAATATTTTATAATGTTGCAAAATGTATACATTTTTCTTTCATATAAAGCATAAATCACACTTTTCTGACAATTTTTCATGGTATCTGTATTACTTTTTTATGAGTTATTCACATTGTATAGTCGGGTGCAGTGCTCCATAGGCAGTTGCGTTACTTCTACCTTAAACAAATTAATTAGCTACAAATTAAAGTCAGGTTTTGAGGGGACCTTAACTCCTACTATATTCGCTTTGGTTGTAAATCCGGTATACATTTTTGCTTTATTCTTCCATGAAGAACCACAACATAAAAGTGATCCACTGCATAAAGATGTATTATATTCTTACCGCCCTGGAAGCAAAGTGGGACAGAAAGAGACCCTGACTCAAACATACATAATAGCTCATCGCCTTTACGCGCAAGGCACTAATTTGCAGACTTTCAGTTTCGTGGTAAGTCGTCATTCCTCGACGGAATTTCGTTTGAACAGTTACTTTGGATTCTCATTAATGTCGCTACTCTTCGCACAATTCTGAACGAAAAGTAGGACCTACACAGAATTTACGTTGACGAGCTAAATTCTAGAAAGTCTGATATTACAGAGCGTCAGACACATAGTTGCGTCTAGTGTGATCACGTGTGTCGATTCGCTGCCTTACACATAGTGTCCAAGTCATAGACGAAAGATGACATTGATTTATTTTGGTCTCGTGCACATGTCGCCGAAATTGCCTCAATAATTGCCGTCAGGATAATCTAATTCAATTTCAGTAACGGTATACCGTTCGCTTACTTTTGGATTCACAGGAAATCCTCACCTTATCGAAAAATAAATTATAACATTTTGCGGGACGTGGGTATATAATACTTCATAACAACTTAAGACGTAGTTACACCAAAGGCTGAACTTTTTGATGTGAATAGGTGACTGCAGCTCTACTCAAATACATCCAATTAAATTGTTACCATAGTAAACATGTTGGATTTGTTACAACTCTGTAACTGAATGCAAACGAAAGGAAATCACAATACAATAAACATGTTCCCATAGTTATTTATAATGTCTTCCAACACTTAATAATATTACGAGCAGCAACAATCCACTTCTGAAATTTTTTTACTTATGACCTTGACATTGACCTCCAACTTTGAACTCTGACCTAGTTTTGAAAATTTGACTTACTTTCTATTTTTAGCATGGCATGAACTACTTTCAATTTTTGCACATCCGCCGCCTCACGGCGTGACCTAGATTTCGCACATCCGATGCAACGCACTTCCGGTTCAAAACCCGGCAAGTGAATTTATGTTAATCTCGGAAAAATTTAAAAGATTTTGGACTTCCGGGTGCGATTCCCGGCAAATGCATTGGAGTAAGTGTAGACTTAGAAAATTTTTGACATTTTGAAAATATCGGGTTCAATTATCGGAAAAGGAACTTAAGTAAGTGTTTGGAAATTCCGGGTTCGATTTCCGGGAGGGACACCTAATTATTTTGAAAGGTTTTTGGTAATTCCGGGAAATTGCGCAACCACAAGTGAGAACTTAAAAGAGCGGCTCCATCGACGGGACCTCGCCAACTGCCGGAGCTCGACTGACGTGATGCAGGTTAGGTGATGATGTGCAAATATGCTCTTGCATTACGATAATATTGTGCAAGTATGTTCTTGCGTAACCATAACCATGTGCAGGATAAGTGTGAATAGCGGGTTCGTTTCCAGAACTGGCCAATTTTGAATTTTGATTTCAGATTTTAGGAATACCAGGCAAGGGTAATTTTTGGAAATTCTAATATTAGTTCGACATACGCACGTTTGGTGCACTCGGGTTCGATTCCCAGATGGAGTCTGTGTGAACGTGTTTTATGGAAATACCGGGTTCGATTCCCGGGCGGGATACTTAATTGTTTGAAATCTTTGGAAAGTATTGAGAATGGAGCGGCATAGGTGTTGTTTGGTCGGAGTCTGAAGATGGACTGAGCTGTGATGGGAGAGAGAAGCGGGACACATCCCTCCTGCTCGCTGGTTGCCTCGCGACTGAACTCCGGGAGAGATCTTGTGTGACCTTAAATTGACTCAGTTCGGAAATGTAATAATTTAGCGTTTGAAAAATAACGAATTATAACCGAACCAACTCCAGGAAAAGCAACTAAACAAACAAATACGTCATTTGAATATGTACAATTACCAATTGAACAAGCACCGAAACATTAAATGTATTCCGAGAAACGAATTACCACTGAAATACGATCAATCATAAACACTGAAATACGACATATCACAACAAATTACCACTGAAACATTAAATATAACGAAACAAGGTGAATTTACATTTAAATATATTGCAATGAGAAACTAAATACCACTAAAACAATCATTATAACGCAACGAGACAATTACGAAACACACACACAGAGGCAATTTACCAAATCGAACAGAATGTTCGATACATTAATAAAACTATAGCACAAGTAATAAGACCCGCGATATTAAACACGAATTTAGCGCAGTAAGAGGTTAATTACCAATCGAACATTTATACACCCTAAGTGCACATCAATCTGCCATCACTCCCGATTACAGACTGTACACGTTTTTCCCAAAGCCCCTGTCATTTATTTGAAATGAGTTTAATCGTGTCCTGTATATATATCAGTAACATTAACATAAACGACATTCTGGAACTTTTTAATACTGCTTCCAAACCTAAATAATAACTTTTTAAATAAGTTTCATCCTTATATAGTAGTGCAAACCAATATGGTGGTAAGCCTCCGTTAAATGTTCCTATACTAAGCCCTAGCGCCCTCAAGTGGTTAATTACGCTCAGTCAGCTGGCAGGAGCTGCTGGAGACAGTTGAAGTAGGCGACATGGGGTGTGTCTGCCGCTGGCGCTTGGCGCACCATGCTGTGGCACGTTCCAATATGGCTAGCAGGCGTATATCTATTATTACCAATCTCAGCTAAATCGCGAGTAGACAGTCATATGGAGTTGGCATGTATTTAACTCTCTCATTGTGTATTCCTAGTAATTGAACAATTGCTAATCATGCAAGTACGTACTTAGATATTGTGCAATTAATCATTGTAAAATAAAAAAAAATATTGCTTATATCTAATTATTGATTAAACAATTACTTATTACACATATTTACCCTCGTCGAGTCTCAAACCAATCACCTCGCCCTCTCTCTTCGCTCCCAACCTCGTCAGTTGTGGTTCGGCAGCCGAAGGGTGAACATGTGTAATAACAATATAATTACACAATTACATGTAATTGCCCTCGACGGGTCTCGAACCAAGTACTAGCCACCATTTCGGTCACTACAGCTCCCAATCTGGCCGCACTTCATCCGATGACAGCCCGGCAAACAGGGTCTTCAGAGTTCCAGTGATACACAAGTCCACAAATATCACTAGGGCGGTTTGTCGGCCAAAAGGGTACCCCCTCAACCAACAGCCAATCACAGCACACCTACAAGGGGGGTGAGGGAGGGGTAGGGGAGAGGGCACCCATCATACTACACCTACAAGGGGCAAGGTATTGGGGGGGGGGGGATCACACCCTCAAGAAATTTATGAAATGGCACTTAGGTCGTTTTAGAATTCAGTTGGGCCAAAACTCACACGTTGTCACTACTACAGAGCACTTTTAAATTTAACATTTGAAATATATCACTGCCTCTACCAGCATATATTTTATTGAGCAGAATTATTGGCATGCGTCCAGTTGTGTTGGTAACAACAGAGGGAAAATACATAGTTCAATATTTTAACGTTGAAATAATTTGTGTACACTGAAATTATTTATTTTGCTTTCTGTTTTTTTAATGCACACAAGTGTAAGATTAACCAAATTAACTAAATTTCAAAATTATTTACTTTTCTAATAATTTTACATTTTAACACGACCGCCGCATGAATAAAGTAATCAGGCCCATTGCATTTTACATGCGATGGAAGAATAAACATTATGCATACGAGTATATCTCAAGCACGGCTTTAAGAAACACACAGTTTTCCGTGAACATCTTATAGTAGCATGTTGTTACGGCACACCACTCAAGAGTTTTCCGGTGTGTGCGACTCAGTAGGTCCGGTACACTGCCAGCTCATATAGTTTCCTCTGGCTTGCACGCCCGCATATGGCAGTGCCAACGTCGCGACCGCAAACCGCGGGCTGGAGTGGGGAAGCGTGGAGGGGAAATTTGCACTCCAGTGGCCGGTGCCCGCATAACTCCCCTCCATCCACTTACAATTTATCTCTCCAAAAAGGGTGGTAAACGCACACCAGTAATATATTTCCAACCTCTTCCCAACAGTTTGTGCATTAACCAACACAACAATCCTTAACTAATAATTATCTTCTCATAATTCTTATTATGTCCACTAACAGATCGCTAATGCCCCCTCGAAACACAAGTTTGAATCCTGAGTGAGTTATTAGATATAGTTCATGGTCAATACAACACTTAAACAGTCCACTGGTAGCTTCTTGGTGTAAAGCGAAAACCTTTGGGGTAAACATTTTAAAAGGAAAATATATATATATATATTCGTTATGCCCATTTGGCAGAAAATGGTATTTAATATTTTCGTGTTGGGTAAGTGGTACATCAGATTCCCAAGTACTTCAACACACCATACCACTGTTGCAGGTATCACAAAAACTTTTTCCGTTCACTGAAGGCTATTCACGGTAGTGACCACTTTTGAAATCAACCTTTGAAAAATGTCACTGTCCTTGCTTCCGTGTACTTTAACAAGCACGCTGATTGTCATGCACCCATTATAATTGGCAGTGACGGAGGGATAGAAGTTTTATCTCTTGACGTTGAAGAGGAATTGTTAGATAAACCTTTAGGAATACCGAAATTATATCTTTTGTTGCTCCGAATATATTGTCTATAATAAAATTTCAATTACACCACTTGATTGCCAAAGGATCATAGAATACAATACGTAGAGTAAGGACTGCGAAGCATCGCGCGCGGCCGGGTAGGGGGGATGGGGGGGAGGATGCAGCAATTTTGAGTTTTTTTCGCCAAGTCTCATAATTTTTGCGTAATATAACTTTTGACTAGGAGAAATTACGCCACTCGTTTGAGTTAAAATCGACAGCTCTCGTCAAAATCAATCGATTGAGTGTATAAAAACATTTGTGTAGCGTGGTTATGGTGAAATTGTGTGCGTTTAGTGTAAAAAAAATTAAGAAAACTTAACACAATTTTTTCCTATACTCGTCAAAAATCAAAGTCGAAATACAGAAACCGTATACGGTTGGAAAGTGCATCTCAAAAGCACTCCAGTGTCGGGGACGTAAAATAAACATCAAGGCGTCCGAGCGCGTCAACGTAGACGTATTGGCGTAAAACAAACGGCGGTGTCTCCAACACAGCCAAATCCGATTTTTTATGCAGATAAATATAATAATCAGCAAATTTGTGATATATTTACTTTTGTAATAACTAGGCTATATAGTTTCACTGGACCGACACCATACTGAAAAAGTGATCAGGCCTATGCCAATGTTACTTTCAAATATGGCGGAATAATGCACGACGTGCATAAAAGTGAAACGTAAGCAGATCCTTCAAATGAGTTCAGTTTACCGCGAATAAATAGCCTATAAAACTGCACCACACGGTGTCAAAATGAACTGCCAATTATAGAGCGGGAATTATGAGGAACTTGCATATATGCTACCTACAGTGGGTTACTGACGTCGCCTTTTCCACACAATCAACGTATTCCCAGTTTCAAAAACCGACACGTGTACCTCTTCCGCACCTTAATAGCGTGCATTTTGAACGATAATCGAATTTCTCCACGCAAGAGTAACGTTTCCCAGAGCTGTGACATTTCGTCGTCAGAAGCAGAGGAATCCAATAAAATTTTCACATATGGCACCACATTCCACAAGTAGCTTTTGGAATATTTTAGCACATTCGCCCCGCTGCAGGATAGCAGCTGTGTTATCCGAGTAAGAACATTTCTCAATAGCAAAACCTTTACTTTTATTTATTTTGTGTCACGCAATTTATTGCTTTAATTTTTTTTACAGTCGTGTCACTACATTCACAGTTAAAATACTGCTGTGTTTATGCTGTATTTCTTATATAAAGACATCGATGATCAACATACGCAAATTTGTCAACAGAGATGGCAGTATATTTCTGAGCTATGGTTTATTGTGATTACAAATGCATACATTCGATATTTACTATCATCATTGCATTGACTTATTTTGCTCTACAACGGAAGTTCCCATAATATAGTAATTACAATTATGTCATTATTTACAATAATGAACTAAGAAATAAGCATTAAACGGATGAATTTTTCGGCTACAGAAAGTTGACCGTTGAATTAATGTTAATCAGCCTCTAAAAATAGCATTCCATTATGAAATTGTTTGTACGGAGACACAGGATGACATGAATGTAGCTATGCTGGCAACTGCACTGGTTGGGAATGGAAAATGTACACTCGGGCGCAATGGTGCCACATAAATGAAGGCTTTGTTAAAGAATTATACAGATCGTACACTGTATATGATAACGACCACAGGGTTGTAAACTTACGGACAGAAGGTACAGAGTGTCTTAAACAACAATGTCCGTATCTTGTGTAGCCTCTTTAGCGACGATGCAGTCCTGCAGTCGTCACAGTATTTCGACGAGAAGTGGCGCACATTGACGGATCTCACGCAGACCATGGTATTTACCCGTCTACCTCATCGCTGGAAAAGAACCCTGGACAACCTCGGAGACCACTTTGAAGGATGCTAAACAGCTTGTATACGTATGATACGTACCCGTTCACATGAGTTTGTACGAGGATGTGCCAATTAAACGGTTATTTCGAGCAGCCATGTTTGTATTTGTTCCTTGCTGGATATGCCTTCATCCATGCCCCATGTGGTCTCACCTTTAAAATGTGCTTTTCGTACACTTTCACCTGTTCATTGCAAATTTCCTGCGTTGGGTTATTTTCGGGAGATAAACAATAATTGCCATTACTTCCGAATCAGCCCTAGTATTTCATCGCATATTTTATAAAACCCATAACCAGTTTCAATCTGTTTTCTCTCGGTTTATTTCTGTAACACTAACAGTAGTTGTCAGAGTTCTTCGATAAATAACATTCCAAACAAATGAATTAATTTTCGTTGAAGGTATCGCAAATATTCCCTGAGTCATACTCATATAGCATATTGAATGGAGTTACCAGAAATTGTGACTGACAACTATTTAGCGTTTCATCGTCGGCATCGCAAACGTTCTATCATTAACCAACATAAGACTGTGCCATTTCAACGGCGTAACATCTGACAAAATTCTATTCTTGGAAAATTTGAATTTTAGCTGTTGTACCACTCCCATAAATCAGGCAAAATTTTCGTATTGTACTTATTGTATTTTAATAGTGATATAGCAGGTTTGATTTTACAAGGAACACTTATGATTATAGCCTTGCATTTGTAGTTATGAATAAATTTTGAGATGTTAAACTGTTGAAGCAGAACGGTTAGTTATATTGTTTAAGTGAAAAAATAATTGAAGACATACAAAAAATTATTTTGCGAATATGCAGACGTTTGTCATCATCAGAAGAATACGTTATTTCCAGGCATGAACCTTGTCGGAGGAGCGTTTCCTTGGAGGATAAAACAAATGTCTGTATCGGCGTAAAATAAAGAGTTTGTGACCCACAGCGCCTCGAAAGATGTGACACTGGGATTGCGCCATTGCAGGCCATTCTTCATTCTGACCGCGGAGGCAGAGGGAACTACATTAATAAACGTCGCGTCGGCTCAACACAGCAGCCTTCCCCTCGTCCGGTAACAACCAGCCTCGACGGAGAAGTGGAAGAATAATTAGTAATTAACGTCGAGCGTTATTGGAATTTATGTTTGCAGTTATTTAACGAATGCGTAATTAAGGCCGCGCCGCAGTGGCGTGAGAGGGTTCGTGGTAAAAAGATGTGCGGCCGGTACGTCTGCATTTGTTGAATTCGTGCGGGAGTTGGGAAGATTGTTATTTTCTGCCTTGCTCCGAGAAGAGTTGCCACTTCGTTATTTTAGAACTTACTGTCGCTTAATCCACCAGGCGCAGCGTTTCGTACACATTATAAAAAAAATAATCGCTTGTGTCCTTAATTATTATTCACCTTATGTCAGTTACAGTTCTTTGCAAACATGTTCCGATCCCAGCCTTGATTGAAGAGTACTTTAATTATTATACACAAAGGAAAAAAAATTGTAAACAAATGCTGATCTGTGTCTAGGAAAAGATATATATGATAGTAGACGTAATTCTTTAAACACAAAATGGATTAAAATATTCGTAAAACTAGACGTGAAATATAGTATGTTTACAATACATTGCTGTACGAATTATATAACATGTATATGTACCCCCATGCTTATTACAAACATGATGTCTAGAGTACTTGCTTGTTACGACATATTAGTTTCATTTTTACACCACAAATTGTAAAATTTTAACAATTTTCTTGCTTCGCTTTAAAAAAAAAATCTTAGTGATATTTATTCAATACGATTCTTTTTACTGTTTCCAGTTTTGTTCTACAAGCGATTTTTTTAAAATAAATGCTACATATTTGCTATAGGGGTTTCATATAGAGAAATTGCAAATAAAATTTTTTGTGAATCCTGACGTGAAATTTTTGTTTCATCATTAATTTCTTGGTTTGTTTATATTTTCCCGCCGTCACTTTTAAAGCCCCAAATAATTATTTTAATGTTTATTAACGTATGTTTAGTTGTATTTACACCGCCCATCAATTTGAAATGATTCTAAGAAATTATTTAATTCCCAGCAAAAATCTTAGATAGTTAATTTTTTTTTTTTTTTTGTGTTTTAAACTTATTTTTATAATTTTTTAATTGTAAATAACTCCTCTTCAGAGCTATTTTTGGGTTAACTTTTTAGTGTGTTTTCCGCATGTAAGTTTTTTCTGGTTTTACCGGTAGTTTTTTTTTTTTTTTTTTTTTTTTCATGGATATTCCCGGAAATCGAGGTTATAATGGGACTTTTTGAACATGGCGAACGCTATTTTACCGCTTGCTTGTTAACTTGTTTTGGATACCCAGAGCAATTGTAATTGTAGTTAGTCAGCCATAGTCCCGGAAGTTAAGTTTAATCGGCTGAGTCGAGCCACGTACAGAAGAGGGCTCAGGCTCATAGAATTTTATTTATATTAGTGGTTTCCTGTTAGTTTCTGGATGAAGCGCCGCTTAGCGCCAGGCGCCATGGAAGATGTCAACGCCTACCAATAAGTAAGGTGATGCGATGCTACTGAGTTTTCTTGGCCGGAGGGGCATTTGTAACTGATTGTTTTGAATTTTTGAGCAGTTCCCTATATTTACTACTGGACTAAGCAACATTTTTAGACATTTTAATTCAATGTTTGGGCTCTTCAGTGCTCCAAGGCACTGCCGAATGCAGATAGGCCTAATGCTGGAGCAATTTCAATGCAAACCCTGAGAAACTATGCTAATGGAAGTAAAATTAAAATTTCCCGATTCTGACTTCAATATTTTGATAAGAGAAGACCTGTTTTTCAAAATTTTGTTTTATTTCTGAAGCAATTTTCGAACATCATTAAAGTACAGTTTTCAGTTACGTGAGCTATACATTTCCCTCGTTCATTGGTTTTAACAGGTATTTAATTTTTCATTTAAAATTTGGCGCAGGGTTTTTTATTTTATTAAGTTTTTTCTTTTTATTTGGAATATAATGTTGTAAGGATGGTGATATTTCGAAATAATCAGACTCCTGTGGCAGCTACGCTAACTTTAATAGTATTAACATCAAACTAAAAATTTATTTCAAATTTCAGGCAATAGGTTTCCAGTGTTTTAATTTTCTTTAACAACAAATATTCAGCATAATCATTTTCAATAAATAATTAAAGTAAAGTCAATGTAATTATTATTTAATAGTGTAGCTAGTCACTTTTCCCATCATACTTACTCTACTGATTGATTTGACAAATGGTAAATTATTTTAAGCGTTTTGTTGGGAACATGGCGTGCTCTGTTCTCACAGCTAGCGGATAGATGAAACACTTTGCAATACAGCACGAGTTGGTAAGAAAATGGTAAATTAAGTTTCTCTCTCAGGTTTGAACACGAACCAGTAGCATGTAAAAATCCTATTTACTTATTTCACAACACATTATATGCATTTTATTTCACAGTATTCCATGCAACTCTTCCATTCCCATACACCGTATGTGCTTGTAATTACAAATACATATATTGTTTGATTTTTTTCTGTGTGCCCGTGTTATTTATTTCGTTTATGTAACCTTTCCTTTATCTCCAGTAGCCTCAAAAATACTACATTTATGGCATAGGACTTTTTCGAAGAATTTAATTTATTTCAAAAGAAATTCTGGATATATTGTACGATCTGTAGAATACACTAACAAGTTCTCAATTCTATACCAATAACTTAAATAGTGCACGTGTACACGAGAACTGGTAATAAACTACTAGTACGTCCCTGATAATTTAGTCATTGTAATTTCCAGACAATGCTATTGTACACAGCTGTATCGTTTAAAGTTCATTTACATCGTCGCGATATAAACATTTAACACACTGAGGTACTGTTTCAGTATATTTTTCCAATGCTACTACTACGGCCATGTTTTGAAGCCTCTAGATGTATTTACTGTTTGTATTCTCTGTTTTAGGATGTTAGACCCAAATCCGTCAACGCACATCGTGACGGTGCTGAAACACCGTACATCATATTTAATTATTCTACGCAGAAAATTATACGTCGTACATGGGATTATCGACAATGGAGCTGAGGCTTACATAGTGGATAACCCGTCTGACGTTGCCAGCGTGGACCTTGCAGCCCGACACGGATGCGTGGTTTCGCAGGCAAGCGAAGACCGAAGGTGCGGCTCCAGGCTGCCCCATCTCCTTATCCAGCCGATGCACCCCTCCTTCTAACGTGTATGGCGGGCGTCTAGCAACCGTCTGACGCTACGATTCACGTCATCAAGATTTTAATTTACTGGACTTGAACCACTTCGAAAACAATCTCGGATGTTCCTCAACACTGGTCAGCGTATTTTTTTGGGCAATAAAGGGGTTGTATTTCTTCAGATTGATGAAAGAGGATCAAACACGCCATGGCAGACATAGGAGTAGCAGCAGCAGCCCCAGCAATGGCCCCATCCCAGGACGCCATGGCAGCTAAGGAATCGCCAGTGTTCCCGCCCAAGTCTCCTCTCGAGCAATACTGGAACGACGAAGAGATCAGCACAACACTGGAGATATTCATACCAACAAGCTACTGCTACACTCCAGTGCTCTACTGGCTTCAAAATGAAGCTGAAAAGTTCTCCATAAGCAAGCCATCAAGAGATGCAGTGACCGCATCACAGAAACTCTAGCACCGCTCGTTCCTGGAAGAGGCCTAACGAAAGTCTTCTGGAGCACCACAGATATTACTACGTGCTTCAGTGTGCTCACAGCAAAGAATACCGGCAACAGAAAAGAAGAGACAGCCATTGAAGACGTCCTGTCAGCAAAGGCAGGACGAACAAGAGAAGCTGGCATTCATGGCTGTTCACATGGTAAGTACTCGGCGCCTACGTCTACCAACACAGGGATAAAATCCACTAGATACCGGACCTCTGGGCTGACCCATCCTCCGAGCGAGTGAGCAGCCCGCCTACAGATATAGTGGAAACCCAGACCACCTTCCCAGAGCCACCACAGCACACGGAAACGACACAGCAGCCGGCGTCAGCCTCGGAGGGAAATAGCGAGGCACCGACTTCCCGGAACATTGCAGTTGTTACCAACTCCACCTGCGAGCCTGCGGCGCCGACACTGCCAGACCACAACATACAGGCTACCGCCAACACCACCAAGGAGGCAGCCGACAATGACAAGAGGGTTAGCCAGCAGCCAGCCAGCGAGCGGAGCCAGAGGCGGCAAGTGAGAGCCCACGAGAAGAGAGAGCCCTGGCACTTTGTGGTATTGAACGGTAGTGCCACAGATGCCAGGGTCTCCGAGACAGCTATCACCGCCGCACTGACCACCGCTGGCAACACCATGGAGTACTGCTAGTTCATACGTAGCCAGGCCACGGGGCGCAGGACCAACTTGTTCCGGGTAGCCTTCAGCCAGGAAGAGAAGGCTTCTCTCCTGCTGGAACAGGGCTTGTTTGTTCAGGGCGTGCTCCTCGTGGCCGAGAAGAGCCACCCCAGGATGGATTCCCGGAGGGAACAACAGGGCCAGAAGAAGATCTTCTGGCAGACAACACACAGGGCGAGGCAGTGCTGGAGCTGGTCTCGTTACTAGTTGCAGCACTGCACCGCCTACATAGGTACACGAGTCAGTCTCAGACCGAGGAACACAGGTTTATTTCGCACTGTTCAAAACAAAACGCAACATATAACATGAAACAAAATTCTCTGTACATTAAGGATGGTAAAACAACTCGAGATGTCCATGAATATGCATGTTTCCAGTCGTACCAACCAACTTTCGATACAACCAAATCTGATCGTCAAGCTCAAACTGCATTTTCTTACGAGAAGACACCGAATAGCTACCGAAGACACTAATGAAGCAGTCTTGTTCAGCTTCCCTTTATGAACTGGAAAAGTTTTCTAACATCTTATATCGCGTGTATTGATGTCACTAATTTCCTTAAGAGCAGGATACTTTTCATGCTACGGCTTTCTGAAGAAACACATTTCCAACAAACCACTACCTGCCTTAACAGTAATTCCTTGAAGACCAAAACGATACGAAAATGACAACAAAATATAACTTTCTTCTACATCAACAATTTTAACAGTCTAAGACCTGTCCCAAGGTTTTGGGAGATAGACACACATTAAAACATACCGAGAACACAATAAACACATTTTAGTTACACAAAACTAAGAAATTCAACATACAACACACCCCGACCGCAGTGTTTACAGGCCTCCCGGGCTGGCCGAATTTTCCTGTCGGTCCGGGACAAGTTTGACGAAAACTACTGCGGTCTGGGAAAAACACACCACACGGCCCACACACTTCGAACTGCCAGGAGGGTCTACAATACAGACAACACACTACACACACCCCAGAATAGCAACAGACAGATGCACGACACTACCAGATGCACACAACATCTATAGGCTGTTCACTGACAAATTAGCACTTTTGAAAGCCCTGCTTAAGATCTACTTGTATACATGTAGTGTATTCCTCCGCCTTATGTAAAATTAATATTGCCATGGGCTTCATCACTTTATTCATGAGTCGGTCAAATGAAACTGTGAAATTATTAAGAAGGCTAATACTCTATAAAACTTTACATTAATACACTTCGATGCATTAAAAAACAGAAAGTGAAAGAATTAAGTTTAAGTAATCACAAATGGTTACCTAACACTTTTTATTTGACGTTAATACATGGAACTACTTTCCATCAATCGTTACCAACTTTACTGGGCGAATGTCACTCAGTGCCCCCATTAAAATATATGCATACAGGGACAGTAACATTTTTCTAAGGTTCATTTCTAAAGTGCTCACTTTATCGTTAACAGCCTTTAAATACATTCACCCGACACTCGTAACTACACACAATCCTGATTAGGCCTGAAAACCACTGTGAATTTGTAAATTGTAAAATGTGGTGCGGTACAGATAACACATACACAAGGCAACCAAGTTGGGCTAGCCACTTTTATTTCGTGAAGTGTAACGTGATGCGCGGCAATTAGTGGAGTAAACACAACATCATAATATTCCATATGTTTGAGTGACCACTTTTTATACTGAAAATATGCCAAACATAACCTAGGCCAACTCAGTGGAGTATCCAGAATTTTAATTTATGGATCACAAGACAGAATATAAAATTATGTAAGTTGACCATACTTGTGGTTCAGTAAGCGGATAGAAGAAATATTACTGTTCCAAAGAAATCTGTTTACGCTCGGCTATGCTCAGTCTAGGACCCAGTAAAATACGTAGAAACTCAGCCATGACAACACCACCTTCGTTACTAGCAAGAAATTATTTGCCATGCCCACAGCTGAGAAACGTAGTGTACAAAACTACACACATACTGAAGCACTTTTTTAATTATTGTCAACTGAAAATGTGTAGAGAAGGGATAGGATGAAACGTGCATACTTAGAAGAAGTGTCAGACGTGTCAGATCCAGCTTAAAACTTATTTATTCAAAAAGATTCAAAAATGTGTAAATTAAAAAATGTCTGTTTGAACTAAGCTGGGAAAAAAACTCAAAATCAAAAATCCCTGAATGGGAATGAGCAAGAAAAAGAGCATTATTCAAAACTAAGTTGCCGTTAGGAAGTGGTCATGGATAACGGTCAAATTCAAAATCCTTACGTGACACTTAAAAAACAGTCTGACTTAATGCACTTGAAGATATCATAGCTCTCTCAACAATAAAATGTCTTGAAAATAAGTTCATAAAAATGTAACTATCTCATTACGGTGAAACACTTGACTTATCTCTGAGGTTAAATTATGGTTAAAGTTTGCTGAAACTAATTTAGGCGCCTTGCCAACATGGCGTCCGTAGAATGTTCTACGCTCATAGCGTAACGTAACAAAGCCCAAGATGTAAAATTTAAAACATGATGAAAAGCATTTGTGTAGTTAAATACCAGGTTGTCGGCATACGCAGGATGGTGTAACATGTAGAAGGAAATGGAGGAAGGGAAAATATGTAGATCTGGGTGCTGTAGTGCTTTACGTGGCGCAACGGCTCATGGACGTTACAGGTCTAGCTAACTACCTATACTCCTAAACAGATGCTCAAAATAAAAATACGCGGAGTGCTAACCTCTATCAAACTCGATGCAAAACACTGTTGCAATCTGTTAGAAACTAGAACACCCTAACTCTAACTAAAATTCCTCCGTTGCGTCCAACTGCAGGACGAGCATCTTAGCCTTACGTCTAGCGTAATTGAAGGTTGCTGGCAGAGAGAGCAAACTTTCAAACGGCCCGCGCGTACTAACCCTATGCTGAGCTCTCCGGCCAATCGGAGTACAGGGTTTGAACCTGTTAGCCAATCGCAAGGCTTCCTGACTAACGATCTAAAAATTACACACTCCAAACGGCCTAAATGCCTATTCTATAGAGTAACGGGTCTCGTAGAAGTTAATCAAAAAAAAATATACAAGAAATTCCCTAAAACATTAACAATGAAGTGAGACCAAAAATAATGCAAAATATTTAGTTATTAATTAAAATACAAACAATAGAAAATCTAGCTATCTCTTTCAATTAAGCATTAATTATTGCCATTCGTACATCTAAGTTTAAATATAATAATCATATGAAAAATATAAATAAAAATAATAGAAATTACGAAAAATAAAACATATGTGAAAAATAGGTAAAAATACAAGTATTATACATAACGGTGTCCAATATGTGAAACAAACATTAATTATTACAAATAGGTGCAGATAGTGAAAATGTTGTGTTACAAAAATTAATGCAATTCATTTCTAGAAACTAATTATTCATTACCAACTCGTTTTTATTAATTTTTACATAGTTTAAACTAGTAAAGTACGACCAGAAACCAAGTAATTCCCACTAACCACAGAATTGACACTAACTTCACACTTTTAGGATAGCTATAGAAAAACCTTGAAGTTATTACTTAAAATTTTACTAACCCAAGTCCTTTCGTGACTTTCACTAACATTTATCTAGTATATTATCAATTATTTAGACATAAATTATAAAGAGAAAATAACAAACACAATAACAACTTATAAAATCCAAAAAAAAAAAATACAAATTATAAAATTACCATTAAATCATTAAAAATTATTTTAATCATTTTTACTAACACCAGATACCAGGTGGGAAAGTTCGCCGCTGCTATACACTGCTCTTAGAGAAACTTTTTTACACCTGATAAACCTCCCCCTCCCCACCCCTTCTCTCACCCCGTATCGAGTGTCGCAGTGCCTTGCGGCCTTTTTCCACGGACGCTTACGGTGTGGGGCTGCAGGGTACTACCCCGCCTGCTCTTGCAACTGCCATGACTGCTGGGAACACTGAATGCCGCGACATAATACTAATTAACAAGTTTTTGTTTAATTCTTTCAAAATTCCTCCAACATTTTAACATTTCCACTTCTCATTTCCGGATTTTTATTTTACCCATGCTCATTCCTTCACTTTCGTCAACTGTCCCCTGGTAGGTGCAGAGGTCTTGTTAGACCTTAGCGCATATACCCGCAAATTCCAAGAGAAGAGTTTTTTAGGGGAGCGGGCCCCCTTAATATTTAGCGTTTAGTGGGTTGTATTTCGTTTTGGGAAGACATGAACGATAGGGATCTCAACAAAATAAGAAATTAACATGGCAGAAGGCATATCCTGCTATGTTTTATAGAGGCTTTATTATGGGCCATTTATAAGGAAAATAGTTTAAGATAACTGTGTTTTATAATCAGTGAATTTTGAAACATTACAATATTTGCTGTAAGATTTTTATGTTCTGTGAGCCCATAATTAATTCAATTTTATATAATTTATTCATTATAAACATTTCCAATCTAAAGTCTTTAAAATTTTTTTTTTGTAATCTCTTATTATACTAGTATGTTTGATATTTGACATTTTATACGAAAAAAGAGAAAAAAAAAAGTACACATTTAAACGAAATAACACAAACTGTCTGTTGATAATTTTTCACAATTTTGGGGGTTAAACATTTGATATTCTAATCTGTTTTAGGGGATGGTTGACTTTTCCGCAATATTTTGCTACTGCGGTATTTATTGTATTTGTACTGTGAAATTGAAACTCTGCTAACTGAAAGTTTTTGGCAAGACTCATTTGTGATCATATTAGTGGTATGGAATGAAAGGGAGTAAACGTCGCTGTCATAGAGTTGTTGGGTTTCCTGCGGGTGCTCCCGCTCTGCGACAATTTACAATTGCAGCAGTTTTAAGATTTTTATTTAATAAATAATTTACCATAGTATTCAATTTAATCATTCAAATCCTACCTTATCATTTGTAATGTGCTTCACTTAATCCAGCCATAGAGATTCTTTCCGAACTCTACTTCCATATTAATGCATTTTATTAATTTTTTATTTGACCATACGCCAGAGTGTAACAGGTTTTCGCTTCAAGTTAATTATTCTTAACTAGTTGTCCACCACCCGTAGTTTAAAAACAAAACACCTCAGTTTTTAGTAAACAGTAAAAAGTGCACAGCCATCGTAAACACAAAACGTTTTGTAAATACTTACTCAAAATTTCCTGCTGCACATACACTTGGTTGTGGATTCGAACGACTTTTTACATGTAAATTATTTCTGAACTCATCCCAACCAGTAGTGTAATATGTACAGACGATATACTTGACAACGCAGTGGAGATATAGAGTTGAGAACCTATTCCTTTACAACGCTCAAAGTGATGAGAAATTACTGATGTAGACTTTTGTTAGTTCTTTGCTGAACGTTCTCTTTTGTCCAATGAAAAAGGAAAACATGCAAACGAGGGTAACAATTCACTCGACGTGGACTTTTTTAACTCCTCTATTTCCAGACACACGCATACACTCTCTCCTTCTCTTCCTCGTTTTCTCTTTCTTTCTCTCACTTACACTTTCACAGCACTCTTATTTGTTTTTTCCTTTACCTCCAAATTTATGTAAAATATTATAGCCCAATCCCACAATCTTGTGTTTCTTGAAATTGTTGGTTTTACGAATCTACAAATCCTCTCGTTGCCATCGTCATGAAGAAACTCCTTCCGGAATTCTGCCTTATTACGAAGAATAACATTGAAATGAGGCTACGACCCGCATATTTATCATCTCCCTTGACGAGGCTAAGTTTAACTGGATGTTATTCCGAGCCTCTTAAATTTGTAATCTGAGCGATTCGAAATCAACCATGCGTATTTCATGCCTTATCCCATGTACACAATGTTCTAGACCCTCTCTAAAGCTGTGTATGCTTAAGTCCTCACACAAACAAATTTACAAGACGCACTACAACCGTCTGAATTTCATTCGCGCTTGACCTGCTTCTTCTTCTTTTACGTACTGTGTATTTTCTCACCAAGCATAACAATCATCTCTACAGTGCGAAAAATGACTACCATACACATGCACCAAACTCGTGACACTGTTATAATAATTAGCCAGAAAATAATTATATGTAAACGAAACAGAAACAAGCCGACAGGAACCGCGATCTGTGGCTAAACATTTAGGCATCAAACATCTAACAAATGGTTGTCAAAATAAGTACTCGCAATTAAGTGCTATAAACTTATCTTATGAAGGCAATCACTATAAAATGAGCACTTTTGAAATCAACCTTAAAAAATAGTCACTGCCCTTACCTGCATATATTTTAACGGCCGCACTGAGCGACATTCTCACAGCACAGTTGTTAACGATGGAGGGAAAGTAGTTCCATGTCTTAAAGTCGAATTAAAAGTGTTAGGTAATTATATGTAACAACTTGAATTATTTATTTTGCATTATGTCTTTTTAACGCATAGAAATTTAAAACTGAGCAGATTTATAAAATATTTATTCTCCTAATAATATCATAGTTTCACTTAACCAAAGCATAAATAAAGTGATGAGGCCCACGGCAATGTTAATTTTACATAATACGGTAGAATACACAACGTGCATACAAGTATATCTTAATCAGGGATTTACAAAATGCTCATTTTATCATGAGCAGCCTATATGGTTATTTAAGTGCTCAGCGAACGTTCAGTGAAATAAAATAATGATTTTTGGACCTTTTAGGAGGATTCCCACTTACCGCTTTTCGTGTCCACTGCTCAAGTTACTTCCAATGTATCGTAAGGTATCACGATGTATCGTAAGGTATCATGATGTATCGTAAGGTATCACCCTCTGGATCAATCCGAGCTGGGCCCAAGCTTCGAGTACTTGTTGCTCGTAATGCGATATATTTCTTATTACGTCCTCAAATGTTCATTTTAAGCACCTATTTAGCCGCTGGAGATGGAAGCAGGGGCGGCCACGGGTGCTTGTGGGGTGACTCACTTAGGTACCTGTGACATAAGTAGGGGTAGTGAAATTTGGCAAAAATATTTAAAGGCAAGTTGTATTTCAAAACACTGTATGATCGTTTCCCTATCTTGGTTGGCTGAATAAAGTTTTGAAATACGTTTACTGTCTGTACACGAATCAAGTGGGAACCGTGCCGATGTTGCTGAATTCTGAGTGGCCCGGTCAATTATGAAAACTCCTTCCGAAGTAGACAGTAACCTATGGAAATATACAAACTGCTGTTATGTGCTTACAGCATTGAAGTCTACCGTCTACTTTTTTTTCGCGAAAAATCACTAGCTCTCGATATAAGTTATAATGCGGGCGTATACCACTTCTCTGATCGTGCATTTATCCGACTGTGCGTTTCTAAGGAACTGTCGTGAATGCATTCCCAATCCTAGCACGGAGCATCTGCCTTCTGACAACGAAGGTGCGTCTCCTCACTGTGATTGGTGTGTGTAAGACGTTCCTCAGCTGCAACACATTCGAGTGGGATTTGAAATGAGGATAAAATCAAATTGTGAAGTCAGCGGATAAATCTGTCTCTCCGCCGTGATGGGGCAATTACAATTCACATTTCGAGGAAGAAAACGTACAGTGATTTCGGAAGGAGCGTGTTAGGTTATACTATTCGGGAACAAGCTGAAAAAAATTGCCGATGTCCTACAATTAGACTTTCCGTAATGTTTGTAGAAATTTCAAATCCGAAATTGAATTGCGCAGAAGATACTTTTTGAAGAGTGTGCTGATATTTCTGAAATTATTTGAGACAAATACAGACAAGATATTCTCCCAACTCTACATTAAGGATGCAAGCCAAATTACCTAGGTATTCAACAAAGATGAACTGGTACAGTTCTTTATGCCCTATCCTCTATAGTATTTTAAAAGTGAAATGTGTCAAGGTGGACAAAATGAAAAGAAAGAATAACAGTTATGGTAATTGCGAACATAGCATGAATTGAAAAACTGAAGTTGTCAGTGATAGGAAATTTTCTAAACCACGTCGTATGTCGAGTGTTAAATCATTGCTAGTTACATAAAAAACGATAAGTTCCATTTTTGAGTATTTAATCCGGAAATTTGACGTTAAATTTAATAGGTAACAGCGAATAGTCCTTTTATCAATCGACAACTGCCAAGACGTCCTAGTCAACAAGCTGAAAGCAGCATAACTTTCCATTTTTCGCCTGTCAATACCGCTTTAAAACTGCATTTCATAGACCAAGGAGTAATAAGACAATTAAAACATTACTACCGAAAACGATCTTGCGCCAGAATCCTCGATGAGACGAAAATGAGTGAGTGTCAATGATATGTACCTCCTCGATGCCATCCGCGTTCTACGGATGACTTGGGGAAGACGTCAAGCCTGAAACAACAGCAAGTTGCTTCAGGAAACCAGGTTCGCAATGTATAACCGCGTAAAGGCTGTTCACAATAAATTGAGCACTTTAGAAATCAACCTTATAAAACAATCACTGCCCCTGACTGCATATATTTTAACGGGCGCACTGAGTGACACGCGCCTAGTAAAGTTGGTAACGATGGACGGAAAGTAGTTAGATATATTAACGTCGAATAAAATGTTATCATAACTTAAATTATTTATTTAGTTTTCTGTTTTTTTAACGCATCGAAATGTAAAAATCAGCAAATTTTAAATTATTTACGTATGATTAAAGTTATGAGGCCTGTAGCAATGTCAATTTTACATAAGGCGAAGGAATACATAATGGCATACAAGCAGATCTTTAGTAGGGCTTTCAAAAGTGCTCATTTTATCGTAAACAGCCTATATACGTCAATAAGCTGATGAAGTTTGTTGTACATCCACGTCAGTGCCTCAAGTGTGGTGTACACTTCAGGACTATTTCAGCAGTAAACAAACTGACACTTCTAGGAGTATCTTAAAGTCACTGTTGTAGAGTGTCCTTCGGATGAAGACATAAATACAATACTGCAACATATCACGAGGCGTTGCAATCCTAGGAAATTGTAAGCCGTTTATTCATGGGCACTCACCAGTGAGTGAATCTGTATTTACGTAATTTTACGTGGTCGAAAACATTTTGTAGGAAGCAATTAAGAGATATATGAAAACTACTGGAATAAAAACTATTTTACCAAAACAAACTTTTAAGACATATTTTGTATTAGTCATGTATAATACATGTTGTATTTTACAAATTACTGTACATTAAGTTTCATAATACCAGTACATACACTACGAGAGTATACTTATTTTTAACAACATTGGCACTCCTCTCCGTATATTTGAATTACGATAAGTGGAATTAATGTTGGTATTCCCTAGCAATTTTTGATATCGAAATTTCACAGTATACTATGTTTCTCCGCATTCATTTGTCGTAAGTAATTTACAGCTATTTTATGTGTTCATTAGCACATATCGGAAGTGATTATCATTATGTTTACATTTACGTGTAAAGTAACTTGCGCGAGGACAGCACACAGCAAAATAATACAAACAGTATTAATCAATATATTTCGTACTATGTACTGTTTACGAGACAGGGGCCTGCATGTTCAGCAGTGAGTAATGATACGCCCTTGTTTTCGTATAAATTATTGTTATAGTCCATTCACCGTTACTTCACAGTTTTCTGAAGCCCTGCTAAAGTTCTACTTTCTGGATATTCCTCCGCCTTACGCAAACAAAGCTTAACCGAGTCTGGCAAATTACACCAAAGGGATGACGCACCTCATTCGTGCGCACTCAGTGTAATAATATTTTACATAAGAACTATTTCTTACCAAGCATTACCAACACACCTATTTTCTCCCTGATTTTATTAATATTCTTTATAAATGAAATATTATAATTTATAGGTAAAGTGTAAGAATAAATTACATTTAACCAAAAAGAATATAGATTTATGTTAACACGAGTATAACGTTGGTAATACGTGGCATATTTAGTTTGCAACCAAACACGTCATACATGGGGTGATTTTCGAAATGTTTGATTGAAAAAGTGTGAAGAAACTGTGAATAGACTATAGATATTAACATAATGAGTTGCTAGTCTTATTGCACTGCTCACATGAAACTTACTTCGGATACGAAGCGCAGCTGATACTGCTAGCGAAAACTAGTTCAGTGCAAAAGACAATTAGCGAGAATTCAGTTGCATGATAGTAATTTTGAGCACTTCCTTCATAATGACACATCACTGCTGGTACACAGGTATGTATCATTTAATGAAACTTGGAAGGCCTGTGACATGGGAAATATCCACAAGGCATATACTCACACAGATATTTTCAGTTATTTTGAATATTCTCTCCAAACCTAGTTTACTTCCCATTTGATCATAAAATACCTCTAAATAACAGGGCAGGGATTCGAAATAAACCTAAACCATTATGCTTCGTGCAGTGTAAAATTCTGCGAAATTTCATTCCGATTGACAATGTTATGCTGCAGTAAATAACGCGGGATATAAATGTTTGGTTTTAACACCTTTTAACTATAATGCACAATACAGATATCTGTTCATAAATTTTGCTCACAGTCTTTTGTCCATTATAAAAACACTGTATTTGCCAACAAGCTCAATTATGCCACAAGCAGAAATGCTGATTAACTTACAATTATATTAAAATTAAGACTCAGGGCAAATAATACATTACAATTTTCTGCAAAAATCTACTCCGTTATTAACACCATTATATTTATAATATTATGTTATAATAATGTATTACACATTGCTGGTCCACACATTACTGGAGCTATGAACTAACAATGTAAACTGTCTCTTTGTCAGTTTTATGATTAAATCGGGTAGTGGTTTTTTTTTTTGTAATTAAGGTAAGGTCATTCAGTTCATATTACAATTCACCTCCAACAGCGATTGTTTTTTTTTTTTTTTTTTGTTTAATTTACAACGCCGGCAAGAATGAGCTTTTAAATTAATGCTGTGCAGTTTCCCGGTTCGTGAAGCGGAATTTACTCAAACGTCATGAAAATGAATCAGTGGAGGTTTAGTTGGAATAAAATTCTGAATGTATACTTCATTAGCATTTATTTAAAAGACAGTTACATGCAGCAGGCAAATATTTAGATTCCTTTCGATATTAATGTGTCCCTGAGGCGTTATAAATATTTGAACTCTGCTCGTGACTTTATTATGTATTTTAATATTATCCTTTGTATATTCAATAAAGTTACGGCGTGTGTAAGTAATCCATATATAGTGACTGTATTATATATTATTCGACAGTATTTGGTATTTCCTTTACTAAAAATGTTTTATCTCTATTTATTAGCTGGTTAACTGAAATCACGTCTTATTGACCCACGAAATCCAAACTAAGTTAATAAAGTTAAATTGTATTTCCTGTGTCTTCTACCAATTGAAGACTTTCGTGATTTATCTGTCTATACCTCCCCTACAATCAACTTAGCAACATTCTCAGTGAAGATACGCCTGTCATCTCTTTTTTCCGGCCCAATAATCAATATTCAAGAGTGTTGTTTTAATTCCTATTTCAGGTGGTGAAATGACTATTTAGATCTGGCACACTATCGACTTAAGCTAATAACAACTAAGCACCCACAGCTATGCGTCCTAAATTGTTCGCCTACCACAGTTCTGTATAAAATAAGGAAAGTAATGTGAGGGTAGTATAATTTTCAGAAACCATATTTACGTCTTTTGGCTATTTCTTTAGTAAAAATTCTTTAGTCGTAATGATTTAAAATTTTCGTGATAACATGATCTATTTCTATAAGATACGTGGTTTTTACTGACATATTGTAATACAGTAATGTTCTCTTTATCCCCATTAAATTTAAGCCTTACACACGGGCCATGAGGCAATGGAATCAAATACCATGCGAGTTATAGATGAGTGTGTCGATTTTAGCTGTAGTTTCAAATTATGTTCGTACTAAAGCCGTTCCTCGAAAAAAAAAAACAGCGGAAGAGAAGAAAAAAAAAAGTATCTATGCCCCTGTTTATGCGCTGAACGAGAAACTAGAGGAAAATTTTTCACATTAACGATGACTGAATATATTACAAAATTTTTCCCCTATCCAGATTGTGCGTTGTTATCCAGCCTATATATTATTTTGGCATTCCATTTGTATTTATCATAACTTCATTTGTTCTTTTCCCTTACTACAACTAATGCAACCATGGTCACTTTGGTTAACCCCCTAAAAATTGAGGTGTCTCTTTTAAGCATTTAGCGCATAAAATAAATATACTTAGTTGGCTGTTAACATCGCATGGCAATGCACGGAATAGCTGATGGCAATGGGACCTTCTGAATGCTGCGGGCTTCAAACCACTAGACACGGTGTTCATAAACTGAGTCATCCTGGAGGCTGAGCGTGAGCCATCATCACATGGACGTGACAACTTGACGAGCCCGGCTGAAGACGACTCTATAGCCAACTCGACTATGAATCGGCCCATAGAGAAAGCACATCAGTCACAAAATTTACGAAATCAAGTTAATAGCAGGTAAAATTATGTTTATGGCAGATACAGCTTTCTATGTTGAAATGGCTTCATTCCCATTAAAATTAAATGTTTACAGTCCTGCTTAAACCAGGGTGCTCTGTTGAAAAGCCGTCAGTTCTGGTCTAGTGTCATTTCTCCATGGAATATGACTGTTTGTGTTTTCTGATAACATGATTAAATAATTACAATTACATATTAAGCATTGCTTCTGTTAACTTTAGGCACATGTTTAATTTCTGTTTTCTGGAAATATTAAAGATACACAATAATCACTTTTTTATTGTTTTGTCATTTTTTTACAGATATCTTTTACTGCACCATTACACCTAAGGGGTGACGTACCTCATTCGTGCGTTCTCAGTGTAATACTATTTTACATAAGAACTATTTCTTACCAAGTATTACCAACACATATTTTCTCATAATGTAAGAAAAAGTTACATTTAACAAAAAATAATGTAGATATCTTAACACGAGTATAACGTTGCTGATACGTGGCATATTTAGTTTATAACCAAACACGTAATACATAGGGTGATTTTTCAGATGTTTGATTAAAAAAGTGTGAAGAAACTGAATAGTCTATATATATTAACGCAACGTGTTGCTAGTCTTATTGTGCTGCTCACATGAAACTTAGTGGACATTTGTATGAGCAATCCCTCTGTCTCGTGCTGTCCACATTCCACATTTATTGTGTGTTCTCAGTAAACTAAAACTTCTACTAAGGACTGCCACCAAGGCGAACCAGGTTCAATACCCGACCGGGTCACCGGATTTTCGCAAGTGGGAATCGTGCCGGACGATGACTTTGGTCGGCGGGTTTTCTCTGGAATCTCCAGATTCCCTCTCCCCTTCATTCCAGCGCCACTCCATATTCACTTCACAATCGCCCTCATCGGCTCTCAAGACCTCGCTGTCAAGAGCCGCGCAAATCCATTCACTCACTCACTTTGCTAGACGTGTAGGCAGAAACACAGTTCAATGTTGGGACACGGAGATTGGTTGTGCGCAGTCAACGAGAGCGGTCTATCTCATCTTTAGTCTATGACCAACAGTTGCCAATCGTTGAACGACTGCAGTGGTAGCAGTTGTTCTGTGGGAACTCTTAACAGTGTACACCAACGAAAACAAATCGGCGAAGGCTGCTCAGCGGTTATTGCTGTAGTTGCCGTGTATTAAAACAACTACAAATTTGGAGTACGGAACTAAGTTCGCGATCACTTGGGACGCCAAACTGCTTAGCTTCGAACATGTTCAGTACGGTACACGGTCACTCTGGCCTCGAACCTGTTCCGATCGTATAGTTCACTCACGCTTTCTTCGGCCTTTTGGAATCGAATCTTTGAAAAATCACCGTGGGCGTAATATGTCAACCTGTTTTTTCCAATAACTTGTATTCCACAAATATTTAACTCTGTGATTAACTTTAGAGTACTGCATTATTGAATAAATGAAACTTTACTGTAGTATCTTATATAACTTGAGATGTTTATTTCGTATTATATATGATTTAACAACAGCGAGACCAGCGACGTGTTGGCAATGACCGGTAAGAAATAGTTCACAGTTACAATATTTTATTAACCTCGTTTTTATGTATACTATTTCTAAGTTAAACGTTGCCAATTAATACATTTGTATTGTTAGGTAGCACTGACAGAAACACATTTCATTGCTGCAGTTAAAAATATCCGCTCGAATTCCCGTTCGTAGACTGGTGTTTTTTTCGTCCGGAATAAAGGTTCAATACGCGAAGCAGGGCGTATCGCTCTCTCTCTTTCTCTCTCTCTCTCTCTCTCTTCTATTTCTCTCTTTTCTCTCTCTGTCGGGAAGATTGTACCACCTGTGTACCAGGATAAGCTTACATTTTATTTTTTATTTCAGCATATTTCATACTAATTACAGCAACAATATTGATATTTGAGATTGCAATTTACAACTGAAACGAGATTTTATTGTTTAAATACGTATTATATGTTATTTAGATGCAACGACATATTTTAGATGCGATGGCACAACACAACTCGTTGCGCGCTTACAAATCCAGAATGTTGGCAGACGTGGTGTGGAAAGGAGAATATAGAATTTGATCAACTTTCCTCTAGCCTGTGTCCTAGCCACACGCTTGTCTTAATATGGCGGGCGACTATACCCGTTTTTTGTAGTGCCTAACGATTGGCAGTGGTGTGGTGACATGTCAATGACACGGCGTGTTTGTGAACGAAGTGTCAAGTTCGTACTCGTGTTTTTGAAACATCCTAGGGAAGTTACAATGTTGTGATAAATATATGTTTCCATGGCAGGGATAATTAATATACTGTAACGAGTGTTGTGATCGCCGCGTGTGCAAGGGCGTAGCAGCCATTTCCGTCTATGTTGGCTGTGTTGTAATCGTTGCGCAGCCCAGATGTGAGTGGATTTCAAATATGCGCAAAGTTTATACGTTTTAACCATGAACTGATGTTATGACGAAATTAATTATTTATATTCACGTCTGTTTATCACAACGTTGTACCTTCGCGCTACGTGTTTGAAACACAGTTGTGTAACGAGCTTACGTTTCTGTGATTTGAATGTCTGCTACAATCACAAAAAAAAAAATACTAAGCCCAACCAGATAAATTTAAATAAATAATTTAATAAGCCTACAAACCAGTTAAGTGCCAATGCATGTAAATATTAGCGGAATAAATTTTACGGTAGGCCTATGTGTTTGCATGTTCACCACTATCTTTTACATTTGTCAATGCTACTTACAATAAATACGCGACACGAGTTGCGTGCTTGAATTTACTGTGTCGTTTCGTTGGACTGGTTGTCCCTTCGTTTTAATTTTTATACCAAACATATATTAATAACAACATGTTAAATACTACTGTTGTCTCCACTACAGTTGTAACAAACACCGTCGTGGCTAAATATTAATGTGTATTATGTGTAACGTGCTACACCGTGTGTTACAAATAGTTATAAAGCCGACCTAAATATTGTTATAGGCCTAAATTGTGAGAATTCGTAGGAAATATGACAGCCTTCTTTGAAAAGCTGTAAACAGCAACCAACGCATTTGACAGTTATAAAATTAGAAGTCGCATGGCAGTGTTTATGTTTACGTGTAGCGGAAGAATACGTAATCAGTAACCAAAAGTAAAAATATGGCAGGGCTTCAGAAAAGGCCGAAGTTATCGTGAATCAACTATAGTCACTTCATTAACTTAAACCGTTCATTCCCGAAATAGTTTACGAACTCAAGTGGTGCAATAGTTAAATTTTTTTAATGGGCGCTGTACTTGTGTCGAGCGGGCTTCTCATAACCAATGAACAACGTAATATGTATTATCTGTTTCCAAGAATAACCAATCGCAAATTTTACATCGCATTAAACAATTGACAAAATTATTGAAGATGTAAACCTAGTTTCTAATATATTTACGTATACCTGTTTTCGAATTTCTATATCGCCGGTTGATGTATGCGATTTAGCTGCTGTATTAGTAATCGGTTATCTCTTCGCGTCAAAAATATTTTAAAAATGCAAAATAAAACTCAGGTGGATAGTAAATTGAGTAGGTACTTTGATTAATAATTTTATTCCACAATCTACTTTTTCTAAAGAAAGTTACATATAAGAAGGATAATGAGAAAAAATTGAAATTGTTTACTTTGAAATATATATATATATATATATATATATATATATATATATATACGGTAATCCAGCTACCAAGACACGTGTAAGAATTACTAAGCAAGACAGATGTTAAAATGTAATGAATGACATTGTCGTTTTTTACCTATAACAGCTTACATACCTACTGCCAGCGCAGCAGGGTTTGATACCATCGCAAAGTTAATACACTTGATCCTCGGCAGGGACCGTTATGCACAGCTTAGGCCTAAATGGCTAATTTTCCTTCCCTTTGAAGAGGGGAGAATTGGTTGACGGCTCTCAAAGGTGTGCGACGCGCCTTTGATGTCGCCATCTGTGATAGCATGTTTAGGGCGGAGCATCCGCGTCCCAGGGGAGACACATAAAGCTCAGGCACCGACGTTTTTTTGCTCTTGGCGGGAGAGAAGCAAACACTCGTAGTACCAGGAATTTCCGCGTCCCCTCCACTCAAAGTCGCGTGCTTGTTGGCAAGTTGATGTACTCAACTTATTCTCTTTGTCTGCGTCTCAGGAGGGCTGAGAAATTTACCTCTGGGTGGCTTCGAGCTGATAGCGCAGAGCGTCTACAAAGTTTATTTCAAATATTGGCACTGGTATTACCATTTAACTGTGTGATTTATAATACGCGATTTATAGTATATATAATCTGACATCATCTTCTATGGAAATAATATGTTAGTCCTACGTAAGTTCTATAAAATTTCAACTCTTTTATGGTGAGCATAAAACTCGTTATTGATTACAAAATATGTGCCTATTTTTAATCTCTAACTATATTTAGCCACTGCAATATAACGTTATGTATGTTCAGTACGAAAATGTGTTATTATCAGTTCCCACGTCATTCTTTAGTACTCCGATTACATATTTTTCATTTCTAGTCTGATCGTGATAATAAAATACATTATTTAGCACGAAAAATGGTCAACGATTATGATTTCAATCCACATTTTCCATGATCGAGACCACACGTTTTAGCGGCATACGCTCGCGCATACAACACGTCCATCATCTTGAATCCTGCTGAGTTTCAACTATTTACATTCCGAGTCTCCATGTATGCGAATAAAAAAACCATTTGTAATTTTTGGGCTGAATGATGCTTCATGGGAATTTTTGTATTCATCATGTCAACACTCCAGTTTTTGATTAATGCAACTTAAATGTAAATTAGTACGCCCATCTGTTAGCTTACCATAAAGAAAAATAGTTGATAAAACATGTTTTCTCGGGGATCTCCCGTTTCCCCCGCGCCCTCACATTCCGGTGCTGCTCCATCACTCGCATTACCCTCATCTGCTCTCAAGACCGCGATGTGAAAAGTCGCCCACATATCTCCGCTTTACTCCTGCCGCCTCCCACCTGCATACTAGAGTGCCGCGTGTCTTTCTCTTGAAAAGGAAATATATGAAGACTAGTGTAAATTCCTCGGGCCCCATGGGCAGGCGCAGACGATTACGAAGCCACCTTGTGTCGCCTCAGAGCATCGATTCTCCCATACTGTACTTTATATAGGCTGTTAACGATAAACTGAGCACTTTTGAAAGCCCGATTAAGATATACTTTATGCACATTTTATACTGTTTAACATTGCCGTGGTCCCGACCACATTATTGATAAGTTGACCGCGTGAGACTGGGAAATTATTATAAATGTAAATACTTGTAATAATTGTAGTTTTACGATACTATGGGATGTTCATGGTAAATTGAGCACTTTTAAAGCCTTAGTTACTTTTTTATTTCAGCCAAATTTTTATCCTTTAACAACCTTTTAAAATAAATTTTACCATATAAGTAATAACCACAGTGTGTAAATTCCACCGCACTCGGAAGTTAATGTCTAAGGTTAAAATAAAATATATTTATTGACTCTTATTCCAGAAGAGAGGACTTTCAAAAATTCTCCCTTTACCGTGAATAGCCTGTACGTGGAACTACATTCTTCCCTTCGTTACCAACTTCACTGAACGCAAGCCACTCAGAGTGTTCGTTACAAAATATGGTTATAGGGCAGTAACATTTTACGAAGGTTTATTTTTTCTTCGCAAGAGGCGGTCGCCTACTGTAAATATTTGAGCTCCTGAGGCTCAGAAGCAAGCGAGCAATAATGGCTACTCTACCACACGCACCAAGTTCTCGATCGCCGTTACGCTGCGGAAACATCAGTGGGAAAGCGATTGTTTTGCTAGTGGCAAGTCTTCAGCAAAGTTTGAGTCATGCTTCTATAGTAGTATCGCTCGTGTCCGGAGTGGTACGTTTCAAGATTCAGTAGTCATGCCATTTTAATCGATGCAGGATGGCTCCAAAGTAATATTCACCTACAGCATGCAGTTCCAGCGCTAGGTTCGGCGACCACCTCAATTATAACAAAATATTCAATAAATTCTTCTCGGCTGCTGCAACACGCGCGTTTGAGATCGGCTCCAAAAATAATTTTATTAAAATAGGAGGACGGGTGAAATTCCTTATTTTAGTTTGAATACTTACTCAAATCTTATTAACCTACTTTCCGAAGGAATGGAAGTCTTAATAGATCACTTTCCTGACTTTTTGTGTCAGTGTGTGTCCCTAACAAAATATTATGAACCCGTTAAAAAAAGTCGCCAAGCTCGATAACAATTTAGTAATTAGTAAGGACATCAGACTGTTATAGTTTTCAACCATATCGGGTGCATACTTTTAAAATGGTGGCAATTTCAAAATGTACGCTCCTGTGTTATATCTCTAGAATGATTCAACTTATTTAAACAACATTTTTTATGTTGACAGTGCATCATGCAAACATTGGATTCAGAGGTGAATATTGTTGTTGGTCTGCCATTTTGAAAGATAGCACCACATTAAATAAATATAGGTTTAACATTATATCTCGAAAACTACACAATCGAATCTTGCCTAGTTTGTCTTGTAAGCAAAACTATGACAAGTTATGTAAACATATGCGACTTAAATTGATACGGTACGTATTTCCAAAATGGCGATGATACAAATATTTAAGATTTTCTTGCTGTATTTACCATACCGCTCGGAAAATGTCGACCAAATTCTATATAGACTGAAATAGCATAACAAAAATCATACCAGGAGAAAAAATAGACATTCAAATAAATTCCACCGAATTTCACTCCAGTAATGCTACAGCAGACCATGTAAACTTACATGATTTAAGTGGTGGGAGACACTGGTTATCAAAATGGCGGCCGTAGAAACACTTTGGGTACGTTTCTCACATCTATTTAACTATTTAACCAAATTCAACTAAACGTTTTACGCTGACACGTCGACAGTATCTATTAGAGGTATCGTATACAGAAAGTCTTGATTAAGCAATTTTGTGTGACAGCACGAAATAAGAAAATTAAGTTTTTATACAATATATCGAGAACTAATCAACATATTCCCGCCAAATTATTCACACAAGCAGTGCTACGGTAGAGAAAGCTTACGTGTTTTAGGCCCATGCACTTATTTTCAAAATGACGACTCTGTTAATATTTCATGTTAAATTAACCCTATCTAGGACAATATTAAGCTGATTATACCCGAAGCTGATGCTCCGATCCCATCTTCGTAAAACAATCGATTGCATACTAGCATATGGTACGAGAATTTCTGGGTTCGAGTCTCGGATAAGGCACGCATGTATTTGTAAATGTCTCACTACTTTTTGCATAGATTCCTGATTCCATCTCTAATGATATTGCGAGAAGTACAAGCCTTACCTACCATCCAATCTGTAAGAACTTCATTAAACTTTTTTGCACCCATGTAGAGGGAAGTAGGCCCATAGTTATACCAGTAAATTCTTGTTTCACTGCAAACAGTTTATTGTTCTAGTCGGCCCCTTGTAACGGCTTACGAACTTTTTTGGCACAGCAAGGAAAATTGAGCACGGAACCAGAGCTAAGTGGTAAGGACAACGAGCGAAAAAAAGAACAAATTCATGAATATTTATATTAAACAGGACCGTACGTTTCTTTCGTACCGTGGGATTATTTAAATTTCAACTTTAGTGCTGCCGGTTTACCTTCTGCTTCCCTGGCCACTTTTATTTTAATGATATGCTCAACTAAAAGTGTTGCTTCTATTATACGTTTGAGATTTAAATGTGAATTTTCTGTTTCGTCGGGTAAACAAAAGCAGCAGAGTAAAAGACAGGCATTACAAAAGCACAAACGAGGGATTGCCAAGTAATACAATTACTTAACGCTGTACTGGCTCGTCTGACCAGCCCATGCACCAGTGTATGGCTGTTATTAAGGCCGCACGAAAGGGTGCAAATTTCTGGAACAGTCAGTGCTACTACCCTGAACTGTTACAATAATTATGGCACAATTTACGACAAATAAAATGTGCACAATATAAAACTTTCTAAGATAACAGGATAATATGACGGAATGTACAATTATTATATGTATATAAATATCAAAATTATTACTATTCATAATTTACTTACCACGGCTATGAGACTCTTCCATATGAAGTGAAAAAGTTAATATTACATGAAATTATGAAATAAAAATTAAAATCGGCATATTATTCAAAGATATGAAAGTATACTACAAGAAAATTATTCTACCACGTAAGCATTCATAGATAAGAAAATAACTCCAATTTATTGTCAGGAACACCCTTCGAAAACGCACTACTAATTAGCCTTCGTAAAAGGTTCATGAATAATATGGTGTACGCTGGACTCATCTGTTGAAGTAGTCCACTGCTAGATCTGCGGTTCTCCTCCTGGGTTCGAATCTGGTACCTCACAACTCGCTGTCGACTGCGATTCCATGACGGCATATGCACTCCGGCATACTTCCTTCATTCACGGTCCTGGAGTCGACCCCCGACTGAACCACTGAAGCGGTGACCGTGTTCCCGAAAGTGGAGCTATTCTTCGTGACGTATCTCTTTCAGAAAATGGATGATAATGTCTGACCAGAAGTTACTCGGAAAACCAAATGACGAAGTTCTCAATCCCTTTGATAGTTCGTCGTCGACACCTCTGTTACTGACGACTCAATATTATGCAGTTACTTTCTTCTTTTGCATACTTTTGTTTCTTAAACTGGACAACATTTAATCATAAAAAGAACACTTCTTGAAATTAAACACCAATATTAAATTAACTTCAGTAAAACTCATTAAATGGGAACCACTTACATATTTTAATTTCATAAACTAATACTTTTTAGAACAACCATAAAATGTTCCTAACATTACATAAAAACAGTTTGGCAAACAAAACATTATCGTAGATTAATGTAGGGTTAAAATAACACAAATTTTGAACTAAGAGATCTGTTTAACATTTATACAACAATTTGTTTCCTTTTGGACTACATAAAACTTTATATATATATATGTACCACTTGTGATATTCAAATTACGCTAACACCATTCATCAAATTAGGAAGAAAATCCAGGTGTTGCAAAGCCTCCTCAATTTAAAAAAATGTCTTTTTGTGATCCGTGTTAAGGCTTATTTACAGATTTACCTCCTGCACCAATACACAATACATAGTATAAATTTGAACTGAAATCGTTTTTTGGTTCCGTTGTTGTGTTACTCTAAGAGTTTAATTAAATGGATTATGCATGGCACCAATAATACCCCTAAGAAACATTTATTTTCTGTAATCGAGATGACGACTTCGTAGTTTTATAACTTTATAATAACAAAATTAACATGTACATGCATATATGCCGGATGAGTCGTTTAAAAGAGGCCCCGTGGGCTGTATTTCCTCATTCCCTCGCTCCGTTACACACATGTCCCACGGGCCTCTTTTAAAGGACTCATGCGGCTAAATTCAGCCAATTAATTTCGTAAGGTGATTCCTTATGCAAAATTAAATGGGAAATATGCCTACAAGTAATTCACAAAATTTACATACAAATACCGCCAATTGATTCCTAACATAAATATAGACGAAAAGTATATTCAAGAAATTTAGCCTAACTCGCTTCCTAAGGAAGATAAATGTTTGTAAAGGTGAAGATAAGCAACATTTTTATTACGAATAGCACTGGACCAAATTTACTTGGACCTCTGAAAGTACGTGCAGTGTACCAGTAAATGTGGTACCACGCACACACACACGCACACGCAATAGGGAGACGTCTCATTCGGCTCCAATACGACTGGATGCTCCTGGGTGGCAACCACCATTTATGCAATAACATTACTTAAACACGCCAGCAGTAGGGGTACGCCGATTCGGGCGCATGTGCTGGGGACTGTAGAGCGAGGCGTAGTACGCCATCTTTGATCCCCACACAATGCTCGATCATTTCGGTCACCCAACCGCCATATTGGTTCCAGGTGACCTTCAAACCAAAAAAAAAAGCAGAACAATTATAAAATCCCAAAGAAAAAAATCGAAACATTCCAAAAAAAATGATAAAGAAAGTGTACAAATTATTTATTCAATAAAACTTTGATCTTCGACCTTAACCCGGTGACCTTTGACTTTGGGAATCTGAAAAATCTGAAAAATTGAAAAAATCACAACACATTTATTAAAAAAATGTATTTTATAAAACAAAACTTACATTTCCGGAGCTTCCTTTGCCCCCATCGCTAACCTATACTCATTCGATAATATGCAGCCATTTTTTTTGTCATTTGTTTATATATTGTGTGACAGAATTTTCCATCACGAGGTATTCTAGTACTTATGATTATGTTTTCAGTAAGAACGCCTGATTGAGAAGCTACCTGCACGGCGGGAGTGTGTGACGTGAGGAAATGTGCGGAAGCGGCCAGGGGCAAGTGGAGCCCGAGCGCGTGAAGATTGTTTGTCCCTGCCAAATAAGAAAAAAAAGTCCTTATAATTGTAGATAGCGTGCCGATCAGCGATAAGGAGGGTGCCAGTCCTGAATAGAGTACGCGTGCGAAGCCTGGTCTCAAGGTGGGGGTGCCGCGGAATAAGGGCAATCTCAGGGTTTAAATAGAGGGATCGTGGTAGGCTCGGGGAGATACACCCCCGCCGGAGTGCGGGAAACCAAGGGTGAGTGGAGTCCGACCAATGTTAAGAACTTTGATAATTGACCTGAGGGCCAGTTAAGTATTCTGGGTAGTTGGACTTACAAGAAATCAGTACTAGTGCAGAAGAGGGACTTACAATATTCACAAGTGCCTAAATGATGGACTTAAAATATTTGCGAGTGCTCAGGAAGAGGGAATTAGGATATTCGCGAGTGACCCGATGATGGACTTAGAATATTTTGCGAGTGCTCAGAAGAGGGACTTGGAATGTTTTTTTTAATTGGTCAGATTGGGACTCAGAGAGAAAAAAAAATTGGAAATAGAAGTTACTGAGGGTGTTGGAATAAATGGACCTATGCTGAAGGAGGATTTAGCCCGGAGGAATTTTGGTTGGTTTTTCTCGGGAAAATTGGCACTCGGCAATAATTGTACCCATGTATGGGGGAAGTGATCAGTGATCTTGACTTTGATTACTTCTTTGGCAAAAGTCTGTTTATAGCTCGTAGGAGTTCGAGCAGTAGGAGCAAGAGATTTTCGGGCAGGTTTTGGAGGAAGTGTGTTCGAGTGGTGCAAGCTTGAAGACTGGGGTTTTTCCTACGGGATCTGGACTCGTTTGTTTCTTGCTCCAGCAATATTGAAGGCGAGTTAGGGCCAGTAGTTGATGCTTGATGCGAAGAAAGAAGAGTAGAACATCGGGTCGAGGAAAGACTGGGACCGGGAGCTTGGGGATTGTTAGGAAGTGTAGCAGAGGGAGTTCGAAAATCTTTTGAGAATAGGAGATTGGTTGAGGGAGTATTAACAAAAATAAAAATCAGAAGAGGAAATCAAACAGGTAACCTCTTGAATTGGGAGCGTGGTGTGAATGTGACTGTGAGTCGTAAGACTAGTGCTCTATCTTTCACTTCAGTGGAGATGGATAAGGAGAATATCCTTGGCTTTTGGTCCTTACGTGTGTGTGAGTTTTGAATGGTAAGGCCAGTGCTCTATCTTTCACTTCAGTGGACATGGATAAGGAAAATATCCTTAGCGTCTGGTCTTTGGATGTGTTGGTGAGATTGTCCTTCTTCAAGAGCGTGGACATAGACAGAGATAGAGACAAAAAAAGAAACTGGGGAATCCACTTTACCTTGAGACCATGTTCCGTTTTCTGCTTGCTGGGTTTTTAAAGACAGGAAGTAGGTGCATCAGAAATTCTAGAGTTTAGGATAAAAATTGCCATTGTACCAGGTTTTTCAAGAGTATGTCAGGAGTTTTAGGTTAAATTTTTAATGTGTCTGTGTACTTGAGTATATCTGGAGGGTATAAGGTTAAATTATCATGGTACCAGTTTTTTAAGAGCATAGGTGATTATATATTTTTTTAATATGTTTGTAGTCAAATTGGTGCCCCAAGAGGGATTTTGTAATAATGAAAAATATCTCATTGGATGTTTGGCAGTGGTTTTCTTTCTAAAAGTTTTAGTATGTTTATATAAAACTAAAAAAAAGTACAAGGCTATGTAGTCAAAGAGGTAATGGGATACTTAGCTGTGTTTTGTAAAAGAGGTTTTGAGGAAAGTGTTGAGGGGTTTTTTACAGAATTCTGAACTAAGCTTTTGTAAATCAGTCAGTATGAGTTTTAGTGTTGTTTAGATGATTTTTACTACCCCAATAGCCATTGTTGATAGTTTTGTGAGCAAGAGAAATGGCAAAATGGAAATGAGGTGTAAGGAATGAAATAATTTGGGACGATGCTCTAAATACTTTTTATTTCACTCAAAAATCTTGTTAAATTTTGAAGATTATTAAATATCAAATATTGAAAGTTATAGTGTTATATATGGTTGCACCTGTGAGAGTTTTCCTATCCTGGATGGAACAATATTGCATTTCTGATTAACAAAGGTCATTATTCCTAGGTTTTGAAACGGTTTTACTGTCATCTAATCACCCTTGTGATTAAAGGTAGGGTGGCAGGAGGGGTGAAGCAATTGTGATTGGGCTGAGAGGAAGCCCAGTTACAATTGCTAGAGGATGCCATCTTGTATTTTATATGTTTTCAACTCCTAGGTAGTGCTACAGCAGTAATTCACTCACCAGGCTGCAGCCATTTTTGTTTATGTTTTAAAACTATAGGTGGTGCTGTTGGGACACTCCATGTTGGATTCTCAAATACAAGTATTTTATTTAAAATATTTTTATACAAAGCAGAGCATTTCTTAGAATAAATAAAACATAACATACTTTATATATATATATATATATATATATATATATATATATATATATATATATATATATATATATATACACACACACACAAACACACACACTCGCCGTGGAAGAGGTCGATGTATATGTAAATATTTTTACTCAAGATTTTATGTTGTTTCCTCATGTCATTTTTAATATATATATATATATATGCAAAAATATTTACATGTACATCGACGTCTTCCACGGCGAGTTCACCTCTCGATATCCGCTTCTGCGACCCAGGAATTGTAGCGGGCAGGGGAACCCCACTCTTGCATTATGAATCTTCAGCAGCTTCTTGACCTAATGTACATCTGGAAACTTCGTAGGCTGAATCTCCTCGGTGTAGAAACGGCCATGGATGGGAACATTGTACAGATCTTCTAGATAGTAGGTCCTTGTAGCATGATGCGTATACGTCGTACGCGAAACGGTTTGGGACTCCAATTAGCCGCGAACCCTTTCTCGAAGACTCCTTTTGTGTCGTTTTAAAGTACGTCACTTTATATTCATACACAATACTTCTATTTTTAAATGCTTCACTAAGAATTTTATGGTAGGTCATTATGGTTTTAATTGATGTCTCTTCTAATTAATCTTTGTTTTAACTGTTTTGAGAATTTATTTTATTATTCAAGTTAATTATAACTTTCCGAGTAATATTAATTGTCTCGTTTTCCTTTATTATTTTGATCATTGAGGTAATTTATTGCTTTGTAGTCATTTTTAATTACCTTCTATGCATTTAATTAATGTTTGAAGTCAATTTATCAGGTAAATAATAATTTAATTCTCAGTGTGCAGTATTTAAGATTTATATAATTCGTTATGGAATTCTAGTGACAGACTTTTATATACGTTAGTTTTCGTTTTGGTAAATATTTAATTTATTTTGAGATTTGTTATATTTGGCTGTATAAATGATTTTATTTAATATTCCCGACCACCTAATATTTGGGGATTAAAATTCTATCATTTGAATATTAGCTTGTTAAGTTTCATTTCGATTCAGTGTAGGACTCGTACTTCCAAAGCTACGTTTTGTATCATGTTAGAGGCTTCGAAGCCTGTGTTTCTCTACTCCGTTTCTTGTTTCAACGGATGTACGCTGCGCTGTTGGCGTCTTTGCCGTAGCTGTCTCGTAATTTTCATACTGTGACCGCGTGTTTAGCGCATGACTTCTCATAAAAAAAACTCAAAATCTCCACGTGACTTTAGCTGATTTTTACTGGCGTGTTTCTTGTTATCAGCCCTTGGAGACCGCCTCTGCCATCTATTGGTGGTTCCGGTACTACACCTTTACTATGTCTTCCCGTTTAGTTTTCAGACTCGCTGCCGTCATGAAGCGGTTGCGACATGCAGCAGCCGTGAAGTTCTTTTCGGGAACTTGAAACCCCTTGGCGTGTTTAACACACGCACTTGTGCATCACATAGTGGACCTGAAATGTAGTTTTAATGGTGTGATAATTTTTATTTATTTATCTCGGTGTTTCGGTTTTTTACTCTCAACATGTAAGAATTTTTTTGTCTACCCTTCTTGGTAATTACCTTTTTATTTAATTTTCTTTTCTCTTTGTCGTGTTCCCTAGTAAATTTTTACTCACTATTTTTGTTCCTTTTCTTTGTCCATAGTGCGGGTCCTTGATATCCTTGATGCTAGATATACACAGTTCTGGATGTCCATGATTCTAGACGTGCACAAGATGACGTAATTTGCACGAGCTTCGTTCGTTCCCTGAATGTCTCGTAACTATACAGGTTTCTTCACATGTGAGTACACCCTTCTTTACTTGGATGGTTGAATTTCGCCTTCAAGTTCCTCGAGCTTAACTGGCCGTTTAAGCTCTCCAGCTGCAGACAATCTGTTTTGGGTCAACATAATTTTGTGCAACCTAAGAGGCTACGAACATAGTATGTTCATAGAGCATATTTTGTCCACCAGTTTATAAGACAGCTCCATGCGAGTAAATTTTTTTTTTTTTTGTAATATCTCGGAAAACAATTGACAGATTCCTTCCAAATTTGGCAAACAAATGTTATTGCAACAGGTTGTGTAAACTGGTATGTTTTATGTAGGTTAGGCACTTATTTTCAAAATGATGACTATATGAATGTTTTATCTCTGCATATTTTACTAACGAAACAAATTCCAATTTAACTTTGCATGCTGGTAGTACTTATTACAACCTTCGAATTTGTCAATGCAGAGAGTCATTTCTCTACCAATTTGTAAGATAGCCCTATCAATAGAAAGTAATGTTTTTATCTCGTATTTCCGGAAACAATCAACCAATTCGTACATAATTTGGCGAAGATCACCTACTTTGGTGAGCTATGATAATAAATGTATCTTTTAAAAGTAAGGCACGCTTATTTTCAGAATGGCGGCTACAAAATCATTTTAGTTTTGTGGGTGATATCTACAAAACTATATAATCTATTTTAAATGAACTTTGTGTATTGTCAGTGTACAATCATCTATATTGCAACTACATTACTTTTTTGTCCTCCACGTATGAAGATCACCACATGAAAACTATGGAGGTTTTATGCCATGACTCTAGGACCAATCAACCGATTACCACCAAATGTTACACTGAAACATTTCAAATAAATTTTTACCAAATTTAGCACACCATAAATGCTGCAGAAGGACATGAAAACTTTCGGGATTTAATTGGGTCAGACAACGACGTTCAAAATGGCAGCTTCATAAATCATTCAGGTAAGTGTTACATGAATATTAAACAATTTAACCAAGTTCGATTAAAATTTGTATGTAGACAGTGTGCATTAGAAGATTCGTATATATAGTTTTTTTCTGCACATTTTGTACAATAGCATAAATAAGAAAATAAAGTTTTTATGTCATATCTCAGGGACCAAACAACCAATTTCCATCATTTGCGTCACACAATTAGCGCTATGGTAGACCAAGGAATCTTGCATGTTTTATGTAGCTCAGGCACTTATTTTCAAAATAAAGGCCCTGTAAATATCTTAGGCTAGTAAACCCTATCATTTGAAACATTAGACAGATTAAATCCGAACTTAATGCTTAGAATCCGACCTCCGTAATGCAGTGGATTGCACGATAGATTATAGTACGAGGTTTTATGGATTTAAGTCCCGGGTAAGGCATTTGTGTGATTGTAATTGTTTTACTGTTGTTGCGGAAAGTTCCTGGTTTCATTTATAAAGTTACTGCTTTCGAAGAGAAGCCTAGTTCTTCCTCCCAACTCAGCTTCTAAGAAATTATTTAAAAATCAATTGCGCCCATGTTGAGGAAAGTGGGTTCATTAGTTATATCAGTAGATGCTTGTTTCTACTACTCTCGATCATGTAAATCATCATTTATTAATGTCACCATAATATTTGTTTCAAGTTCGTTGGCTGGAAACTGACAAAAACATAAATAATTTATTATGTATATACTAAGGCAAATTATTGTAGAAATACTTAGAAGAAATAAATAAAAAGAATTTGGAATTCGATAATTTGTTTAATTCCTTTGCCTGTTTAAAGTTGTTTGTATAAGTTCAAATAATTTATGGTTGGCCAAACAGCTCAAGTTACTGAAAAAAAAAAGAAAACAATTCATATTTAGAAACTTTGTTCAATGAAACTGAAATATTTTCGGTATTAGACACTTGTATTTAGCTTTAATCAAGTGTATTTGCGTTAACAGCTTGTTTCTTAGTTTATACACCATAAATAATTTATGAGACAATTCTTAGAAACTGCGATTTTAATCAATGGGCAGGTAAATTTTTATGATTAGGATACCAAGGTAACTCTCGAAACAATTATATAGTAAAAATTGTAAACAAAATGGTCTTAAACATCAAATGAACCGTGAGCTGATAAATAATCACTATTCCAGAAACTGTCTCCTCGTATTTTGGGGACAAAAAAACTTGACGAGACGATATTTTTGAAATATTCGTGCATTAATTTACTTCCTCTATAAAAATGCAGCATTGGGAAGCGTTTTCTGAAACATTTAGCGAATCGGATCACAGTAGTTATGCGAAAGTTTACATTCATGACTGCGCATTTTTCTTGAGCCTTTGAAGTGCCCTTGGTACGAAATGAAATCCTGAAATGGGCGGAATAAAGCATGGTGAGAAAATAGAGGATCAGAGGCAGAACTCGTTCTCCGCCGCGAAATGAGTTTTGCACTTCCAGACTGGTTTGATGAGATCGGGCAAAGAAGAAAATGACAACCCATTTTCCTTTTAAGGAAAGAAACTTCCCCATCTCAGTGATGAAGTAAAGGGAATATTTTTCCATTACCTAACAGATTTAAAGAGCTTTCTAGACTACTGTGTGCCAAAGTAGTAAATTGAAAAAATATGAATTGTAACTACGAAAGTTCTCTACCTTCGATTATTAATACATTAGTTTTTAAAAATTATATATTATGAATTATTAATAGACGAGTTTTTTAAAATTCTATATTATGAAGTTTGAACTTGATTACATTATATTAAAATATTTCTAAATGACTTTAAACTGTAACTCATTATTTTTACTGGTTGTTTATAAATAACGAAGTGTTGGGTACTGTAATGTTGTAATGCCTCATATAATCTCTACTTATTCCCATCACAGTTATTTCAATTTTCTTTTTCAATGTGTTTGTTAACATAATATTTATTTGTTTTATTTATTATTTGTTTGAGCCCGATATATTTTGTTTACCCCAGCCCTAATTCATATTATTAATTACAAGTTGTTTTAACGTCAGAAAGCGGATTGCCATGTAATTATGTCTGTAAGTCTTTCTGTTTTCATTCACCACGTTATTATATGTGGGCCGCTTTGCATACAGGAATTTATTGATTGGTTGCTATGGTGACACAAGATGCATATGCAAGATATTATGTAGCCGTATAGTGATTGCCGCGATGTTTAAAGACATCGTTAAGTATGCAGTTTTTAAGGCATTTAGCCGTCTTGGTTTTTCCGTCAGGCAGGCGATGACCTAGTCGGCTTGAGAGATATTTTCTTTTGCTAGTTAATTGGCCGAGTCCTGTGCAGAAATGCAGACTGCCGATAGGGCGAAGACGCGAGGCACCTGAAGAGGAATAATTTAGGTCTGCACGCGACACCTATACGCGGATTATATTTCAAATCAAGTTTGACCTATACCGCAATTGCATGTGGTAAAGTAAGGACTTTAGAGTCTTACCTAAGGCTCGAAAGCGTGGTGAGGGAAGACTAAGGCCCATGACCAGCGGAACCAGCGACAGAAGATATCAAGAGATGTGGCATCGATCAAGATTTATTCTAAACTAAGTATGCTGAATTTTCAACACATAGTCTACGCCTGTAAAATAATTAATAATTTTTGATAAACTAATCTGGCGTATGTTACGCCATCTTAGAACATCAATTTTGCTAAAGTTGCTCTACCTATATGCCTATGGAGCCCTGAACTGAGTTCTAATGTTCTCCCAACTGAGTTGGGGTGAGAAAATTATTTATTAACTTAATTTATGCATTTTGTAATAATATAAAGGACCTTCAGATACTTAGTAACTTTTGAATTGCAATTAAGAAATACCTACGAGAGGACTGCACTCTTAGTTGCGGCGATACAAAGCATATTAAAATTTTGAAACTTAAAACGAGCTGCTAAATAATACTTAGTATTTGCACAGATATTCACCTAATTCATGCTGTGTCAACCACATTTATTTTTCAATTAAATCAAATTTACTTCCACTCAAGTAAATGTGAGTAATCATTTGATCAGTTGCTAGTGGCAGTTTTTTTTATATTTCTTTTTAGTGTGTCTTGTGTGTTGTTAGTAGCCTACCGATATCTGGCTGTGGCGATTGTTCCTGAAGTACAGACATCTTTGGTAAGATGCAGGTCTGTGGTAAAGTTCAATCTAGTTAACTGGGGTGTTTTTGGTGTGTTACGTTCCTCTGTATATTAAATTGTAAACAGAAGTGTTTGAACAGCTCCTTAGACCAAAGCTCACTAGCTGATTTTGTTTGTCACAGGCAATTTTTCTGGTTCTTCACAAGGTTGCTGAAGAGTAAAATGTTTAAAACTAATGTATTTGTGAACCGAGGCTTTACTTATGCAGCTTCGCCGCGACATGGACCAGTGGAATTTGACAACAGTCAAACCTGTAGTGGCCCTTGACACCAACGTATGGGAAGTATTGAAAATGTTATGTCATATATTTGTGTGTGTTCTGTTGCATGGTATCAACTATTTCGAATAATATGTCTCCAATATTTTATTATATAATTTTTTACATTGGAATTTTTATGCGCTCTATGTAAGTATATTTTTGGAAATACCATATGAGATGTATTTAAAACAAAAAACGCTTATAATGTAGAGGAAATTCATAAAAGTGAAATTATGATTTCATTTACTGGAAACTGACAACGGTAAGTTGTGCATTTGCACCGTTGGCAAGTCTATACTGTTTAATCGAAGCGCTCAATTGTATACCATACGTTGTGCGTAGTAGAATATTGTGTGAGGGTTATTAGGCTAACAAAATTAACATTTTAACTACAGATGATGATCTGATATGTAAAAACTCCGTGTAAAAGTATTTGCATTGTCAATAACCGCTACTAATTACTGTCAATGCTACTAAAATGAAAACCAACACTACCGATGAAATAACGCTGTATAATAAAAAAAAAAATCTACTTTTGTACAGATTCCTTTATAGACAAGTGCACGACAGACTTCGCTTTTAAAAAAGCCTGTAAAGTGGCATGACTAGAAACAAAACACAAATGTGGAAAATTTCAAGATGTATGTATGTGTCTATGGATGTGTATGGATGTGTATGTTTATGTTATGTAGGCGTGTGGGCACATATACATGCATGTATACATAAATTAATCACAAGGTACATGCAGTTAATGTTTATGTAGGTTTTATTAGCAACAACACACACACATTGCTACACTTCTAATTAAAAAACTACTGTGGATGCTGCTACGAGATGCTGCAGAGACCACAGGGAAGCATCAGGGGTGCAGTGTTTGGGGGACACGTAATAAACAGTAGGGTCGTCAAGAGGTAAACTAGTTCAGCAGGAGGATATAAGGCAGGGAACCACAAGGTCGGCCCCCTAATATGTCACCGGGCCGTCGGGGCCAGCGATCTGTGTGTCAGCAAGTGAGGCTGTGGTGGAGCTCTCGTACGTCAGTAGTGCTGTATTGCAGAAGTACCAGTGGTGAGTGAAACGCCTTATTGAACATGATAAAGGGCTTAGAGGACGGAGGTTACAGTTAGTATAAAGTAAATTACGCTGCTTACAATACTGTAGAGTCAAGGTATTGGAAATAAATAACTAGCATTGCTTATTGCTTCGGATGTAAAATTAACATAACTTGTATGTTTTATAACGAGAGAATAATTAAAGAGTCTTATTTATTAAACGAGTAGTAAGTATTTGTCTGAGCAAAACCCTTGTCAATAAAGTAATTGATTAGAGTCTTACTTCTTGTGCCTCCTTAGATTTTAGACATAAACAAGGGAGATAAAATTGGTGGAGGTGCCGGTTTTATTCTAACTCTTGCAAGGCGAGAGAGATTATAAAGCTTCCATAAATATTAAAAATAGCCATAGGCATAATTGAGAAAACTACTTGTGCCAAGTAAATAAAAAGTGGTATAGCCGACAGTTGATATATACTTTTGTTTTCGGACTATAGTAATAAAATGATATTAAATTCAGAAATATACAAACACAAAGACTTCATATACTATACATAAATTAAATAAAGCTATGTTAGAAGGGCGAATTGCTGTCATCGAATTACAAGTGAACATCCATGCTTACAAAGCCGTGTTACGATTTTGCTGTAGTGAATTTTGCGTGTGGCCTCTCGTGATTCAAGGTAGAACATGTTTTGCTTATTAGAGTGTTTTGTGCTTGTAGTATAGTAGGGTGTACTGTATTACTTGAAGCCGTTTTCGTTTCCATTTTTATAAGCAAAAGCTGTCTACATCTCGTTCGTTCATTAGAAAGAGTGTGTGTGAATGTGTGATAATGAGTGTAAGGTGGAGACATCAGTATTAGTAGTGAGTGGTGCATTAAATACGTAAGAAAGTGTCAGCAAACTACATGTGTGATCAACCACGAGGCACATTTTGCGAGTGTCATGTTCACGTAACTACACTACACAAATTGATTTTGCCATAACAGAGTAAGCGAAGCAGGTATCATTTCCAGGTACTACATATTAATTCAATAAATAAGTCACACTATAGTACAGTAAAAATATAAAAGTTGCATGAGTTCCGAAAAAAAAAAAAAACCTCTCCTGTCATCAGTAAAAAATTATTCAAAACTGTAATTATAGATTTATCAGATGTTCGGTGCTAGGTAGAGCATAAAGGAAAAGAAGCACAGTGGAAATCAGTTGATGCGACACAAAATGGGGCAAGTACGTCAGCGAACGACACAAGCCGTTTCGTCACACAACAAAGAGAGGTTTTGGCTTGCACACTCCTCATGTACGAAAACGAACAACTAGGTGCACATAACTACCAAAATGCTGCGGTAAATAATAAACAAACTGCAACTGCCACAATGCCTATCGCACAGCCGGTAAAAATAGTTGTCCAGCAATCAGAGAAAATTCCTACTTTCGCGGGAGAGATAGGTGACGGTGTAGAGTAATTTTTAGATCACTATGTCGCAGTGAGTGACATAAATGACTGGAAAGAGGTAGAAAATGTAGCAGATTGAAATTCTATTTGGCAGGAATAGCAAAATGTACATATGAGAATGCATTACATAAGGCAATACTGCGACAAATTATGTGGCAAGACATTACAAAAAGGTTGCATAAAGCATTCGTAGCTATAGATATAACATAAAAGTAGAGCGACCTGCTTTATCTAACAAAAAAACAGAAAGTAGTTGAGAGTTGCCAGATGCATAGAGGATTAGTTGTTTTACTGAAATAAATATAATCGTCATTTGCCAGAATCATAACTAGTGGAGATAATTTGGTAATCACTATTGCCAACAATAGTTGATAAGATTAAAGGATTAGACAATGACACACTGGAACAATTGCTGAGTAACTTTAAAGAGTTGAGCTGGGTTAAAAGCGATATAATGAGACTATCAGTGGGGATTAAAATAACGTGGAATAAGAAATACCCATCAGGAGATATTGCAATTAAAAGAGGAAATTGCGAATGTAACACTAGAAGCAGAAAATAAAAACACAACACACTGTCTGTAACAAATTTTGAACATAAAAGGCAGTTTTAAAATCTGAAAATCATCAGGTGAGGAACTTAAACATGGCATAATAGGTCAGGCTACAACAACAAATACAGTCAGGGAAATTGTACAAATAGATATAAGAACATTCACCGAATTACCCCAACTGAGATAGTATTACGCCACAATAGCAGTAAACAGGGGAAACAATGAGGAACACGTTAACTATAGGAAAAGTGACAATATTGTACAAAACCACAACAGGTGCAAAAATATATTCAGTAAAAGAATAGCAGGCAGAACATACGCGGAAATCGTGGTTCAAAACTCACCACCTGATGGCAAATGTATGTCAATAAAACAAACAACACAAAAAGTTAGGCCAAATAAAAAGTTGTTAGACAAAGTGAGGTAAAAGCATAAGTACATTTTGGTAAAGTAAATTCAAGAAATAATGTGACTGTGAGGATGAAAGGTAAATGTAAAACACAAGAGCAAAACAATTTTAAAAGTAGTATAAGAATGACAAGTAGAATGTTAAACAGAAAATACAACAGGAGAGTGCAAAAGACATTGGCAAACCCGAGTGCTGCGATTGCAAAACACAATTTGGCAAAATTCCAGATAAAGCACCAGCCAGGAAGTTTATCGGGCCACGTAGCGAGGTGCAGCAAACATGCACACACTGTTTTTATCCAGGGCATCATTCAAAACACTACGACCTATCCCCGAACCAAGTGTTCGAATTTCAAACAAACATTGTGGCGAGATTCAAACATTTTGGAACAGATTCGGAATGCAGTCGGTTAAACTGTGTATAAACACAGAACCCAGCAGCCATTGTTTCGGGTGTAAGGAAAACAAACACGCTGAACAAGATGGCAATGATGATACAAGACCACAACCAGGCCTGTTGAGCCAACAAAAGTTCCAAACATCAAACCAGGTAATAACAAAACCGTGAGGGCAGGATTGCAAACAGGCGTGTGTGAAAACATTGCATGTGTTACTGAAAATTGAAGGAAATGAACACTATGTGCTTCTGGAGACAGGTTGTAGCTATAGTTGCATAGCGAGGACTATAATTACAAATCAACAACTGAAGCCAGTAACAGAAAATTTTCATTTAGTAGGGGCTACAGAAGAAATAGAACCACCAAAGTATAAAACAAATATAAAATTGAGCATAGTAGGAAATATCTTTTCAGAAGACTTTTTAGTCATTGATAATTTCAAAATTGTTTTTACATTAGGAATGGACTATATTAAAGCATATGATGTGATACCATTTCTTAAACACAATATGATGTTTATAAAGAGTAAAACAAATTATAAAATATTACAAGTAATACTACACACATCAGTAGCAGAAAACGAACAAACTGATACTATACAATACTGTATAACTAGAACTGGAAGCAGACATAGAAAAGAATCTCATAGGTAAAATAAACAAAAATTTAGATGAATACCAGAAAGGGGAACTTGCAAAAGTTATCATTCAATTCCGGGACAGATTTGCTAACAGCATATTAGAATTAATGGAGGCCAGGAATTATCAAATTAAATTATATATGTTAACAGATAAGCCTATAAATACAAGACAATATAGAATTAGCCCAGAAATAAGGGAAGATTTATTAAAACAAATTAATGACATGCGAGCTGTAGCGATTATAGAACAATTGGTTTCGCTCTATGTCTGCTGCACCTAGGCTTATAATTGGGAAGAAGGAGGGTGTAATGAGGTTCGGTATGGTTTTTCGGAAATTAAACCAGTATTTAAAAAGGTACGATATCCACTACCTAGAACAGAATACACAAAAATGCAAAATATATTGCCTCATTAGACTTCCAGGATTCTATGCTATCCCAGTTAGGAAGCAAGATAAACACAAACTCACATTTAAAATAGGTGGAGTAGGACTTTAAGCATGTCACCTCAATATTTTCAACAATTTATTTACACACATTGTAAGGAACACTTAGGTGGAACACTACAATAGCATATATAGATGACATATTTTTATAATAGGCAACACTTTTAGAGAACATATAGCTAATATACATGAGGTACTAAAGAGATTAAAAGATTTTAATGTCAAAATTAATGCAAAAAAGGTTCATTCGCACAAGAAATAACAATTTTAGGTCACTGTATAACATCAGAAGGAATTGCTAAAAAACCCGTGGAAAATCAAAACTAACCAACAAATGGCACCACCGGGGATCATAAGGAACTAAGGACTCTTTTAGGCATGACATCCCATTTGCAACAGTAGATATCGAATTATGCCACAAAAGCAGAACCACTTGCAGAACTTACAAAAAAAGTACACAATATAGGTGGGGAGAACGTGAACCCAAAACTTACCTAGAATTAAAGAATTATTTAAAAAAGGCACCTATTCTGCAATGTTTTGATGGAAACAAAACAACAATTCTTGCATACGACACATCGCAAACAGCAACAGGGGCAGTACTTATGCAACAACAGGACAATAGCAAAGAAACTTTATATCTTTCATGTCAAAGACGTTATCTCTTAATGAAACAAAGTGGTCAACTACGGAAAGAGAACTAGGCACAGTTAAATATTTTTGGAACTATTTTAGGCGAAAGCGATGAACAGATTACCACTGAAGAAACTGCATTTATAAGTTTAAAAACTGTAGATGGGGCAGACTTAATTTTGTTACTCACCAAGAACTATAGAAACTATTTTAAAGATAAGAATATTTCCATGCCAACCAGCAAAAGTACACGCAATAAATCACAACAGCGTACTCCTAAATTATATGAAAACACTAACAGGAACCAGAAAGTAAATACAATACGGCCGAAATAGCAAGCAAAGATTAACGTAGGGCGACAACAATGGAAGAGTGATGCTAACCCATCTTAAATTTCGCGACGCGGTACGTAAGTCCAGGCCATAAGAGCGCGAAAGACATTTCATTTTGGCACGACAAAAGTGCAACATGCGTTTTTTAGAACGGGCTCTCAATTAAACAGGCACCACGAGAGAGCACCAGATACTGGTAAAATACGAAGCTTCAATAAGTCTCAAAAGAGTTTAAAACCCTGGGGGAATTCATACAGCTTAAGCAATAACAGTACAAAATGTTAGAAGAAATATAATATTGTAAATAATGTATTAAGTATTTAATTAATAAATAGTAAAATAATATAACTACTCTGTTAAGTAATGTTAAATAAAATGTATAAAATCAGAATGAAAAAGAAAAACAGAAATAATATTGTGACTTTAAGGATAGGATACAAAAACGAATGTTACTGAATGTCGTAAGACAGAAAACAGTGCACGGAAATACTTACCAAATACATATTAGAGGAACTCGATATCTATCAAATTGTTTTGGGGTGGAAAATAGGTGCTATTTTCCCCCCAAAACAATTTTATCACACTCCTCAATCCAAATTACAACACAAAGTAACGTAATAATAATAATAATTGCCAAACCAGTTTATCATAAATGAAAAAGGATATGAAAAAATATATGAATATACTGTAGCAAAACAATTATATACATTAAAAAGATACTAAATGGAAAACTAACAAAATAAAAGGTCATATAGTAAATAATAGATTTAAAATCTTTTCAGAATAATAAACTATGAATTTTCAAATTGTTTTATCAATGTTTATGAAATACTGTTACTATAATGTTGTTTTTAATATTAATTTATAAAGTAGTACATGTATATAGACATATAAATATATATATGTGTGTGTGTCTTTATATATAAAATCCACTGTGTGTGAAATAAATATATATATATTATATTAAATAAGAAAACATCATTTTAATTGTAATAAATTATTGACTGTATTATGTAGAAAAATATCGGGTGGTGAAAAAGGAATTTAGGTGCATCATAGAAATGTTAATATGAAGACGGGTATAATGTAACTTAAAATTTAAACTTACTAAGCAGAGAAAGTAAACAAAATAATAAGGATAACGTAAACGTTAGAGTAAATTCTATTAACCGACCTCAAAACAAAGTGTACAAAAACTACCTCATTTCACATTCAAATGGCAGTTACGTAAAAAAGTGCACGAGGACACTATAAAATAGACACATGGATGCCACTGCAACATAATCACGTGACAAATGCGGACGTGAGGAAGTATGGTCTCTCCAGGCCACTCCACTGCAGACGACCCACTACCACGCCCCTGCTGGCCACTCCTACGTCACAGACAATGGCTCTACCGTTCTCGTATCTCCTCCCAAACTATTAAACCCTCTCGACGAAGGCTGGGGACAGCCACTTCTTCGAGCGGGATACTGTTACGAGATGCTGCAAAGACCACAGGAAAGCATCAGGGGTGCAGTGTTTGGGAGACACGAAATAAACAGTAGGGTCGTCAGGAGGTAAACTAGATCAGCAGGAGGATATAAGGCAGGGAACCACAAGGTCGGCCCCCTAATATTTCACCGGGCCGTCGGAGCCAGCGATTCGTGTGTCTGCAAGCGAGGCCGTGGCGGAGCTCTCGTACGTCAGACGCGCTGCTTTGCAAAAGTACCAGCACTGGTGAGTGAAACGCCTTATTGAATGTGAGAAGAAGCTTAGAGCACGGAGGTCGCAGTAAGGATAAAGTAAATTACTCTGGTTGTAATACTGTAGAGTCACTGCATTGTAAATAAGTAACTTAAATCGCTTATTGCTTTGGATATAAAGTTAACATAACTTGGATGTTTTATAAAAAGGCAATAATTAAAGCGTCTTATTTATTGAACGACTAGTAGTTGGCTGAGCAAAGCCCCTGTCAATAAAGTATTCTTCATTATAGTCTTTTTTCTGTGCCCCCTTAGGTTTTAGATATAACGAAGGGAGGTAACAATATGCATGATGGACTAAAAAAGTATAACTTAACACCTGAATCTGGTGGATGATACGTCCGCATGAGGTAACCAGTCCTTTCCAATTCATAGGTAAAATAAAGTGGGCAAGGATATTTTAACTTTGTCCCCGGTTAAAATTATATCACTGCAGTACAATTAATCAAATCATCTAAAGAAAAGTAGCCCATTGCTACACATTTATATATCAAAAGCAATTGTTCTTTACTGAAATTATTAAATTACTTAATATTTTTAAACTTTTTTTACAAAATTTTTATGACAGTGATATTTCTGTGTTTGCGTATATTTTATGAAATGGTATTTCAATGTTTTCATCAATAATACGTAAATACACAATTCAAATGCACTGTAATTCTTCACATTTAATTTTATTAATAATTGTCTTCGTTGTTCCTCTAATTTTAAATATAATATGTGAAGATAAAGTTGAAGTAATATAATCCTTGAATTAAAAGCGTGCTAAATTCCTTCCCGATTTTCGATATTGCTGTAGTGGTACGTAGTCTAGAAAATATTGATTTTCTTGGATGCCAATATTTTTTGAGTGACAGGTGAGTCATTTGTAACATTTTCGTAATATCGTTCTACATTATTTGAAAAATCGGTCGTATTGGGATTCTTGATTCCATTGTGGTTCTATGCGAATATGTGTGAAAAGAAGAAGTTGAATCACAAATTGACTGTCTGTGACCTCTGTCAGCACCTGCTTTCTCTAGTTCGATTTTCAGTGCTCATATCAATACGAGGCATTCCTATGGATTAGGAGACGAATATAATGTACCAAGCCAGCTAGTGCCATTCTAACATGTCAAAATTCACATTCTCTGAAACATAGACTTTGCCTTCCAACAATCAGACTTAATATTTCGCGTAGATTAAACATGTGCGCATGTCCTGCGCATGTGCCCAACATTGACGTACCCAACACCAAAAAAACTGTCGAAGTCACACGGTCAACACTGATGAACGTGTTTGCTTATATCTGAATTTTCTAAAGAGAAGCCTTTTTATACGGACAAAATATTGTACCAGTTTGAAATTAATATAATTATATTAAAACTTGGCTACATGAAGTAAACAAACATTTCAAAGCACTTATTTACACAAGTAGTGTAGCCAACTTTTCAATAAATTACTACAACACATTCAAGAAATTTGTTTCTCTAAACAAAAACGCTTTAAAAAACAGCTGAAAGAATTTTTTATTGAACGTGCATTTTATAGCGTAGTTGAATATCTAAACTACAAATATTAAGTAATTACTGTATAATAACATTTCATTTCTTGTTCCGGTCTTCCTCGTGCCCTTTTTATTCTGTTTCAGCAAAACGGTGACGTCCCACAGCATGTTGGAAGAAGATAAACACATTATGAAGACAGATATGAGTGTATACGTGATATATGACATATATATGTGTGTGTGATTACGATGTTCAGTGTATAAACTTTGTATACTGTAATTTGACTTGTCCAATATCTTTGTACAACTATGTATTGAAAGAAGATATCACGGTTGCAATAAAACCAGCAAACAAAACAACATAATCTCAAATTCTATCAAAGTTGTTTATGACAGTTGTATTGGCAGAAAAGCAGTTCAATGTTGGGATACAGAATGGCTACTGCGCAGCTTGGGCAAGCACTGTACCTTATTTTCTCAGTACGATATTTCGTTATTGGAAATAAATTAAATAAGCCATTCGTAACTAACTTGGAAGTTGGTTTAATTACAAAATACAGTGTAGGTTTCTGTGGCGACGAAGTCAAAAACACACATTTTTTGGCATAACCACTTGTGTTGAAGTGACAGACCAGTAGACGTTGCACGAAAAATATTTCCTAGCTACTGCTCTTTATTTCTGTCATCGAACAAAAGTAACGCGTCCTTTATAATGTTTTCTGAAAGGAGTGCTTCAGAAGTTACTCTCGACATTTCAAGATGAATGTCTGTGAAATGTGTCCCTGAGGAGGAGAGGGTATGGGGCGAGTCCAACCAGCTGCGCTAATTTCCTCTTTCGTGGTTTGAAAGGAAATTTGAGGGTTGCCAAGAAGATACGTTGGGGAGGAGGAAGTAGTTGTAGAGAAAGAGAGAGAGAGAGAGAGAGAGAGAGAGAGAGAGAGAAATGTATATATAAATAAATAGACGGGATGGTTCGAAGAAGGGGGGTTGTGGATAAAGCTTGAGGTGCGTTGAAATTACTACCGACAGCTATCACAGAATGGCTTCATCGCCAGTTCCACGTGCCGACTCCGAGTTGTTACTTATTCACAAGGTTCTCGCGGAAGAAGTCGGGGACGAAGTGTTTTTTTCTTCTTTCGTGGTATACCGTATTTACTCCTCAGGTTTACTTCTCTCTCGCTCTTTATTTCCCATCTCTTCGTCTCTCTCAGACACACCTCCACTTGATCCTCTTCACCACGTCGCGCGCAGAAACACGAACGCTGAAACGAGTCGGAAAATAAGCGAAACGGAAGATAAGCGAAAATGCTTACTCCCTTCACGTTCCTCCCCCCCCCCCCCCGGGCTGATGTACTCGTGCGAAACAACCCTCGACGTACGAGACAACGAGACCAGGCGGGGTTTGATTCAATTCCGCAAGTTTTTGAGATGCGCCCTCGACTTCTCTCTCTCATCTCCCCGCTTCAAACCTCCAGATTTCGTGTGAAATAACTCGCGCGGAGCAGATTACGCCGTCATCAAGGGGTGTTTTATGAACTGAAAAGACACAAGTCCAAATTGGGTGAGGCAATTTTTTTTTTTTTTTTTTTTATCTCTCTCTGCGCCCTCCAAGCCGGAGACTAATGGTGGTGTGGTGTTTCGAGAATTCCGCCAACGAGACCTTCGCGCTATCTGGTCGGACGACAAAAATACATTTAGCCGAGCGAACCGATACGTTATCCTCTGGTGATTTCTGGAATTGTGAACCAAAACGGCTTAAAGCTCGTCGTAGAATTGTATCATCTACCAAAGATAAAAATGGAAAATTTTCTTGCCAGAAAAAAAGCTATTGCAAATCCACGTTTTCGACCTACTTGACCAGCCCTTTAGTCATGAAACCGTGAGGAATTTTCTCCGTACTTTGAGGTGATTTTCTTGGCTTTTCTCAGTGTATCTATAATCGTTCCCCGTGCTATCATCGTACGGTGAGAACATTACCTAAACGTTAGCCACCTCTGAGGAGTGCTTGCTACAGTATTATTACTATTCATTTTTATATGCAGAGAACAAACTAAGCCACCTCTTTCTCAAGATGATGCTAATACAGAAAAAAAAAAAAACTGTTCGTAAGCAAGACGATAGACGCATTTACAGTTGTTTCAAGTTAATTCAGCTCTTTTTAACACCTGCTTAGTGCCTTGTTCTGTCCACTCAGCATCCTAATATCACGTGTAAAAGTTAACTGTACCACAATCTAAATGAAGAATAACAATACATCAAACGTGTGGCGCGTTAAAAGAAAAACATTCTTATTTGTCTTTTGTTAGTATTTCTCTGCTTCAAATGATATACAAAATTAAAATATTACAGTGTCAATGCTTTTAAATATTATTTCTTCGAAAAATTGTTTAAAAATGGAATGCAGTTGTATAAATACCTCTGAATCTAAAGCAGCTTTATCGGGAAAATAAAAACTAAGACATGATTTTTGTTGTAAGATTTATCAACTTGAGATTTTTATCAGTATTTTTGTTAGTTTTTAACGTTCTAATGACTATGTACTGGAATACGCAGTATAGTATACACCACTGACTATCTTAAAGGCCGAGAGAGTGTTTATGTTAGAACATTTTAAAACACGCTTATTTTCTTCAGGCCTTCACTTCGTTTCAGGCTCTATGCAAAACTTTGCGTCAAAGAGTATGTTGCATGATACTTACAGATCAACTCATTTGTTACTTGTGACATTTCCCAAGGATTGAGGGATATCATGAGAAAAGGAGGTTGCTTAAGCAGTTTCATTACAACCACTGACGGTCTTCTCCAAGTGGTAAGTTTCGCACTGTTTCTTCTGCACATCTTGCGTTCAGCCTAAATAAAAACCTTCCACACGTAGGATTAACATTACTTCTCTCCATTATAAGTCAGTTTAGTATGTGAAATATATGTTCATGCCCTGTTCTTAACAAAAGTCCAAGATAGTTTTACCTCGTATTTTATCTCTGACTGGTATGTTTTCATTATTGTTTACTCAAATGCCACAAAAATTCTGATAAAACATTCATACTAGAAGCAAGAGTCTTGAGACGGATTATGAGCTTATGGAGCTCATAATCAAAAATCAAAAAATGTTTGATTTTAGACACCTCTAACTCCGATGATTCAGTTTAACTCTAATTGCTATTTTTAAACTCCATGATTGGAATAAAAACCTCAATGTGTGTGTTAACCCGTTTACCGCGTCGGAATGTAATACTGTTTTAATTAAATATGAGGAAGTTGTGAATTTACTTCAGTGCTTTAATATTCCTTTGTAATTGTATGACGTTACGAGAAAATATTTTAATGTATTGTTAACATGCCTTTCGTAACACCTGGAAAACTCCCCATGCCAAAGATGACAGTTATTCACGTGTTTTGAACGCATCTTGTACATCTCGTGGTACATGATGAGCAGGTCTCGAATCAATATTTTCGCAAATGAGAATTGTGCCGGACGATAACGCTGGTCGGCGAGTTTTCTCGGGGTCTCTCGTTTTCGACGCCCTCGCATCGGCTCTCAAGACCTCGTTGTTAACAGCCGCCCAAATCTCTCACCTCTGCAATTCAACTCGAATAAAAGTTATTCTTTACGCCCGTGAAGCTATATCACCGCGCGCTGTTTGACGTGTTAGTTTTGTTAGGGGTTTGTGTTGTGGTGGTTGGACTCTCCTTTTAATTGAATTTATGCCACGAAGAAAGGACGCTGCTCCCAGAGAGTCCACATCAAGACATATCAACATAATCTGCATTTCTGTCTGCCCTAGTTGTTTTCAGATGAAATGGGAGTATGTAACGGCTACATGTCTGACATCTATGATTTAATGTATTTGCCTGAATGTCGTTTCTAAACCATTCTGTAGCTGATGTCCCGTGTATGATAGTAAAAAATAATAATATAAAAGTAACGAAATCAGAAGTTATTTACTCCCCATATTTGGGTTTGTTTACCGGCCTGAAATAAGGTAACTATATACTCTATGTATCCCATAGCACCATCGCGCTGCGAATCAAGAAAATTAAATTTTTAGGACCCGGTGACGCAGTTGTGTGCATAACGCAACCGACGATTATTTTTGTCCAGTACTGAACACTAAGAGGCTCAATGTCCAATGATCTTTTCTATTGGTATAGGTTGTTCACGGTAAAGTGAGCACTTTTGAGGTTCTAGTTATTTTTCCCTTTCAGCTAACGTTTATCCTTTAACCTCCTTCTTAAAATAAATATTGCCATGCAAGTAATATGCAGTGTGTATATTCCACCGCACTGTTAACTTCTAAGGCTAAAATAAAGTACATTTTTGACAATTATTCCCAATGAGAGAGCTTTCAAAAGGGCTCATTTTGCCGTGAATAGCCTATAGACTCGTGAACCATGCTGCTGATCTATGTATAGTCTTTTCGCGGTTTATTCACTCTTTTTAAATCAAACCTTTGAAAAATCATCCCATGTATGACGTATTTAGTTATTTCTTAAATATGCCACATACCACAAGCGTTTAATAGGCTACCTCTGTTAACATAGAAGTATCTTATTTGTCATTAAATTTGATTTTCGCCTTTATTTATTTTTAAAAAATTATAATATTTCACTTATAACAAACACGATTAAAATCAGTGAGAACAAATATGTGTTGGTACTGCCTAGTAAAAAATAGTTCTCATAAAAAATATTATTACGATTGTGTGCGCACGAACTCAGTGCGTTGCTCTTTGGTGTAATTTTCTAGATTTAGTTAAGCTTAGTTTGTTCGAGGTGGAGGAATATCCTGGAAGTGTGAAGTAGCCGCGAATGGATTATAATGAATGGTTCGTATTACTCTAACCGAACACAAAGCCTACAAATTATTGCTTGTGATAACGAGTCGAATTCTGTGTTGGTTTATAGCACAGTGCACATTTTAAAAATGTGTTATTTACAATAAATGAAGCTACGATTTAAAGTGGATCTGAAAAGGTTAACAGCAAGATTCGGTACTTCTCTTCTTCCATCATGATGTTTCAAGGGGAGGTGAAGGAACTACGATAAGCGTAAGTTACTTGGCGCATCACACTACGGAGCCACAGAAAAAACGAAGCTATTACAGACCAATCATGAGATTCGTCAATTAACTACCTTTTATAAAGAAAGAATTTCTCTGCCTCGAATGTCAGCTATAGTCACATATGGTCACCTAACACTTTTTGTTCGACGTTAATATATGGAACAACTTTCCTCTCCATTGTTACCAACTCTACTGGACTTATGTTACTCAGTGCGCCAGTTTAAACATATGCAGGTAGGGGCAGTGACTTTTTTCTAAGGTTGATTTCAACTAAAGTGCTCACTTTATCGTGAACAGCCTTTACAAACATTAAAATTTGTAGTTTACAGCTGTTTGACCACGTCTTACAAGTTCTACAAATTGTATAACTACTTTAATTATCTTTCTCTTTTTATTGCATTTATAAATAAAAGCTTGGTTTAAAAAGTTTTTTACAGTTATTTTATTTTCCACTTTTTAGTTTCACCAATATTTTTGGTATTATATTATGTAGCAATGCACATCTCTCGACAAGCTTCATGTCTGTTAATGTGCATTGCTACATAATTGCTACAGACTCTGACCACCAACTACATCCAAATTAATCATCGAGACAAATCCAACGAGGCCAAACTCGATACGTTTACTATGCGAAGAGAGAAAGCAATTTAAATCAGAATTTCCAAGACATCGAAGTTTCTCATAAACTTTCGCAAATATACTGAAACATTTATGCAAAATGCAATAGTTACGTAATATGAAAAACCATAATTAATACACTATATAATGACGTAACACGACTGTGTGTGTGCACGTGCGCGCGAGCACAGCTGATCGGACGCACCAAGCTACCCTGCCTGATAGAGGCAGGCTTGTGCCACCTACACAAGGCGACAGTCAAAGACAGGGAGGTCTGGCAACATTGCTGCAGCAAGCTCAATTGAATATCGGGAAGTGGTTTAACATACAAACAAGTGAAGTTACATAAATGCTTGTAACTTCCGGCTCCATCATCAGAACAGCTCAGTGGTACCTTCAAATTGTATTGTCATGGGAACTACATATGTAAGCAAAATTTCAGCTCAATTGGATAACGGGAAGTTGTTTAACATACATACACGTGAAGTTACATGAAAGCTGTAACTTCCGGCTCCATCATCAGATCAGCTCAGTGGTGCCTTCACATTGTATTGTCAACGGAAATACACATGTAAGTTATGCAAAATTACAGCTCAATTGGATAACGGGCAGTGGTTCAAAATCGACTTGCAAGATTTGACATAAACACGCCCACATGCGTACTAATGAAGCTAAATAAAAACTTGTAAAATGATAAGAGACGCATTCCTGAAAATTTATATTTTAATTGAGACTTGTGCACACAGAAAATGGTTACATGTATAAATTAAATACTTTAGGTCATAACAAAAGTGAAACTATGGGAAAGCCGAGAAATAGAAAAATTGTTGATGGTTATATTCCGTGTGTCGTGTGGTGAAATGAAACGTCAGATGATCTGGCGAACAGCTGGGAAGTAGATGGAGCATGGCGTTTCAGGCGCATCCGAAGGATGGGCAGGGAGCCCTGATGCAGCGGATCATTGTGTCGACACACTTGCGGCCGCCGGTACACTTGCCCTCACAGGAGCCGGGCGACTGCATGAGGCACTGACATGACGACGAGAAAGGCTCGGTGCACACCTCCGACGAGGTGCAGCGCGGACTGCAGCTGCCGCACCTGGTGAGGTTCCGAACCTGCGCCGCGGCAGCGCACACCAGCAGCACCAGCGTCAGCACAGTGAAGTGAGACATCGCTGCAACACCAAGAATGCAGGTTAAGTAGGGCAATCACAATTAATTGCTATAGGCTGTTCACGATAAAACGAGAACTTTTGAAAGTTCTACTTGTATACACGTTGTGTGTTCTTCCGCCTTATGTAAAATTAACATTGCCATGGGCCTCATCACTTTATTCATGCGTCGGTCAGGTGAAACTGTGAAATTATTAGTAAAGTAAATATTGTACAAATCTGCTCATTTTTACACTTCGATGTATTAAAAAAAACAGAAAGCGAGAAAAATTAATAAGTTATCACAAAGGATTACCAAACACTTTTTGTTCGACGTTAATATATGTAACTACATTTCCCTCCATTGTTACCAACTTTACTGTACACATGTCACTCATTGTGTCCGTTAAAATACATGCAGGTAGGGACAGTGACTTTTTTCTAAGGTTGAGTTCAATAGTGCTCACTTTATCGTGAACAGCCTTTATGGTATTATATAACAAAATATTCAATTATATAAAAAAAAATATTGGTAATAATATTTTATAAATTAATTTTTTCAAGTTTTGAATACACACACACACACACGCACACACACACACACACACACACATATATATATATATATATATATATATATATATATATATATATATATATATATATATATATATATATATATATATAATTTAATCGCAATTTATTTAGTCATATATTTAGAATTTAAATTATAATAAAACGATTTTAATTCTATAGAAAGATGGTCCTTTGCTATATATATATATATGTATATATATATATATATATATATATATATATATATATAAAATATGACTAAATAAATTGCGATTAAATTATTTTTAATTAAGCATTCATTATATGATTATTATGTATTATTATTTTAGTACTACTTGTAATAATTATAAATTAAATTTCCAAATTTAAATTGTGATAGTGAGAGATTCAATTAATATTTTAATTCCAACGCGGAAAATTAAATACATTTGTTAAATTTGACAGTAAATAACTAAAAATTTCATTGATTCTTTCAATTTCAACACTGATATTAAGAAAAAATAATCTAATATTATATTAATTGTCTACATTTAAATATTTAATTTAAAAGCCATTGGGTACTATTTATAATAATTCAATATTGAAATAATAATAAGTATTATAATAATTATATGGGAAATTATTTTAATTATAAATAATTAGAGTTAACATTTAGTTTTATTAATTACAATTATTTAACATTAAAAATAATTTTAAAAATATATTTTACCAATAGGCCTCTGAAAAGATATATCTTTGCTCTCATTATATATGCTACTAAAATTATGTACATAATAACCATATATTAGTGCGTACATGCACAGAATGTTACAAACCTAAACAATGTAACAATTGTGACCAATGATACAAGATTATATATATGATGCAGACGGTTTATTCAGTACGTCGCTCAGTCGTGGTAGCGTGATAGAAAAACTACGACTCACCGGCTGGAAAAAAACGTTCTTCTGCATCATCTCGCTATAACATATACATGTTTTACACTGACATACAGGATTCAAGTTTATTTAAAAGTATTGCTCAAGAAGATAGTTTCAGACATCACTAGTTTTAAAGCAAATATAATTTACTACAAATGATGTCATCTATCATCTGTCACCGTTCGTTAAGCCATAAAAAATTCTTTATGATTTATCTAAACTTACGGAATTACAACCTCTATATTTGACTAATATTCAATCATTGCTTTCAGATCAGGAATGCCAGACACGATGGAAAATTCAATAAGATGGACTTACCAGATATTTAAAGGCAAACGATACCACTGGGAGTGCTGCCAAGAAACCACACTACTTATGGGACATTATGTAATTCATCCTTATCATACATAAAATATGGACCTAAATCAGGAAACCTCTCTTCAAACCTCGTGGAAAATGAACTGGAGCAGGCAAATGTGCCACAGGATGATGCACTTGAACAAGAGGAACAAGATTCTGTGGAACATGCTCATCTACTTGCGGAGGTCCGGTACTGCAGTATTTCTAGCAATGAAACCTCATTCCCTGCTTCTACTATACGGAACAGCGATACTTTTGCGGATACATCTACTTCATATCGGAGAAGAGCCGTTCGTCTGCCTAACCAGTTGTATGCCCTTGGAAATGCAGTTACGAAATATTTATCTGCTAAAAGTAATATGACAGAAAATAATCCCGACTTGGAATTCTTCAAAAGCATTTTGTCTGATATTGCCCACTTTACGTCAGCAATGGAAAGGCAGTTCAAACGGAATGTAATAGATCTGATAGACGAAATGTGCAAACAAGATATCAATGAAACCATCATAACTCCACTTGTCACAACGAAATAAAACTCTTCACTGCTACAAAACAAGACAAACACGCGCCGTGTTTGTCTTGTTTTGTAACCACACCAGGGAGAAATCTGCAACGACCCACAGTCAAGTACCCTGCATCCTAACTGGAGCTCCAGTGACCCACTGCATATCAAGAACCTCACTGCCCTTCCCCTCAACAGTGACTCAAATCTCACCCACATCGACACACTCTCCAGGGCCGGGGATAGACGATCTTTACTTGGAAACTACTGCAGTACCGTCTACCTCCGCAACTGAAAATAATTCTGCCCATCCTATACAACAGGGCGACAATGGTGACAATGACGGGTTAGACTACTACTGGCTAAATTGGTGTGAAAGTTTGTGCTACATAGCTCAGTCGAACGGCAGATTGCTACTTGCGGCCTGCTGCTAGGCAGCAATAGTGCTACTTCGGTCTGAAAGCAGCGACTGAACGGCTCATCCGATCGGAGAAATTCTGGTGTCAGTTTGTGCGTAAAAACAAGAGTAACTATAACATAACCAAAAATCGTAAATAATAAACGCACATAGTGACTTTCTAACCAATAATCATTTTCTTTGAAGATTACAAATCAAAATAGTTCAAAATTGCCTGTTACGCGAAAAGGACACTAATAATATTAACAACATGAATAGTACTCGACAAGAAGAAGAACTTGACAATTCTACGCAGCAGCGAAATGCGGACGTGGCGATTGCGTCATCATAACATGCTACATCACGTGACGAGACTAAAACTGTCCCGGGAGAACTCTACAGAATATCCCCATGCTTATGTACCAGGCTCTCGTCCCGTACATACATGTACATAACTGCCAGTACATACCGCTCTATCTCAGCGTAGACTCCGACTTTCCCCTTGTGCTCTGCGGTGACTTCAACATCGATAGCATCGTCAAATCTGAATTCGTGCGCTTCATAAAGGACATCTTCAACATAAACTGCGCCTCCAAAACACTAACCCCAACGAATTTGGGGCGTACTTCCTGGATCTCACATTCGTCAGGCACATCATCGCTGAAACTTTACGTTTCATATCGTACTTCTCGAATACTCAATGGTTTGTACACCCCCACTGCACTCCCGTTGTGTGCTAATAACAAATAAATCGATTTAAACAAACCCACACAGTCTATCATTTCTTTTCCCTCTAACCACCCATAGCCATTGTCAAGTAAAAATATCTACGGCCGTGTAGACAACACAGCCCGACCCATTTTTTCATCCAGAAAACGATGCAAATTTTGTTTGTGACGTTGACATTCATTATTGCAAGAGCATGTATCACGAAATGCCTGAAAATGTTCAGAATTGAAACAACCGAACCATCAGAACGAGATACTAGAGTTTGTCCGTATTATTGCCGTTTATGACGCAGAGGGAACATGTGGTAGAGTAGTTGTGCAAGCTGCACAGTGGCAATCTCTGTGTCCCAACATTGAAGTGATTTTCTTCCTCCAGAACTGTCGAAACCACATAGATTCAGCTAGAGTTTGTACAAAATATTGTTTACATAAATAAAGGCTTTGGTACGATAGTGTACTACTTTTCACAAAGTTGTGATGCAAAAACGTTATAAGTAGGCTACGAAGAACTTTATATTTTTTTCGTAAATGCGTGAATTTGTTGTAAAATTAATAAAATATTATATTGTTTTACAGGACATGTGGTCGAAATATCTGTTCAGTGTTGGGACTTAAGCTGCAGTCACAATAGCCCAACTAATACGACACGAGAAACAGATATGACGTCAGAGCTTGACGGAATTTCATATTAAATTTATTCAGTGTTCACAATAACCCCACGAAATCGGTCCAAGTATGTTAGTAGGCTATTGCAAAAGTCTAAAACGGCAAGTTATCCTTTTAATATCCAATATTTACTTTATCAAACTCTCGAAAACGTAAATAATTATTTTACTTTTGAAAATATTTGAATTTATACCAGAAAAAAAATTTAGAAACAAACCTGAACGTAATTTAGGGGGCAAGTTAGTTTATTATTTACTATAGTAGGGAACTACACACGAAGTTTTAGTTTCTAATGTTGCATTTAAATTGTTTGCACGCCCCGACGAGTCCGACACAATTGAATGTATAAATAGAATCTACTTTTGTCGGGCTGTCGGGGCTGTGATTTTGTCGGACTGACGTCACAGTGATCATGCTTTTCATTGGCTGTTACTCGGATTTCGTCGTGTAGGGGTTTTCGTGTCGAGTTTGTCGGGATATTGTGACTCCAGCTATACGAGTTGGTGACTGCGCAGCTGACCATTTTACGGTTCAAACATAAGCGTCTGTGGACAGTCACGACCACAACTACTGCGCTTGCGCTTGGAAACGAGCCTCTTGAAGACCGGACACTTCTATATAAAGTCTGTATGCCACGATAAAATGTTTCGTACAGGCCCAGGCTCAAGCTTCCACGAGATCTGCTACCCGAGCTGTAGGCAAGCATTTATGGAGGGTTCTTTGGAATAACCTATTGAACGATATTTGTTGCCACATAAGTAAAGATGAGTGCATTTGTTTATGAGTTTACTTCTGCAACTATAGTTCAGTAACAATCCTCACTCATTACTTCAGCATTGTGCGTCGTTTTGTTTGTAACTGGAACCTTCGTGTTAAATACACTAATGATTACCATAACTTTTACAAGAAAATTGTTTTAGAATAAGAAAACAGTTTGTTGGTTTTTTTTTGTTTACTATGCATTTGTATTTAATAATCTTACGCTCCTTCTCATATTAAAATAAACGAAACGACTCCTACCTGATTGGCTACAATTCTAACCACGTAGGAAACCTTCCATCGAAAATTGCAAGCTACTAATTACAAAAATTTCCATGAAAACTGCCAGCATATGGCCAAATATAATCTATAGAACCATCCATACAAGCCGCCATGCAGGCTTCCATTGAATCGTCCAAGGTATCTTCCATTTTGGCGTATGGTCTTAAATCAGCAGAGTCAAGTGTGCAAAAAAACATAATTTTATTATAACTATAATTTGCTGGTAAGTATTTTCCATTTTTAATTGTTTTGCAATGTTATTAATTAATTGCCATAGTTTAATTTTTGGCCATAGTTAAGTAAACTTTCCCGAAAGAATAGAAAATCTCGTATTCATGTCCTCCATGTTAGCATTGTATCACTAATATTATTGGAATGTACTATTAAACAGATGTGCTGCTATCTGCTAGTGGGAAGTGACAACACGACCGGATTTTCTCGCAGAAATCTTCCCTGTCCAGTATTGGTTTCTAGTGCATTTTCTTGAAGCTGGGTTCACAATTGAAAGCATAACAGTAGTCATAGAATATAGTACGTCTGCACAAGTATTGTCTGCTATTATTTCACCACTACACACAACAGGTCTTGTGCATGAGACTCCCTAACATAGTGCATAAAATGAATGGTTATATTTCATTTATTACGTAGACTCATAAAGCGACAGTCAATCAGAGCAGAGTAGAAAATGTTTAACGAATATGTTAACCCAAAACGGAGAAATGTAGTTTTGTTGCAGAAACAAATAAATGTTGTAAGTGGAAAGAACAAGTGATGGTGTGCTAGCGGACAATGTTAGAAGTTATCAACGTCTTAACGATCGCAAAAGCAGAGATTTTTTAAGCAAGAAACCATGACAACTCTTTAAAACCCTGTCCATTTCAAACACAATAGCAGACTAAATATGTCTCTAAACTACATTTCCTGTATTTCAAGACAGCAAAAAAAAAAAAAAACCTTTTAACATTAACTACAGCCATTTTCAACTGAAGTCTAACTCGTAAAATTTCATTGGCTAATGGCTCAATACATAAGCGTTTAATTGAGAGCTAGTTTCGCCAAAGGTTTCTGATCGTGTGCAATGTTCTACCGTAAATTCCTATGCGTTGTGCCTTTTTTTTTTTTTATTGTGGACGTACCATTACTCACCAGCTATCCTAGTTCAGTTTGAACTGCAAAATCGCTCATTCGACAAGTGTATGGTAAGTTTAAATTACAAAAACACGTATTCACCCCCTCTCCTAGGTTAGTTTAAGGGCTTCTGTTAGGTTGGTTCAATAAGTTAAAAAAAGTTGATGAAAAACGCTAATGCATTAACTACCGCCTCGGCGGTCCACAGAGACTCTTGTGTCTAAACTACAAGTTTCTCGATATCTCACTGAAAATGTACGATTTAATTAATGGCAACTAAAGTTTAATTCTTGGGTTTACGTTGGCGTATTATAAACAAGCGGCCTTTCCGTTATTAACAATTCCAGTGTCATTTGATTGATACATAATATTTCTAAAAAAAAAAGTGTTTCGAACGAAGTTGGCAACTGTTGCTAATGTAAAAGAGTGAATTGCGAGATTTGGACGGCTCTTAACAGCGAGGTCTTGAGAGCCGATGAGGGTGATTGAGGTGAGTATGGACAGCGCTGGAATGAAAGGGTGGGAGAAACGGGATATCTCCGAGAAAACCCGCCGACCAACGACATCGTCCGGCACGATTCCCACGTGCGAAAATCCGGAGTGGCCCGGCCAGGGATTGAGCCCGGATCGCCTTGGTGGGAGGCTAGCAGGCTAACCGCTCAGCCACCGTGGCCCCCTAACGTAAAGAAACGTGTCAATCCAGAGAGCAAATTTTTTATTTCCAGTTTTAATTTATGTTTGTAAGACATTTCTGCAACAGGTTTATCCGTACTATGTCATAAAAAAAGCAATATATTTCTAATTATTTTTTAAAGCAGGAAAAAATTACTGTGTGCGGGAAACGACGAAAAACTTGCGAGAGTGTGGTTGTGTTACATTGTGGTTGGTTTTCCTTTCAATGAGAAATTTAATAAACCCTGCCTTGTTGATTTAAGATGACTGCCTTAAAAACTAACACCGTCATACTGATAGCAAACCTTGTGTTTACATCTCAACCAAGTGATACCTCGAAATATTCCGAATATGTTACAATAGTTCCTTTTTAATTGTCCAGCTAGTAGAAAAATTTTCAGTGGATGCCAGTTTAAACGTTAAACCAAGCACGAAAAAGTTCTAGATATAAATTTCATCAATTGTTACCAACATAACTGTAAATGTACCAGTCAGTTTCGCGATAAAATATATTCAACTGAGAAGATTGTTTCCGTCCCCCTCCCATTTTTTAATGTTTGATTTCAAAAAGATAGCCTAAATATTTTATTGGAATAATATTGTCGCGTTCGAGTAATATAATCCCTATTGGACTTAGCAAAATGGTCTGTTAATTCTTGAATATTAGTTATGGAGGGTAAAAGCCAGCTACTTAATACGTGTCTAAAGTAGTGCAATTGTGTACTATTGCATGAGTTGAGATATTTGGAGGACACGACTAGGTTTTGAACGCCCACTGAAGTGAAGTGAGACAGAAATTAAGCAGCGGTGGGATGTAGGATTGAGTGAAATGTGGAGAGTACTCCGAGAAAATCCACCGATCTAAGACGACGTCTGCCATGTATCCCACGTGTGTAAATTGGGCGTGATGCCACAGAGAATCGAACTCTGGTCACCTCGGAGGTATACCGGGGTGCTACGAAACCTAAAATTGCCCCTGAAATTCAGGCGAGGAATTTGCGTGTTTTCACGAATAATTAATTGGACACTAATACTCGAAGTAACTATTGAAGACAGGAATGAAGCAGGAGCAAGAATTTTAAGACACAAATGCAGTAATATTTAGCTAGGCCGTACTAGGATTTGTGTAGAGCTGTGTAATTTTAGTTTTTATTAATCAGAACTGAATAATAAATTTAGGCATCGTGCTTGGTTCACATACGTGACAACCAGTACAGAATGCAACTGACATCGCTTTAGGAGGTTATTTTAGAAACACTTACATAGGTATTACAGTATTAGGGGCAGGGGCGTTTTAGTTAGAAAGGATGTCGCCTTTTGATTGATCGGGTTATCAAATTGATTAACCTTATTAAAACGCGAATTAATTAGGTTAATTAATTTGACAATACGATTAATCAAAAGGCGGTATTCTTTGTGTCTAGAACGCCCCCGCCCCTACTACTGTATAGGGTTGTATTAGGTGCTTTTGTACCAATAATCCAGTATAAATAGACACAGGAGGCTTGGGAGCCTACCACATTCTACTCTTAATACGATTTTATGTTTGGGGTTATCGTTGCAAGATTGTCCAGGACAGCGTTCCTCGCTTAGTGAAATGAAACCGGCACGCTCCCTACTTATTACTCGCAACGAAAGCTTGTAGTGTAGGAGACATCCCAACAAACCTTTAAAATGTTCTTAGTTGTTTTTAGACTTAAATTTGTTCTACATTTCCTTTTCATTTCTGAGACACTGCTCTCGACGAGGCGCTAAGGCCGTTCAAGTGCTGAAAATTGATTTTCTTATTTCTGGGACACTTTATAATCTTGCGAAATGGTGTGAATTCCAGTCGAATTAAATTTCCGAATAGAGTCAAATTAACTTTTTAAACAAAAATTTGAGGACATGTAGTAATTTTAATAATATGCCTGGTAAAGAACTAAATTCGAAATGGTACACTAAGAAGTATAATTTTGCACTTTACGCAAATTACTTCGCGGCATCTCCAAGAAACATTAAAGCAGACACGAAACTTTCAGTAAAACTAAATTTTCTGAATATTTTCACACCCATTATTTGTGGCCATTATTGTCACGCTTTCGTAATATACCGAAAATTATTTTCCTCTTTTTAATTTTTTCCTTAGAATTTTCAATGTAATTATTTTTTATATAGTGCTGCAATAACATAAAATTTGTCCAAATACAAAAAAAAGAAGAAGAAATTAACCCAAGTTAAATACATTTCAAGACATATGCATGATTAGGTATTTGAAAGAGACTACAAATTACAAAGTTTTTTTAATCTGTGAAACAAACTAGTTGTTCGTGGGTTAAGACGTATGTTTCTTTAGTACCGACGAAATAATTATTAAATGTTACGCGTTTTTTGTAAGAAGCTGTAGTTATTGTTCTTGTGATTGCCTTTATTTACTTATGCTTCGGCAACGTTAACGCCCGGTACATGTGTAAAATTCATAAACACAACCCCCCCCCCCCCTCTCGCGCCAAACAACTCATCTTTTCGGCTACTAATTTTTTTTATGAATTTCTATTTGTCAATTTATTTAATGTATTTTCATTTATATATATTTTTTTTTTTTTTTTCTTTTTTTTTATTCCCAGACATTCCACTGACTACTGATGAGAGAGGATAGTGGTAGTGATAGTAATACAGTACTCACTTGCAGGTTCGTAGACGCTGGTACGCTGTGGAACTCACTGCCTGAAGAGGTGTTGTGACTCGAGCGGTTCCTACGGTGACCTCTTTTATGCCGAGTGTGCGGGGAATCACATGATGACATCACAGCAACCTCGTTTTCCGGGAGCACGAGGCAAGGTCACTTCGACGTATCGGCTGTTGCACGCTCGCAACTGTTCGGCGCTCACTTGCAGAGGTGGGAGCGATTGTGCAGTGGCGGGCGTGTTTCGTCAACAAGGTCGAAGTCTGTTAGCCGGCAGCAGCGGCACGACCTTGCAGACCTGGCGACTCCAGCCTCTCCCGGTCTTCACACCGCTCAGCAAGTTCTACGACCGATGGTTCGACCGTTCGCCTTCTACCTAGGGGAACCGAGTTCGATTCCCGGCGGGGTCGATCCCGGATTGTCGCATGTGGGAATCGTACCGGACGATGTCGCTTGTCAGCGGGTTTTCTCGGGGACCTCCCGTTTTCCCGTCCTGGCATTCCGGCTCTGCTGCATGCTCACCTTGCTTCACCCTCACCGACTCTTAAGACGTCGATATTGAAGCCGCCCAAATATATTCCCTCACATTCTGCGACCGAATAGGTAAGCAGGCCTCACAATGTTTTCGAAGCACAATTAAAAATTATGACAGCTACACGGATAGAAAGTACTTCTTCTCTTACAATAACATATTAATTAATTGGACTTATTTCGTTAGCGCTGAATAACTCGGCCGGGGATTGAACCCAGTTCGCCTTTGTGATAGGCGAGCGTGCTAATCACTCAACTAGCGTGGACTCTTTTCAAATCAAAATTCCTTTTGCCGCAACAGGTGAAATTTAATATTAGTGTAGAGTCAAGACTCCCGCCTACCTATAGCCTTTTTCCACGTCTGGGGGAGCAATAAGGACGACTCTGCCACGCGCATTAAGCGCGCCATCACTGCTGAATGTAACGTTATGAACTGGCGTGCAGTGTTCTCGTCACACTACCTACCTACCTGTAGGCTGTTCACGGTAAAGTAATCACTTTTTAAGGTTCTCCTATCAAGCATTTGCAACTAATAAGTATATTTTATTGCAGACTCAGACATTAACTTTTGAGAGTGGTGAAAGTATACACCATATTTTTGAGTCACGTGGCAATGTTGATATTGAAAAGTGGCGGAAAAATAAAAATTGGCAAAAAGGAAAATTTTGGAAGGGCTCTAAAATGTGCTCACTTTACTGTGAATAGCCTAAACCTACCTTTAGGCTATTCATGGTAAAGTGAGCCCTTTTGAAAATCCTCTCGTTTGGAATAATAGTCGATAAATATATTTCATTATAGCCTTAGACGTTAACTTCCAAGTGCGGTGTAATATACAAACTGTGTTTATTACTTAAATGGTAATATTTATTTTAAAAAGGGAGTTAAATGATAATAAATGGTTGGAAGGAAAAAGTAACTACGGCCTCTTAAAGTTATCACTTTACCGTGAACAGCCTATACTTACTTACCTACCTACTAAAAAGGTCTTCGGATCTTCGGATGGCTGCTGGCAGGGTTGAGACTACAGCGTCATGTCACGAAAAGACTTTCCAAGAATGAGACGAAGAATGTAGAGAAATGAAATACCTATTCGCTCTTGGCTTGTCTGTGTCAAAAGTCCGGTTGGTGACTTTTCAAACGCAACCTACTGACTTTATCCACTCAGATAGGCACGGGAGTTTTTCCTCGCCCTAATTCACGGAAGGAGTTGGAGATCCAAGGTAGGAGCGAGACCTGATAGCGGCGCAGGGATGGGAACTATACACTGAAGCAAGTGGGAAACATAGTTTGACGCGGGATTTGCGACATTACTGTACTACGGTAAACATGGCCGTAATAGGGATATAGTTGCGCCTCTTCTTAGACTACTGAATGTAGGCAGGAAAAATCTATAGACCACAAAAATACCTGGATAGACAGGAAATGAAATTTAGCATGCAATTAGTGTAGTATAAAAATACTTCTTGATTAGACCTAGCAACGGGCGAGTGCCATAAACGTATTCTAAGGCTGAAATAATTTCAGTTGCCACCGTATATTTTGATAGGATGACAGGAACTAGGGAAGGGGAGAAATATTAAAATAAATATCGGTATATGAGGTATCAGGTTAGAATTCCGGGTAATCCACTGATGTGTCTCCTTTTTAAATGTGTATGTTAGTATGCTTTAGTACAGTACGTAAATCGCCCGAATTAAAACCCATGATAAAAATGGGGCTTGGCTGTGTTGGGGACACGACAGTTTGTTTTGCGTCAATACGTCTACGTTGACGCGCTCGGGCGCCTTGATATATTTTTTTACGTTCCCGGCACCGCTTCGGTCGATCATATGGGGTGTTATGGGTATCACTGGATGGCTTTTGAAATGCTCTTTCCAACCGTATACGATTTCTGTACTTCGGCTTGACTTTTGAACGAGTATAGGCTGAAATCGTGTTCAGTTCTATTAATTTTCTACATTAAACGCATTCAATTTCACCATAAGCACACCACACAAATGTTTTTATACACGCAATTGAATGATCTTGACGACAGCTGTCAATTCAAACTTAAACCAGCGTCGTAGCTTCTCCTAGTCGAAAGTTATACTACGCGGAAATTATGAGACGCGGCAAAACGAACTCAAAATTGATCCCCACCACTCCCCCTTTTTCTCTATGTGCGCGATGCTTCGCAGTCTTCACTCAACGTAATATATTCTTCGACCCTTTGGCAATCGAGTGATGTAACTGAATTTTGAATGTAGATGATACATTCGGAGCTGCAACGCCAAACTCTATCCCCAGATTTTGTTATCATAGGATTTTCTGGATTGCCTCCGACTAAGGTCGTAAATTTAAAGATGTACTCACGTCAAAAATGCTAAGAGTGAAGACGGTAAGATGACCCACGACTTCGCAAGGGAGACACTGAAATCCGACAGCTGGCCAGACAATGAAGCCCCAGTCTGATATATTTAGACCCCATTGGATTCCCTTCGCCCATCACGAAATCTCTTCAGAAACTCTGATGATCTTGGTCGGGTTGGGGCGCAAATCAAACTCTTGTGATTTCTCCAGTACAGCACTGGAACTGTGCATCCGCTCGTTGCTTCAACGTATCGTCGGAAAGGGAAATTTCTGCTGGATAATGATTTCTGCTCCAAACTTTAGTGCAGTTTCACACTGGAAAATATTATATATTTGACTTTGTACTTATCCAGCTATTGATGTAAGATCTTAGCAGCAGTGGCGACGTGGTTCTGGAAAATGAGTTTTTCTTCTGAATTACATTAATTGTCTCTTTTATAAGTACGTCAAAAACAGTTGTAGTAATTGTTTTGTTCCAGTTTAGAAAATGTAAGTTGCTACATCCAATGTTGTCCTAATCCCAGTATTCCAGACTAATATTTTCATGTATTTTCAGTCTCGATAAATACTATTCTAGAACGAAAGGGCATTCTACATATGTGGTAAGTCAGCTTCATCTTCTCTTTAGCAGAAAAGTAAACTTTTTGTGTGTCATATTCCTGCCAGACAATTCCAACTGAACGTTTCTTGGCAGGCATCAGTTTATCGTTCTTGTATTCTGTATCTCAAATAAGGCAACATTTTAAATCCGACAAGACTTTTCAGAACATTGCGAGATAACGTATGCGCAGAGGAATGCAATAACACAAACTGACAGGACGCAAATTGAAACTCGGAGGGGGACCAACTCTTGTTGGTTGTGACGTTTCAGAATCTTAACGTGCCAGTCACACGAACATATATACGCCCGTCCTGCATCATACCGAAGGATTATTCCCGACCTCTTAAATTTTTTCACGTTGCGTTAGAATCATAGGTGTAAGGTGAGTGGAGTTCTGGTTGCTTACAGTAAAACTAAAGACCACGAGCTTTCGCGTTTTATATATGACTCCGAACCACATCATTTCCAACACGGTTCTCATAAAGTGCACACAGCCAGATGGCCTCCGTCAAAGAATGCTGGCCGCTGTGCCGCGGCGGTATATCGCCGTAGGCCGTCATCCAACCCACGAGGAGGGCTAAGGCGCCGGCCAGTCTCGCCAGAACAGCTTTGCGTCGTCGCCAAACCCGTTGGAACCTCCAGCAGGGGAGAGGGACCGTGACGTAAGCAAGGTGCTGAGCAGCGGGACAGCTCGACGGCCGCTGTCCATTATTCACGGGTTTCCCAGAAAGGGTGGTCAGCCCAGGGGGGGGGGGGGGTGAGGTGGGTCCACCGCCACAGTGCTGGGCAGCCTTCCGGCACCAGGTGCAGCGCGTAACATTATTATAAAATTAAATATTTTACAAATATGCTGATTTATAACTTTGAAACTTTGATCCATTAAAAAAAAAACAAACGGAAAGCGCAAGAAATAATTTAAGTTATCACAAATGGTTACCTAATACATTTTATTCAACGTTAAGATATGGAACTACTTTCCTTCCATCGTTACCAACTTTACTGGGCGAATGTCGCTCAGTGAGCACGTTAAAATGTATGCCAGGCAGGAGCAGTGACATTTTTCTAAGGTTGATTTATAAAGTGCTCACTTTATCGTGAACAACCTTTACTATAAGAGACTGTACTGGACAATGCTACAGATTTTTCATCAACTAAACGATAGGGTCACCGTTTTATGTTTCACAGGTATTTACAACACGACGAAAACAATGTACACTAGTTTAGAGCCTTGCGCGTAGCGACGATAGTGCAGCACTTGATACGTGTGGCAGCGTCGGCCTTAACACTCCCGCGTTTCCGAGCCCCGAAAGCTAAACTTGTGAATTATGGTGTCTTGTTCTTTGTATGAATATGACGACTTGAAAATGCGCGAAATATTCTTCCGTTATAAAGCAAATGCACGAATACAGTGGAGAAAGGAGCCTGTACTCGCCTCTCGTTTCGGCATGTTGATTGAAAATGCGACCACAAACACTGTGTAAACAAATTTTATAGAACTTAATCTAATTTCTCGAGTTGTAATTTTGGTGCAGGTAACATAACCTAATGTAAACAAACTAAATACTACACAACACATGGACTAATTAAGGCCAACTATGAAGAATTTGTACTTAAGGTGACGCCACAGCATATGCCCTCCAGACATCACGCAGTTAATGCGTAAGAGTGACTCAATTAGCAAGACTTGAGATGTATACTAATGCGTCTGATGTCAAAAACGCATTAACTTTCTTGCTGGATGGTGTGCAGTGTAGTGTTAGCGAAATAGTTCGGCAGACAGAAGGAGTAACAGAAAAAGAGGCGAGTGAATATATGTATAAATATTCAGAGATTAGTTTCAGAAATATAATTGTATTATTCAAATTTGTGTGTCCAAAAGTCGCCTATAAAGATACAAGTATACTTATCTGATGGGTTGTCGTTGGTGCCATGTAAAGATAACCTGGTTTGTCTTGGCTCTGACTGATTGTGTATGCAACTGTAAATCCTACAGCAGAGCTGCCTGTCCCTACTACATAACAATTTCAGCAATATTTGAAGACAAAAAAAAACAGAACTGCAGCAAACAGAATATTACGATAGTGATATAAATGTTTGGTCGCTCCTGCACTGAGTTCCGATTATAAGACTGTTCCGTTGACACTTCTTAGTGGTGTTTGTTGGTGTTATTTTATTTATACCTACCTCACGAAGGAGCAAACTGGCTCCGGAATAGTTGATGTTCCCTAACCGAGCAAATACTTCCTGCAGTATAGTTGAGAAGCGTCAACGCAGCTCTAGGAGCCAACGAACCGGTACAAGTGTCAACCGTCTCTTTGCTCTTCCAGCATCTCCTTGGAGACACAACTCCACGTCGCTTATACTTGAGAGAAGACTGTCATCTTTCCAGCCCCCACCCCTGTTCCCCTATCAAAACCTTGCGGTTGTCTCGGATTCTCGCAACAGCCGTAGATGGAGGAGGGGGGAGCACGCAGTTAATTCGTAACGAATCAATCTCCATGGTTACAGTCTCGAGCCTTAGACAATCTGCTGCCGAGACTGATGAGACTTCCTTTCTCAGGTTTTCTGCACGTTTCTTCCCCGATGTCTTCCGGAAGTCCGGATGATGAAGGGGCTGAAGTGTGCCCGCGCAATAGGCATCCATGTACTCGCTTTTCTAAAAACATCAGTACAAAATTAAGTGCACCTGAAAACGAACGGTAAAGGTAGTTCGCAGAAGTGCGGGCAAGTCATTCACATTACAGGAAGGGAAATTATGCTATAGGCAGTTCACGGTAAAATGAACACTTTTGAAAGCCCTCCTTAAGATCTACTTGTATGCACATTGTGTATTCTTCCACCTTATGTAAAATGAACATTGCCATTGGTTTCATCACTTTATTCATGTGTCGGTCAAGTGAAACTGTGGAATTATTAGAAAAGTAAATATATTACATATCTAGTTCATCTTTACACTTCAAGGCATAAATAAAACAGAAAACGAAACCAATAATTAAAAATATTATAAATAGTTACCTACCACTTTATATTCAACGTTAGGTTATGGAACTACTTCCCATCCACGTTACCAACTTTACTGGACGCATGGCACTCAGTGCGCCCATAAAAATATATTCAGGCAGGGACAGTGATTCAAGGTTTACTTCATAAGTGCTCACCTTATCGAGAATCGCCTTTAGCAGTGTTCAATTGAAGGCCAATTACAAGAGCAACAAAATAAGTAGTATAAAAATGCCGATTCGAGCGCAGGCCCCAGTTATCAGAAAAACAACGGTAAATTAAATGCTCTAGCCATCAGAGAACCATCATAAAAAATTCCTCTTAATTTTCTGATTCAAAACATCAAATGCCGATTCGAGGGCAACCGCAAAAAAAAATGACTTAAAAAGTTGCGTTTGGGACCAACCGCAAGAAAAGTGGCTCAAAAAGTTGCGTTTGGGAGCAATTACAAAAAAGTGGCTCAAAAAGTTGCTTTTTGGAAGCAACAGCAAAAAAAGTGGATTAAAAAGTTACGTTTGGGAGCAGTTGCAAAATTGTGGCTCGAAAAGTTGTGTTAAACTTTGTGTTTGAGTACATATGCAAAAATACGCTTAAAAAGTTGCGTTTGGGTGCAGTTGCAAAAAATAGTGGCTCAAAAAAATTTGAATACATAAAAAATAAAATATTGTATACAATAAAGATGGATCAGTTGCTAAATGTATTAAATGGAACCAAACAATTTAAGAAACTTTACGAACTTACAATTGGACAGTCCTATCTCATAAACCATGCTGAAATAAGTGATACACAGTATGGATACAAAGTGGTAATTACTTCTGGAAATTTTAAAGTAACCTTACCAGACAGATATATTCAGATTTTCAGTGAAAAAGTTTTTAATGATGTTAATCATGAAGGTATAAGTTTTGCATATGGTGGAATGGTGGATTGTGGTGCTAAACAAATGCATTCTATTCGGTTTTTTTAAAGAGTAAATGATCGTCGGCATATAATTAGACATCAGATGATTTTTATTTGAGCTAATATCTCTATTAAGTTTGATGGTTATCCAAACATTAAAACACAATTATCGCTCTGACTTCGGCAATGTGCTACAACATAGTCTAATTAAAAATTTAGATACACATCTCCAAATTCGACATATTAAAGTAGCCAAAACATTGAATTCTTTTTCTAAATCTTTCATTGTACTTTCTATAGAAATATAATTCATCTTTATCACATGAAACTTTAATCGTTTAAAAACTATTAACGTTATTATGTATAGAATATGTCTACTTCCAACCCAAAAAATTTCTATAGTCTCATCTCTAATACCACTGGTTTTTCGGACAAATCAAAGTTAATTAACTTACATTTTTCATCCTTAATTTCAACTATTATTTCATTAACTTGATTTGTTTGCACTGGAAAAAATAATGGATAAGCTGGTTCGTAATAGATCGTGTCGCCAAATTCAAATGTTGATCTTTGTTTAAAAGTGGTAACTATGTTAGTTTCTCTATGATTATATTCATCACGTTTTAATATCATACCATTTACTAAATTACAGTGTATATTTATTGTTTCAAATGGAGCAAATTTTGGAATTGTATCAGCATAATGGTCCACATTTTCTTTTAGAGTTTTATTTTCTACAAAACCGAAAAGTTTTCCTATTGAACACCATTTTCCAAACTGTAATCTAAGCGTAAATTTTACTTTCACTCTGTTTGTTATTTTATCCAGCTCGAAAGACATATCATTTTCTTTCCCACCCATTGAATCTACACTAAATGAAAAAATTGCTTTTATTTTTTTTTTAAGATCTTTTAAGCTATATTGACCAACTGGAATATCAATAGGTGATTCCATTTCATTTGACCCACAAAATATAGCTTATTTCTCCCAGAAATAATGGTATGTGTTAGATAAATAGTATAGAAATGAACTAAAGCCAATGAGTGCCCCTCTATCTCTAAAGGGTAATGTAGTATTTTCTTCAACGCTGATTTTTTATCTGTTAGTTTGAATACTTTACTCATATATTATATCATTAAAAACAATCTATTAATAAATGAGCAAGAAAAACATGAAACATGTAGACTGGGATATTAAAATAAGAATACCAGACAAGACTGTATCGACAAAACGTCATGGAGAATTATTACCTAATAATATTAGATGTTTGATAGTGGGTCCTAGTAACTGTGGAAAAACTACACTTATGATAGATAATTTTATGTATACTCAATGATGGTTGGACTTTGGTACTCTCTAGGTATGTTCAAAAAGTCTGAACCAACCAAAATATATCAATTTAAAGAAAGATATAGATGTAGCATCAAAATTATTTGATGAACCAATAGCATACTTCTTTCCATCAAATTAAGAAATGGATGATGTAAATGACTGTCATAAAGAGTCTGTAGTTGTTTTCGATGATATCATACTTGAAAACCAAAATATGGTAAGGTATTACTTTACTTGTGGTAGACACAAAGATATTGATTGTTTCTATTTAGCCCAGACATACCCAAAAGTACCTAAGCAGCTGATAAGAGACAATGCTGTATTTTATTTGTATATTCAGACAAGACGATACAAATCTTAAACATATTTATAGTGATTTTGTTGGTGGTGATATGTTGTTTGAGAAATGTAGAGAGACTGTTCAAAATGTTGGAATAATGAATATGGTTTTGTTACAATAGATATGACTTGTAAGTTAAATAATGGTAAGTACCATAATAAAATTAAAGACTTTTTAAATTCTTAGATTATAAGTAAGTTTTTTGTTTTTAATGGAAGTGTTTCCACTAAAAACTAACATAAGCTGACCTTTTTTTAATGCATTCATATACCATAGCTATTTCAATAATCACAATTGTACCTTCGGGTACATTGTGGGCATTCTGTATTTTAAAAAAATATCATATCAGGGTATACTTCAAAAGTTTTACACGTGTCAATTTTTTTCCGTTTATGGTATAAGTTGATAACACTTTTATATTTTTCTGGTTTTATTATTATTTTAACTATAGTTCCATCTCTCATAAAAAATATTCTATTCAATTATCAAAGTAAAATACTTTTTCTTTTGAACTGCATTTTCCAACTAAATGAATAATGTTAATTCGGTTTTTCTGATAATACTCTAAATTGATTGTATCCATCGGTGTAATGCAATCTCCCACATGTCTTAGTCTTTTTTGTTCAAAATCTATATTATTATCTACTTCCAAGTAAGTAAGATAGACTTTATCCAATGATCTTTTATTTCTTGTCAGTGTAACTATAAAGTCGTTGAACTGTGTGTTGGAAACAAAATCATTAGGATTGATCTTCTCAGTAGTTGTATCATTGTCCATGTGTTCTTTAATTTTATCTTCAATCCAAGAGCTCATTAATGCATTTCCACATATATCCATTGTTTATTAATAGTGAAATAATTTTTGGAAATTTAAAATTATGTAAAAAATTATTTAGCACAATTACACACAAATGACCACAATTTACTTGATTGAAATTTTGAATTCTATCATCATTATAAAAAATATTTCTTCCGAGGTATGCTATTAATTGTTGGGGTGGATTTCCACCAAATGAATCAAAATAATATTTGTTGTATGTTTTTTTCCAATATCATACCCAGTGTGTACCAGAGTTTGTTGAAACATCTAGATTAACAATCCCACATTCATTATCGAGTGGCATGTTAAGGAGCACATCGATCATATATACACCCCGAAAATTTTTAATGTTTAATTTTTTAACCTTTTCATCAATATAAAAGTTACTGAGTGGAGTTACTTTTTTAATATTCTTACCCCACTTAACTTTCTTCAATCCCTTACCGTATTCCTCCATAGCTAAATTATGTCTGCGTTGTTCTTCCATATCTTGGTTTTTCTTCTTAGCATTAATTACTGATATAGCGATAGATGATGCACCACCAGCTAACGTTCCTAGGGCTCCCATTGCTGCGAAAATTAAGGGTAAAAATCCACCCTTGTGAACTGTCAAACCATTTCCAGTTTTCATTTCTTTGGACATTTTCTTAAGTTGTGGAACTGAAATTGTGATAGTCATCCCTTTGTCCTCCTTTAATTTCTTGTTTTTATGATCCTGTTGATCTTTTATTGGGAAAGAATCAATATTCAATCCCTTCAATTCATCGTTAGGAACTTCAAATACAATGTTTTTTATGTTCATTTATTATAACAAATATTTTAACATTTCATTTTAATTCCCTGCCAAGCTTACGTTTAATATGCATCGCAGATCCAGTAACACCAGCCCACAATCTCTCATTAAGATCAGCATCTGAACTTAACAATCTTTTGAACGCTTTCTTTTCTAGTTCTTTGTCAGCTACATGTCTTTCAGCTATATCTTTATGATGATGATATGCTATGTCATGTTCCATTGCAGCAGCTTCTAGTGGATTAATGGGTTTATCGCCACGCTCAATTCTCTCTTTTAATCTGGTACCCGTGAAATTATTATGTCATTGAGTAACCCTTTTCCGTGATGCACTGACTCCAAAAAAGTATGTGCTATTGTGTTTAACACTCGTATCAGATATGGTATAACTTTTGGATTATTCACAATATAGTCACTAAACTTCCTGTTGAACATATTCATTATTTTAACTTTTTCATTGTAATAGTTATCATTTCCAGAATTCTCTACACCATAAATAATGAGAAGTCGATCAATAAGCATCCTAACATCATCCATCCATGTGTATTCTTTGGGAAAGTCTGTATACTTATTTATACCTTTCCCTTTTTTAGGTGAGTGACGTTTCTTTTTAATCGAATCGTAAATAGGTTTAACAACAATTTTCCATTTATTCCCTTTACTCGATTTTGGTGTTCCCAATTTGGATCATTGTTTTGAAAAAAATTGTGTTTGTATCTGCTAGGATATGACTATAGTGTTCATAGTCGGTTGCAGTGTAGTCACTTTCTGATACTTTCTTACTAGTTAGTAATTTCATCAAACCATCAGTTCCAGTGTATGTCAGACCTTTTAAAGTAAATTTGTCATTGATGAATGTTACTCCGCTATCACCAATATACAATCTACCTTTATCAGCCTTTAGTCCAAAAACATCATCTTTTCAGTCAATTAAGAAATCGGCCACTTTTTTATCAATAAATGTTTTTTGTAGATAGTTAACAGTGAGATATCAGTTTTCAAATGCCCCAATGCTTCGTCATAGCGTTTGTCTTCATAGTATTCATCGTCATCGTCAATGCATTTAATGCCATCGTCATAGCGTTCATCGCCATAGCGTTCATCGTTATAGTGTTCATCATCATCAATGTGTTTAACACCATCGGCACAGCGTCCATCATCATCACCAGTTCGTTTAATGCCATCGTCATAGTGTTCATTGGTGTCTGTTTTATCAAACAGTTTTCTTTCAAAAGATGTCTTTGTTGGTGTCTGTGGGTAGTCTAAATTCTTAACAGAAAATGGAACATGTTCTTTTATTAAGTTCTTATTCTCATTTGTTACATGTCCAATTTTTGTCCCAAATCTTCTAGTATCTATCAATGGTTGATCATGTTTTTTATTTTTATCATATTCATCTTGGCGAAATTTTCTAAAAGTTTTAAACTTTTCAATTAGCTGTCTTCTTCTCTATATTGTTTACAATTTTTTGTTATCTCTATTATTATATAAATAAAACAAACAATGATAATTTAAATGTATACTGTCTCAAATGTATGAAAAATACACTAAGTTCATATGAACTTAGAAATAAAAACAAAGTAAGAATTAAATGGTTAGGTTTTGATAGTAGTCATAATTATTGGGTTGATAAGAAAAGTGTAGTTGTTGAAGAAATTTTTTTACTATATAATAAATAGATCATCAAAAAATTGAAAGTAATGAGTGTCAGTCGTTTCCACCAAACGACCCATACAAAAAATTTTTTGCATGAATACAACAAACGCATTGAGTTTGATATTCCTATTGCCGATGCAGTTTCACATCCAAATGAAGCTTATGTATACCAACAGTATAAGTTAACTAAAAGAGATACAAATACAGATTATGAAAAAAATTCAACTATTGATCTTTGTGAGAATTTCTTCCCATTCCAGTTCTCAAGAATAGAGATTTCTAAACATGGTTGTATAATCGAAAGTATTGACATCCCTGGCATCACTTCAACAATGATGCATGCATTGCTAGGTTCGGAATCAGAATCAGCATACTTCCAAATGTCGGGGATAGAACTAGGTAAATATGTTAGGAAAGATAAGTGTAACGAAATTACCTATCCATTAAGATATTTGTTCGGGTTTATGAGAGATTGTAATGAAATATTCTGGAAAGGTGTGTACAAGATCAGATTCATTAGAAATTCCAATGATGATGTTTCTTTTAACAGAAGACCTACAAAGAAAGCAGATGGATCTGATGATGCAGACAATATACCAGATGCTGGTAAAATTATTATTGAGAAAATGGAAATTCTGTGGCCAATTGTTGAATACGATCCTATTTATGGAGACAAAATTAAAGCAAAATTATACAAACACCCCAAAATTCCAATTAGTTTTAATTATTGGCAATGTCTTGAAAAACCAGTACCTACTAATGCAAACTCATTTCAGTTTGATATAAAAGATCAGTTCAATTCAATCCAATTCGATATGCCAGACTTTGTCATTGTTGGTTTTCAGCATAACAGAAAAGAAGATCCTGGGCAATTCACACATGGTTCAATGTTTGACTCTTGTTTTGTCAAAAATATTTATATTAAGAATGGACGGAATGAAGTGTTTCCAAAGATAATTGGAATTTAAACATTGATGATAAAATTTTCGATAAGATGTATATTGCTTACAATGATTTTAGAAATTCAAAGACTAAACTAGATACCCCTTATCGTAATAATGAACTGCACTTCAACTCTGGGTCATTTATTGGGAGAAGACCATTGTATGTTATTAATTGTTCTCACAGAAAAACCGCTATTGTAAAAGATCGAACTAATCTGAAACTTACAGTTAATTTTAATTAACCAATATTGGCTTCAACTATTTGTAATGTGGTCCTAGTAAGCCAAATAAACCTAATTTATGATGTTAAAAGTGAAAGAATCGCCAAAGACCAATAGTGCACAAACATGTATGGTTATTAGTTTTTAATTGATTGTTATCCATTAAATACATTTACTGATTTATAATTTTTCTTTAATAGCGCTATAAGAGTGTTTTTAATGGGATTTGAAAAAGCTGTGAGAGGTTGTGCATTCTTAAAGTGGGTCCCTCGAGGGATCCACTTTAATTGTGATAAGGGTTTCTTATACTTTCGCATTACATTCACTCGCAACACTTTTTCAGATCAGTATTCTCGCAACGTCTTTCACTTTGAACCACGGATTATTCTCTTCATCCATAATTTACCACCATTGGTAAGCTTGTTGTTTACAATGTCGATGAGCGATTACATTTTGTTATACAAATGTTTTCCTTTAAGTTCACGTACGACTCGCGAACGATATCAGCGATAAGGCAACTGCTCTTTCATGAGACCCTTAAAATCTGTAGCAAGGGGTAGACGAGCATATCAACTCGTACAACCTGGGCTCTGAAATAAAAACTGTGTGGGGATGCGCATAATCAAGAGGGATGACTTGAGTCATCCCTCTTAATTGTGAAAACGGCTTCTTATACTTTCCCATTGCATTCACTCGCAACACTTTTTTCAATTTTGTAGTGTCCCCATGGTAGTGTATTAATGCCATTTGTAAGAATAAATCTTTTATCATCTTTGGGACTTAATGGTTTTTTTCTCACCTCAATCATACAGAGTTCACGTTTCTTACTTTTAATAAGATTCATCATTTTGTGCAACACTATTTTACCAAACAAACACTTTTTGTAGTCACCAAAACTAATCTCATTTCTGACGACAGTGTTTTTCACACCCTTTGCTCTTTTCTTTACACCACCTTCCACATTTATTGCATACATTTTCGATTTCAATCCAATAAATTCTTCAATTATTTTTCCATTACATTTATCTTTCTTTTGCCAATAATCTTTTTGTTAACTAATGGTATACCATATGGATTATCTTTTTTATAGTCAGAAGTATCAAAATGATCAACCATTTCTTTCATGTCACTGTAGATATCTGGTGTTTTTATATAATAGATGTATGAATCAGTATCTTGGTAGCACAGTTCAATATTTTCCCCATACTTTGATTTCATTATATTATTATGAAAATCGTACATTAAGACTTTCGATAGATCAAGTATACTCATTCCAACATAAATGGGTTTGTTAAAGCACAGTTTTGTTTTAATCATATGAACTGCATACAAAGAGTTAGTAAATATAGTTCTATCTTTAAAGTTTGGTGTAGCTACCAGTTTATCAATTTGCTTAGAACATATGCACAACCATATATCCACCCTGTTTCTAATATTTTCCATTGTTTTTCCCAAACCGGAATTGTTTATTAATTTGTAGAAATCATTTTCAAAGTCATTTGTAGACTTTGTTCGCATATTTGTGTTTAGATCAATATAGGACTGGAGCCAATCTGAATGATCAAACTCCAGAACTCTATGAATCTTTTTCAACTTCATTCCCACAGATATATATTGCTTAAGATTTACATAGTGTAATACATATTTTTCTTTATCATACAGAGTAGTGAAGAGTTTGGGTTTTTTTAACCTTCTGGTATTTTATTTTCTGGTGCCAATGGTAGATCTTTGTTGAGATTGTGTAGTTCATGTGGGTATTTCAAATCAACTTCCAGTATATAACCTTTGCTAGAATCATCTTCTATTTTTGTCGCATCTATATTTGTATTCCCCTACTTAAACCCACCATAAGGTAAATACTGACTCATATCCCATCAATATAAGTTATTGGTATCCAGATATGTAAGATAAAAGATTTCCTTTTTACTATCATAAGCATTCATATATTTATTATTTGCTTTAGCATATTGCTTACAACATAGTGAAATTCCACCACGAATACCTTTTTCTATCATCAAAATCATGTCATAATCTGTTAATAATTCGAGTTCTATTTTAGTATGTTTGAGCATAGCATCCCACGCTAACCCTGGCGCTGTGAAATATCATGCTGATCTAGCTTATATGTTTTGAGACACACATCTCTAAAATTTTCCATTATATCAGACATTATATAGATCAGATTTGTTATAGAGTTCTGTGTATTCTCTTAGAGATTCTATGTTAAATTTTTTCCACACCTTTCTCGCAAATTCGTAATATTCGTTTTGTAATGCTACATTTATAGAGTTTGTTATAAAATGCTTCTTTGGCTGGAAGTGATGTCTCACAAAATTTTTCAGCACTATCCATGTAGTCATATGGGAAAACACCTTTTCTTGTAACAAAGTCAAGAAGTTCATTGGAAAAATGCTTACACGTTTCTCGGAATTGTCTTCTGGAAAGGTTGCTAGAGAGTTTGTCGATACTACTAGCCATAAATTTAAATGAGTCAATAAATCTAAGATTTATGCTTTCACATACGTGTTTTGTAAAAGAAATATATTTTTTCTTCATTGTTGGGAATTAGATCAGTTTTTATTTTCATCAATGCCAAGATCTCTTATGAATAAATGTGTGTCATAACCAGATGGATTGTGTATAAACACTGGGACAAAACATGGATTTATATACAATAAGTTACAATCTCTGTGTGCAGCTTCCTTAAATTTCCCCATAAGATAATCATGATCTCTCACAGAATCACCACTCGAAGGCTTTTCACATTTATTAGAATGGGTAGCTGTATCATACACAATTTGTTCTTTCTGAGTTAGTGGAAGCATTGGTTTTTTATGTGTGTATATATCACCAATAGACTTTGCTCCTTCCATTAGCATTTTAACGAATACAGTAGATTCATCAGATCCTTCATAAGTTACTGGTGGTTTATGGTATTCCTTTTTCGTATTTTACATAGTAACAGAAGCTAATAGTCTCGTGTTTTTGGTATGGTTTCGTGTAACATTCATCGGGGTTTGGTTGGCAAGTTACAGTTTTAGTCAACAAACATTCAAAATCAGCATATATATTACAAACGGAACTCTCAAAGAATTATTTTGGTTTTATAATTAATATGTCATTTTTTCCTTTAGATGGTAGTTCAACTCTAATACTATCGTGATCGCGACAGTCTTTTTCGTGATCTTTTAGCTTATTTACAGAGTAGAAAAGTTGCAAATATATATCACATATTAATATTTTGTGACCATTATTTGTTACTTGTGATGCGATAAGTCTCGAAAGACTTTTATCCAGCAGTAATGGTCGTTCTTTTCGTCTTTGACATAGAGTAGGTTTATGTGCTTATCCGTCTTAATTTTTTGTTGTTTTTAATGGACAGATTATATATTTCTTACTGCCATCTTCTTCCTCGTATGTGTATACATTAATAGAAATTCCACTTCTTTTCTCAAAGGTTGGTATGCTATCCAATTTCATTGGAAATTCCAAACCCTTAAGTGCATCATCAAACTCATGTTCGTAAGCTTCGTATTTATTCACTCTTTGAGGGTCTCTTTGTACTTGATGCAATGCAGATAGAATATACCACAAAAAGCATTGACCATTATTCTTAACATTAATTACCACCTACTTAGTTTTGATTTTTTCTGGGAGATCAACATAAGAACTGCCCTTGAATGGTACATATTTATTTATTCGCACTTCTAGTTTAAATATTCTGTTGAGTACCCACTGAGATCCCTTTGCTTCGAAAGCCTCCATCTCAGCTATGATTTTCGATATGCTGTTGGTATAATATTCTTCCAGATTAGTCGATTCCAGTATAATTTCGTTCTTTGTTTTAAAGGAGCTTTCTACATATTCAATGTTCTCACCTATTCCCCTTTTGTACTCAGTGAAGAATTTCATGTTCACTTTGAGTGATTTTAAATGTTTAATAATTAGGCCCGTGACAGTTTCTTTTACATCGTTTAGAAAATGATTTGGGTCTTTGTATGCATTCACATTCTTTACAGTGTAAGTCTTGGTCTTGCTTTGAAATGCTGTTTCGATTTCTTCTACACTGAATTTAGGTGTGTACTTATGAATTTTCCTTCTCAAGTGACTTCTTATGAGAGACGGTTTGTAATAGTGACTACATGTTTCACATTTCACTTGTTTGTCTTGTGGGAACTTCTGTTTTGATATTAAAGGTTGTGATACTTTACAAATTTCCCATACATTTGTTGGTTCATGTGATTTATTATGTTTTGGTGTAAGACCTTTGTGCTATCTACTTTTAAGATAACTTCTTATGAGAGATGATTTGTAAAAGTGATTATAAGTTTCACACTTGACATACTTCTATTTATATTTCTTCTTCTTTCTTTCCACAAAAATGTCTTTCTTAAATTTATATTCTTTCCAAACATTACCAGTTGCGTTAGCCTTTTTCATTGACATTGTCATCATTTTAGACATCAATTGATTTTTATTTGTGCCCATTTATTGTATGAAATATTTTATTTTTACATATTCAAATTTTATGAGCTCTTTTTTGCAACTGCGCCCAAACGCAACTTTTTACACGTATTTTTGCAGATGCACCCAAATACAAAGTTTAACACAACTTTTTTTCTAATGACTACAATTTAACCAAATGCAACTTTTTGAGCCACTTTTTTGCAACTGCTCCCAAACGCAACTTTTTATGCGTATTTTTGCAGCTGCAACTAAACGCAATTTTTTGAGTCACTTTTTTTCGGTTGCGCTCAAACGCACCTTTTTACGCCTATTTTTGCAGGTGTACCCAAACAAAACTTTTTGAGTCACTTTTTTGCAACTGCTCCCAAACACAACTTTTTGAGCCACTTTTTTGCGGTTGCGCACGAATCGTCATTTGATGTTTTGAATCAGAAAATTAAGATAAATTTTTTTCTGATGGTTTTCTGATGTCTCGAGCATTTAATATACCTTTATTTTTCTGATAACTGGGGGCTGCGCTCGAATCGGCATTTTTATACTACTAAAACATATTCGTGTGAATGAGATCATTGTCATCAGGACCGCAACGCCAGGAAATAGGGACCACAAAAGCCTACGCCAAGGGAAAGCATTTAATTTTAAATTATTAAAATCCTAATCAATCATATTTAATAGTGAAAGTTTTATAATCATGAAATTATTCCAAAACATAATTTTAAAAAATTGCGAGATGCAGAGACGTATTTAATACAGACATATAATTTCTAACCGAAATAAACATGACACACAAAATTATTTTTATTAATTTTAACAGTTATATAAATTATGTAAGTTCGGATGAAGTATTCACACATTTACCTGTACTGAAATTTAACTAATTTTTTTAATTGTGGCAAATAATATTGATTGTAGAACGAGACCTACTATGAATTTTATACAGGCATTCTGTCCTAGCAATTACCGGTTTCGGAAAACTGCTCCAGCACTAGGATTAATTCTTCTACTTTTGTAGTTTTGATATTAATTATTCAAAAATTACATGGTACATTTTGGATAATAACTTCTCTGTCACTCACGCGTCCAGTTTAATAGTACCACCTGTCTGTTTCATTGTACAGACTTCACTTCCGCTGCTCAATCTCGCCGCCAATCGACGGTCTGCTGGCTTTCTGGCGCGTCGCTTCGCTGTCTTCGCACACGTGTTGCTTAAGGTCCAAGTAAAGCCACTGCCTATTGAGCACTGCACCCGACTATTAAACGTGAAGAACTTATTTTAAAAAGTAGTACAGGCATCATAAAAATTTGTCAGAAAAGTGCGATTTATTCTCCTTATGAAAGAAGAACGTATATATTTTGCAAACATTATAAAATGTTTTAATAACATGTACTTTTTAAATTAAAAAAAAAAAGTTGATCGATAGAGTCCGCATTTTTAACCAAATTTAAGCGCATTTCCGTTTTGGGTGCTTCGGAAAACAGAATTTGCAAGAAAATTTTATTAAAAGAAAGATCGTCATAATATTTATTGTGATCATGTGTAATAAAATCATAGAAATAATGTATCATGTCAATTTTATAACTAATTTTATTTACGTCAGTTTCAGCCATAAATGTTAGTAACAAATGGGTGCACATAAAAAAATTATAAAAATCATTTCGTACATTATTATTACAATTTTCTTACGCATAATCAGAGTAAACATTATGATGATCTTTCTTTTAAGAATATTTTCTTGAAAATTTGGCTTTCCGAAGCATCCAAAACGGAATTGCGCTTAGATTTTGTTAAAAATGCGGACTAATGATCGATTATAATTTTATTTTTTTGCATTTAAAAGTATATTTCAGTAAAATATTTTGTAAGGTATATATATATATATATATATATATATATATATATATATATATATGTGTATATATATATATATATATATATATATATATATATATATATATATATATATATATATATATATATATATATATATATATATATACACACACACACATATATATTCTTTCATATACAGCATAAATCGAACTTTTCTGACAATATCCATGGTGTCTGTACTACTTTTCCATTAGTTCTTCACGTTGTAAAGTCGGGTGCAGTGCTCCATAGGTGTTTGCTTTACTTCAACCTTAAGGTCGCCTCGGAGGCCCGTCGCTGCTGAAGTAGTCTCGCCGTACCGATCTGGAAGTTTCCCCGCATTCTGAATCATGCCGAGAAAGACTAGGGCAACGACCACGACATTCTTTCAAAGATAACCCCAGAAATTCAATCCGCCCAAAGTTGGCAGCGCACGAGTCGTGATAGCCTTATTTCGGCGGCACGCCTTTGTGAATCTCTTCTAGCTCCTCGGGTTATTGATCGCCTGGCCTTCACACACTCCTGCGCTCGCTCCTACAGTTTTTCAAACTACATATTATTGATTTCTGTTTATATATAATTACTTCTCACATCAAATTGAATGTTATTTCCTTTTTGAGATATAATAATATTTAAAGTGAGAGTACAACATAAAAGTAAGTATTGTGTGACCAAAACCGCTAAATATAGCATATGTTAAAATTATATTTATGAATATTTTCATATTAGTATTATCGATTAAGTGTTTTCTCACACATATTATCTACTGCGGCTTAGTTGGCGTTAGTTGTATAGCATGCTTGCTATTACTGTAATTCGAAAATGTGCCGCACTAGCTCAGACTGTAAGCTGCCCGCTGGACATCGTGCTTAATGGAGCTTTCTATTTAGTTTTAGTCACAGAATTAAGGGGGGCGGTAAGGGAGAAACTGGCACGTGTATGAATGACCCGTCACCAATGTGCGCAAAACACTAAACTGAGGGTCGACGTTTTCCTCGCGAAACTTGACACTACGGAACTTCAAGTGTTTAACTATATAGCTTTACTTGTGGAAATTCTCTAGCATAGTTAACACAATTCCTTATACTGGTTTGGTGTGTAAATTATAAGTATACTTTCCAATATATATGTCTGGTGATTGACAATGAATTTCAAATGGTGTGGGTTGTATTTGCTGGTGAGCCCTGTAATGTTAAGGCAAAATATAGTTAAAGTGGTTAGTATGGGTGGTCACTGTATTTGACCGGTGTCGGTCGGTATGGCGAGAAATTGAATGTGTCTCAGTGTTTGAAATGGCTTTGTATGAAACGGACTGAATGTTTGCCTGGTATGGCTGTTTTTTTGTACTAATGGGTGTTATGGTGACTAGTAAATTTGGCCGATGTCAGCTGGAAGAGCAGAAGGTATGATGAGTAAGTATGACGGTGTTACGAGTTGGTCTGACCTGTGTGGCTGCTTGGTACACTTGAGTTATGGCATATTATATGGATAGTGAGTTGGGTGGTATGAAAAGTCTAAGTTTTTCTTGGGTTATATGAGATGGTATGGGTGTTTGGTACATTATGTGGCCTTGTATCAGTTGTTTGACGGATGGCTCAATAATTTTTGTTATGGGCTGGTATGGACTGTATAGGGGCTTTGTATGCATACATTATAGTGTGTGTTATGGAGATTAATATGATTGACTTTTACTTTTGGTTACAGTGGACAAGTGGTTAGTATATTTGATAGTGTGGTGACTAGTTTATATGACTGGTGCTGTTTACTATGATGGATGGTAGGGCAGTAAGTATATTTGGTATGATATGTGTGATCTGTATTGCATGTTGGGTGGTATGTTGCCAAGTATAATTGTTTCTAGTGCTAGATGGTAGAGATAATTTTATGGGCAGTAACTAAACTTTTTGGTAAGGTCTGTGTGGACTGAAAGGTCGAGGTTTGCTTTAGTTATAGTAGGCGATGAGTGCATTTCGTCTGATGTCGGTAGAACATATGTTATGGGTAATAGGTATACTATTCTGTAATGCCTGTGTGGACTGAATGGTTGGGGTATGCTTAAGTAAATATAGGGGATGGTGATTATATGTGGTGTCATTTGTCAAAGCCGATGGAATGGATGTTAGGTTATGTGTTGGTCTGGTTTGTATGGCTGCTTGTTATAATTGAGTTATGGCAGATAGATGGTTTGGATGGTGTGCTGGGTAGTATTATTGATTAGTAATGGCTGAGTTTTCTTGGTTTATAGAAGATGGGATGTTGGGTGGCCTCGTATCGGTTGTTCGATGGATGGTAAGAATGTTGTGTGATATGATTCGACATGGAATGTTTAATTTCTTGGGTAGGTGTTATGGTGCATAAATATGACCAGGATTTATTTCTTGGGGTATAGCGAATGGTGCGGTTGGTCTGTATGTCTGAGATTTTCTTATGTTAAAGTGGAGGGTATGGATGGTCGGTTTGCCATAAGGCATTTAGCTGTAGATTTGCTTAGTGTAGGTATGTTTTTATTTGGATTGTAGTAGTAAGACTATGCTTTTTCTAGAATGTGGAAGGTTATGTGAGATTGGATTAGGTTTGATTTTCTCTTTACTATGTTAAGCCGACTTTATTAGAGTATGCTTAAAGATAGTGTATTCCAATAGGACTAAAGGAGTGTGGGAATAAATTAGAATTATTTTATATGTGTGGTTAAGTACTATGTACAAAGTGAAAAAAACTTTCATGAATAAAAAACAATTAAGTAATGCATAAGGTTAAATATGTACATACATGTAAATAATATAAGTATTACACAAGTGGTTTAGTCCTACAAAAATGGTGACCTACAGTGAGCCTGCCTGGTGGCTAAGAAAAAATGAAATCTTAGATGGTGGCTTAAAATAAATGAGAAAATGAGATCGTCAGTATGAGAAACAAGAAGATGGTTATGGGGGGGGGGGGGGAGCTATAAGTGCCAGAAGCAAATGGAACTTAGCATCACTTGAAAACTAGCAATGGTTCACTCAAGATGTTCGACGACTGGGGACATGACACGCTGAGTGATGAGGAAGCGACGTGTAATTCGAACATAGACGAGGTCGTCTCCACTGTCCTGCTGCCGATGGAGGGGATCTAGTTAAAACCGATTGGTTTATATTTAACAGCATTTATACACTATGTGACTATATGAGTTCTTACAAAATGGTTAGTTTAGGTTATGTCCGGTTAGGTTTTGCCAGGTTATATTATGTCAGGTTAGATTATTTCAGGTTAGGATATATTAGGTTAAGTCAACGTGTCTTTTTATGCCCTACAAGTTCAATGTGAGCGGTAAAATATTCAAAGTCCTGACATGGGGTGGAATTAATGTGACTAAAACAAAAATACCATGAGTCCTACACCAGCATAAAAATATGAATGTCCTACACAAGAAAGAAATTTGCCCAAGTCCTACACGAGGTGACTAAATGTCTTGGTACATGATGGTTGGGTTAGTTTATACAAGATATATATTTTTTCTATGTTCAAAGAGAGCAGTAAAATATTCAAAGTCCCTACACAAGACAACGATTTTATTCCTACGTGCATGTAAAATACATGACTTGGCGGTGATGACTAGAGAGAAAGGAGTATGGTGGTTAGGTTAGGGTAAGAGAAGTTAAGTTAGATTGATACTGAAGTTAGATTAGGTTGAGTTAGGTTAGGTTGCATTAGGTAAAGTTAGGTTAGGTTAGGTTTAGTTAGGTGAAGTTACATTAGGATAAGTTTAGTAAGGTGAAATTTGATTAGGTTAGGTTAATACTAAAGTGAAGTTAGATTAAGTTAAGTGGATGTCGAGTAAAGATGGTAAATTAGTAACTAATTGAAAAATATTCAGTGTCTTATATGAGACGGAAAAAAACTTCAAGGTTCTACACAAATGTGGAAAGAAGGTGACTGAATGAATATTCTAAGACTTACACAACATGTCAATTTTTGTAAGTCCTTTATGCAGTGGAATGGAACGAATTGACTGTATATATCACACTTTTAACTTGCTGGCATTGTATGTTTTTTCGTTTAAAAAAAGAGAGACTTGAATCATAGCTGTTAGACTACACAAACATTCAGAAGTTAGGTTTAGTTAGGTGAAATTCGGTTAGATTAGGTTGATACTTAAGTGAAGTTACATTAAGTGAAGTGTATGTCGAGTAAAGATGAGAAATTAGTGACTTCGTGGAAAATATTCAGACCTATACGTGGGGAAAAAAATCAAAGTACTACACAAGTGTGGAATAAAGGTGACTAAATGAATTATTGTAAGACCTACACAACAAAAAAAAATTTCCTAAGCCCTATATGCAGTGTAATATATTTTCTAAGTCCTACACAAGGGTAGAACGAATATGACTAAATTAATGTTTTCTAAATCGTACACTAGCAGAGAAATTTACAAGTCCTACACAAGGGGAGGGGATTATAATTTCTTGCATGCATGTAAAATATTATAAGTCCTATACGAGTGAGTCGGGAAATATTCAGAGTCCTAGTATTAAGGTATGAGTGTGTATAAGTGGTGGAACGGAGTGGCTACAAGTCCTAGACGAGGCTAGAGATATTATAAGTCCTACACGAGTGAAAATTATTCTAAGTCCTACACAATTTTAAAAATGTTCTTAAGTTCAACAAAGATGGCAGGTAATAAATGCGAGAGCATAGGAAAATAGGGATGGAATGATAGAGCATAAGAAAATGAAATCCAAGATGACATTCGAAAAAACGACTGTTGCCGGAAACAAGATGTGGCCAGAAACAAGATGGCGGCGGTCGAATCCGAGAACGCGGTACATTCCACCTGTCCCAGAAAAAAGGGGTGATTTCGAGGGAAAATTATGATTTCGGGGGCCATAAAACGATTCCCTGAATTGAATTAAATGGGACTTGAGGTGATTGTTTCTACACATAGGGGACCGGTGGTTTTTTTTTTTTTAGGGAAAACGGGAAATTCTGAGGGGAAAATGTCGTTTTCGAGGGAAAATTACCCATTTTGAGGGGAAAAGTATTATAAGGAAAGAATGGGAAAAAACAAAATGTCAGTGGTCGAATCTGGGAATCCGACACCTTCCTGTTTCTCCAGAATGCCATATTTCATACTACTCCGAGGCAAAAGTGTTGCCTACCATGATGCTACAGAGACCACAGGGAAATAGCCGGTGGCCAGTGAAATAAACAGCAGAGCTGTCATGAGTTAAATTAGGCCAGCAGGAATACGTCCCCCGAATACGTCTCGAGGTCGCTGGGGCCAGCGATCTGCATGTCTAGTGAGGCCGTAGAGGAGCCCTCGTGCGTCAGTCGTATTGCATCGCAGAAGTATCAGTGGTTAGTGAAACACCTAATTGAATGTGAGAATAGGCTATTGACACAGAGGCCGCAGTAAATGTTTTATATAAAGTGACGGTAATTAAAGAGCCATAGTTATTGAACGACTACATCTTGAGCAAAGCCCTTGTCATTAAATATATTTATTAGAGTGTTGCTCTTTTTACTCCCTTGCATCAGGCTTAACTAAGGAATATTTCATTGGTGGAGGCGCCTTACGTTTCAAAATTTGTGTGCTAGCCAAGCATGTAAACTCCACCATCCCCCTTTAGCAGCTTATATATTAATGTTCAATGTTTAATTAAAACATTCTTATCGGCGTTGCTGTGGAAATAATTTTTATCTTAACATATATCCCATTAAAATACATTGCTGGAAAATGAATAATGAACACCACTAAAAGCGGTGACATAGTACACCATATGCGCATGGGGAACTGATTGAGAGCAGTACATGCAATGAATAACAGTGCTGTGCTGTGGACAGAATAGGAACCGCGTACTAGGCGTAACACCACTTAGTCCAATACAACTGTAGTTGAGTCGGTGAAAGAATATTCTGTTGTTTGAAGCGTCGACTTGTGTGTAGTAAGCACTGTAGGCATGCCACGACGGCATAGACGACCACACTTCATGCAATTAACGGACTTTGGACGAGGCCGTATTGTGGGGCTGAGGAAGGCTGGATGGTCTTTCCGAAGAACTGCCAAACGCGTAGGACGTGAAGTGTCTGCTGTGTATCATCGGTGGTGCCGGTGGTCCAACGATGGTGCACATGCTCGTCAACCTGATTCCGGACGACAGCGGCATACGGATTCCCGCCTGGACCAGCGCATCAGACGAGAAGCCATTACTGATCGCACGACGACCGCCGCACAGATTAGGACCACTGTTTCCCCCAGGATGTCAGCTAGGACCACCACCAACTGTTTGCTGGACGCTGGGCTACGATCAAGGGTGCGGTTCGCCAGGCTTCCTCTCGCACATCATCACCGTGCAGCCCGCCTCAGATGGTGTCGCGAAAGACTCAACTGGAGGGATAAATTGCGCGGAGTTTTGTTTAGTGATACGAGTAGATTCTTCCTTGGCGCCAGAGACGGTCGTTCGAGAGTTCGGCATCGACCAAGAGAGCAGCAACAACCAGAGTGCATGTGGCAGCGACATACAGGACCAACTCCGGACATCAAGGTCTGGGGAGTAATAACATACAATGACCTTACGCCTCTGCTATTTTATGAGCAGTGAATGCTACATCAAGAACATCATCCAGCCCATTTTGTTGCCGTTACTACAACGCCAAGGAAATGTCCTCTTCCAACAATGCCCGTGCACACGCGTCTTGTGTTACCCAACGCGCTCTCAAAGGTGTTCGTAAACTCTCCTGGCCAGCACGAGCACCCGACCTGTCCCCCAATGAACATGTGTGGGACATGATGGGACGGCGTTCGGTGCGGTCTGCAATACCGGCAACAAACCGCCACCAATTGTACCAACAAGTGGAATTAACGTGGAACACAATTCCCCAAGATGACATCCGACACCTTTATGATCATCTCTACACACGATTGCAGGACTGCATCGTTGCTAAAGGAGGCTACACAAGATACTGACGTTGTTGTTCAAGACATTATGTAGCCTTTGTCCATAGGTGTACGACCCTGTGATCATTATCATATACAGTGTACAACCTGTAGAATTATTCAATAAAACCTTCATTCATGTGGTACCATTGCGTCCGGGTGTTCATTTTCCATTTTCCACCAGTGTATACTAACATACTGTGTATACTAATACACACTGTAGTTTCTTCATTGCTTGTTATTTATGCTACATAAAGAAAAATGTCTAAATCTGTTCAGTCGCGATAGCCAAATGCTTTAGCGAATCGTATACACTCACTATAAGTTTTTTCTACTTTCTAAATTATTCCTTGGAATTCCTGTTGCCAAAAATACTGTTGTGGAACTGAGGAAAAATTTATTGTGAAAAATGCAGCACATACGTACCTACTTTATGACTTACTCTGGTGATATATCGAAATATGTCGTGCTCTCGAAAACCAATCTGATGAAAATAAAATATGGAAGAGGAATAAGAAACTTTTGAATCATGTTAAAGAAAAAAATAACCTTGGCAGTACAGTGAACTAAACTGAAATACCTTTTGTATAACCTCTTTGGAAAAGTTGGAATTTAAGAGTTACTGCATTTTAGAATGATAATTAAAGTCTGCAGGGGGGAATATACATAAATTTACACGGTTGTAGTTTTATAATTTCAGGGCATGTAGTATTTTTAATGTTTGCGTTGGTACTACAGTTATTGGTGCTGCATATCAAAAAATTAAAATTACATTCAATTCTGGTGGTTACCAAAATAATTGGGTAGGATTAATACGCATAAACTTATGATCGCATGAGCCTGTATTTCCTAGCAAAGCATAGCAAAATTCAGTTAAGTTTCTTACTTTCAAAAGTACATTACAAGAAAAATTTTCTTCTCCAATTTAATAAATACTATTCATTTAAGAGTCATTGATAAAACATTTATTTGTTTTAATAATTTGCTTTAGCATCGCGACTTAAAGAGGTTCCTGGTCGATGCAGACATTTCCCTAGCTGTATTGCAAACACATACGAATTTTTCAATCGAAGATATTGTTTTTTATGAAAGTTTTAAAATATATAGTATTAACGTCTCAGTATAATTTACAAACATTGTTTACAGTGATCCGAAGGAGGTGCAAGTTCATGAACTGTCTACAGCGTCCCGCAAGTCTCAGGAGAAAGCTAGGCGTGACAACTTATCGCTTGCCAAATCTTCACCCAACACTTGCATTAAATTCGCACATCCAGAAACAATACACTAAGAAGTTATTTCTAAATTTACCATAAAGTGTATACGTACAGCGACAAATCCCGAATTATAAAAGATCTCCCCGTACATTTATGGTAACGTTCCTACAGTTGTTGAGGAAAGAGTCAAATGCGTAGGGAAGTTCCCAGCTTTGTATAGCAGCGACACTAAATATTCCCATATTTTCAGCCTTATAAGTAGTACCATTTCCATACACTGTATAGGTTTAAAACATCCCATTACAGTTAAGGAAGTTAACCAGAAATATGGCGTTAGCATGAATACTAACTATTACTTACGCATGAAATTGTGTTAAAAGGATATTTTTTCGTCTCATCGCATACAAACTTTTCCGCAGTAGCTGGTTAATGTTTAGGAAGGAGGACGTAGATTCAAAATAAAAGTACCTTTCAATGCTTGTCTCATTGGCACCGACAATGGTACGTCTAAAGACCAATGTCCCGGAAGAGTAATGACATTTTCAACGCATTTTGAAGTTGAAATTAACTCTCCTCTCCAGACATCACGAAAGTAAAAATTTAGCAGTTTTATTTATTGATATTCATTCCAAGTTAAGGTAAAATAGCGGGAGAAAATTCACATCGTTAACAGCAGAGACTTCACTATGGGGTTACAACGCCCAGTAATGTCAAAATTAATCTATCACTCGCAGCTGTTCTATTGCGAAATATCTCGCTCACCAAATCGAACAGCAACGAAAATGCATGTATTAGTCATAAAACAAAATGCAGTAATATTCAGTATACGGAATATCAATTAGTGTTGCGCACATCACGGGTAAATAAAAATTATCACAGTACTTTCTTAAATAATAACCAGTGGCCATCAATTTTCATTTACACTTCCAGAGCCAACTAAGACTTTTTAAGCTCCGACCATCTTAATTAGCGATATAATAGGAATAGCAAAACTTTTGCTAGGATTATGAACCATACTTCTCGGAAATCCTCGAAAACTTGGCCTTTATTTGACCTATATGTTCAAGGCAATAACAAAATCATTTAAATAAATAAAATAAAAACCTTGATAACGACGACGTTAATGTAACCATGTGTTCAACGGTAAAAATTTTCCATCGAGAAAACAGTTTCATCGATAACCTAGCATGTGGCCTGCAGCGTAAGATACACGCTTGAATAAAGTTGTAAAATTAATGCAACAGTGGAGTAAAGCCCACTTAAACCTTTCAGACTCAATTTATTTTATAGTTTCAGGTTTTGCAAATAAGAAATTTCATCACATGTGCTGTTCTTTCAGTTCACACAGCATTTGTTTTGTTATCATGACCAATGACCTGAAAGTTTCGTATTCGCCTATAGAAGTAAGATCCATTCAAAACGTACAACATTAAACTGGTTTAAAAATCAGTTACCCACTGTGTAGCTTACCAATGAACTCTAGTGAGTACATAGTTTCTTTCGTAGCCCCACCATTGGTTTGCCAAAATTCTCTGTATTTGTTTATCTGTTGCACACAACGTTTTACGAGCCCCACTGTCGAGCTGCCAAAGTTCTCTGTAAGGGAACAACCTCACAGAGTAACATTTGTTATTTTGAGAACTTATGACTAGGTCTACACATGGAGTGTCAAATTTTCTGTGAGAGGATAGTAGACTATGTAATGACTACACGTTACCACGCCAAGGATTTCTGAATACAGCATGTATTAAAATTATATGTCACCAGGTTGGACAGACCCAAAAGTTTCTACAAATATAAATTTTAATCCACACATACTATATGCACAATTGCGACTTTAAACATATTAGTAACTTGAATATCTGAACCAACTTCTAGAACTAAAATATGTATTATTTTCTCTTTATCATCCAGTAGATTATGATCTTACATCTTAAAGTTGACACTTTAGACAATATAATATTTCAGAATCTTTAAGAATCAAGAATATTTCATTCCTTTGACAATCAATCCATAATAGGCTATATGCACAAACAATTAACATAAGTGATTAAATCTAAGTATTACTTTGACACATTAACGAATGAAAACATAGTAATTCAATAATTCCACCAAATAAAATGGTATTCCTGGAAATGAATGTAATCTCTAATATTAGCCCAAACTTGTAGTTTGGTAAATAGCTTCGATCATTTCCATCATTAAGATTCACGGCTCATTAAGACCCTTTAATGTTCTCAGTTTCCACTCGGAATATAACTTCAGTGCAGATCAATTAATATTTGAATTACCATTTCTTTTGATGGCAGATTCTCCGTTCATGAATAAATTAACATTTTACATTACCATTGTGTTCTTCATATTGAATATATGTTGAGTTTGAAACGTAACTTATAACGTATGCTTAAATATAATATTAGGCTTCTTGATAAAGCTTAATAATATAGTAACATATGTTATTTGTTCCATAGGTTGGAATCTATTCTTCCAGAATATGTTGAAGAATATGTTACATTCAATATAAAACTTCTAGTTTGCAAGTTAAGTATTTTACCAACACACACAATGGATAATAATTATTTTCATTCACTGAAAAGTTATGTTCGTACATACCAACAACTTTGTTTTTAAAGCGTATTTAAAACATTAAAACATAATAATTTGCTCTTAGCACCTTAATAGACTAAAGAAAATAATTATTAACAGGCGTGATTTTAAAGTGTAGTGGCACTTTTCTCTTTACTTCGCTAGGTGAAATTAGAACAAAATATCAATACTTTTTTCTTTTTCCAAATGCAATTAATCAATTTAAATAATACATTGTTCAGATTAATTTATATCAAATATAAATAAATGTTAATTTTGGTAGGAGTCTGTAGGAAATAATTTATCTTGAATCCAACTTCTATCCTTACACCGCAGGGAAAATCAGAGGACATTAAGCCTCGTATTGTACTGTACCTGCCAAAAATAACCTTCTTTTGTATTATGTATATAGGGTACTCACGGTAAAGTGAGCAATTTTGAAAGCTTTCTTGTTGGGAATAATAGTCAATAAATATACTATATGTTAGCTTTTGGCGTTAACTTCCGAGTCCTGTGGAATATACGCAGTGTGTTTATTAATTACAAGGGAATATTTATTTTAAAAGGTGGTTAAAGGGAAAAAATGGCTTAAAGGAAAAAGTAACTAGGGCCTCAAAAGTGCTCACTTTGACGTGAACTGATTATACAATTAAGGCTTACACTGTCTCTGAATGGGTTGAAAATAAATTTTTCAAGAGTCACTGTCGAAAAGATATTCCAATGCTAAAACGTCCTCATGCGCCTGATGATCATGTTTCAATAGCCCGTCAGAGTTCAATTTCCCTTATAAAACATATTAGAAAAATTACTTTGATATTGTTTAAAGGCAAATAAGGTATTTGTTATTGAACGGTTTTCATCTTGAACGTATCCAAATAGATTTAAAATATCTTTAAACTTTGTTCATCCTACAGTTAGATTATTAATAAGTTGTTATGAAGTGAAATATAAACATCTATGAAACACTCAGACGTCACACCAACAAGTTTATTCCAGTGAGAGAACGAGTAATGCACAACCAGTAATCAAATTTATATAACACGATACTCAAAGATCGGACATTTATGTAACGACTATTCACTCACTAGTTTCTAAATTCTCCAGATAGTTCCAGTCTAGGCCTTTTTTTTGTATGGCAGCATATATAAATATATATAAATATATATATATATATATATATATATATATGTTATATATATATAATTATTATTATATTTAAATTTAATGTTTGCCACAAAAGAGTAACTCAAAATACCGAAGTTGCCTGTATTAAAAACATACGAGAATTGTATACTTAGGCCTATAAGGAAAGGACGTTAGCGAATGAATAGAGAAAACAGGAAATTTCTGATGCATTACTACTTTCCTCTACACGGGTGCCAACATTTTTAATGAAGTTCATAAATGTAAGATGGTAAGTAAGCCCTAACATTTTGATAACAGCAATGTTGTTATTGGTATAAACCATAAACATATGCAAAAGTATTAAAACAATTACAAATAGACGCGTGTCCTACACGGGACTCTAACTTCGTGCCATAAAGTAGCGTTCAACCATCTGCGTTACGGAAATACGATTCAATGCATCAACTTCGGATGTAATCAGTATAGTGTTTGAAATGATAGGGTTTATCAACCCAAAATATTTACAAGCCATCATTTTGAAAATACATATCTCAGCCATTTAAAGCACTTAAGTTTACATGGCCAACCGTAGTGCTACTTTTGTGAATAAATAGTTAGGGAAAACGGTTGATTGGTCCTTCAGATATGCCATAAAAACTTTATACGCTATTCTCGCAGCTCGCAGCTCGCCAAAGAGTTGCAGAAGTACATTTAATATATTCTAGAGCTACGGTGGTTATCGATTATTGTTACTCGCACCAAGAGCGAACAAATGCGACCAAGCACCGTTATGCCTTGCAACAGTTCAACATTCGACAATTTCCAGAGGAAGAATCAGCGTGGACGAGGTGAGACTAGGTGCAGATGGAGAAGCGATGGAAATGAAAATGGGGGATGAAACAGCAGTAACCCGAGAAAAATCGTCAGCTACCACACATGCGAGATAAGTCGAAGATGGAACATCTGGTTGGCGTGGTGCTAGGTGGAAGTGTTGACCGCACAGTCACGGAGGCTCATGCTCATTGAGATGAAGGTTTGTTTTGAGTCAACAAAATACTTATTTTGTATAGGCTGTTCACGATAAAATGAGCACTTTTGAAAATCCTCATTAGGATCTACTTGTATGCACGTTGCGTATTCTTCCGCCTTATGTAAAATTAACATTGCCATGGGCCTCATAATTTAGGATGATTAGGAAAATAAATATTAAAGTAATCTGCTTATTTTCCCACTGCGATGCATTAAAAAAACAGGAAGCGAAAGAAATTATTTAAGTTATCACAAATGGTTACCTAACACATTTCATTTAACGTTAAGATATGGAACTATTTTCCATTAATCGTTTCCAACTTTACTGAGCAAATGTCACTCAGTGCTCCCATTAATATATATATATATATATATATATATATATATATATATATATATATATATATATATATATATATATATATATATATATATATATATATATATATATATATATATATGCGTTCAGAAGCAGTGACTTTTTCTAAGGTTCATTTCAAAAGTGCTCACTTTATCGTGAACAGCCTTTATACGCCCGAACATTGTTGCAGTTGCTCTGACAAAATGATTTGTTTACAGAACAAAATCAGAATGTGTTTCTCTCAGCGTAGTGCGTGACTAAGTACTGGCCGCGTTGGTATAGTGGTTAGATAACTCGCCTGCCACCCAGGCGAACCTGGTTCGATTCCAGACGGGCTCGCTCCCGGATTTTCGCTCGTGGAAATCGTACCTGACAATGCCGCTGCTCGGCGTGTTTACTCAGGGATCTCCCACTTCTCCCGCCCTTTCATTCCGGCGCTGCTCCATTCTCACCTCGCTTCGCCCACGTCGACTCTCAATACCCCGATGTTAAGAGCCGCCCAAATCTCGTCAATCATTCACGTAACTAAATACGATAATATCTGTGTGTTTTATGCGGATTTCACGACCTAATGTACAGCTATAGCTGTCTGAAAATCTGCATTTTTTTTCAATCAACTCGAATGTAAGGAGGCTACCATACCTTACACACACCCCTCGTTCGGCCAGTTTGAGGACTTGATGAGGTGAGAAGAATAGAGATAGCGATTTTTTGCGAGAAAAAAAAATGTGTAAACGGTTGACTTCAATACTATAAACATCCAACAGTAGTTTGTCTATTGCCATTGGTCGCTCTCTACTTGAGAAGGCGTTTTCATATTTGACTGGGCCACTCAGAATTCGGCAACATCAGCACGGCTCCTACGTGATTCGCGTGCAGAAAGTTAACACATGTCAAAAAGTAATTCTGCCAATCAAGATAGGCAAATGACCTTCAGTGTTTTGAAATATAGCTTGTCTTGAAATCTTTTCGCGAAATTTCACTACCTCTGGAGATGAAACGTGTTTTCCCCAGCGGCGGAACGAAGACCGTGGTTGAAATTGGAGTACTGCGAGAAAGCAAATTTCCGCACGTAAAATATTCCCACCCATCCCAGGCCTAGAACTGAACTCTTGAACCTAGCAGCGGTAAGCTAGTGTTGTGGTTCAGCACTGAACAGAACGAACGCGGATCCATAGATAGTTATTTACTGAATAGAATGTTGACTTTAAAATGCCTTAAATGGGTTGGAATCGCGTAGCTATAAAGTTGTGCCAACATATACGCACAATAAATTTTATTGGCAAATAACACACGTGTATCAGAACAAGACAAGTAGGATATTGTTTTATTTAACAGTGCTCGAAAAACGGTTTCCACACCGACGTTTACTGTCGTATATAGCATAGCCATTAGAGAAGGCAACGTAGTATATATGGCGTAGGGATTATTTGCAGTCTGTAACTGTCGCCATTTCCGTAAATGGGTCTTTCCCGGGAGCAGCACTCTGCTAGAGCGTTTTGCGCCTGACTGTACGCTACATCAACATAAATTACGCGACGCCTCAGCGGAGACTTCAATCACCGAGAGCTCGCCCGGCTGGAAATGTTCTCCCAAATAGGATTTTTGCGAGGGATTGCCATTCCCGAAACCCGCACCCTCCCCCCTTCACCCCTTTCAAACCGACACACGCTGCTCGCGTACCTTTACATCCCTTCTCGTTTCCTCCTGCCCCATTGCACTCCATCCCGCACAGGCCGTTAGCGATTCCCGTTCGAATGCCACGCGGGACCGTGCAAAGAGGCTAATTCTCATTGGTCTGGATGGCCACTGCGTAGGCGGGCCGTGTCCGTTGAGACACTGATTTATTGCCGGGAAATCGCGCTGCTTGTGAGGTTGCTGTGTACCGCGTAAATCTCTGAAGATTTCCTTTCGCTGTTGCCTGTCGTCTGTGAGTAGAGATGATTCCCAGTTTTACTGGGTCACAACAATTCTTCTATAGGCTCTCCACGGTAAAGTGAGCACTTTTGAGGTTGTAGTTACTTTTTCCTTCCACTCATATTTTAATCATTTAACAATATTATAAAATAAATATTAACATGTAAGTAATAAACACTGTGTGTGTATTCCACCACATTCGTAAGTTAACGTCTAAGGATAAAACGAAACATACTTATGGACTAATATTCCAAATGAGAGGGTCTTCAAAAGTGCTCACTTTACCGTGAATAGCCTATGCCAATAAATTTCTTTCCTTTTTTTGCAAGCAAAAGCTGCCAAACTATTTATTTTATACAAGACAAGAAAAATAGTACAAATTTCATATCTCGTTATAATTTTTTTTAATGTTATTATTAAGAGGTACGGTACAACTTCTTGTTGAAAATTAATTAACAGCGAGTCTGCCTCCCTACCATAAAAGTACTGGATGAGAAGATGGCTGTCCGTTCCCCCAAAAGGAAGAGCATGCCATTAAGTACACGAGGAAGTTGTTACTTGCAATGTGTCCATTCTTAATGTGGGAAACAAGGCGGATATTGCTGATGCCCGGTGGGTTTTTATTCGGGTAGATTCCCACTTACCCACCAATGCATTACGGCGTCACTCAGTGGCCACGTTTGCTGAACAGTTAGACTGCTCGCCTCCCATAATGGCGAACCGGGTTCAATCCCCGGCCGGCTCACTCCGGATTTTCGCAAGTGGGAATCGTGCCGGACGATGCCGCTGGTCAGTGGGTTTTCTCGGGATCTCCCGTCCCCTCCGCCCTTTCATTCCGGCACTGCTCCATACTCGCCTCACTTCCCCCTCATCGGCTCTCAAGACCTCGCTGTTGAGAGCCGCCCAAATCTCTTCACTCACTTGACGTCACTCCATAAAATGTTGTAACTTGGTATCGTCTTTCGAAACGGTAACAGCGTGTATGTCTCACACCGAGACGTCACTCTGGCCGCACATACAGTTCGCCTATACTAGTACGGATTAAATAATTTTCACCAATTTTATAGCTCTCTAAGATTTAGTTGGGGTTGTGCCCATTGTGTAAAGAATACAATTGAATTCTACAATGTTTACATTAATTATGCCGTAATTGTTTAACCAGAAATATCAATGTTCGTAATGTCTATTTGATAAAAGACAAACAATGGGGTAGTATTGTTAAACGCCGCTAGCCATTGAACTAGTGAGTAGCGTGAATGACTAGGAAAATATTTACGTTTAATACGTTTTAGTGGTTTGTTCATGCGTTCACAACAACGCGATCATTTGTTGCCACACGTATCGTGCTATTCTGATACTTTATCTCGGACCAAACTGCTGGAAGTATTATACTACATCTATCGAATAACCCTGCGCTCTACTTGTTTCAGAATGTCGATGTACCTAGATTGTTTTATGTAACGAATTTATAGAGGACTATCAAACAGCAAATAGTGGGAAGACAGATTGAATCAACGTTTTCGTGAAGGTGTAGCCATCGTTATATTTAAAAATACTTACGCATTAATAAGTGTAGTTAAACAATAAGAACAATGAGAAATAAGCTGCAAACACACAGTTTCTTCTGCTTAATTTCAAACCAAGAGAAAAATTAACGTAAGCTATGAAATAAAACTATTATTACATTATTTGTACCTGTAAAGTACACACTGTAGTTCACATCACCGGCCTAGAGTTATAAATTTATTAACTTACTTTAAATTTTGCTTTGGATTACCATTCAAATTAAACTTGTTATTTATGCACATTTTACTCGCGCAAATATATGCGAATAGAAATAATAACAAAATGAATTATTTTTTTTAGTTTTTCCTTAAGTTAAGAAGTGAAAACAAAATTAAAGTTTCTGGATTTTCCCAATTAGAGACTGTAAAGCTAAGCGAATATCACAGTTATGTTTATGCACACTTCGAAATAAATAAATATATATATATATTTATATTTATATTTATTTATATATATATATAACTTACCCAGTAATATAATCATTGAAATTTCAAATTTTTATTTATATTAAATATCTTGGTCTGATTAAAATGTGTATAAGTTGTGCAACCCGAAAACATTACCAATAACTTTAAACTGAAAATTTTAATCTTATAGACACAGACATTGTTATTTGGCACTATATTTTGTTTCCAACGCTTACATCCCTTTGATTCATGTGATCGGACTATCGCTGATGCGTTCATTAGTAATGAATTTCAATCAGTTCAGATTATTTATTCTGTATACTACAACAGTCTGAAAATGTAGGCACAGTTACATACTTCAATGCAATGGTACTGAATCAGTTAGTGCACACTTTACAAAACTTGTTTTATTAAGTCTATTAACTGCGGATGATTTTTTATCTCTAGTTCTCTTTGTTATAAACTCGATTCACTGCAAATTTTTGTTGGTAATACAATTTTGATTGCACCTCAGAGCCTTATTTGTCTGGGAATATGCTTAAAAACGAAGAGTGGAAAAAATACTTTAAGGCAGCAGTCTCTTTATAGGCAAATAATTATTCTAATTTTACTTAGCCGAAGAGAAGTAAGAGGATGAGCGCGACTGTGTGAGACTGTGATTTTCACGGTCGTAAAGAACCGCCAATGCAGTTAGCTGGAACCAGGATGCCAGTCTAGTACTACTGAACGTGAACATATTTAAAAGCGCTCAAAATAATAACTTTTTATAATCCATCAAATTGGGAACTGAAGCCCTCTCTACAAGCGTGCCATGGCTGGTGTCGATAACTCCCTGCGATTCATCGAAGCCGTTTGATGCGACCGAACATCGACCAGGTTTATTGATGTCGCCCTTACCGTATAATTTCAGCATGTCATTTAATTAAAATTTTTATTTAACTGTTATACATATCTTAAAATGGCGTTGCAGTTGTTTCAAATTATCTATAGACCCTTGTATTTCACTGGATATTTCTTTCGTTTTTTTTTTTTATCTAAATGTGTTACCGATTAAGTCTCAGCCAAGACTAAATTAAATGTTTACATTTGAGTTTTATCGTGTAGCTTCAGAAAGGGCTGAGGAAGTATTAGCTCGTCAGATAATTTAATAACTATTGCTTTTAAATACTCAACTGAAAAGAAGAGCATTTAGCACATTTCCTAAGAATATATTGTTTGTCATACTGGTTACGACAATCATTAGTAAAGATTACATTTTTGCGGAAAATTTGGTAAGTCCCATATTGGTTCTTTTAATGGAAATTGTCAAATATTGTTCTATTTACAAGCTACGAGCGAGGCTGCATCTACGATTTCGTGACGGAATATTTTGTTTTTCCTTATTTTTTATTTTATTAAATATATTGAAGTGTCCATTTTATTGTGGACACGTCATTCATATTGCACCTCTGGTAAATATTCTATAATGATTTGTGTCATACAAAAATTAACAAAAGAATGTAGCGTGCAGCAACCCTACCTTCGCGTCAACTTGTAGCTTATTGTGGTGTCACATCAAGCAGAATGGCCAGTGATTATAAAGTTTGTGTTTTGTAAGTGACAGGAGCATATTGGTACACAGAATTGTAACATGACCTTCGTGAACATCACTTCACTATCAAACGATTGGAGCACCCTCAAAAATGACCAGGGCCACTTTTGCTTGTGATAATCCAGCTCATAGCACGGAAAGCACTTAACGCCTTCTCCAATCTGTACAAAAAGTTTAATTAATATATGTGTGGTCAGCCGGTTAATGAAAACACTCGTTGGAACCTTCGCAACACCGACTAACAAGCCGTGTTGTGATTAATCGACAATACAAGTTTAATCATGTTTCCTCTCGTTAGTTCCGTCTGAATTAATTACTTGGATTGTAGGCACCATCAATGGTGAAAACACTGCAAGTCCATTTACTCTGTTGACTATTCGGAAAACTTTATCTGGCCGTTCACGAAACATCGGGTTGACGTAACCTCACGCTATATTGGGTCGAGAATCAGGCAAATTCACAATTTTATTTTATTAAAATATCCCGACACGGCAAATTATTATGAGAACTTTTTGACAGTTGAGCTCACCCGTCCTAAAAACCTCGTGAAGCTACTTAGTTTTCCCAAGGATATAAGTCATCATTGGATATCCAGCAACGATGAAACACCGCTGCACATCACAGTGTTGATTTTCAAAGACCAACTCGAGTTAAGTTCAATTTAAGGTGCCAAAATGAACCAAAATTAAAAAAACAGTTCCTAGTGACTGTACTGATCAAGATTTACTACGCTGAAAAAAAGACATTTGTCAAATCTATGTCACTTTAGAATTTCACTAGCGAAATAAACAATGTTTCACTCTCTCGGGTTACCAGGTGAGGTGGCGCAATGGCAAAATGCTGTATTTGTACTCGGTATATCGGACTCGGGTTCGATACCCGATCCTACCATTCAGATTTAGGTTTACCATGGCTTTCCGACATCACCGTAGAAAAATGCCAACATTTTTGTTAATACAGGCTACGGAAACTTCCTTCCTCGATAGTTATTTTCCGAACAACAGGTTTCGTCTTTAATGATCGACGAGATGTTGAGCGGCAGCAAAAAATTTTTCTCGTGAAATTTTTGTCGAAACAGTTAAAGTCGAGGTGATAATTCCAGTCAGAAGCAGAAATTCTAAGGGAAAAGGGAAATGCTGAGGGAGAAAGGTGACTATGATGTGAGAATTCACATTTTTAGCGAAAACCTGTTGAAATCGAGCGTTTTTATTTGTGGGCCTGGGGTGCATGTTTTGTCCTCGAAAGCGAGTCGCCGCCGGGCTGAAGCAATCTAATTCTGAATCCTGTGCCTGGTGCCTTTTGCCGGAACTTTCATTAATATACTACATGCTTCGATGGCAATGAAGATGACCGCTTTGAACATAAAAAATAAGCGACGAATGTTTTCGTGCCACTGTTATACGCCTCATCGTTGAAATTTGCATTATACACAGCCTCGTCTCCTACAACAGCGAACTGGGTTCGATCCCTGGCGGGGCCTATCCTAGATTTTCGCAGTAGGGTTTTCGTGAAGGACGATACCGCTGGCCGGCGGATTTTCTCGGCAATCTCCCGTTTCCCCAGCCCTTGCAATTCCGGCGCTACTCCATACTCACCTCATACAACACTCATCGGCTCTCAAAGCCATTGCTGTTTAGAGCCGCCAAAATATCTGCACTCAACAATGCATTTTTCAGAATTACAGTAACTTGCAACATTTATTTAATGGAAGTAATCAGTATTATTGGGAAAACAAAATGTTAATGAGAAATAATATTTACTTTACCCAAAACAAATAGTAAGTTTGTGTACGATGAAATAAATATACTGTTGATGGAGCAAGATAAAACGTTTCACCATACATGTTGCCATTAAACAAGCGCAATATTTGACCGGAAATAAGAAAAATGTAATGTAATGACCGAGATTCGATGCCAGAATCTCCCTGGCCAAATTTTTAGACTCAGCTTCCACGCCCAAATTGGTAAATGACGAGGGCGTAGTGATTTAAGGTAAGTATACGGGAATAATATGTTTGAGAACAAGGGTTAGGGGCTTGAGGATCTAGTATCCAACATGGCGGCGGATTTTGTGATGTTCAAGCAAATGAGCTGTCGGCCACTTTGTTTCCAGCCGCCATCTTTGTAGCCAGTACGCCGCCATCTTGGGCAACCATATTGGTAGACATTATGCTTTTTCCTGCTTTATCATTCCGTCCATATTTTCCTTTTAAAAGATACTGCTTTTTCCCCTCGATTTTTCGTTTTATCCATCGAAACGTCTAGAATTTATTATCTATAGTAGTTTCTCGTATATTAATGTTTCGCTTTCCCGCCACCACAGCTGCATATCCGCCATATTAACAGCTCCCAAAAATACATCCCCATGGTGTTGAGCTGCTAAATTAATAGCTAAAATTAAAAATGTTCCTCAATTTTCTTCAGTGACTCCTTGTTTTGGCCGACGAGTCAAAGAAGCCAGGAGTCATCTTGAATTCGATGTGCCACAAAAATGAGATGTATAAATTATATTTTTTATTTAATTTGTAAAATATACAGATATAAATGTATCGTGCGACATGTATACGAATTCGTACTTTCAAGAAGAATTCATTTCATATATCCTAATTTTGTAAAATCAAATTTATTTATTTCATTTTATGTATTTTTATTTTACTTTTGTAAACTACGGTATCATACGTGTCTACGAATTCGTATTTTCAAGATGAATTAGATTATGATGCTCCAATCAGCTATTTGGTAAATAATAGTTTTATAAAATAAAGGTTATATATTTCATTATATATATTTTAATTTAACTTTTATAAACAAATGTATTGTGCGAAGTGTCGTAAAGCAAAATCTTATAAAAAATAAAAGTTATGTATTTCATTTTACGTATTTTAATTTAACTCTTACAAACAAGTGTATCTAGCAATTTGCCTACCAAACAGCACCGCACCTAGCACCACAATAAGCACCACAATTAGCACAACAATCAGCACCACAGCTAGCACCACAATCAGCATCACACCTAGCACTACACTCAGCACAACACCTAGCACAACAATCAGCACCATAACTAGCACCACAACTAGCACCACACCTAGTACCAAAATTAGCACCACACTTACACCACACCTCGCACTACAATCAGGTCCACAATCAACACTAAACTTAGCACCACACTCAGCACCATAATGAGCACCATACTCAGCACTACATTTATCTCTACACTTAGTCAAATATTAATAGGATTATTTTATAAAATAAGAGTTATGTATTTCATTTTATATATTTTTAGTGAAATTTTACAAATAAGTGTATCGTGTGACATGTCTACAAAGTCGTATTTTTTAGACAGATAAGAATATGTCGTCAGAAAATACGATTATGTGACTATGACAAATGCAAAACTGGATTTTATAAGCATATAAATGTATTAGTGAATATATCAAGTGTTATATATTTTCAAAGTTGTGCTTTCAAGTCGAATGCTAAAGTAACCTTGTGAACTTTAACTATTCGCAATTTCCACCCCATATTGAATTGAGTAGGCATAGTGCCAATTTTAATTTTATATTAAATATATAACCAGTCCGAGCATCAAGGACAACACAGTAGTTACCTTACCACAGATCATGTTTTAAGTGCAATATGCCTATATCTAAGCCCCATGGGTCGGTGGGTTTATAAGCATAGTTAGTCATAATTTCCGGACTGTTGAAGCTATAGCCATCAAATTCGTATCATAGGCATCGCCCTCGATGGCTATGAGAGTGGTGTGTTCAATTATGACTTAATCCCTTTTATAAGCACAATTAGTAATAATTTCCGAAACATTGAAGCTATAATCGTCAAATTCATATCACAAGCATCACCCACGATGTCGATGAGAGCAGTAATTTCAATTATGTCTTAAGCTCTGTTATAAGCATAATTAGTTATAATACTGCTTGTAGCACTGATAAATGTGATATGGATCATTATGCTTAAGCCCTTTTATAAGCATAGTTTTTCACAATTTCCGCAATGTTGTAGCTATAGTCATCAAATTATTATCATAAACATCGCCCCCGATGACAATAAGAGTGGTAAGTTCAATTATGCTGAAGCACTGCTTCAAGTCTGATATGCATGTCAATTAGCAAACTCAAGCAATTTTATGTGAGTACTCCTTTCCTGCCTGAACGATGTATTTTTCGTCCGCCCAACTGGTGAAATGTGTGATGCTTACAATTTTCTGGAGTACGAGTCAATGCTACTATTATAGGGTTGGTGTGTTTACAGAACTGCATGACGTTAATGAACTTGGTTAGCAAGTCTGCTTGGTCATTTGTCATGTCTGTATTTGGTAGCTCAGATTAATAAACTGTTATTTTGTTTCAAGAGGGGTTACTATTTGAAGAGGTCACATTTTTGCTGCAGAAAAAGGTACTTTGTTTTTCCAAGCGCTGAGCTATACTGAAGAGAGGCACGCAGCACTCCTGGCGGGGCAGAGCACTCTCTGGTGGTTACTACTGGCAATGAGTTCAGCCTTGCACACTCTGACACCTTCCATAGGCCTTTCCGGTATTCCCATTTACTTAACCTTCCCGAGCCGCGTTTTTGCGTATAAATGTTCGTCGCCAGCCCGAGAAAGTGTGCAGTGTTCCTCCTCGAGTTGCATGGGCTGGCCGACGATAGATCATGTCAACACAACTTCGTACTTTGGGGCTTCAGCATGCTAGATGTGTTTCCACTTAATATGAGTACTACTCAAGTTAAGTATTGTAATGGACACAGTTTTTCTTATACTGGGGGTAGAGTTTCCTTTTTAGTAGTTTTTTTTTTTTTTAGTCATTTTTATGTATATTGATTTTTGTCGGGGAAATGTTTCTTCACTGTTTCGCTTGTGTGAAGTATGAATATGGTATTTTATGGGAATGTTTGTAAGAGGTGGATTCTTCCTTTTTGTTTTTGGTGTGCTATAGGAATGGTCTCCTGGACTACGATTTGCCAAAAGAATTTTACTGCGAAGGAGTTTAGTGGATATTTTATGGCGTGCCTTTGTGTTCTTGGATAAGTGTAATGAGGGTTTTTGCTCCTTGCCAATAGTATTCTGGAAATTAATATTCCATGTTGTACTTTTTATTAAATCATCAGGCGTACTTTACTTTTAAATTTGTACCTGTGCTTGCTTTACTCAGTGAGTCATTTTACCTTTTTTAAAGGGATTTCACAACTGTTTATTCAGGTTGGGCGATTTCTCAGGATATATTACTATTGTTGTTTTTCTGTTTGTTCCAGTGCATGTGTGTTCTCTCCTTCCCCTAGTTTACAGATGCAATTCATATTCAAGTTGCAAAGTTGTTGTTCTTGGTCATAATGTATAGATGGACTTCAATATATTTGCCTTGATTTTGGAATTTTTGTCTGCATGCTTTCTTGATTTTTTTTAATGGTGTGCATTCTTCTCCTTGCCTTCCTTTACCCCTGCTACGCCCTAAAGGGGCGTAACAGAAAACTGCACCACTCTGCTTAAGGCAGAGTTGAACGCATTATGTTGGCCTTTGTTCGCTTTGTTTGTTATTGAGTGGAAATTAACTGTTGATTTGAAAATGTTTAAAGGTACCACCTGGTTGCAGCAACTGCCCAAAAAGAGACTCTAATGCAGCTGCTCCAACAAGTTCATATTCCAGACTTACCGCAGGAAGCGATTTAGATGAGTTGAGGACTTTAGCTCGTGGTTTGGCGAGGGATCCTACTTGTGGTGGGAATGAAGTTACTGGTGAGTCATCTGCATTTTCTCCCAGTGCTGGTATACTTTCCTCGGTAGCCAGCAAGCATGTATAAAACATTTTGGGTGATATTTCTACTCTTAGTAGTTGTGTTGTGGTCGAAGTGTTAAAGTTTCTAAAACAAGTTACTTTGGTAGTAAAATCACAAGCCTTTTCTTTACAAGATATTTTGGGTGTTTTAGTGGTTTATGTTCCTAGTGAGCTACCACCTATTATCATTATAACTAGACAATTGGGCTCACGTTGGGGCACTGTAGTTAAAGTAGTATTTTAATTTTTTGATAGTGAACATATTAATGACCATTTACAACGCTTGTTTCTCCAAGAAAATCAACAGCCAAGAGATACTTTGTTGACATATTAAGGCAAAATAGAATGTCTGGTACAGATCATAGGTTTGCCATATAGGGAATCTGAGTTTGTAAAGAGCATTATCGATCTTGTGCTGCCACAGCATCTGCCTTATGTATTATCAGTTGATAGTCCGAAAAACTTGAGCTCACTGAGACAGGTGTTCTACCATGTAGATGTGCGCATGCAGGTGAAAGATTGTGAAGGAGGTGCTATTAGTAGGGCTCATGCTCGTCATAAAAGTTTCCCCAAGGCCACAAAAATGATTGTTGGTTTTAAAAGTGGTAAACCTAATCACAAATAATACCAATGTAAAGTGCATATGGCCCCAGAAGATAATTCTCAGACTAAGTCAGTGGAAACGAGTAGATCTCCGGTGACATATTTTGGGTGCGGTAAGCCCGGCCATTTTAAAGCCCAATGTCCTATTCAAGATCGACCTAAGATTCGGCATATCCAAGCTGTGAGTGGTAACAAAGTAACAGGGGTAGGGGATAATTTCCATAAGAATGCGAGTCCCAAAGGAAGGAACTGCCCTAAGCAAAAGAAGAAAATTAAGAAATTCAAAACCAAGGAAAGATTAACATACCATTTGTCCTAGTGAAGGTAGGTTCAGTTGAAGAACCCGCCCTGATAGACAATAGTTGTTCAGTGTCCTTGATCGATCAGGCTTTTTGTAATAAGCTGTTTAGGGAACACACTATAGGGATTATGACTGTTGAACACAGTGGAAAGACTGTGTTTAGTAAAGCAAATGGAGGTTTGTGCAATCATGTGCTCTTTTGACCATAAGTATGCACATAGGTCATTTATAATGGAAAAGGGAATTCTTTGTTTTGTCACACCTAAGCCACAATATAATTTTGGGCGTATATTTCCTCCACAGCACTCGTGCCTATTTAAATTTGCATGAAGGCACACAACATTTTCCTTTTTGTAAAGAAGGGGTAAAGTTGATGAGGCAGTAGGAATGTAAGCAGGTAAATTCCATTGATAATGATTTTGCGCAAGAAATGAGAGAGAAGTTCATATCTGTAATAATAGACAAACTGGGAGTATTTAATCAATATGTGCATTATTTGGTACTGACCGACAACACCCTGGTTAGGTGCCATCCCTATAATGTAGATCCAGCTAAGAGACAAGCTTTTAAAATAACGCTAGTCCACTTGCTTGATAAGGATGTTATTAGGCGTTCTGATAGTCATTACACGAGCCCGGCATTTTTAGTAAACACAAAAGAGCCTGGTAAATTTTGGTTAGTGATAGACTACCGACATATCAACAAAAAAATTGAACTGGATCCTCACCCTTTACCTAAAGTAGGCCATGTTTTTCAGTAATTAGGGAAGGCTAGATATTTTACAGTGTTTGATCTGAATCAGGCCTTTCAACAAATTTTGTTGCACCAAGATCCACGAAAATTTCTTGCATTTGTTACTAATTGGGGAATTTTTTAATGGACCAAAGTCCCTTTTGGTGTTTCGTTTGAGGCCCAGGCACTTTCTCGTGCTTTAGAAACTATCTTGTTGCCATATAAAGCTGAATTTTTTTTCAACTATCTGGACGATATTGTCATCTAGAGTGAGACCAAGGAATTGCACCGGGAACATGTCATGTTAGTCCTACAGAAGCTTTTGGAAGCAGTATTGACTGTGAATCCAAAGAACATCAGCTGGTATAGCCAGCATGTAAGGCTGTTGGGATTTATTCTGAGTGAAGGACAATTGCTGTTAGACTCTGATCGTATTAGTTCTGGGCTTCCTTTCCCCGTGCGAAGAACTTATGTGGTGTAATGTGTTTTCTGGGCATGATAGGCTACTATGCCAGATTTATTCCATCTCTTGCCTAATTGGCGAACCACTTAATATTTTGAAACATAAGGGCCAAAAGTTTTTGTGGGGAGACGAGCAAGAGGCGGCTTTAGTGAAAATAAAAACTTGTTTGACATCTCCACCAGTGTTAAGATTGGCTGATTTTGACCATACATTTGTACTGCGTGTAGATGCAAGCTCCCTGGCATTAAGCACCATTTTTTCACAAGAGTATGAGGATGGTGTTTTTCCCATTGCTTATGCTATTAATATCTGCCAACAGAAAGTACTCGGCCTATGAAAAGGAAGCTCTTGCTTGTGTATTTGGGGTTCAGAAATTTTCCGATTATCTGAACTGTACTCGTTTTAAGCTGTGTACAGACAACCAAGCCTTAATGTGGCTTTGGAATTCCAAGAAACCTTTGGGTAAATTAGGCCATTGGATCGAACACCTTAGTAATTTTTCATTTGATATAGTTAATGTAAAGAGAAAAGACAATTGTGTAGCGGACAGTTTGCCTTGAATGTTTGACCCTAACGAGTTTGTGTGTAATGGAGAAATTCAGGAGCAGGTAAATGTTCTGAAGCAATTTCCGGCGGCTTATTTGAACATTAAGGTTTGGCAGCAAAAGGATGGTGAATGTGCGGAGTCGTGACATATAATCCAGCTAGGTGAACTCACTGGTTTTATTGTGAAGAAGGGGATTATTGGCAAAGTTTCACATAAGGGCATTTTCAAGACCTATATACCCAAGGCAGTGAGGCCAATGGTGTTTGATTATTTCCATAACTCTTATTTGGGCGCTCATCAGGGGCAAGAACGCACTTTGCAGCATATTAAAGAATATTTTTTTTGGCCATAAATGCAATCAGAAATTTGGAATTGGGTGAAACAGTGTGTTTTGTGCCAGCAAGTAAATACCCCTAATAGTAGAACCCAAGGACAGGTTAGTAGTTCACCACCTAGTTTTGTCTGGCCCTCTCCCTAGATATAAGAAGGGTTTTAATTATTTATTGGTTCTGGTTGATGGATTTCCAAAGTTTGCTTTGTTATTCCCCATGAGAGACCAGAAGGCCACTACTGTTTGTAAGATCTTGCAGGAACAAGTGTTTTGTTATTTTGGTTCACCCGCCCAAGTTGTTATTGATAATGGGATAAACTTTACTTCCACCGAATTATTTAAATATAGCTTTTTCTTGGGGAGTTTGTTTGGTGCATACAACCCCTTATCACCCCCGAACTAATATGACAGAGTTGTATAATCGTACCATTAAGGCTGCACTTGTTGCTTATAATCATGATTTTCACACAGATTGGGATAAAGAGATCCACGCCATAATGTTGACATTGCATTCTTTTGTAAATGCTGCTACAACATTGATGCCGCAATAAGTGTTCTTTGGTCGGAGATTATTGCATCCTCTTTTTAATGCCTGGGTCTTACATTCTGATGTAGATGAAGGGTAGCGAAATGAATTCTGGGAGGATGTTACCAACCATCTCAAGGAATACTATCACCATATGCGGAGGGCCCAGAGCAAGCAATATGATCTTGTGTCTTACAAGGTTGTGAAGACTCGTCATTTATCTAGAAAGGTTGATTCCATCTCAACAAAATTTGACCTTAAGTACGATGGCCCATATTGAATTGTTTGTTTTCTTACCCCAATATCAGTGTTGTTTCAGGACCCAGCAACGGAAAAGTTTTTAAAAACCCATGTCTCTAATATTAAGATTTTTCATCAGCCATTGGAAGATCGGCCCTGAAGAGGAGCACTTCCACCACTAGGAGAGGGTTCAAACTGTATAGTAATGTATTTTGGAAGTAAAGTACTGCAAATATTGTTATTTTCCTTTTTATAAGATGTTCGCTAAATATATGTATTACTCCAAAGGGAGTAAAGCTACAAGCAGTAGTTGTTTTTATGGATTAGTAGGCAAAGAATATCCACCTCGTATATTTTTTTACAGTGAAGAAACACGAGAGGGCGTTATAAGAAGTTTCGGTAGGTTAGTTTAGGCGGACATTTCTTCCCTAGTCCTTTTTCTGTTTTCCATATTCCTTCCCACCCTACCAGAGCAACTAGAGTTCAAGAGCAGAAGATACGGGGGAGGACCTGGCCACTCCTTCGTCATCGGCTGTTTACTACTGTGGGCCTCATCCATCAGCTTCTCTGAGTTTGGAGAAGAGACCCCTGCAGCTCTCTTCCAGTGTGTGGGATAGAAACCCTGTTTCAAGTCTGACATGCATGTCAATTAGCAAACTCAAGCAATTTTATCTGAGTACTCCTGTCCTGCCTGAACGATGTATTTTTCGTCCTCCCAACTGGTGAAATTTGTGATGCTTACAATTTCCTGGAGTATGATTCAATTCTGCTATTATAGGGTTGGTGTGTTTGCAGATCTGCATGACGTTAATGAACTTGGTTAGCAAGTCTGCTTGGTCATTTGCCACGCCTGTATTTGGTAGCCCAGATTAATAAACTGTTATTTTGTTTGAAGAGAGGTTACTATTTGAAGAGGTCATATTTTTGCTGCAGAAAAAGGTACTTTGTTTTTCTATGGCGCACGTCTAAACGCTTCCAAACGCTGAGCTATACTAAAGTGGCGAGCGGTGCTCCTGGCAGGGCAGAGCGCTCTCTGGTGATTACTACTGGCAACGAGTTCAGCCTCGCACACTCTGGCACCTTCCACACGCCTCTCCGCTATTCCCGCCACCTCCTTAGCCTTCCCGAGCCGTGTTTTCGCGTATAAATGTTCGTCGCCAGCCCGAGAAAATGTGCAGTGTTCCTCCTCGAGTAGCGCGGGCTGGCCGACGATAAATCATGTCTACACTACTTCGTACTTTGGGGCTTCAGCATGCTCGATGCGTTTTCGCATAATATGAGTTCTACTCAAGTTAAGTACTGCAAGGGACGTAGTTGTTGTTATGCTAGGGATACAGTTTCTCTTTCAGTAGCGTTTATTACTGTTATTTTTTTAGTGATTGTATATATGCAGGGAAATGTTTTTCCTCTGTTACGCTTGTCTGGATTTTGAATATGGTATTTTATGGGAATTTTTGTAAGAGGTGGATTCTTCCTTTTTGTTTCTGGCGTGATGTAGGAATGGTTTACGATTTGCCAAAAGAATTTTACTTCCAAGGAGTGTAGTGGATATTTTATGGCTATGGATTAAATGAGCGCGTCTTGTTTTCTGCAAACAGTTCACATTTGTCTCGTGCATTCGTGGGCTACAACTTTCGCTGAAGGACTTACCACAGTAGCAACACGAATATCTTTAGGCCTGCGGTGAATTATCCATGGAGGTGACACCCAGGTCCGAAGCAGACGATGGCACACCATTATCCGACGAAGAAGTTACCTGAATTTCACAAGTTTGTGGTTCCAGCAATACACTTTGTTTCCTACATGATACTGGAAGGAGACCTATGCATGTAGTAAGATGTATTATAAAGTTGTCACGCCGTCCAAATTGAGATTCGCACTTTTCATATGAAAAGGTAGCTTGATCGCTATAGAGAGAGCAACTATCTTCATGCCGTCGGACATTGCTGCTTTTAGAACACACTTTCTTACAATATAAACAAAGATATTTTTCTGGAGTGTGGTCCATCTTTACTCGACACGATATTCACTCTTCGCTGTCTGAACAACAACTGAAATGAACAGTCTACCTCTAGCTGTATACATACACACACTAATTGTTGTCATTATTTCACGTACAATTTGATTTTTAATGCATAAATCTCATCACAAACATAAATTCAGCTAGGTATTTGATCTATTTACCAATCACAACATGTACAGTTGCAAATCTTTCTGTTTTCACTGACTTATTCTTAGCACAGTTTGAACTCATGACCGCAATAAAAAAATTAAGAGCCAAATTAGTTCACCCAGTCTCCATCACAATTTTATTTTTAATTCTCTCATGACAACATGCATTACTACATTTTACAAAAGCTCTTGTAGCAATAACGACACAATTTCCTACACATCGTGGACAAATTGTCTACATAGTTCAGATGAAGTTTCAAAATTGTTGATGAAGACAACACACCAATACCCGATGCATGAGGAGGTACCTGACCATTACAAGTTTGTGATGTTTGTTGCTCATAATAAATACATTTACACACTTTCAGATATCTGTTTAAACTGTCACTACGTGCAAACAAACGAGAGCACTTATAACATCGATACGCTGTGCGATAGGGGTTTTTCTTGGATTTGTGCTTCGTAGGTCTGTTTCTATCACAGGCATATGCAAATATCTTGTTGAAGTAGTTGAAGAAATATCTGAGAGGTTCCAGTGATCTGCCGAAGGATCCCATGGTCGAGTCCAATGTCTTCGACAGCATTGTTGAATAAATCATTTCTTTCTCAGGTATCGTGGCATCGCAAGAGGTTTGCAATTTCAGCAAATATTGATTGACAGGTAGAGAAACGTTACCTTTACATATGACGAGATGTGTTTTTAAGTTGTCAAATCATCCAAAGTGTGATTTTCACATTTCTCATGATAAGACAGCTCGCTTCATATTAGAAGGACAACTGACCTCATGTCGTCAGACATTGCTACTTTAGAACATTTCTTCTTACAGTAATAATGAGAGTAATTTTCTGGAGTATCTCTCATCTTTACTCGAGATGTTGTTCTCTCTCGGTCTGGATAATAACTGTGCTGGACAGTCTATTTATAGGTTTACATACTAACTGCTCGTTATATATTACCAGCAGGTATCTATAATTCATGCTCTCACCACTAGCATAAATTATGCAATTCACAATAACTGTTTTTTTTTTTAACCATCAATTTAGTTCAGTTACAATTTGAACAATTTTTCCCCATAGTATCTATTTTTACGCACTTTAATACCACTTTAAAAACTACAGACACAACTAATCATTCTGTCTGTTACCAGAACCAGTATTACAGTACCGATACATTGTTGGTAACAAACCAACATAGCTTAATATGTCTGTCCAAGATAAATTTTAGCAACATTTGATTTCCACACCTATCACATAAGTACATCACGTGGTCAGGGTTCTACTTAGATATATTACTTTCGTGTCTTAGATGCTGTCTTAATTTAAAGTTTACCGCAGTAGATGCATTTATGTGTCGTAAATGATAGCAAATCCGGACAGTTCACTGTCGGTATCGTCGTGACTGTCGGTGCAAACACTGTTGATTTCTTGATCCCCATACCTGGAGATGGCATCGTATGTTATTTGTTTGTCTGCGGAAACATTCTCATCAGTCCTTGTTGGTGGCCTGATGTTAGGTTAGTACTCGCCTCAGTTATTAGCTCGAAAATTATGGCTGGTGGCATTATATTCCTGGTATTGTCATGCCTTCTCAAGTTGTTGTTCCTTGTAAACCGTGCCCCACATTTTTCACAGGAAAACCGCACAGGATGTGTGCATGGCAGGTACCAATTTTCGTGTGCACAATCATTATATCCTCTCATAAATTCCTTATCATAATAGCAGCATTGCTTCCTTGATACCGACACTAAAGCAGTAGAGATGTCCACTGTTGGAACCGAGGTCGATTATGTAATATACTTCGTGGTCGTCTTAAAAGTCGCCGAAGTCCACAAATACCTTATTTATATTTTAATATATTCTTGAAGTGTAGGAAGCTAAGAGCAATGATCTGCTCTTGTCCTTGCTCGACGATGAACTAACAGTTTCTAGACATACTATGCGATAGTATACCACAACCCCTTCCACAACAACATGTCCACTGTGAAGCGCAGGAGCGAATAGGTCAATACTTCTATGCACTGATACAAGCTGGTATAAAAGGAAAATAGCTATAATCAGCTACCAACCTATACATATTGCACAAGCATCGAGTATTGTACATCGCGTTAGTTGATGCTAGACAAGATCGCCCTTCTAAATCTGACGAGGTAGTCCTGGTTAGTACAGCGTTTTAATTTGACGTACTAGTGAAGACTTTTGATTTATTCCTATTTTCTGGATATTATCTTTTTGCAGTTGTCCAGTATTGTTTAAACAAAAACATAATTCCATTTGTCGTACCACTAAATATTCAAAAGCGGTTTGATAGATATATATATATATATTTATTTATTATATATATATACATATATATATATACATATAGCTCATAATATGTCCACATATATAATCTTATTTACACAATCATTACAGATGACAAACATAAGTGGAAATATTTGATGAGGGAAAGGCTGATAATACTGCTGTTATTACTGTATTTGGTAATGCGTCTATGTATTCCCGTGAGAAGATGAAGATGGAACTTGGTGATCATATTTGGTTGTATCGTAAATTAGTTGGTACTACTGGCGACATGCATATTCTTGATCATATGGAATTGTATTTTAATCGGTAATAAATGGTATTAACCGTAAATGAACGGTCTTTTGTTATTATTTTCATTATTCATTTTGTCTTTAGTTTAGTTTATGATATAATAATATCATAATAGAAGCCCTGCCGTATAATAAAAGCAGTAAAAAACATATATCCAGAACAAATATTATATCAGTAATTTATTGTATACCATAAAAAAAACAGATCTTGCTTGTGCCATAATGCAGTTTATTGTAAACCACGGAACAATTTTTTCATATCGCTTATCGCCGTAGAAGGAATTTCTTTTTCTAACAATACAAATCATAAAGTAGAGTTACGTTCACTGCACATTTCAGTGACAGTGAGAGTTCTGGGCGACAATGAACCTACTTTTCTTCGGCTGATTGCATATGGCTGGGAAGTAGTACGAATTTAAAAGTTAGCGTGCACAGAACTTTCTTATGGCCACGAAAAGACACATACAAGACCAACCTTGAATGCTGCACACGTAAGGGAGAGAAAATTTGCTGTAGTCGTCAATGATATTTCGTTGATTCTAATAGGCTGCATTCAAAAAATGTAAGCAAGAGAAAAAAAGATAAAATGACACCCTACACGTCTTTACTACATGATTGGTAATACTTTTTCATTCATTTAATAACGAAAAGGTGGGATTCCTTAACTTTGGAAGTAGCATAATTACCTGTTCTTGGAACAAGCAGGCGCCCTCAGAACCGTTCCTTTGCCCCAGCCCCCCACCCCCGTAACTTTTGGCTTGGTTATTCGGGCAAAGAGATCGTATTCCTTCCTCCTTGCAACTGCTGTCCATGACCGGGTGTCTAGTATGACCGGGTGACGATACGGTCACTTAGCTCAGTGCCGTTGAAGAAGAATACGGCCACATGACGCACATGGTTCTCAAGCCTAAATATGACTTAAATTAATTTTCTTCTGAAACCAAGCGCATCACAAAATAGGGGTAGGTCCTGAAACTTTAATACTGTTGGCAGAAATACGTGTTACTTTTTTTTTTCCAGACCTTTGAGGCGTGCTAATGCCATTCATCGAGAGAAATTAATGTAGTGATTGGTGTTGCCCAAGGAAAATACCTAGGGTGTGGTTTATAGGCTTACGGTCAGTTGACACTACGTTCTAGCGCTGTATCCCCAGGCTTTGGCAATGTGACTTTGGTTAGAATAAGCTAAAAACTGATTTTCGTTTTCCGACCCTACAAGTTTGTTTACAATAATGTAATTGTAAAGCACAATATTTGTCAAAAACTTTGTGGATACAAAAGACCGCGTCTGCCTAAGCTTGTGATACGTTCATAGCAGTTTTCCGCGTTCATTAATTGATCTATTGTGAGATACTTCTAACAAGAGTCACATTTTAGCCTTTTAAAAACAGAACGAACACAATACCCTGCCAAATAAGTGATCACTGGCAATTTTTTTTTTCAGCATCTTCTATGTCAGACTACGTTACAGTTATGTTGCCTCTGAACTGAGTTTCTAACATGCGTGAGTCGCTTGCTGAATTGAAACTGTCCCATACAGTTTCTTCATCAAACGAATTTATTTCAATTTTTCCATGCCTTTCTGAACTCGGTGAGAAACGAAATAAACTACATAGGCGCAGTTTCTTTTCTACTTCAAATACTTGCCGCATTGTTACGTGGTACTGAGATCCTACCAGTTGTCGATATTTGCCGAATCTGTCTTCCAGTGCATCAGTCTGAAATTTTCCAACTTTACATTATGTCTCTCCAAATTCGATGGCCAAAGCGATTTTAGGGAGAGCCCATGTCCATACATAAGTAAGTTTTCAGACTCTAAATTGTACAGATCTCTCAAAACAGAAAATGAGGCAGTGAGTGTTGAACCATCTTCAACTTCGAACTCGGGGTACAAAAAACAATGTCCATCGTCTCGTTGATTCAACCAGTTTTTTCTGAAATTTTGAACAAATGAACTTCATCAACTATGTAGAATAAAGGGCGTGTGGCATCTGCAGGATGAGGATATGCAGTAGTAAGTTCATGGTTAAATGCAAATAATGACACGGCTTTTCTGTTCACTGCATTGTTCTCAGAACTCACAGCAATTACCTTGAAGCCAATTGTTTCTAATTGTATGATTACTTTCTTCAAAATGCTGTGCAAAACTTCACTTGTCAGTGAACTAACTGGTAATATGTGAACTACGTCTTTATAGGATGAGAGAACACTTTGAATCATAAATGTACGTCCACTAGAAGCCAATTTTTGTCCATCAAAAGATGAACCAACAATGTTACCGCCTTTTTAGTATAAATACTGTTTGATGTGTATTTCATCGACCATCAGAGTAACGTGAAGTTCGTGTGGTTTAAGCTCCGAGACTTTCTTCTTCATGTAGAGCAAAAAGTTTTGGTGGAGATTTTCATTCTCGGGCCCAATGTTAAGGGATGAAGAAATCCTCTGTATGGTTCTAGGATGTGGAAGAATTATACTTCCTGTGCCTCTAATAAACCTGTATGCACAGGGGGATAGGGAAAAAGGAAATGATGCAAATACGATGTCCTCAGGTAAATATCTTAAATGATTCAAATTTTCAATTAACTTCGATTGAGAAGCTATGAATTTGTACGTTCTCTCATGCTCTTCACATTTTTTTTCCTGAAGCAGCCAATATTTCCTGCAGCAAGTTGTATAAATGCGTATTGCTGTATCATTTTTATTGCAATGTAAGTGATTCTTAAAGTATCTCAATAAATTGTAGAATAAAATATATCTCACTGATATATGATACTTCTCCAGGAACTTCGAGTGGTGCCAAAGTTCAGTGACAATCGACAGAGAAATTTTTTTTCCCTTGAATATGTCAATTTGTACTGCATACTTGAATAGAGATATTTTGTTAACTATTAAGTGCTCTTTGCAGTGGTATATCAGATTCGTAGTAACATCGTTTGGTTTTCAGACAGTAGGGCACCGAATTTGGAGTCTTTTTGAAAGGGTGAGTACACTGCCCAAATGTAATATTTTCTTGCAAATTTTGGAAACTTGAACAAAGATTTTCTGTTAAACATTAAATTCTGTGTACTTTTAATCATTAGATTCAGTGTGGAGGCGTTTGGTTTTGGGAAAATAGTTCCCCGAGCTTGGAGAGGCGCCCAAGTTCTGTGACACTTGACAGAAGATTCTTTTTTCCCTTGAGTGTCACCAAACTAGATTTTTAAATGAACTTGTGGTTCACTACATTAAAAAAAAATTTTCTGGAAGTATGGAAAAATTCGGGAAGTACGCATACTTGACTAGTGAAGGTAGTATACACTTGGTTTTGAAGTGTACTTGTGGATCACTAAATTAAAAAAATCTGGAAGTATTAAACAATTCGGGAAGTATGCATACTTGACTAGTGAAGGTAGTAAACACTTGGTTTTGAAGTGTACTTGTGGATCACTACATAAAAAGAATTCTATAAGTATGAAAAAATTAGAGAAGTATGCGTACTTGACTATTGAATGTATTATACACTTGGTATTGAAGTGTACTTGTGTATTCCTACAATAAAAAAAAAAATTCGATACTAACTTGACTCCAGTCCACATTGTTACATTTGAGCTTATAAATACGAACATTATATTTAGTGCACAAACCTAAAAATAAAAAAATAAAAATATTTTTATGCCGAACAAGATCTACTTTGCACAAATCATGTATTTCTTAAAGCTTTTTGCGTATTTAATAAATGGATGAACACTAGGAATATAAGTTGGAAAGCAGATATTAACAAGGTACAGTAGTTTCGACCGTTGGAAATTTGTAAATAGTTTAAACAAATAAAAAACTGTTTTGTACATTATAAGAATATTAGGTCCACTTCGAATTATCAAATGTCGTGTATCCAAAAATAATTTTACTTCGAATTTTAATAAATATATTAGAATACGTTTTCCAATATATTCATTTTAAAAAGCAAAGACTTACTCTTGTCTTTTGGCTGGGTTGGAAATTTTCGCGTGGTACAGCCAAAATCCATTTTTGGGCAGTTTTTGTAATTACCCCTGCACTGGGGAACACAAAACTAAGCGACTCTGTTCATGCTTGTATTCTGTAGGTCTTGGATCCAATCGCGGCGAACCGCGCAGGATGTGGTTTTTACTCAATCTGTAATTCCGTCCCAACTCCAGGGAAATTCCTTGGTACATCCTTCAAAATGAACCTTCTCGGCTCGTTGTCGACTTGTAGGAACAAGATTTTATGATTTTATTTTGAGCTCAGTTTGGTTTTAAAATTTAACATTTTGGTATTATCATTTTTATTTTTGTAAATACTGTATAGTTACAGTTCACAAAAATGCATGTTTGAACACATATGTATGTGAATTCTGTAATTGATAGTATTTAAAGAATCATATTATAAAGAGTATGCCTTTCATTTAAAATACAATAACAAGTATATACATACGTCCTACAATCACATTTTATATATTCTACAATTTAAAGCATAAAATTTGATGTATACAATGTGACTGCCCTAAAATTATCATTTTACTAAAATAATTTGTAAAATAATTTTTTAATTATAATGAAGAGTATTTTAAAAATTTAGTTTTATATCTCTTCAACACAATTTTCGGTGTCTGGCGGTGTTATAAAACGTATTCCGCTGTTATTTCCGTTATATCGCTGTTATTTCCGTTATATCGCAATTCACAATATAAGCTTGTCGCCATCCACTTGTAGCGTAAAACGTGTACTTCGCGCTTTTACCAGTAAACGTACAGGAGATAGGATAGTGCTGCTATCTAACACTGAAAAGCTTAACTGTAAAGTTGGGGTGAATATATTTGCAGATCTTCGCTCTTTTGTGAAGGTAAGAAATCACACGGGTTGGTTTTTCACTGTGTTTTATTTTCATAATTTTTATTTTGAACTTAGATAACGCACGGAAGTAACACATAAAGTAACGTACACACTAAATCTGAATCAGAGAGAATTTCGCTGTTTAAATCAGTAAACAGAGAATGACTGATTCAACAGTCACTTCAGTGAATTTAACTTATTAATTAGTTACAAAAGGCCAGTTTTCATTCATTATTGATTCAGTGACATTTTCCACTGATTCGTAAGCCATTTTATTCGCTATTTTTTTTTAGCGATTTGATTTTTAACTGAAGCATTAGTCAAACCACGTGTATCAAATGAAATAACAACGCATAAACTAATAAAACGAATAGAAATAATATCTAAAATTCGAGTTTTATCTTTCATTGTGCCATTTTACAAGGCAAGAAAATTCAGTCTTTCATTCCGGTTTTACGTCTTTCGTTTCGTTTTCACGTATTCATCAAAGCGCTCGGTTTGAAGGTCTAAAACTGCATTAAATGTGGTGCAAATAGTGCACTGATACTTAATTTATTATTTTAACAATCCTAACGTTACCAATTAAATTAAAAACAAAAAGAAACGGCACACAATTTAAAACATCATACTTTCGATTAAAAAAACATCCTTATACACATATTTTCCGCTACGTAGTTAATGTAGGCTTGGTAGCTCAATTAGTAATGTAACAATCTGAAAGCGTGGTGGGGATGGTATCGGCTCTATCCTACCAACGTGCAAATATATTTAATTTTTTTTTAATACAGTAAATTGCGCAATATAAATAGTGACTATCGGATATATGTTTATTTTTCACAATGATTTTGCTCAATTCAATAAAAATTATTTTTAATTCGCCGCACGCAGCTGACCGTCACTTGTTAATGTAGTGAAGCAGCCCGTGGTTTCCCGCTAATTCTAAGTGAAGCCATATTCATTGATTCGAGTAGTTGAATTTCACTGCGAATCAGAGGTTTTCCACTATAGTTGATTCACGGTATCTTCGGCCTTTTCTGAAGCCCTGCTTAAGTTCTACTTCCAGGATATTCATCCGCCTCGTGCAAACTAAACTTAACTAAGTCTGTAAAATTACACCAGAGGGACAACGCATCGGATTCGTGCGCTCTTGGTTGTAACAGTATTTTGTATAAGAACTATTTCTTACCAGGCGCTACCAACACACATGTTTTCTCACTGTTCTAACACCCATGAAAATAGGGTTTTTAAGCATACAATTAACTTATATTATTTTTCCTGATCTTATTGCTACACATATTGTCGTGCAAGAGTTAATTTAATATTTTTGACACATGTCACACATGATTTCAACAGCCTATGTAAATTTTATTTATATATGTTAATTTTATTTTTCTTACCACGTATGATTTTTAAAACTTAGATGGTGGCAATAATAATTATGTGTAATTTTGATAAGCTTGTACATTTTTCATTGTGTATTTATTTTTATAAATTTAATACTTGTTTTTGGTGTGATCTCAATTTTGCAAGTCTCTCTACTTTTTATTGCATTATATCTCAGTTCCGAGATCACGTATTCTTTCGTTTTTCTTCATTTAGGTCGTTAGAAGTGGTTCATGTGGGTGGTTTGAATAGATTTGATCCCCAATGGCAAGCAAGTTTAAATACAGATTGGTTAGAAGTGGTTCATGTGGGTGGTTTGAATAGCTTTGATCCCCAATGGCAAGCAAGTTTAAATACAGATTGGGTAGAAGTGGTTCATGTTGGTGGTTTGAATAGATTTGATCCCCAATGGCAAGCAAGTTTAAATACAAATTGGTTAGAAGTGGTTCATGTGGGTGGTTTGAATAGATTTGATCCCCAATGGCAAGCAAGTTTAAATACAGATTGGTTAGAAGTGGTTCATGTGGGTGGTTTGAATAGATTTGATCCCCAATGGCAAGCAAGTTTAAATACAGATTGGTTAGAAGTGGTTCATGTGGGTGGTTTAAATAGATTTGATCCCCAATGGCAAGCAAGTTTAAATACAGATTGGTTAGAAGTGGTTCATGTGGGTGGTTTGAATAGATTTGATCCCCAATGGCAAGCAAGTTTAAATACAGATTGGTTAGAAGTGGTTCATGTGGGTGGTTTGAATAGATTTGATCCCCAATGGCAAGCAAGTTTAAATACAGATTGGTTAGAAGTGGTTCATGTGGGTGGTTTGAATAGATTTGATCCCCAATGGCAAGCAGGTTTAAATACAGATTGGTTAGAAGTGGTTCATGTGGGTGGTTTGAATAGCTTTGATCCCCAATGGCAAGCAAGTTTAAATACAGATTACTGGTTGGATGGCGCTATAGGCCCCCTTAAGATAGCGTCAGCCTGCAGAGACTAACGTTCTCTTCGCTAGCAACTTCCAACGTCGTTAGACGTAGGGCAGGACCTCCGATCTGAAGTGGACGGAGAGGTAGGACTTTAAATTAGTTTTAGGGTGTGTAGACGTGTCCCTGAACCAACTTTTAAGTAAACTTATAACCAGCAATGAAGCTTATGTCAATGGTCGCCCATTCGCGAGGTTAAGTGGTCAGTAGCTAGATAGTTTAAACACGCCGTCTACGTACGTGTAAAGCGGAGCTCCACGTATCTCCACTTTAATCCTGGTACGCCAAATCCTGCAAGAGCATCCTACGTTCAATCCACTTGGTGATTAAAAGATAAGTCCTACCAAAATATCTGACATTTTCATCTGGACCTAATTTTATTTCCAGTTCGATTCAGCTCGATGTCCGTTATCATCAGTACACAAGCGACGCCATCTTGAATTTTATAAGTACTTAAATTTCCAGCACACATACGCCCACTGCAAAACCTGTGATAAGAGTAGTTTCTACCATAGCTAGACTGTTTAGTGACCAGTATTTTGAAACCAGTATATTCAGACTCTGGTAAGCTATGTCACGTAACCTTAAAAGTATTCAAGTAGGCTAGGCATAACCACTTTTTAGCGTTGTTAGAATAGTGTGTTGTGTTTATAGTTTTTATCATATTGCCATCAGGGTTTTTAATTATTTCTGATTTAAACAATTAAAATACAAAAGGAAATAAAAAGTATAATATATGAAATTCATTCAAAGGGCGTATCTGATTTGTCGTTTTCTCTATTGTAGTGTCTAGTTAACCTATTTCTTACCCAGGGTCTTACATATGCGTTTGCTAGAGCTTTCAACAGTCTACTTATTTTTACGTACGTACATAAATGGTGTACGTGCCTAATACTAGTTTCTAGAGGGTGCTAATGGTAATAAACTTGTTCCCCTACTGGCCCAGAACTGCACCGGGCAATTATACAGAGGCAGCCTAGGTAAGATCACCTCTTTTCCCACTGATTTATTGCAAGTCAGCTGTGCAGTCTGGTCACTCAAGTGTTATATGTGTTGTCCCATTGTTGTGTATGCAAATTCTACACCATACACAGCATATATCTATTTGAATATAATATGATTATATCTCAAATTGGCTGTCGCAACGAGAAGTGCTTGCGTGTGTTCTTCACAGCTCCCTACACACTATATTACATATTTATATTAAATATAAGCATTATTTCATATTGGCGCCAATAACGCGGTGGCGGAGTAATGTTGGAAGGAAATTGTGGATCTAGTAAATAAGTAGGCGAACAAGAACACAGTACGACCTACGTACACTTACATCCATAAACTACAGAACTTTGCAGTATACTATTGAAATGGAGGAAGCAGTACACATTCGACAGGAAATGTCACTGGCCAGCCCGGTTTATAGCACTACATTTGCGTCAGACACTACAGAAAACACGGAACCGCAAACACCTGCAGAGGCAGCGACGTGTATTGCATGCCCTACGGACACCACACAACAGTTTGCTATGTTAATGCAAATGATGCAGGCACAGGCTACACAAATGCAAAATGTGCAAGCGCAGTTGCAGCAACAAATTGTGCAAATGCAAACGCAATTGCAGGGGGTGAAATGAAACGTGCAATCACAGTTGCACGAGCATAGCGCACACATGCAAACACAGTTGCAGGACGTACAAAATAAGCTGGAGAGCAGTGCGCAGGCACAAACCACACATCTGCAAACTCACAGCGATATAGCACAGCGACAAGTAGCTGAATTAAAGGACATAAACGCTAACCTATGTCAAGTTACTGCGGATTTGGTTACAATCCGCCAGGATGTAGCAGAGGCCAGGGAGCAGCTGGAATTAGTGAAGGCTAACTGCACGGCGTAGGCCTGCGAAGTAGAACGCCACGTGAATGAAATCGAACAACGACCAGTTCCTCCATCTGATCGCACAGTAATAGAGGAAGCTATGACTAGTAAATTTTAATCAGTAAACAGCTGTGTAGAAACCCGTTTAGCTCAAGTAGAGGGTGCATTCGAGGAGCATAGATTTTCCAATGTGGAGGCCAAGATAGACGAATTGACACAAGTAATTGCAGGCGTACAAAACTTGCAATTAGTTGCCAACGAAATCTCCAGGGAGGAAATTCAGCTGCGGAATTCCAGCGCCACACAACCGGAAGTAGCTAATCCAATGCTCAGTACACCTGCTGCTGCAACTACTTCAAATGCCCAGGCGCTGGTGACACCGCTCTCAACATTATTACATCATCCTTCCAAGTTGTGGGCAGAGCAACTGCCAAAGCTTTTTCCTTTATTTTCAGGAGCATTCGAGGTAAAGCTACAAGTTTACGCAAATTGTTATGAGCTGGTTATGCCAGGTACTGATAGTATTGTAGGAAGATATAACCTCGCATCGCTACGTGTTTACCATCCTAGCGAAACTATGAAACACACGAGAGCACAGAACAGCAACGTCTAGTAAGGTAGATAAACGAGCATCTGTATGACGGTGATTTTTTAAGCATTTAACTTCGTTAAGCATGGTAGAGGATGTTTTGTTTACTACGTGAAGAGGCCAGGATGTGCGGTGTTGCCCCTGGACATGCCACGTTTATAATGTTCAAGGGCCTCCCCAAATTAATTTTATTTATTTATTTTACGCCGGACGCCAAGTACTGGAAAAGAATGCAACACCTACGGATTGCTACTGTCGGAGGGTGCATAAGTTATCAAGCATAGCCAGGAAGTGGTTAAGTTAATTGCACGTCAAAAGCGCTGAGGAAATTCGCCTACTGCCCTACATTGCCTACCAGGGGTACGTAACCCACAGTAAACTCACCTCGATCCAGCCATCAGCCATATGAGGACCTGAAAAAAGAGCAGACGGAGACACCCAGGATTTAACCACAAAGAAAAAGCTCTTTCAATAACGCACATAAACACTGTGATTGAATTTTTACGTACTGTAATTACAGGTATTCCAGAGTGTATACAGTGTCTATCCTGTTGTGGGCTGGTGTATTCTCTGAAATAATCCATTAGAGCGGAGTTGTCAATTCCATCGTTGTTTACATCTGGTTGTCTATTTTAACATCGTTGATGCCAGTCTCCTCGGAAGTCTGCTTTGTTGTACATAGTTAGAGATAAGTTTTGTTCTCAGAAATGGTTATTTACTGTTGATTGTTGTTTCTCGTTGTGCTAATGAGAAATTTTGTTATTGTTTATCTGAGTTTCAGGCATAGAGTTCTCAATGCTGTTGAGTGTGTAGCATGTAAACAATAATATTGTTTGCTGGTCTAGCCCTAGCATTGTTCTTCTGTCAATGTTATATGATGGTAAAGTGGTCACATCATAAGCCTAGCTAACCCTAGCGTAAAAATGATTGTGTTTTAAGTGACTGTGTTAATTTAAGTGTGCAGAAGAAAGTGTACCTATTGTTGACTCCATTCTTCGTTTGATGTGAACTCGCTTGTTTTGGGCGAGAAAGACGACGGTGAGCGCGCACTTCACGGACGGAATAAACGCGCACACGAAAAGCTGGAAGTGAGACGCACCTCAACAGCATAAGACGATCGAGGTAAACGTTTGAGTGCATTGACTGCTCATCCAGGTAACAGCTCGTGCACAAGAAGGTGCGGTAGTGTGAAACCTCCGCACTACTGCACATACGCCGCGTCCTTAAAGAGTACAAGAAACCGAGACAAGTGGTGTGTCAACCACCCACTCTCGTCTTACTGCAGAGCGAGTCTTGCTCGCACAAGATACGAACTTCACCGTTCTTTAGACACGAAGATTGCCGAACGGGGGCAGCTGGCCTGTTATTCGCTGCAATATTGCACCGTCACGGCCCGCCTGGGGGTGTCACGTGACAGTCGGCAGTCTCAGACACAAAAAGGAAAAAAAAAAAGTAGTTTGTAGCCGAGCGTTTGCAAATAAAAAGACTGCGACTTTTCTTAGCGCAACCCGCACGAAATGTTTGTCCCTACATAAATTTTCAATATTCCCATATGCTTTGATGAAAATAAAGTTCTTTTTGTTCCCTAATAAGAATGATTAATACATTTATGATGAGAGTACAGTAAGAGTAACAACATGTTGAATAAGGACAGATAATAATTTGAATTGTGTAGATGGACTTTCCATTGTAGCCAGATACTTTTTTTTTTTTATGCCTATTATTTTCGCGTATATTACTTGTAAGATTGTAAGAGTTTCAATTCCATTTTATGTTTTTATTCGAATTATTTATAAATGAAGTATTATAATTTATAGATAAAATATGAATAACATTTCAACTTAACAGAAAAAAAGTAAATTTTATGTTAACACGTTAAATGCTTGTGATACAGGGCGTATTTAGGAAGAAACCAAGCACGTTATACATGGAGAAATTTTTCAAAGGTTCAATTCTAAAAGGCCGAAGAAAGCGTGAATGGACTATAATTCGAATTTAGGGTGCATCATAAATAAATTTTCATTTCATCGCCAGTTGCATTCAATGTCGTCAACATATTTCTTTTTACGTTACGTTTCGACCGTGTTAATCGGATTTGTATTCCTGAGGCGAGTAGGGTCATCGATTTAAAAGTCATTTATTATGTGAAATACTTAAGTGGTATTTTTTTTTTTTTTTCGTTAATAAATGGGCTAGTGCAAGCGGAAAACATCGGAAACTTGGATGTGAGTAGAATATGCCAAACGCAGTGGTTGCCGTGTATAACAAACAGGCTTCTGAGTAAACAACTTTTGACGCGAATGCGTCTTTAAATTTGCAACCATAGTGGGAGGCAATCCAGAAAATCCGATGATAACAAAATCGGGGGATACAGTTTAGCATTGTAGCTCCGAATCTATCGTCTACATTCAAAATCCAACTACACCATTCGATTGCCAAAGGATCAAATAATATGTCACGTTGAGTGAGGACTACGAAGCATCGTGCACAGAGCGAGAGAGAGTGAAGGGGGAGGGGGGGGGGGGCGCTTCAATTTTGAGTTAGTTTCGCCGCGTCTCACAATTTCCGCGTAGAATAACTTTCGACTAGGAGAAGCTACGACGCTCGTTTAAGTTTCAATTGACAGCTCTCGTCAAGGTCATTCGATTGCGTGTATAAAAACATTTGTGTGGTGTGCTTATGGTGAAATTGTATGCGTTTAATGTAGAAAATTAATAAACCTGAACACAATTTCAGCCTATACTCGTCAAAAAGCCAAGTCGAAGTACAGAAATCGTATACGGTTGGAAAGAGCATCTCAAAAGCAATCCAGCTATAACTATAAAACCTCATATGATCTCGTGTAGCGGTGCCGGGAACGTAAAAGAAACATCAAGGCATCCTAGCACGTCCACATGGACGTATTCAAGCAAAACAAACGAGCGTGTTCCTACCCACAGCCAAACTTTTTTTTCTTTTTTTTTTTTAAACAGGAGCTAGTATTAAAGACATTTCAGTATGTAACTTCATTTTCGTGACTAGCACATGGTGGAAGAAGAACTCGGCTAGCCATAAATGATGAACCAATTTATAGAGTTTCGAAGTACTATTCCGAGTCGCGAAATAATTCCACGAAAAATTACTGGCACTACAATTAAGTTAAGATCCTATTTAAATGCATTAAAGGAAATCAGTACTGCTAAACGATAGCAAAATAAATAACGTCCTCGTGAAAACTGTTGTTATTTAATCACTCGAGGAGACGAGGGCGAATTTTACCTTTTAATGCCCGAATTAATTGTCTTGTTTTTATTTCAGTTTCCTTTCTTCTAGTAACTACAAACTGTCCATTTAACCACAAAAAAAATGATTTAAAAAATTTATTTCTCTTACAGTGGCTAAAAATACCGATGACCATATGGACCCACTAAGCAGTTATGAGAGAAAAAAATTTTTATGTTTTGAGAATATTGGTATCCTTTTAACCTTATTTTCATCGTACATAGTCTACTTCAGCAAAACTTTTCTACAAAATTAATTCTGTATACAAAGTCTCTATACAGTCCAAACTCATTTTGAATGAAATCATCTTTTTTTCTCACATTTTTTCACAAGGTGTTTCAAGCCGTCAAACCGGATCTTCTCCGGTATTATTGACTTGCTTAACGCAGTAGATGATCTTCCCAAACCTTTGGATGGATTTGCAAGCCTCGACAAGTACACCTGAACAATTTCACGCCTTAACTCCAACTGTGTGTACGTCTTTCCTGAGCTTCTTGCCAGCTGCCAGGCATTTGGCACACAAATATCAATTAACCATAACAGCAGAGGCCAATACCATTTTTTTCGTATGTTTATTCTATACGTACCTACATTTTGGTCAGAACGGTCGACACCATCCATTTTCTGACTATACTCGCCAATAAGATAGGGGCCTTGCACTTTAATGATGCGTTTCTCCTTCTGGGAATATCGTTTTGCATTAGCCTGTGATTCAACACCAAGGCAATTGGATGCAATGGATACTACTAAGTTATCGATCCACTTGGATACTATAACTCCATCTTCTTTGACAATAGCGGATTCATTATGACCCCTCTCTTTCTTTAGTAAAATACTATTAGACGTCATTGGGCAATATTTAGGTATCCTATTGTTCCTGATTGTGCCAGTACCACCATAACGCTTATCTCTAAGAAAGGATAATAAATTTAGCTCCGTGAACAAATTGTCAAAGAAGTGAAAAGGTAATGTTCTTATTTCTGCACTGAAGCTTTCCATCATTTGAATGGCAGTCGCCTTGCCAAAGTAATTCTCATAGACAGTTTTTGGACGAGGAGATTTCCCTTGATAAATACTAAAATTTACTAGATACCCCTGAACATAGGTCAAGCACCTAACTTATTACCCTAATCACATGGGTTTCCCTCGTATAAATTGCTTACAGGAGTGTTTCCCAAAATACTTCACCATCGATACATCATACGACACGTTCTGTTGAGGGATAAAGTGTTCTAGGCATTTCTTTTGGATTTTTTGTACCAAGGGCCACATTTTGTCTTCATTATCCATGATAGTGTTATTTGAACAGTGCAAAAATCTTAGGATTTACTCAAATCTATTTCTTCTCATTGCATTGCACACTAACTAATTTCTAGTGTCTTCATGATTTTCCCAGTAGTTTCTTTTTGTTAGGAGCACTGTTGAAACCACTGAGGATCAAAATTTCAATGAAACATCTAATTTTATTCTTAGTAATATTAGGACATTCACAGTTCTTGAAAAGAGCATATTTGTTTGATTCCTGAACGAAATACTCAATTCCATCATCATCCAAGAATAATTCAAACAATTCTACATTCGAAAAGTCTCTATATTTACTATAGTCCGATTCAGGAAAAGGTTTAGAATGCGATCCCATGTTCCCATTAATGATGTTGCCAGATGCTGAAAGGTGCTAGGTTCTTCATCCCTTTCATCATTATATCGTATTTCTGCTTGTGCTCTTAGTTGCCTGGGATTCAAGTTGTCTGCTATTCTACCAGTATTTTCATTACCAGAGTCTTCATCAGTCAGAACAGATGGATCTGGTGGTGCGATATAATTTTACTGTATTAGCAAAGCCAGCTTCTTTTTCCGCATAAGCAAATATAATATCCAAAGCCTCCTGGGCAGAAACATCTGGCTGCAGGATGTTCTTCCAATGCCTATAATAAAGCAATACTCCAGTCAGTATGTTACCAGAATATGACACAGTGTGCCTCACGAACAAGTGAAATTCTTTACAGTTATTTCCGTAACAGAATATTTTGTTTTGGAACAATGGACATGTTGACATTTAACTGTGTGCACTGAGCAAGTTTCGTCTGTGTGGATAAAGGATATACCGAACAGCTTGCACATTTCTCCGAGACAACCCAGCTCTGTTGCTACCCTAAGACAATATATAGCAGCACACTGCAAATAAATAATACTTAACCAAAGCTGATAGGTTATTTGTCGCACTCTCGCCTATGTTATTTGTATAGACGTGATCGGTATTATTCTATAGTGTATTTGGTGAAAAGCATACACTTGTGTGGCTATAGAAACCACTGTAAACAGAATTACCCTCATAAGTGTCAAAAAATAATCAGGTTTAGTACCAAAAGAGTTTGAATGTAAAATCAATATGTATTATAGAATAATTTCTCCAGAACACTGTTAACCTTTTGATACTAAAGATCTTATACAGATCAATATCTGACTATAATTGACACTGATAATCTATTTAGATTTGCTGCAGTAAGTAGCAACAAATGCTATCATTAATGCCTAACGTGTCCACTTGGACACATCAACATTTCACATCAAATAAAGACGTGAAAATGCCAATGAGCTGGATCGTAACCTCAAAATGCAATAGAATGTACCTTTAGGTTATATTTTCAATAGTCACATTATTATAGTGCATGATATTGTACTTACTCTGTCTCAATGTCCATGGTTTTTTAGTTATAAAATATTCACGATTTAGCACTGTCACATACCACCGCAACAATAACTAATCTACACTGTTTAAACATGAAAAAGAAACTAACATGTATGTTGTATCACATGATGTAGGTACCGACATAAAATGTTGAACAAAAGAATCCCTGGCTCTTTTTGTAAGTCACTACAAGTGTGCCCATTTGGACACGCAGGGAACTAAAGGATTAAAAGACCATGAGTTTGGGGACAGGCAGAACAAGCTAACACTACCCGAAAATCAGGTTTTACTTCCGCCGAGATAAACAGACGGGCAGGTTTGCGCTGGGCGAAACACCGTTTAACTGTTCATCCCCCGTCCGTTAGACAGCGTATGTGTGTGACGTTGAAACCCCATCAATGTGGCACATGAGCCATCGGGAGAGGTCATAAACCGTCTGGGTCATGTGATGAAACTGCCCGGGCTTCACCCCTGATTAAAATGTGAATTACTGATGCAGGCTGACGAGCTCCGACCGCGAGGCTTTTTATTGGGCGTCAGGAGTTACCCCGCACCCCTCCCCCTCAACAAAATTTTAGTGATGTGGGGGTAAATCAGGGGGTCAGAGGTCACATCGAACGAGAAGCCGATCGTGCCCCGCCGTACATCGCAGAATCGCGCAGTTTGCATTAACACGTTGGAGAGGGGCGAACGGGAGTTTATCTGTGTTGCCTTGCTGCAGAGTCGGCTACCCTTGTATACATGACAGTGCGCTCAGGTAGCTCCTACAATGTAAAAACCAGCCGTTAAGATAAAGAGTATATGTAGTGAGAGGAAGGGAAGAGAATTGGGCGGCTCTTACGAGTGGAATGGACCCCTGCGTTATTTGTGAAATAGTTGTTTGCGCGCATACGCATATCTCGGTAAATATATGTTCTGCAAATACAATTTTTTGTCAGAAAAGAACAAAACAATTATCTAAGCGCCCCCCTTTTTTTGTCGTATTGAATAAATTCTTGGAGAAAAAATTCGTGAAAATGGTCAAATATAGCATTTTTAAAGCTTGCTTATGCAGTTTCCTTAAGCGGCAAGAGAAAAGTACAAGAATACGGGCGTAGTTTAATCTGTGATCTTCCATCGCGTGTATTAGAATTCCACTGTCAAAGATCCAATTTGCACAGTACAGCGTTACGATGGAAATGCCATGCGCGTAGGAGCGATGAGGAGCTAGAGGTCTTGAGTGGAGGTCTTGAGAATCGATGAGGGTGAAGCGTGGTGAGTATGGAGATGCACCGGAATGAGATGGCGGGGGAAACGGAAGATTTCCTAAAATACCCGCCGACTACCGGCGTTGTTTGGCACGATTGCCACATGCGAACCCGGTTCGCCTAGTTCGAAGGCGAGTAGTCTAACAACTATACCACCATGGCCCCAAGAGCATATGCAATTTTGGAGTCAGGGTCCTCTTCACTCCTCCGGTTTTAAGAGGATACCTAACATGTTTCATCGCAGCTAGCATGTTCGGAATATTTTTCTTCTAAGCTGTTCTCTGATTCCACACGCTGTTGTAGCATAATGTCTTGCACTTCAATGGTACATATTTTCGGCTTACGATTTAGATCGAGAGATCTCTGACTAAGCATTTTGCTCACAAAGTTGGCGAAAATAGTTATGAAGCTTTGGTTTTCCTTGATGTTTCCAGTACTAGCTGTATACTCATCTTTGTGTTTGCTTTCCGCCACACGCTTCTGAACTGCCTGTCTTCTTGGTGCGCGGGTTCCATAAAACACTTTTTTTTTTTTTTTTTTTTTTAACATTCATGAGCTATTTTCAAACATATAATACTTGCAATTCAGACTAGTTCATAATACAACATTACGTACATCTCGTGTGTTGTGAACATTACTTTAAAGGCCTTCAATGAGGCAATAAAACTATATTTCCGTACCATAATATATCAGAAAGTACGTCACTGATATCTCTGAAATATCATAATACCAGTACATTAAAATCACACTGTCACTGCTCAAGCCTTTATAGCAAAAAGCAACCCGCCACTAGAAAAAATCTTGCTTGCCAGTTCTGTGCCTTGAGCGTAGAGGCGATGGGGTACATGATGCAAGTACCAGTGTGGCCCTTATCGCTTCCTTGTTTATGTGTCTCAAACCCGGAACATAGCTCAGTGTAAACTAATGCCTTGACCTTTCTGTGGATGTTTGAGATTGTCAAAGTCCTGTATCTTCTTCCGCTGGCAATATCGCTAAAGGCCATATCACACTGTACGAGATTACATAAAAGCCTGTGCAAGGACTGCCGCAATGGCCCTTATACCAGCTAGTACAGCGCGCTCGTTCACCAGGTTTGGTAATATTACATGTCCTATTTTCCGTGGCAGGTTACGTACCAGATTTCATACCTGGGATCTGGCCAATCAAATTACAGTTTCACAACGTAGAGCGCGCCACGATGTCACTGCTTGAAACTAATTTATGAAGAAGACACCAAAAAGAAGTTACTAATGTAACTAATAAGTCTACTTTACTCTACGTGGATACAAATAATTCCTAATGAAGTTCTTAAAAATTCGACGTCTAGTCGACAGCAATGTCATTAGAAAACTACAAATACACACGTGCCTTACCCGGGATTCGAACCGAGAAAACATCGAACCATAAGCTAACGTGAACCAGCTGCAATACGGGGGAAGGATTCTGGACATCAGCAACGGATGTAAGAAGTCTAATGTTTCGAATGATAGGGTTTACTAACATGAAATATTCACAGGGCTGTCAATTTGAAAATAAGTGTCTGAGCCACTAACATCGCGTAAGTTCTACGATTGGGATCCATATTTTACAACGAACCATACGCTTATCTGCGCATCTGCCGAATGTGTCAAACGCTAGTACACCATCTACTGTCACGTAAAATAGATCTCCCATACCAGCTCACATAGCAGCTGGTATACCGGCTCTTGTACCTGGCTTTATAGAAACTTGTACAAGACCGAGTAAGGCAGCAGGTTTCGTGTAGTATCGTCTTAAGACATTATCAACGGACGAGTATCCAGGTTCAAATCAGGGCTAACCAAGGAGGTGTTATGTAAATTCTGATTAGTTTGGCAAGTCAGCTACACTCATATAGATAACTTACCAGTATAAAACTCAAGCATTAATGAGCCATTATCATCTCATTTGACATTTTCACTAAAGTACAGCGCTAACGTAGACCATGTAATTCGTTACGTTACGTAAAAATACGCTGCACCGTTGTGTTCTCCACGGCTTCGGGTTTCGACGGCAAAGATTCGAGTCGGGAGGCGGCGGGAGAATTCCAAGCGTCCGTCGAGTTTGCTACTCGAAAGTTTCGGTTTTTCCTACATTACGTAAATTTACTTCCACGCCATTATAATTATTATGAAAGCTTTCTTAGTTCCATGCCCAATAAACGAAAAGCCACGCTAGAAAATCATAAATAAATTGAAAGGTTTTAATGCGCTTCCTGTAACTATATATATATATATATATATATATAACTGAAAGGAATGGTACCGCATTTTTAAACAATGATACGAATTAAATAACCCCTGAATTCGAATATCGACACCACTTAGCATTTAAGCCGTTACCTTACCTCCACTGCGCTACGAAATCAGGTTGAAATAACAAGCGAAACACAGGCCTATATGTTTTATAGTTTTTAAGGAAATCGTGCAATTTTACATTGTATGCCCTTATTTTTCATTTTTGGTTTAATTGGTACCATTAAGATCGTTAAAACGAATAGTACGTATGAATGCGCTCTCTTCACCACGTTATATGTAGTTTACACCTTCAAATAGAGCGCTGTAATAAGTACATGAAAACAAGACAATTGACGTAATAACGAAATGAAAGACTGAATGTTAATATTACCTCGTCAAATGGTGTTTTGAAAGACGAAACACATTTTAGAAAGTATTTTGTTTTGGTTTTATTAGTTTATTCTTTGTTATGTCACTTGACACACGTTGTTTAACGGCCATTTTTAAACGTTGTTTGACGGCAAATTATGCACGCTTGTTACGTGATTTTACACGTAGCAGGTAAGAAAAGGAGACAGGATAATAGGACGCTGGGCTATCGTTAGATAGACGAGGTCTGAACCAGTGAGAACAAACCAAATAAAATAAAAAGTCAGCATATATTGAGATAATTCAAGCTACAAATAAATCATAAATTGTCATAGATAGTTTTCAGATATAGATGCTGCTGCAGGACAACCTGAGGGAGATACACGAACTGCTACTATAACAGTGAGAGACACAGATATTACGTCCAGTGCAAAAAAAAAAAAAAAACACAAAAACCGTCATTCACACCTATACAAATTAGCAATAAGAAAAATCCCAGCATGATTGAACAACATCCTTTGGGCTTATTAACTCCTTTTCCACCAAGGAAGCATCAGAAGAAAAAATTTGTTCTGGGATCAAATAAAAAAACTTACACTAATATTAATATGATACTTCAAGAAAATCAGCACTAGAAGCTTTGATAACTACAAACACTAACATTAAACTTAGTATGGTATTCCATAAAAATTCCCAGCAAGTGTCATAAACGAGATGCAATAAATTAATACTAATCTTCACGTCGCACTGCCAAAAGATCAGTACTTATTGCCACAATAAGGTACAAAACACAAACATCCAATCCCTGGCTGCTCTCAATACAGAACACGATAGAAGATATTATGCCGCTCATCATAGAACACTTCTCTGCATACAAATGATGCTCTCGCATAATCCATTTAAAAAAAGATGTACTAATACGTGATAAAAAGGGGGACAGCAAAGAAAGACTCTGCTATAAAATTCAAGGCGTATCAATGGAGCTAACTAGCCCTTGAAATACCCATGAATTACTCAGCTTGAATTCAAAATTTATTAAAAACAGCATAATCTGCAAACCCCCAGACAAAATATCCAGCAACTATAATTCAACATAGCCCCCTCTTGGGCAACTAAGCAAAAATTGGTATCTCTGCATATGGTCGTAACTGTAGGTCCCAAGAAAATTAACCTTGGACATGCCTAAGTCGGATATGTAGATTTGAAGTGCTCTCTCTCATGATGGCGTCGTAACCCTCGCCAGGTTGCCAGCACACCCCCGAAATTCGTTAGCAAAAATAGGTAAGGAAGGTGAAAAAACCGGACATGCGGTCATCAAAGAAATCGCCAGAAGCCGGTAGTACGAGCGTTGGCCGCCAGAGTGGCAGGGTCAGACACTTCATGCTGCTCAGGAATAATTTGCTCGTGCGATGTCTGTGTGTGTGGAGGTGCGGGCCGCTAGCTGCTTCACGAAAGCGAGTCTACAGCGGCGGCCAACTTTAACCGACACCAAGTTAGAAAATTTATATCGCTACAGTTCACAAACTATCTTCAGCACACTTCCAATCAATTAAGTCTGGCACATTTAATAATCTTTATCCTGGTGCAAACAGCTTTTCAATTTACCGTGGGACGTGCCAGGAAAATAATTATGCTCGTATTTCACAAAAAGGACTTCAGTAGCACTTCAACTAAATTGATTATAGCAATATTGCCTATGCTGGGTGGCTATATAGGTTGACTTGCAAAACGTCTTCAAATACGTATTTTACAAAGGTAAACATGTCCCATCTACTGGTGGCTTTTCAGTATCTGCGTAGTACATTCAAGCTTCGTAGGTACCGTATTTTAGGTTTACTAATCAATACTTGTGCTTGCTATACTAAAAGGCATTTCTTCACGGTAATAATACACTAAGTATTTGGTTTTCTCACGCGTCCAGGTAGGTAGGAAACTTTAGGTAGCTAGTAGGAAAGTTAATGAATTCCTCAAGTTAGTGGTCGACATACGCATGTCAGTTGAAGTATACTTCACGATGTTTAACTGACCCATCAGTCAAAAAATAAACACTGAAAAACTGTGGAAAAATTACTGGTGAATCAGTGAAAAATGTTACTGAATCAATGAGCGAAGGAAATGTGGCATTTTATAATTGATCCATCAGTTAAATTCTTTGAAGTGACTGTTGATTCAGTCAGGCACTGCTGACTGATCAAAATAGTGAAATTCTCACTGCTTCAGATTTAGAGTGTAATTAACTTCACTGGCTATATTTAAAAAAAAATTTAGTTCCCTATTTTCCTGTTATTGGAATTAATTGAAATTTGACAAAAGGTGCACGAGGTGAAAGCACATTAGTGGTTGCGTGTTTTAGTGTTATAATTGACCTGTGGTGATCGGACTCATGCTGTATGAGTTAGTTGTAGAATATAACAAACCTACGGTACTTCACACTTTGAAATTAAGACACGTCCTAAAGATTTTTTTTTGCCCTAACAACAGCACTACTTTGCAGCAAATTACGAAGATTGTTGGTCACGTAGTATTATAATCTTGGCCACGTAATATTATAATCGCCTGAATTCAGCCGAGTGGTGTGAAGTTTCCTGTAATATCACAACGTCAACATTCTTTGAAGACGTTGGCAGCCTAACATAACGTAACTGACAGCGTTCATGAAGTTTACAGTATTGTAAATTTACACCCTCGACACTCAGGGAGTCAACTCATTTTATTTAACTTTTCCACGCGCCGATAAACATATTATTTTAGGTGCTGCAATGAACAAATTTGTTGTACTATGCAAATGTCAGCACGACGCACGGTTATAAGCCAGAACCGATTAAAACGTGTTTCTGTTTCATGTCTATGGTAGAAGCTGTTTATACGAATGAGGAATAATCTATTTGTGGTTTCTTCACACTTGTTGAAACTAACATTTGTAAAATTTGCCCATGTATGACTTTTTTGGTTGTTTCCAAAATATGGCATGTACCACAAGCTTTCAATACTGGTGTTAACATTAAAGTATTTTATTTTTAGTTAAATTGAACTTTTACTTATATTATATAGTACCTGTAAATTAAAATATTTAATTTATAATTAAAATAGCACAAAAGGAACAACGTACGGTATTCGTGCGCACTCAGTGTAATAATATTTTGCATAAGAACTATTTCTTATTAGGCATTACCAACTACATGTTTTCTGTCTGTTTTATTCCTATAATTTAATATTAAATGTTAAAAATTAATTAATAGATAAAATAAAAGTCAAAGTTAAATTTTAATAAAATATGCGGTATCTTTTTGTTAACGCGAGACACGAGTGTAAAACTTTTGTGACACGTGACATGTATACGAAACAACGGAAAAGGTCATACATGGGGTGAATTTTCAAAGGTTTGTTTCATCAAGTGTGAATAAACCTCTTAGACTATAAATTGATCTTCAGTACACAAAGTACTGAGAAGTCTCGTTTGTGCCAACTGAATCCGAGAAGTTTCCGGCTCTCTTAACTATTAAATATTTAATAATATGTTTATACGAATAACTATAGTATTCATGTTGAAACCCACAAGTAGGGACTTTCGTATACATATAACTATATGATATTCACGGTAAAATGATCACTTTTGAAAGCTCTGCTTAAGATCTATCTGTACGCACGTTGTGTGTTCTTCCGCCTTATGTAGAATTTATATTGTAATGGACCTCATCACTTTATTCATACGTCGGTCAAGTGAAACACTGGAATTTTTATAAAAGTAAATATTTTGCAAATCTGCCCATTTTTATACTTCGGCGCATTAAAAAAAACAGAGTGAAAAGGGAATAATTTAATTTATTTAAAATGATTACTTATCAGTTCTTATTCGACGTTAAGATATGGAACTACTTTCCCTCTATCGCTACCAACTTTACTGGGCGCATGTCACTCAGTGCGCTCGTTAAAATGTATGCCACACAGGAGCAGTGACATTTTCCTAAGGTTCATTGCAAAAGTGCTCACTTTGTAGTGAACATCGTTTACCTGCCTGCTCCCGGCAAAACCAGTACTGCGAACGCAGCGATACGTAGCTCACACCCTCAGGCGAACCCTATCGGCGGACTACGAAGGTAATCATAGAGGGTCTTCCCCCAGCAGAGCATCCGCGGGGCTTCGAGTTAATTATGCAGGCGGCGACGAGGGCGACGCCGCGTCACCACAGACGAGAGACTTGAAAAAGGCCTGGCACAAGGGGGTTGAAAGAGTGCTGAGGACGGTATGTGATCGCTTGATGAAGGGTGCTGTGTATAAGTAAGGGGAAGGGTAAGCGGAGACTGCAGAACACCCTCTCTCTCTCTCTCTCTCTCTCTATCGCGCGCGAAATATTTTCACCAGTCGACAGTTTCCATGGCGACACCCGACCTTCCCCCGCGCTACGCTGATCGATACCACCGCGCTATCGATATCTTTCGAGAGGCCGGTAAGCGGTTTGGGAGGGGAAAGGAAGCCGCAATCCACCTCTCTCTTTCTCTCTCTCTCTCTCTCTCTCTCTCTCTCTCTCTCTCTCTCTCTCTCTCTCTCTAAGCTTATGCTCCGTCTACAACTGACATTCCGTCAACATAAACTCGTCCCAAGAAAACAAATTAAATAACTGGTTTGAATGACAGCTGCTACAACTAGCGTTCAAAGCAACGAAAGAATACCCCGTAGTGTAGCATGGCGTTAAGATAGAGTGATCTATCAGTTTCTTGTTGGGAATTTTAAGCCGGAAGAGATTTCACCGTTATCTTAAAGTCTACTGTCCTCTACGTTAAATTTTTCCTGCATAAAATATTCGTGCCGTTTTATGCTGTGTAAGTTAAGTTATTTAAATACGAAATCAATTGTGACAGGGCCCAAAGCCCTGTACTATTAAAGTATGTATGCTAAATATTTACATACTTAGGCCTACTGCCTGACATAATTCACTATCATTGGAAATCTACTGGTATGTTATGAATTCTGACGGGCATACTTGTACGCTTCAATAAAGTTCACTAATCCATTAATCTTCTATTTTAAATACACATTTTAGCCAGAAAAGCAGTAATATTTTACTGGAAGTTGTATGCATCAATGTTACATTCAAAATGTACTTAATGGTGGTCTTTTTAGATAAGATTAGCTACTGAATATAAGTATAGGCAATTCACGGTAAAGTGAGCATGTTTTGAAGCGTTCTCATTTCGAGTAATGGTAAATAAATATATGTTATTATAGTCTTAGACGTTAACTTTCAAGTCCGTTAAAGTAGCTATATACACTGTGTTTATTATTAAAATAGCAATATTTATTTTAAAAAGTGGCGAAAGGATAAAGAATAGCTGATAGGAAAACAGTAACTAGGTCCTTAAAAGTGACCACAGTACTCTGTAAACAGCTTTATAACACCAAGGTCCGTTGCACACGGGTCGATTAAATCGTATCCGTTTCGATCTCAAATCAGACCTAATGTATAAAAGTCGTGTGGAGTAGGCGCACACGTTACCCGATTCAATCAATCTGGCAGTTGGGTTCGTTACTAATAACAGTGTCAGTCTTGAGATTGCCACGAAACCATCAGGGCGGATGCCGGATTGAAGTTTTGGGTGAGGAAAAATTGTATGCAGCAACACACTTTCTACAGTTCGTCATACGATTCGCCATCAGGTGTTGCCAGCATGTATTATTGTCTGCTGTAATGTGCAACATGTCTTTCAATCCATCTCTTCGGTTCCAGCGATACTGTGTTAATCTGGCGCCATGGTAGAAAATAGATTGGTAGAAAGTCGCCAATGTCTTCATGAGCACACGGTTTTTTTTTTTAAGTAGAGTAGAGAGATTTGGGCGGCTCTTAACACCGAGAACTTGAGAGCCGATGAGTGCGAGGTGAGGCATGTATCGAGGAGAGCCGGAATGAAAAGGTGGGGAAACAGGAGATACCCGAGAAAACGCGTGGATCAGCATGATTCCCACCTGTCAATATCCGGAAACTACCCAGCCGGGAATCGAACCTTATTCGTCTAGGTGGGAGGCGAGTAGTCTAACCACTACACCACCACGACCCACGGTTATTTTTAGAGAAATGTTAAAGTATCTCGGGACATTACAAAGGTGCGAAACCTTGTGAAGCCAATACTTAAGTGGTTTCCTTGATACTTTATTTCGCAAATAACTGAGCTAATGCGATAATGGTTTCCAGTTCGGCGTTTTGCAGAGGCTTCTAATAAGCGAGCTGGTGCAGTGGTATCACACTGCGGGAGGTCCCGGCTTCGATTCCCGGTCGCGCCATCATGATTTCGGGTTTTTCATTCGTTTTCCGAAATCATTACAGGCGACTGCTAATGTGGATCCTTCTTCTCTGAGTAGCTTGTTCCAGCTCTAATGACATCGCTGTCGACGAGACGTCAAGCACAACTTCTCTATCTATTTACACGTGCTTCGGTACCTAACAACCTCAAATTGGAGGACAAACTGGCAACACAAACTATTAGTTTTCAGTTTCGTGTCTAAACTCTTATAAATCTGAAATGATATTAACTTTGGAATAGGTTAGGTTAGGGTAGGTTACCTTACGTTAAGTTAGGTTAAGTTAGGTTAGGTCAGTTTAGTTTGGTAATCTTAAACAATTTAGGTGGTTTTAGGTGACTTCGATCACCATATCACATTTGACACTATAAATTAGGCAAATGAATGGGACACAAAATCACTTTTCATTTTGCATTATTTTGTTATTGTTTATGATGGGAAATTTACTACATATCCGGCTGCAAAAATTTAATTTTGAGAGTAGCTTCCCTGCGAAATTGATAAATTCACTATGCTTGACCTAAGAAAATATAGGAAAGCAAACAGCGATGTATGAACAAATAAATAAACTGAAACGTTCAAACTTCCTCAGCACGCATGTTGGAAAATGGTACATTTCTTAACAGTTTCTTGGAATTTAGAAACAGTTCATGTGCTGCACCCAACGGCTTCCGACTAAATCGGAATCGGATCTGGTTCCTACGATTATTGGCTCGTGTGTTACTGGCTTAAGAGAGTTCTTTCACGTTTCCGAGGTCAGTAGCTTGCATTAGGTCACGGAACACTTGAGAATACGGAAGTGAGACAGGCGCTAATGCCGCAACAGCCGTTCATGCCAGCAAAAGGTCGTCATTGGCCAATAAAAGTACGGAACGTGTTTCGCCAACCAGCGCGTGCTAACTTAGTCGCCAGCCGGCAGTCGAGCCAATAGGAAATCTCCAGCATTAAAGCAGTAGCCACTAAGACACGATGCCCGTTTCCAGGACATAGATTAACCGACCAATCAGCGAATGGACACACCCACGACAAAGAACCGCCACGTCATTTCATTTCTGTATACTGATCTATTCTTAGTTTAAGTATCTTGGTTCTTCGCACTATGAAGCAATGGACAAGATGTCAATGAAACTAGCTCCGAAAATATGTAGGAATTAAATATCAACGACTTCGTTTCTTGTGAATTATTGTTTAGACGTAATCGCCGAGTATCCTAGGTAAGATAAGTATACACGTTTAGATTGGGATGCTATGTTAAAACACGACGTCGGGGAATGCCTAATTTTTTAATATTAATTAATGGGTTATTTATATGGTTTGCTTACGTTTCTAATTAGGTGGTTTTAAAAGATAAGATTACATCTCGATTCGTAAAACGCTCATGCCCTCAAATGACATCCACGTCGGTCCAAAGTATCCAGTACGGCTTATAAAAATTGCAAAATATCGATAAAGAAACAGTATTCCTGAAATATCGAAACTGCATTATGGCCCAACAGTGTAGGACCGTATGTTGCATAGCATATAATGATATTAGCGAAATGGGATATCGTTTAACGATATTGGCGATATACTATATTTGCGATATATGACCGACATTTACGATGCCGGTATTTACAATAACGATATAAGCGATGTTTGAGATCGATCGCCATCTATTTGTCAATACTCTCTGGGAGCGATACATTGCACCGATATCGATATGGTCAACGTGTTTCCAAAACGATATTAAACAGTGTATATTGCACTGCAGTAGCCTCTAGTGGAAGGTTTTTGTACCCAGAGGAACTGGATTGGATTCTCGGCGGGGTTGCTCCAGGATTTTCGCATGTGGGAATCGTGCCGGACAAAGCAGCTGGTCAGCGGGTTTTCTCGGGAATCTCCCGTTTCTCCCGCCCTTGCGATATTCCGGCGTTGCCCCATGCTTACTTCGCTTCACCATCATCGGCTCTCAAGACCTCGATGTCGAGAGCCGTCCAAATCTCTCCACTCGAATTGGCGAACGAAAAGAATGCCTTCTCCGTGGCGCCCCTTTGACGACGCCGACCAACGCTCCACGACATGCTGACTTTTCTCTCTGGTCTGGCGTGGTGACCGCAATTCGACGCTCTTGTTCAGAGACTGACTCGCCCGGGCGTGAACTGTGGTCTGTACGTCACAGTGGTTCTATGATGCCATGCTCTCTCCCTCAAACGCCTTTCCGCCACTCTACGCCTGCTCGAGATCAAAGCTGTTGCCGTGTTACATCTCTGACTCGAAGGAGTGGCTTCGTGCCTTCCCGCCAGGCCAAACGTGCTTTGGGACGTCGGAGGATACTCACAGAAGATATTGGCAAGTTGAATCAGGGAGGAGGGTGTATCGTGGAACACATAAAATTGTAACTTCGAAGTTATATATATATATATATATATATATATAAGAGTGTGTATATAATAAAGATATATCACCTATATGCTGTTCACGGTAAAATGAGAACTTTTGAAAGCTCTGCTCAAGATTTACTTGTGTGCACGTCGTGTATTATTCCGCCTTATGTAAAATTAGCATCACCATGTGCCTCGTCACTTTATTCATTTGTCGGTCAAGCGAAACTGTGAAATTGTTCGAAACCTAAATTTTTAAAAATCTGTTCATTTTTACCCTTTGATGCATTAGAAAAACAGAAAGCGATAGAAATAATTCAACTTATCGCAAATGTTTACCTAACACTTTTTATTCGATGTTAAGATATGAAACTACTTTCTCTCCATCGTTACCAACTTTACTGGGCGCATGCCAGTCAGTGCGCCCGTCAAAATTAATGCAAGCAGAGGCAGTGACTTTTTTATAAGGTTGATTTCAAAAGTGCTCATCGTGAACAGCCTTTAGTATATTATTTCCTTGCAAAGTGTGCACATTCAAAGACTGAGGACCTGTATAAATGATACTTAATAAAATAAAATTGCTCAGCTGTAAAATTTATATAATGTAACAATTATGTAAGAGTGACTTGTGTAAAGGCTGTTCACGATAGAGTGAGCACGTTTGAAATCAACCGTAGAAAAAGAGATATTGCCTCTACCTGCATATTAAAATTTTAACATGCGTGCTGAGAGGCACGCGTCCAGTAAAGTTGATATCGATGGATGGAAAGTAGTTCCTTGTCGTAACGACGAACAAAAAGTATTAGGTAACCACTTCTGATCATTTAAATTATTTCTTTCGCTTTCTGTTTTTCTTTAATGCACCGAAGTGTAAAAATTAGCACATTTGAATTATGTTTTCTTTTCTAATAATTTCACAGTTTCACTGGACCGACGCATGAATATAGTGATGACGCCCATGACAATGCTAATCTTACATAAGGCTGAAATATACACAACGTGTACACAAGTAGATCTTAAGCAGGACTTTCAAAATAGCTCATTTAACCGTGAAAAGCTTATAATTTAAATGCGTAACATATATGGCTTTCTAACTCTTAACCTTTACGTATATACGTCCCGGGTCGTAAATAACTTGTGCTTTCACTTCAAAAAAGTACATGTATGACATTAAAGCATTACTGAGTAGAACAAAAAAAAAAATTAAGGAAATGCTCTGTGTAAGTTTTTTTGTTAAATTTCCTAGGGCGTGGGTTACTTATGCGCCTGTTCTGCTACAATGAAGAACTTGAGTGTTTTGCGTGTTGCATACCTGCGGTATTGCATCATATTTCCTGTAATTAAGTTTTAAATGATTCGTTCGAAAATACAGAGTTTTATGATAATAACGCGAGGCAAACTGTTTCGTTCATTTTCAAATACTGATTGGTTATTTCTCATTAAAAAAAGTTACTTCCGTGTCAATATTTTAGTATATAATGTGTATGGCAGCCCTGATTATTTCGCGCAAATAATATGATGACTGCAATACATTTTTTCGCTGTGCAAAACGTAAGAGATTCCAATTTATATTTTATTCATCGTCATTATTTGCTTCGCCGCGGTAGGCAGTTTAAATTCTTTGAACCTTTTGGTAGTTAAAAATAAACATTATTTAAACTGAACTAGGACCTTTTTTTTAGAGCGTCAGAGGTCTTGAGTGCAAAAATTAAGTACGAAGTGGAGAAATTGACACTACAGCAAAACTAACAGGCAGAACCTATAGAAACGCGAATCCGAACACCTAGGATACGGTAGGTATGACATGTGCATATACGCAGCATGACTTGCTGTGGTGTGCGAAGGGTATAAAAGCACGATCAAGGTGTACGCTCAGCATTGTAGGGGGAGCTATTTCACAGTGCACATCAGGTTGAACGATGTCGAGTTGCTGTCTGTTGTCTCATAAAGCCAACAGACAATATTTGGACGACCTAGTACTATTGTGATTAGAATAATTAGGATATTGGAAGAGCTTCGGAGTGTGTCTAGTGTGGCAGAAGAGTTCCGGATTGCAAACAGCATGGTGTCCCGAGCTATGGCGGCATTTCGAGAGACAGGAACAGCTGTACGAAGGTTTAAAGGCTATTCACGATAAAGTGGACACTTTTCAAATGAACCTTATAAAAAAGTCACTTCACCTAACTGCGTATATTTTAACGGGTGCACTGAGGGATATGCGAAAAAAAAATTGCTAACGATGGAGGGAAAGTAGTTCCATATTTTAACGTAAAATAAAAAGTGTTGGGAAACCATTTGTGATAACATAAATTATTTCCTTCGCTTTCTGGTTTTTTTTTTTTTTTTTTTTTTTTTTTTTTTTTTTTTTTTTTTTTTTTTTAGTGCAGCGAAGTGTAAAAATGAGCAGAATTTCAAAGTATTTACTTTTCTAATAATTTCACAGTTTCACTTGACCGACGCTTGAATAAAGTGATGAGGTTCATGGCAATGTTAATTTAAAGGCGAAAGAATACACAACGTGCATGCAAGTATATCTTCAGTAGAACTTTCAAAAGTGCTCATTTTACCGTGAGCAGCCTATAGTAGTGGTTGTCCACGATCAAACACGGCGACAGATGTCCTTATCGTCGGCAGACAGGGGGTGAAATGCCAAGACACGCTCAACGCACTACTGGATTCCCGATATCGCGTTTACTGTAGCCCATGGGACTGCACACAGGTGGTTCGTTCACTTGGCCACCAGTATGGTATGTGCCACTGACGCCTACCCATCGAATACCGCATTTCATATGGTACCCGGAAGACAGGCAATTATGAGTTCAACAGCGGGTTCGAGTGCTCTTTAACGATGAGAGCCGATGTTGTCTTATTAGCGATTCAGAACATATATATGTGTGTGTGTGTGTGTGTGTGTGTGTGTGTGGTGGAGAGAGAGAGAGCGGTGAACACGTAATCACGCATCCAACGTCGTCGAAAGGCACAGGTTTTGCAGATGTCGAAGTTATCGTTTGGGGAGGCATAATTTTTGGTGGTCGTACGGAGCTCCACATCTCCCGAGGTCGTTCAGTCCCTGGTGCCCGCTATTAAGGTCTGGTTAAACATATCAGGGTGGATTCAGGGCCGGGTAAGGGCTGAACATCTTCCGGTCTGACAGGCCGGTGCTACGCTGCGCAAGGCCACAATCGGGCCCAGCGCGAAATTTGTAGGGCAGTCTGCATTGAGGTGTTCATAATTTTCCATCGCTTTCCAGGTTTTTAGTGACAGCAACTTAGGAATAATAACACTAGCGCTATACGTCGAGAAAGAATATACAAGAGATCAGAGGTTGAAACAAAGAATGTGGATTCATGGTGCAATGAGAAGTAGACCAGTGAAAGGGAAGTTTGTAATATTATGCCTTCATTTTAAAGATAACGAAATCAAATTTTATGCGTATTTTTGAACGACGCAGTCAAAATCTCAAATACTATACTTGTTACTGGAGGATCATATGAAAAAAATAATACCCTTTAGAAGCTTACCATTTTCCGAAGCAGCGCCTAGCAGTTTGTTTGAGGTAGGCTAAGCTATTCCCTTGACTACAGCTCTTTCGCGTCTGTGAGATACCAACCGAATGATCGCGAAGCTGTTAAAAATCATTGTGAAATGTCATATTGAATTTGTACTATTGACATGCGATATATTTCATACTACGTACTCGAAATTCAGTAGATTCGAGCTTCAAGTTTTCATATATAACATCCTAAATAAGTAAGAAAAATTACTTTTCACTGGCCACTGTAAATATCGCCCACAAAATAGTTCCACGTTGATTTTAACACTGTATGTTTTTTAATTAAAAAAGAACCAAATAAAATGCAACACTTAAAAATTCCGACAAAAATTCCATTCCCACATCAATGTAAACATAAACTTTCGAAAGTCGTGCGACTGGTGACGTAACTTGTACTATAAATTAAATGCTTTATGAAATATGATTTACATTTATTCGCACATAGCACAGCCAGATTGTATATACCTAATTAAAAACTTCAGGACAAGTCGGGGCCACGGTAGCTGAGCGATTAGCACGCTCTCCTCCCACCAAGGCGAACTGGGTTCAATCTCCGGCCGGGTCATCGCCGCACAGTCCCCGGACCTAAATCCAACCGCAAACGTGGGGGATGTTGTCGGGAGACGCCGAGTAGCACGTCGCCAGGTGCCAAATACGACTGCTGCGATCAGCACTACTAGAGAAATGAGCTATGTTGCCTCAAAAACACATCTACAACCTTATGCTGCGCATAAACAGACGGTGTATATTCTGCGTCTCAGTCAGGGGTGATCCTATTCCGTATTGCGGACTGCATCTTGCTTGTTACGTGGACGTTTCTGTCTTCTGTCTTGCTCTGCTCGAAATCCACTTTTGAATAAAGATAATTTGCAACCTTTTGATTCCCTTCTTGATCAGTTTTGTTAGCTTCCTCATACTCTTACATCTCCACTAACGTATATAATTAGCATTATCTAACTTAAATATTTCCTTGTCTAACATAGTTTACCTGAAAAAATTTAATGGTTCTGTACACGTGTCATTTTTAACTAACAAAACTCAAGACTACACCAATTCATATATAACCTATATTTTTTTTTTTCAAATAAATTTATCCCTTAGTCAGTCCGGTGTAAAATAAATTATTCTAATGTTTTGTGAGAAAACCTAAACCATAGTAACCCAACATATAACAAACACAAACTAACTTTATTTAACATAGCCCAACCTTGCTAGAACTATCATAATGAAACATGAACTAAATTAACCAATGTCCACCTAATTCAACCTGATGTTAACTAAAATTTAAAAAAAGTCAACCTAACCTGTCTCAATCTATCTTTACACATATTAAACTATTTTAACACTAACTAACTCAACCGAATCCAACGTAACACCACCTTACTTAATACTAAACTGACCCTAATTAATCTAACTTAGTGTTAACCTATGTAATTTACCCATCATATCTTAACATAATCTATAAAACAAGCCAATCAACCCTGATTTTAACTAATCTAACCCATCTTAACATAACATAACTCAATCTGAACCAGCCTAGCCCAATCTAATCCAACCCAACTTGGCCTAACATAACGTATCCTTACCCAACCTAACTTTATGTTACCCAAAATAACCCAACCCAAGATAACACATCCTAACAAACCCACCTGACATAACCTTACGCATACTAGTCTAACAGAATATAACTTAATATAAAACCGACTAAACTAACACAATGCATCTTAAGCTGGCCTAACATAATATGAATCAAACATTGTACTCTTTTTTGCTAAAATGCAATTTACTGTGTTAAATTTCAGAATTTTGTACTAATATGCAATAATAGCACTATGTTGCATATGCATTGTGTTAATATGTACTATACTGCACTAAATTTGACTGCTGCGCTAAGTTTAACTACAGAAAACTATGTCGAAGTTTGTTGAATATGGTTGCAATTTTTGCACACTTTATTACGCTGTGATATAATACAATGCACTGCGGCGCATGATAATGCCCTTCTAGCATATAATAGTGCATACAGTTTTAAAACAACCCAGCTCAAACCTACCTTATACCATTCCGAATCATCCACCTTTAACCTAACTTAATGGTAGCCAAACTATTGTCACGTGTGCTGGTTACAAGGCTGTATTTTAAAATTTCATTTAAAGGTATGAAAACAGTCAACCAATGACAATTACTACATCATAAATTTCCCAGGCATAGACAGATAGATAAGTGCTAGAACTCAGTCAGTTAGAAGCATAATTTATTTTAATAGTCGTGCGGTATTTCACCAGAAACTTGTGACATAATTTTTTTTAACATTTAATTACAATTTTACTGTTTAATAAGAAAGAAAAGAAAAAATTAAGTCAACAGAAAATACTAATAGAAATTGTTCGCTGATGCGTTATCACAAGCAGAACTCCAATTATTAACCATGGACCTTAGTAATAGGACAGACTTTAACTTACTACCCTTCTGCTGGAAGTCGCTGAATAACAAACTGTAAGATCATTCCTGTCCTCACTAATAATATGATGGACCGAATAGCAGCTTAAATGTAATCCAAACTTGTACATTGTATTTTCTAATAAAATTCAATATTTTCTGGCATACAATTTATTTCAGTTATTTTCTTTGAAATAAAACCTCAAAAAAGTGTATAGATATGTATATCACTATAGCCACATGTTACACTATCTCAAAAACTGCAATAATATAATTAGAGCATGTAATTTAATTACGGCTACATCTTATTATCTAATGGTTTCTAAGGTCACCATTTTGAGAATGAGTACTAGGAATTTTTGAACTCTAAGAAGTACAAATATTCTTACTGGACCTTTTAATGCTACCGTGCTACGGTAAGATTCTGCCCAACTCTGGTTCAAATGATAATAACAGATACACACGCTCTAATGTGATCTCTTTGAGTTCTCTTTTTTAAATTTTTTTCTAAAGAAAATAATGCTTTAAATGAGTTGTCGCCTCTCCTACATTTTTATCATATCACGTGTTACATATCACAGCGTGGCATAGTAAACACTGTTTAAAATTTATCACTTGACTTAGAGCAAGATGCCAAACGCTATGCTATATTTTTTATGTGTCTCAATAAAGATTATTAAAAAAAAAAATGTTTGTGAAATTCTGTGTAATTCTTTACCTATTGGCTTTTCCCAGCACTACTTCCGTACTTTATATAGGAAAATAAGGGTGGCGTTAGCTTAAACATACATCTACAAGCAGCGTGTATGTATTTATATTATATCTGAGGGTTAAACCCAGAATCACTCGCACCAAAAATTTTCTAACCATCCAGCCTGGCCACTGAGTTATTACAACGGAAATTAAGTGGCATTTTAATACGTTGTAAAATTCGCATTCTTTCCAGATGAAAGAAAAAAACTCTAAATTAGCTAGTAAACTTTTCAACTGAAATTACTGGAATATTTGTGCTTTTTCAACTGAGAGGGTTTTGCTTAATTAGTGGTGAAATTTTCCCGATGCACGGTGAATTATGATATCACGAAACTGGTTCCTTGTTCATTAGACGGATTTGCGGTAAGCAGAAACCTAATAACGTAATATTCAAGTGTGTAACATCTTATTGACTTTAAATATTTTAATATAGTGTGTGCTAAAAGAAAAATACCTACACTTAGGATGGCATGTAGCCTATACAGCCACGGAAACTCAGCATATTTAGGTAATCTGCGTAGTGTCGTCTTTCAGTCCATTTTTTTCCCCGCACGTACAACTTCACATTGCCGTGGACCTGAGTAGACTTAATGACCTTGTATTAACCCGACTACAAGTTGTGACTGTTCATTTTAAATACACATTTGTTAACATTTGGTCATTTGGTCAATTTTATCACAGCGTGTATAACACCAAATTAAGCCGATTTAAGTCGTCAGTAAACACAATACATGTACACTGAAATAAGAAATCAAGCATGGAATCTTTTAATCCTCTGCCAACATTGTTATAGATTGTTACAATTCAAATAAATCTCAACAGGTCGTCAGTTGTAACCTTTCAAATCAGTCATGACGTTGAAATTCTCGACATTTCAAATATTTTATTAAAGTCGTTTTCCTTTTCCCACAAATTCCACAAATATTTAATTAATCGTCTCAAATTAAAGAAAATTAATATTCCTCATATTCAATCAATAATTATACAAAATGACAAACATCTTACATCAATCGCATTACATATTAAATCGTTTAAACGTTCGTAATATACGACACGTGCCCGTCACTGAAGGTAGTGAGAATTATTCTCTAGAAAAAATTTGTTGTATTTTAAATCTGCCTTTCTTATGTTGTCTCCTATCCTCCGATTGGGTGTCGTCTGACCATGACACATCTATTCGCCAATCAGCAATAGCGTGACGAGAGACAACCAGGATAATTTTATTTAGTATTTTGGTTTAGGTACATTTAATGCCAACAACCCTCTAGGAAAGAAATTAAAATTAGAAACAAAATAATAATACTGAATACTGTCTAGAAACAAATTAAAATTACTTACACATGATCTCTATATCGATCAACTATGAAAATAACCAAAGATTATCTTGTTAACTCATATAATAAAGCGTTATTTTAAATTATATTAAATGAAGTGATAACATAGAAAGTACACTTTAGTTATATATATATATATATATATATATATATATATATATATATATATATATATTGAAAATGTCTATGCTCAACGGTAAACATAACCCCGAAAATGTGGAATGTTACAAGGTATTTCTGCTATTGTGTGCGTAAAAAACTCGTAGTTGTGGGCACAAAAATTTTTCAAAGTTTTATTTCTAACGTGTTCAATCAACCGTGAAATAACAAAACCCCCCGTTAGTACTGGAGATCTGGATTGGATGTGTGCTGATGGAAAACCATATCTTTCCTCCACCATCATGCAAAAAGCGAACAAACGATCTGCTTTAGCCGTACGCCCTCTACACACTGACGCAGAATTTTACCTGTCAAGAACCACTTCGCAGCTGACGCCAACAGACGTATCAGCTGCCCACTCGCTGAGGCGAGTTACTGTGTTCAACACCCCTACCGGGCGAGCCGTTAATGAACCTGCCCCACACAGTTTTAACGCATTTATTTCACACAACTCTTTAATTACTCACCCCTACATTCTTGTGTGTTTGAGATAGGAATTATTTCATGTTGAAATGACGAATTTGGTGGAATAAAAGGTAACGTAGGTACAGTAATGTTTCTTTGAATTCTATTCTTCATTAAGAACGCAAACCTTCTTCTTGTCTCACTAATTACTGTCTGAATCATAACATTTATTCTCTTCGTTCTTTTAAATTATTACAGTTTTGCCAAATGGTTTGTTGGCGAACAAATGCGAACACATAAAAAGCTGTTTTCAAAACTGCTCAATTACAACATTCCTATAATTATTAATATTGAATTATTTAAAATGATTCATACCACATATGCCTATTTGTGACGAAAATCTAAACGCGGATTGTCAACTTATTGGTTTCACATTTCAATCAATAATTAGTACAGTTTTTTTTTTCCGGACTTGTGGAAAAAGAGGTACAGTGGATGAAAATGTATGTTTTAATTTCGAGCACACATTATTTTATAGGCAAGGCAGCCTGATTTAAACAATAAAACTTCTGGATATTTGGATATTAAACTACAATCATATAACAATTTGCAATACAATTGAAACTCAAACCTGTCTATTTTGTTGCTATTAGCAGTATTGCAGTGAACCCCTCCGACCCCCCTCTCCACTTTTTTTTAAATCTTTTCTCTGTCTCAGCGCCTGTCTGCCTACAACGTACAAGGTCAAACTATTTTTGCTCGCTCGTGGTTCCGTTGCTATGTTTTTACAGTGAAATATAACATTTGTTTATTAATAGTGTATTTTATGAAAGATAAAAGTGATGCAAAATATCGATCTCATTATTTTATTTTACCAAGCGTTCCAGGGCTGCTAAATTTAAACGACACCCCTGCCACAACTGGCTCTCTCATGTCAATGCACAGAAAAAAGAATATTCAATATTTTTTTTTAAAGTCCACCAAACACCTCAACATGTAGCCATTAAATGTTGAGTCTTTTGTCGTTGCAATTATGTTCCATGGTTTTTCCATAATAACGTGTCAGAATCACGATGTCGCTTTGTATGATACAAGCTAATAAAATAAGTCAACCATTTGTAAAAAGCGAAAAAGGGACGCTAAAATGTATCGTTAATTTTTTATTGTGCTTGGCATAGCTACTTTACACAAATGCAGAGAAAAATATCAATCACGTAAAAAAAATTATTATTTTTTGACTATTGCTAAAGGAAACGAAAAAAAAAATTATCTGATTACACAAACATCTTTAATGATAAAATGTTTCCGTCTGTTCGCGTGTTAGATTTTGTCATTTGCGTGTTTCAAAAACAGTAAAAGTGTAGTTTTAATGTGTGAGTTGGCTATTCATTAACTATAGTACATTAATATTTGTATTCGAAAGTAAAGACGTCGAAAGTAATATCTGCCATTTTAACACGTTTTGTAGACTTCTAAAATAATTTTTTTTTTTTTTTTATTTATTTAACGCCCTAGTGAACTATATAAAAGTTTTTGCTATTCGAGAATTTACGAAATATGAAATCAAGAACTGGATTTTAACCTCGTTATTTATTTCGATGGGGTTTGAATAAGCAAAATCATCATGTATAACAACAGAGGATAGAATTTTTAGTTTCCGAATAAATGTTGTTGACTTTTTCGAATGATAACTTACAGCAATAAAAATTAGTTCAAAATAATAATAATATAAAAAAACTTTTAAAGTTTGGAAACGTTATTTTGTAAAGATTTCTAATATCAAGACTTTAAAAAAATTAAAATGAATTTTATGATTCCAAAGCCTTATGTCAAAAAATTTCGTTAAAGAAAGCAAAAGTATATTTTTATCGCGATAAATAGATTTATATATAATATTGTTGATATATTACAGTGTTACATTAAAGACAATTATCTGGACATATTTATTGATTCTGTGTTTTACATCCCTAATTTTTCGCAAAATTTGGACATTTTTAAACTGAAAACTATAGACTATATAAACTATTGCTGTAAATGTTAGTTGCCAGCGTTCAAATATTATGTCGATAAACCTAACCCCAACGATAATTAAGTAGTTCAAATACTTTTCTTGATTTTGTATTTTCGGTAATTCCCGTACTGCGAGATACTACGAGACATTTCCTCCACAGCCCTTAACTAGAACATCGAGGAAACAGGATGAATTGTTCGCTGGTCCAGCTGCTGAATAGTCTTCATTCGTGTTATGTGGGGCCCGGCGAGGAAGACTCGTATGTGACGCTCAAGTACACCATGCAGGTTACCATATTATACACTTTCTTGTTGACGTCAGCAGTGGGCGGTCGTTCTTCTCCAGCGTCATTTTGATAACGATACAATTTACTGCAGAAGTCAGGTGCTAATAACGTCTGCGTAAGGAAATAAATGAAACGCTGTATTAGTGAGACATAGTAGTCTTCTAGTAGAGATTAAAATACGAAGACCAAATAATAATTAGAATATCAGGCGCAGTCATAATTAACAAACTCATTCTTAACAACACAGATTTTACATATTTACAGACTGTTATTTACGGAGCCTTAAAAATCGTTTGCTACATATGTGAACTAAATACACATAACTAACTGAAATCAATAGAAAAGCACAAGAAAAATGCATTTTTTTACTGTTATAAAGCGGAAAATTGGTACACAGCGGATACATCGCTGCATTTGTATGCTGATAAGAGAAACGTGAAATGTTTAGATAATAGCCATGCTTAAGAAAAAATAAAAATAAATATTAATCTGCTGTGGTTCAATGTGCCGGAGGCAGATTTTTTATAGTGAGAAAGTCGCAAAACTGAGAAAGTTTATTGTCTGTACGTTTGTACACTCCTGCACATTAACGCTGAGCCGCTGTTGTTTACGGTCAGGGACTGTACATGGGCCAGAAGCTAGCGGGCAAGTGTAACGGCCTCACGCTGCTCTTCTCGCTGGGGTCGAAGCATACATGCCATTTGGAGTATAGGCAATACACTTCGTCTGTCCTGTGGCAAGCCATTCCTTCCCAGCACCTGTCTTTGCCGCCAATTGTCATGTAGGGAGGGCATTGCATAACGGCTGAAAAAAACGATGCACGACAACACTAAAATAAAGATATTAATTTATTGAAACCTTTTTCAGGTCCCTGTAAGTAAAATTCCTGCAGTTAGAAATATTTTCATGGGCTTTTACCGGCTCAGTAAGTATCCTTCTTCAAGTAAATACTTAAAATGTTTTTATATATATATTGTTAATACATGTATATATAAAGGATGTTCACGGCTAAATCAGCACTTTTGGAATTAACCTTAGAAAAATGTCCATACCTGTACATATAGTTTACGCCCACGCTGACTGGAATGCATCCAATAAAGTTGGTAACGTCAAAGAAAAATTAGTTCCATTCTTTAACTTTGAATTAAAAGCGTTAGGTAAAAATTTCTAAATCCTAAAATTATTATTTTTTCTTTTTTTAATACGTGTAACTGTAAGTATCAACAAATTTGGAAAATATTCACTTTTCCAATAATTTCACAGTTTCACTTGACCGATGCATGAATAAAGTGACCAGGTCCATTGCAATATTAATTTTGCATGTGATGGAAGAATACACAATGTGCATACAAGTAAATCTAAATCAGATCTTTCGTAAGTGTTCAGTTTACAGTGAACAGTCTTTACGCATATATTATCTTAAATAATCATTTTTTTGGACTATTGTCACCTAGAAGCTAAATATTCACTAAAATCGTAAATATAAAACACTCTAAATACAAACTTGTATTTGAAAAAACATGGTGTGATGGAGCTACTAAAGAACTGTCATTATTACGATTATACACACGTCAAAAAATAAGTTTTGCACCACCGAGGTTTCTGAGTTACAATATTGTTCACGGCTCTATAGAAAGTATGGGATGAATTTCACACTGTCTGTACAGAATACCATGCAAACTTGACAAATGAACAGTGAACATGCTTCATGTACAAACAATTGTATGTAGTGAAACTTTTTTTTGAGGTGAATATAATCGAATATTAAAAATATAATTCTTATCAAGGGGGATCTAATAAATTTATTGTGTCCACATACTTGAAAATTCTATTATACATACTAATTGCACATTCTATAGTTTAACAGCGCCATTTGGAAGTGTACCTCCCATAGGCCGGCGGCGTATAAATTCAAATGTAACATGAATGTGGAAACGGAAGTGGCTTGAGAATATCTGCCAGCCAACGGCAACGCATGTCAATTTTTCCACTTATAAATTAACAGTAAATTCATATTATAAATATTGTTAAAAATTACTGCACATGTATTAATAAAAAAACTTTTTATGTCAGCCTATGCCACTTTTATTTTGTAACGATCAACAGCTGAAAAAAAAAAATATATATATATATACGGCGATATTTTCAAATTTGAATATACAAACGTGAAACAAACATTTTTGGACTTCTGGTGCCTTAAAAATTTCTTTAGTATGAATGTAAATATCTTGTTCTAACACTGTTGAATTTTTTAACTATATTTGTTTTGTTCTGTTTATTAATCAGATAGATGTGTCGTGCGACATTATAAAAAAAGTCGTAATGCTGTATCGTAATGGTTATACACAGCATAAATAGTAAATGCTAGTTGTTGAAAGCATTTTTAAATTTGCGTCGAAATCTAGTACTCACAGCAAATATTAGAATTTCAGTTATATATCGACTCATTGTGATAAGCGACATTACGATCAACCTAGCAGTCTACCTTCTTAAGAAGCAGTTTCATAAAATGCCGTGGAGAAATTGGTTATGCCAACTGGCAAACATCTACCTGATCATTAACTTTCGTTATACAATACTCAGTGCCAAATAAGCACATTTTGCTTCACTTGGTTCAGGATATATCTGTTAGCCGTAACGCAGGTACCATGTGAAAACGTTGGATCTGGCGTACAGATAATGTAACGGAGCTATCAATATTACATCGCTTTACCAGGGTAACGGCTTTCCGATACTAAAAAGTCGCTGTGCGCTATATATATCTCAACTGCCGATTAAGTCGAACGCTTGGCTAACTGCCAAGTGACGAACAGATGGTACAACGTGGGTGCTTCATTAATTCAGAAAAGAAAAATTAAAAATTACCTTACTCTTCCATAATCATGTATTTATAACTCATGCCTATTTGTGGTCACGTTTTTTCCCTTAGTTTAATGTACATAACGCAGTAGTAATAGCGGTATCTCAAAATAGAGAGGTTTGTGGTATGATTTCTGGAAAAACCCGTGCATTTTTGTGATATTTTTATTTTACTATTCAGTTTGTTTCATTTGTAAGTCTCCTACCCCCTTCCTGTTTTATCTTATACTCGCAAAAGACCGTAAACAAGTGAATGACTTATCTTAATAGTCACTAGGAGAGCGGAAGGGTAGTTGGCACACACTAACTAAGAATACTGTTTAAAACTACATAAATTATGTTTTTGGACACAGGAAGTCTTGCAGTTTAAGTTCGCATCACAAATAACTCCTCCGGAATGGTCGCGGAGGTGGATAAGCATTGGAATGGCAAGGTAAGAAACGGGGGCACATCGAGAAAACCTCGCCAGACCATTGCGAATATTTCCTGATTAGCGTCGGGGTGTAGTATCGAACGGCTGTCCATTACAGGTAAAAGGATACTACCAAATCACTGAGGTTGTGTCTTTATAGGTAGATCGTGTAGAAGTGTAGCCTACACCTGAAACAGTTTTGTAAATTAACTACGATATTTTATAATTATGTGTCAGCATACGAAACACGAAATCACCAAACCAATGGTACTTGGATTTTCACCTGCAAAAACACCTGTTACGGCTGCATCAGTGTGTTATCACAAGTACTAAACGAGTGACTACCAACTACTGCCAAGCTGGGTGGAGATTTTTGGGCCTTTCTTAACGTCAGCGTATAGAGAGCCGATGAGGGTGAAGCAAAGCGAATATGGGGCAGCGCCAGAATGCAAGGGCGGGGAAACAGAAGATCCCCGAGATAATTTAACTTTTTTAAGATGCGTGTTAGTGCAGTCGGCATGGCGCGGTATAACTGCTGGTATATGTTACGTCTTCATTAAGTGCGTGGTGTCAGGAGATAAGATTTGAGAAATGGACAGCATGGCAGTGGACATAGTGATGGATGGAAATGTCATAAACATAACAGATATACAAAATGAAAACTGAACAAAAATCATTCCAGCCAGGGCGTCGAGTTCCTATTTGAAAGCAACTAGAATTGTAAGTAAGCAATTCTGACAATCATGTCATTTCTGTGGGGACTGTTTTCATGAGATAATGTTCGTAGCAACATATGAATATATTTCTGGTAGCTACCGTTCGTTGTTCACGGCAGAATGACATAACGTTACTTGTTTACATTTGGACTAATATAAGGGTGAAAGAACTCGCTTCAATTCCCGTATTATTAAAATAAATGTAAATTGCAGGGGTGAAAATAACATAATGCAATATACATCCAGTAAACTTTTGCATGCATTCAGTTAAGGAAGGTGCTGTTTAAAGAACATTTTTAGTTACGTCCCATATGAGTGCATGCTCTTTGAATGATTGTATCCTGAAAATCCATACAAGTTAACAAGGACGCATGTAAATCTAAAAGCAATATGATTCTACGGTGGCTGGATATTGCCTTCCGGAGTACGGAGCTCAGTCCCACCAAGCCTTTGAAATACTAAGGGTCGTTGCCCTTAATCCAACCCGGATTTCTGTTATTTAAGTGACCGCCAACATAAGCACTGTAGGCGTGCTACGACATGAAGAATTTGATATAATTTTACATAATCGCTCCCAAAAATACTGTACAAAGTTCCGTCACTCTTTACTTTAAAATTCATGCAGTTAATGACAGGTAAGTGTGAAAAAAGTTAGTCTTGTTGAGGAGCAGCTATACTATACGTATGCGCTCCCGACCACTCGTGAGGGCATGGCTGTAACACCGAGTACAGAAGAAATGGTGTGCTGGTTCCTTTCCCGTTATCTCATTGGCTGAGTGGGGCTCTGGGAAATGGCCTTGTATCTAATTTGTTACTCCATGCCCTAGTTTACCAGGCGCTGATTGGCGGAAGTCATCCCAACATGTTGCCGGCCGGTGACGCCATCTTACTGGCGTGTATGACTGGAATTCCAGGAGCCCCACTCAGCCAATCAGAGAACGGCAAAGTAACCAACACACAATTTCTTCTCTGTAGACTTGAGTTTTCTTTCTTTCACATTCCGCATGAAATAGTTCCTTCTGATGCAGGGACTTGGTGCCAGGCCGCCATATTGGATGGCGTGGATGTCAACGTCCTGCTCTGGTATTCCTCCGGATGTCGGCCATCTTGGCAGTCAGTATGCCATTTTACCCCTTTTTCTCCTCGGAATGCCCTCTTTTTCCCTCGGAATGTCCCTTTTCCGTCAGAATGTCCTTTTTTTCCCCACCTGCTGCCAGCAACCATGTTAGATTCCCAACTTCATGCTCCTGAATTCCTATCGAAAGTGTGCACTTCATGCTCTGACAGTCCACCTACTTCTGTATTCTTAAGAACTCTGTAGTTGTACTCACGCCAGTCCACGGTCATCGCAGCCATAGGAGCAGCGACTACCAGCATGAGGTCGGCTGCTCTCACGTGGAACATCTCGCTGCAGGTCGAGAAGAGCCTGTCGTGGGGATCGTCCGGCGAGAGAAAAGAATGCAGCGACGAGTTACGATCCCGCACTGGGACAATGGGCTGTAACGCGTCGCCACGTTGGCACCCATCACTCTTCACAATACTGCTGCTTCGAAGCGCGCAACTATGTCGTGCGTGCAGTGCGCCGTTGCGTGACGGGAAACTTTTCAAACTCCTTAGTCGGATGCGGATGATTAATGAAAAATTTATAAACATAATACATCAATTTTAATATCGTATTCTTACCTAAAACTACGTATATACATTGTACAACTACGTATACGCATGCTCTTTTACATGCGATTAAGGGAGACAACGTTTATTTACTGTCAAAAATGAATTTGGAGTCGCGAATTATAAACTTTATTTCGAATATAATCATCACATTAATATAAAATAAATTTATTGATAGGTATATAATAATCATTAATGGAAAAATTAACAGACATCAGACAAATTAAAAAAAATTTTGAATAAAAAAATTATTGTGAGAAATTTTTTTTTGAAATTTTGTCACATTTCGAAATTTCAAGAAGATACAAGCATAATTTTTTTTAAAACATGTTTAGATTATAATTTATTTTTCATATTAATCCAAAATATTTTTAGAAGTCTACTAATTTCAGAATAATTAATTAAATAAATACATAAAATGCGCACTGGGGTACATTCAACGGACACGTCTCGCACAGCTGCTATGTTGTATCCTCTTCTATCGCACAGACTTCGGGCACTCTACTCTCTCTCTCTCTCGCACATATTTAATTGCTCCGATTTTAAAACTTTAACGCACGGCAATAATATTATATGACCGTTTTTTCGCAGGCAAGCCTATACCATTATATTTGTTATTAAATAATCTTTATTTTGATACCAATTTCGGTTGGTTATCAGCTCGGTGTAGTTACCTATATTGATTTACCTGTTCATACCTGCTTGCCAGGTAGCTATGACCGGAAATAAGTAAGCAAGCCTACCTTGGCATATTCTCCATATAGAAAATTAACATTTGGGACTAAATTTGGTTGGTTATCAATAGAGAGAAGGTGATGAAAAAAAAGTAATTAGAATTAATTTAATTAAAAATAGTCATGACAGCTTTGCAATAGGCAAGCTATCATAGGTGTGTTCATTAATTAATAAAATTTCAAAAAAATATGTCTCATCTGGTTATCAGATGGGTGTAAGTCGATCTCTCACCGGCTCTTAGACTATAAGTAACAATTTATGTATATTGATCAATTCATTCTCTAAGTTTGCAAGTTGAAACATGTTTGAGAGCTAAATTTTGTTTTTGCTAATTTTATTGCTCTATGCACATAACATTTTGATGAATCATACCCAGCATGTGCCGTGTAACCAAACATGACTTTGCTATAGTGATATAAAGTATGAAGATTATTAGCACATTCTACGAAATACTGATAGGGTGAAACATTGTCTATATTATAAATTAGATGTTTCAAACATTTTTCTTCCTCACAATATGATGCTACAATGTGTTCGCCCTTAAACTTACGCTTTCGATATACTATATGTTGCCTGTACTGGTTTACAAGACATTTAGAACTATTGCAGTTAGTTAAATTAGAATCATAACTAGTTAGTTTACTACGTGGTGTCAAAGGTTGAGAGAAATACGTACATTTTAAATGAATACCCGACTCACAACATTACTTTAACAACAAAATGTGAATATCCTAGACTACAAGTTACAAAATACAAACCTTTATTTAGAAATGCATACTTGTATTTAAGAGAGAATATTATTCTGCATTAGCCATTGCACACGCATATAAGTTGCACATAGAAGGAAAAACTAATCCTCTTTGTTCCAAAATAAAGTTGTGTATGTCCCCATCACAGCTCTCCTTCCAATGGATTGTGGTTCCCTGGTGAGATCTGGTGAGTTGGTAGGCGATTACTCCATGTACACACTCCTCTTCTATCTCCTCGCTAAGACTGGCAATCATCAAATCTTCTAATGTTGTTGGTAAATCACTGTCGGTGCGAAGATATCTCACAGCACAATCGTTGCATGCTATTCCTTCACCAAAGCGAATGCTGAGACTGTTATCGAAAGTGTAGCACCAATGTTCTATATCGTTGCAGACATGAACTTGTAGAATACCATCATACGGTTTAAGGAGCACTCTTCTGTAACTTATTTGCAAGACTTCATATACGTCTGTAGAGTAGAAGATTCTAGCCATGACTGACGATTTATTACTGAACACGCTCCTTTATATAGTCTGTGATGACGTTATTTAACTGTTCTTGCTGAGCCAAATTTTACAATTCTACATGCCACAGGGAGTACTTAATTCTTTGTCACTGATGTATGTAAAATGTTGCTTGTTGTTACATTGTTCTGTCCAAACTGTATTAAGATAGCAGCAACTACATTCCTTCTGCATTATGTATTTAGTTTTTTTGTAGGACAATTATTTCGTGATGTATCCACTTTGAGCTTGAAATTCTAATTGATCGTGTTGCAAGGTAGCTTGCTGTCAATACGTAAATTATATAAAGGCAAGAACTTCGCCCATGACATACATCGAAAACTTTTAAAGTATAATCAGGAATAATTAATGAGAAACGCCAATGTTCAACTCCATTGCACATCTGTATCTGCAGTGGACTATCTTCATCTTCAAATCGAAACCTAACTCGGTTATATTCTGGAGTAACACTGGCATAAGGAAGTGCTGAGTTGAATCTCTCCATTATAACTGAAGCTCCGGTCTATGGTTCTCTCTCTCTCGTGCACAAAACTCAACACACACATACCCTGTCCCCAACACGCCACACCTCAGTACGATGCCAGAGCTCCAAGGGTGAGGACGTACCAGAGCTGCTCCTCAACCCACACTCAGAAAGAAATAAAATAATAAATTCGTCCCTTAGCACACTATTACATCAAACTACACACTTATCACAACAATCGTTGATTTATTAATTAAATAAAATTTATTAAATCAATCAACCAAAGTTTCATTACATTTTATCCCATCATAATTTTAAAAAATCGATCGGATCGAGGTCGGATTAAGGATTAACGAAAAAATTTCATTGGAATAAAATCGGATTATAATCGGATTAATGATTAACCCTTTTAATATCAATTTTATATCAAAGGGTTGATTCGATTAATAAAAAGTGGCCTGAAACCCGCCCGCCTTTACTACTAATGTACTATATGTATCCTTAACCACGTGAAGCAAAATGTGCTCATTTGACACTGAGTATTGTATAACGAACGGTAATGATCAGTTAGACGTTTGGCAGTTGGCATAAATAATTTCACCGTGGCATTTTATGAAACTGTTTCTTAAGAAGGTAGACTGCTAGGTTCATTGTCATGTCACTGATCTCAATAAGTCGATATGAAACTGAAATTCTCAGATTTTCTGTGAGTTCTAGATTTCGACGCAAATTTAATAATGCTTTCAATGACTAGCATTTACTATTTATGCCGTGTATAGCCATTATGATACTGCATTATTCAAATTTGAAAAGTCAGCTGTAAAAAAATATATTTCAGCTGTTTCTTATTACGAAATAAAAATGGCATAAGATGACATAAAACGTTTTTTCATTAATACAAAGTCTATAATATGATTTTACTGTTATTTATAAACTTCCGAGAAAGCTTGTATTTTGAATGTGGCAAAATTGACATGTGTTGTCGTTGGCTGATAGATATTCTCAATCCACTTCCGTTTCCATTATTCATGCATCTTTCCCCTTCTACATTTTAGGGTCTCATTTTATATTACATTTGAAATTGGCCACCAGCCTATGAGACGTACACTTCCAAATGGTGCTGTTAAACTGTAGACTGTGCAATTTATATATATATATATATATATATATATATATATATATATATATATATATATATATATATATATACAATTGAATTTTCATTTATGTGGACATAATAACTTTATTAGGTCCCCTTTAATAAGTATACTATTTTTAATATACGATTAATTCACCTCAAAAAACAGTTTCACTACACATAATTGTTTGTACATGAAGCATATTTGCTGTTCATTTGTCATGTTTGCATGGTATTCTATACATACAGTGTGAAATTCATCCCATACTTTCTATAGAGCCGTGAACAATAATGTAACTCAGAAACCTCGGTGGTGCAAAACTTATTTTTGATGTATATATCATCGTAATAATGTCAGTTCTTTAGTAGCTCCATCACACCATGTTTCCTCAAATACAAGTCTCTCTTTAGAGTGTTTTTTTTAAATATTTATGCTTTAGTGGATATTTAATAATATAATTATTATTTAACGCTCATTTCAATATTTTTTTTTGTTGCAATTTTGAAAGTACCTTATTTAAATCTATTTTGAGGCAGAAGTAATGTACGCTAGCTTTTCTTTTCATGATTTTGTTTTTATTATTACGATGTCGTCTGCTCACGTTTTTAGTTTATGTACTGTATATATAGTATAATGAGGACAATAAGAGTAATCAAAGTTAAGCTAGGATTATTTTTTCTATTTTGATCATATTTAGGGAGCTTCAGATTGTCACGGTTTATTATTTGTTTCTCAGAGATGCAAAAATGCTTGCTTGAGAGGGGGAATGTTTATAGGTTGTTCATTTTAAAGTGAGCACTTTTTAAGGCCCTTCAAAAAGGCATTAACATCTAATAAATATATTTTATTGCAGTCTCAGGCATTAACTTTTTCGAGTGATATAATGTATACATGGTATTTATTATTCACATTGCAATGTTTACACTAAAATTGGCGGAAAAGTATAAATTAATTGAAAGGAAAAATTTTGCAGGGCCTTAAAAAGAGCTCACATTACCGTGAATAGCGTATATAATTAAGTTTGACATGAGTCCTACATAATGAAACGGAATTTAATTTCCGCAGCAGATCAAAGTTTATTACATACATTTTATTCCTATATACAATAAATACATGTCTGCATCTACCAGAGACATTTCGTTCAGCAGGTTATTGCAATCTGCTATCTGTTCTAGATAACATCAATGTTAAGATACAGATACGCTCGTATAACTTGAATTTTCACAGTTTCCAATTTGAAAAGCAACAATACTTATCCCTGACATATTTATTCAGTAAACGATGGTTACGTACTTTCGCGAGACATCATAATATCCCGCCCAAAAAACAACGTTTTACGCACACGTGAACGTCTGGCGTGATCCGTGTTACGTGAGATCATCGCAATACCAGCATACGTGTTTGTGTACCGTGATAGTTTTTCTTTACATTTAAAACGATTTAAGGTGATCAATGGAATTCGATCATAATTTATATTCATATTTTAATCTTCACAATTTGTAATCATTTTCTTCATGAAACTTGTGTATACTCATCATTTTGAAAGAAATAACTGAACTTGTTTTTTAGCGCATTAGACACTTAAAGATAACTTAGACGAACATACATTTATACGTAACGAATTTAATAAATTAAAAAAAAAAGTAGCCAAACGTATTGCAGAACTGTGTAACTATATTTTCGGTAGTAATAACACACAAATTGCTTGAATATTTTAAAAACATAACTGGTTTAATGTTGTTACGGTATAAAACATAACATAGATAAAATTATATGTGTGGTTGTTCCTGCCTGGGACACAACAGATTTTATCAAAAAGTTAACAACTATGACATTCCGCGCGAACATTTAAACGATATCCGCCATGCCGTACGATGGAGAGAATATGTGGCGTATTGAGTTCAAATTCAGACATCACAGGCGCATCCAACCGTGAAACCGTATATATGGCTAGCAGAATTCTGCGGGGAAACAACGTTTGACGTTTTCCCTTTAACGTTTGCACCGGTGAAATTTCGTCAGCTACAGAAATCCAAAACCTCATGTAAATAAAATTGTCTCCGACATTACACTGCAAAATGTACAAATAAAAGTAAATACTGGCCATGAGAGCAAAATGTACATTTCCCGTCAGAATAAATGAGCAACGGAAACAGTTAAAGTCCCCTTTGGCAATCTTCGGCTTTTGACAAGACATATCGCCTTGGCTCTTAGGCAACCAGCTATACAGAACTATCCGGCCAATCGTTCAGCGTTTTAACTGCGCCAAGAATCTCATTAGTTTCTATTGGAGCATCATTCTGACATCGGCTTCTCCAAGTGAATATAACGCATTTAATTGGATGAAGCAACTCATCCTGCGATTTATTAAGTTAATGCAAAAACAGAATATCTCTCATAAACTCCTCACTGGAAGTCCGTGTCTCACGCGCAAACAAGTAACCTTTAGGGGAATAAACAACCAATTATAAAGGCAAGCTGAGCTACAGTGTTGTCCAACATAGCTTGTCCTGAAATATTTTAGTGGGATTACCTCACATGAGCTCCACACTAAACGTTCGCGAGTCGTGCAAGCAGGTAACACGTAGCAAAAAGAAAACCAAACATAAACGTATCTGAAATGACTATAATTACAGATAACTGTAAAAGAGAAATGCATAATTCCTCTATTAATAACTAAAATATACCCTGTTCTATGTAAGACGTTAACTAGTTATAATATTTGTCTTTTATTATCGATACACAGAAATGAATTTCCTGTTGTACGCATTTGCGAAAATCGAATATCACACTTTAGCGGAATATATGGTTATATTAATCAGTAAATAAGGCCACTAAACATTAAACAATCAGCGCATGTTGCAGATGTAATTATTGTATGCGCACATCAAGAATGTTTCTCTTGCAACTAGCTGCTGTCTGCATGAAAAGCCACGTCCTATCTAACCGGGACAATTTCTACCCTGCCAAATCAAATCCTTACGTAGGTTTCGTATTATCTACTGTAGCCGACAGACGTCTGTACATGTCTGAGCGGGCGCAGCGTGTTTAAAGGGAAACCTTGGAGGGGGGGGGGTGGAACAGATGCACACGTAGTTCTGGCCTTACTATCGGTTAATTGTACTATCGGCTATTCCACAAACATAAGTTACGGTGGGCTCAGGTAGGTATATGTAAGGCAATATAGGACGAAGGACGTTCGCAGAGGTACAGGAAATTTATCCTCAGTGTTAAAAATTTTCACTTTACCATTTTATTTATACAAAATCACATATAAAAATATGCAACTGGAATACTACTTAGTTTTTAACACTCGGTGCAATTCCACGTGAATTAATGTATACGTACAGTTTAGCAAAGTATAACAAAACAGTAATTTCAGGTCAGTGATTTTCTTTTGAAACTATAGAAAATGTTTTATATCTTTATTTGCACAAAGTCGCGAAAATGAGCGTTTTGTCTCATAGTGGACTGACCCGTATTATAAAGAATGCATACACACAGTGTTTAAAAAACAAGAAAAAATATAATAAAATGACAATCTACAGCATAATGTTCATCTACTTCACAAATTCCACCCAATTAATCTGCGTGTAAGCATTCTTGCCGTGCTAAATGGTAGTTTATGTGAAATCGTGGTCTACGTACTCCTAGGTGTTCAAATTAAAAAGCTCACGAAAATTGCAGTAAACATTTCGAGTTTATATAAAAAGGTGTTAAGTATCTTCAGCAGACGGTGTAGCCAATATAAAAATATTTCTGTAGCATTTATGATACAGTTATTTGTACTAACTTAACAGACCGTAATATACGTTTGTCTATAATTTATGGCAGTAAATTTTATTCCAAATGCAGTGTTCATTAAGAGAAAATATTTTCTCGACAGTGAAACAAAGATTGTGCAAATGTGTAATCCTATTTGAAATTCATTAAAAACTAAAACATTAACTGTTTAAAATTATATGCCCGTCAAATTATTACACAAACAGATTCAAAACTAACGATATCGTTAGGCTAAAATAATGAGTAAATTAGTTTGTTGGTGTTGAAGTTATGGCCACACGTATTTGCTGATGAAGTAGTAGGTTCGATTTCTGCTTGGAACGTATTTATTTAAATATAATATAAAAGATAATAATCTTTGTATTATATTTGTGGTATAAATAAATATATGTTTGAAAGTATGTTATATAATAATTTAGATATTCTATTTACAAATGTGACTGAAATACAAGCTTGACTATAATGTTAAATATCTATATATTGCAAGTCCACTTAGTAAGTTAGTTAATGTATTACAGGAAAAGGCATGAATTCTTTTAGTTACTAGTTTTCAAGGTTTTACTTGTAAAAGTAGCATAAAATTCACAAACAATTCCAGATTTACAGCACTAATGTTTTTAATTCCGTGACAACTTTTTTCTCATATTTTTCCTATTGGAAGTGACATTTCTCATGAAAGGTTGACTCCTACGGACAAGCATAAATCACACCCTTGCTCTATCCGGGATTCAAAACCAGAACTACTCACGCTCAACACTTAACCGACTGCGCCATAGTGGGCAGCCAATAGGTCAACCAGAACACTGTCAGCTGTTATAAGAACTTATTTTAAGTGTACAAAAAGCAGCTTATTTCATTGGAGATAATTTCTAAGTTACAATTTAAGTAATATATTGTTACGTGCTGCAGCTGGCGCCGACTCCGCTGTCCCGCGCCGTAATCCGAGACCCCCTCGCCCTCCTCTCTTTCTGGAACGAGATGCGCTCGTGGCTGTCTGCTCCTCTTCTGGGAATCACACGAATGCCGACAGCGGCGAAACTTGCTGGCGTCACAGGCCTCCTCTCACCTGCTAGAGTTTCCGATACGTTTAGCGACGATGCAAGAATGTTCTGGCGAGACTGACTGGTGCCTTAGCCCTCCGCGACGTATCACGAGAGTTGGGAAGATTCTAGGTGGCAGCCAAAGACCTATACATACTGCCGCAACACAGCGGCCGGCAGTCTTTGACGGAGGCCGCCTGGCGAGTGTGAGCGAGCAAGTGGAGTGTGGACGACGACTGGAGATTGCGGGACGACGGCAAGTGAGATATTCGTGGCTTGAATGGACGAGAGGGTTTGATACCGACAAGTGAAGCCTACTGTGCCTGAGGGCGCTTGGAGGACTCTAGAACATTACGACTGGCGGAACATGGACTGAACTGAGGTGGGACTGAATGGAAGTGTAATACTGATTTTAATGTAAATATTCGAACTGTCAAATATGGAAACATAAATTATTAAATAATTGAATAGGTTGAGACACTGTCTATTGGGACTGATCTTTAATTATTTTATTTAATCGATTTCTTTGTCCTAATTATAAATTTTATTAATTGGTGTCAATTGTGAACAGTAAATGATTTCAATTTATTGTGAGAATTTGATTTTAGAGAATTTCGCTGTAGTTATTGTAAATAAAATAAGGAAATCATAATTATTTATTTTATTTGATTAAGACCTCCATCCCTTAAAGAACTTGGTATAGTCCACTTAATTTATAGAGAGAGAAAGTGTAACAATATTAATTACTTGTTCCACATTGTACATCTAATTCACTGCCACATTGGTTGGTATTCGCTTGCATATATTTGGGCTAAATTAAATGCAGAAACTGCCGACAAAGTTTTTACAGTTTAGCTTAAACTTCATACATCACTCTTTTCTTTGGAATAAAAAATTTAAAATAATAATATTTCTTTATCCTTTTCTCAGTTCCATTTTGTGTTATTGTCTAGCAGTTATCGTACTAAATATTATTTTATCATTTATTATAACATTATTATAGTTTAAATGTTTTGAATTTATTGTTCATTATTAAAATTAATTTATTCGCTGCTCCGTATTGTTATTGATGATTTCGACAAAAGACACAATTCAAGAATCCTATGTCATCAAAAATATCGTGCCAACAACTGTGGATATGTTACGAAATTACACTCGGCAATGACTAGATAGATGACAGCTATGTACGACACTGTGTGTTAATATTTACACTGTGGTTATTACTTACATGGCCATATTTAATCAAGAAGGTGGTTAAATAATAAAAAGTAGCTGAAAGATAAAAGTAACTAGTGCCTCAAAAGTGCTCATTTTACCGTTAACAGCCTTTAGCAGATATTGTACGTATGTCGCTATGCTTGCAATAAAGAAAAAACAATACTTGAACAGATTTCCCGATTTATTTACGACGCAAAATCGAGCCACATCAATTTCAATGTATTTTCGCCGTGGTTATGACAGGTATTAACTTGATCTCTTTTTCCCATGGTCAGGGGCAATTAAAACGCCTTGCCACTCGCCACATGCCTCGCAGCGTGAAGTAATGGGTTGTCATTAAATTCCTGAACTTTGACTCACTGATTTGTACACCTGGCAACCCTGCGAGGTTCTCGCTCTCTGTACACCCTTCCCTTCTATCCGCGCGTACGCTAACCACATTTATGACGTCAGTTCAGCTGCAGTGGCACTTTGATCTGAGACGGACCCACGTAGACAGGCAGGTTGCTTTAACAGCCTGGCCAACTTAGCCTGCGCCATCTAATGGCTGTATATGCACTGGTACTTGCCTTGAGCTCTGCACACGTCGTTGCGTGTACTGGCCGTAATAATGACAATACATACTGTTTGTTTCTTTACGTAGCCTGTGTGATTTACGTTAGGGAATCGCATTCCTGACGTCGTACACTCCACACAAAACTAAACAATCATAAAGTATGACGTGTAAATTCATCGTGAATATAAGCAAAAATACGATCGGAACATGATTACATAGTAAAGTATCCCCACGCCAGAGATCAGTTAGTATTTGTTGTACTGGATGCGAAGCAAAAAGATGACTTACTACTGCATTTTTAAGAAAAGGCAACAAAACATTTTGCAGCGTGATTCCAGTAGAGGTGTTTGTATGTGGCGTAACCCAGATTAAATCTCAGGTGGAAGCAAACGTTCGTCCGCCAGACTTGTTATTTTGTTATTCTCATTGTTTTTTTCTGCGTTAGTGTATGTAGCATAGAGTCAAACTGAACGTTTTTGTTTAAACGGTAGTCTACCTCATTGCATCGCTGAACGAACATAATCTTAAGTGCATATCATAAAGCTATATTATTTTAGGAAAAACGAAAATAATGACATCCACAAAGAATTCTGTGAAACCACTAAAAAATGCAAGGAAACCTAATAGGGTACGCCACAAGTAGTACGAAACGCTTTCTGAATCAATTTAAACATTAACAACAACAAAAAGGAAGGAAATAAAGGAAACTTTATACACAGCTTATAATATTTAAATCGTTGATTTATTTTTTCTTATGAGACATTTATTTGATGTCGTAAACAGTTTATTTCAAAAATTAATGGTGCTGCTAAAAGTTGTTTAATAATTCGAAATAAATTATAATCCCTCCGTAATTTCTTGATTAACTTGAAACATTCAATTCACTTTCACTTATATTCAATGTTAAGATACTTTTCTTGGAAAAAAGAGCTTATTTAATCATGCAAATGTCTCTCTGTGATGTACTGTATGTCCCCTCATAATAACATTCGATCCTGTGAAGCATATTTCACCAAATTCGGGGCACATATTGAACTTAGTAAGGACATCTGATTTTTACAATGTTCTGCAAAACCGTTTGCTTGATTTCAAAATGGTTGTTACATTAATACAGTAGGGTGCCATTTCATATCTGGGGAATTATTTTACTAGGTAAAACCAAATCGTATATTTTCACAGTTAATCTTGTACGTCAGTAATCTAGGAAGGTACGTTCTTATTGGTTCGCAATCGTGAAAACAATAAGCTTTTAACATCATATCTCGGAAATTACACAATAGATTCCTGTCACATTTGGCAGGCAACTAGTGCCTTTTAGACCTATAGTAGGCAATGGTACCATATACAACTATGATTAATGTGGCACTTACTGTATTTTTACAACGACGTCATACAAATCAAATATTTGTTTTTAACTTTGGTATATAAATAAATAAATATATATATATATAAAATTCGATTACATTTGATATGAAGAAAGTATCGACTAAAGGCATTACTGTAAATATGCCAATAAATAACAATTTTCATTCATCAGTTTGTAATATAGCGCACCTATGAAAAAATAAATTTATTGTATCGTAACACGGAAAACAATCTACACATTCAAACCAAAGTTGACAAACAAGAAGTATGCTGATATGAATTAATTGGTTCAGGCATTTAGTTTTAATTGGTGGCAATATAGACATTTTGATAACTATTCTGTATCTATGAAACGGTGTGACCGATTTCAAGCAATCTGTGTATGCCATGATAACATATGCGAATTAAATGTGTAAGAAACTTAATTTTGACATGTTGACTATATAAATATTTTAGGTTCATTTGGTATGCAGCATGTAGCATACTGTTTTTTTGGCCAATTTCAACCAAACTTGATGTGTTAAACATATCACCTACAAGTACTAAACATGCTGGTACATTGTATCTTTTGTGTGCAATATTGTAAGGTACCGCTACAACAAGAAAACATATTGTGTCAAATGTCGAAAAACAATAAACCTATTACTCCCTAATTTGGCAAACAAGATTCACTACGATGACCAAATAAACTTATGTGTTTTACGTGGGTCGGTCACTTATTTTTAACATGGTGACGACATGAACGTTTTCATTACTATTCTATAACCACAGAGCCGTGCAACCAAGGAACGGAAAAAAAGGAGGGGAGGGGGTCATGCACTTTTTAAATATTGCACATGTACTAGTGAATGTTATCGGAAATTTGATACAAATAATACGGCATGTTGTAAATAAACAATCGATTGAAATGAGACTCTATCAGTGTTTTAAACAAAACATGTTATATATTACAAAATAACTGGAATAAATAGTTTCTGGACCGATATTGGTACGTTAAATGTGATTTAACATAAAATAATACAGGCATTATCATAGCAATTCAGCTTACCTATCTTTTTATCATTGATAAATTGGGTACTCATATGCGCAAATATACTGACTCTAAGGGTTTAATTGTGTGCATATTCTCAATCATTTAAATATCGACTCAATTAATGAAAACATTATTTGTAGAACGTTTTATTCTCTTAATTTATGCTCTATACAATTTCCCATGCAGAAAAATATGTGATAGCTGTTTGTTAAAAACTAGATTAAATATTTTGACCGGCAGTCAGTCTGCAATGAAATATATTGTAAAACTAAGAGGCTCGAGGGCATTTCACTTGTTTTCTAACAGCGCTGACAAGTTCAAGTGCTAGATTAAAAAATGTATACGCTAGTTCAATTACTCGTACAAAATGTGCATATTTTCTTCGCTTTATACGATAACTTTTGCAAAGCACAGTCCTCTAGGAAACCGGAGAGCGGGGGTTGAAGGAACTGTCTATGGCCTTCTACGATACTGTAGCCCAAACATAATGATGTGAGCTGCAAGGTTTGTTTCGCTGCTACATGCATTTCCGACCTGAAACCACCTCCTCGCACAGTTATTCTCAGGAGAATTCTGTAAATGTCACTACCATGGCTATAATAGGCAATCCCACGGCCATTCTCACGCTTTCGTGCGCTGTAAGTGAACTTTAAACATTTTTAACATGCATGTCAGCCCAAAATTCCATCCAGGTCAGCTTGCACTATCTGCGTTCAAACATCTGACATAAAATGACATTAAAACATTTTACATAGAGGTATTCGAGAAAGCAAGATTATTTGCCTTTCTTGCTGACTTAACAAAGCACTGCAATACATGTTAAGTAACTTTAATATGGAGCCTCACGTTTCTCTTGTCGCTTTTACAACAGGATAGGAAAAGTTATTCCTCTGGGAATACCAGCTCCCCAAAAAAAGGGATGTGTATTTTTAAACTTTTTAATCGCTTTTAGGAGCTGTGGTGTTGTAACTGTCAGACTACTCGCCTCGCGCCACGACAAACCGGGGTCACATCCGGAATTTCATGTGTAGGAAACGTGGCGGGCATTGCAGTTGGCCAGTGGGTAGTGTCGGTGTACTCTCGATACTCAGTTTTCTGTCGCTGCTCCATCTGTACCTCTCTTCGTCACTATCAGCTCTGCAGATCTTAGTTGTTAACCGCCGCTTATGTCTCTCTCGTGTCACTGTTGATAACTTACAGCTGTGTTTCACCTACATAACAGTATTTCACTTCGACATTGATCGTTTAAAGAATTGCATACATTTTTCATCTCTGTTCTCAGTTAATGTTTATTTTGTGGCCAACGAATATCATATATTACTTGCAGATGCCACTTAGGTATGACGTGAAATACGGGTTCTGTACGTGCCTTCAAATTTCCATATCATGTTTCAACTTGTCGACTGAGTTATGATTATGTTCAGAACCATGAGTCTTTGTGGAAACTTTTTTCCTTATGAAACTTGCAAATACTCAGCTTCAGTTAGTCTTGTGGTCTGTAACACAGAGGTTCCAGTTCCCTTGCCAGCGTTAATACTTCTAGCCATACAATTAAATGATTGGTGAGCAAATAAAAACAAATAACAAACATGCAAAAGAGAAAACATATGACATGAAAAATTATATAGGAATTTATATCACGTATTTGCAGTGTATTACATTTAGTCAAACTATGTTTTTGTTCATCTAGTCGATACGTGTAACTAAGAATAATACATTATTAAAAACAATCTCAACATGTTTGCACCCTAACCTTGCTTTCCAAAGATATTTTTCCCGAAATGAAGTCAATTTTATTTCGTAAGCGGTAATTTGTTTGAATAAATAAGCCAAGTAGACTTTCTTTTTAACAAGGCGTGTCTAGTGCCGAGACAAAACAAACAGGCAGTAGGTGGTTTCGTCATTCAACCGCTTCATAGTTCTCCTGACTGACTGCGGTTGTAACAGCTTGCTGCTCGCACTACTGCTCGCGCCAGACATCGTGGCCCTGTTGAGCTCCCTCGTCGTTCAGTGATGCGATAGACGCTGACGGGCGCTGCAACGGGTAGAAAATACTAACGGCACGATTATCTGTACTCGTTACTAAAAGCATTTTCAAAGGTTTCCCTACCTCCTACCAAGGTGAATCTAGTTCAATCCCCGGCCGGGTCACCGGATTTTCGCAAGTGGGAATCGTGCCGGACGATGTCGTTGATCGGCGGGTTTTCTCGAGGACCTCCCGTTTCCCCGCCCCTTCATTCCGGCGCCACTCCATACTCACCTCAATCGTCCTCATCGGCTCTCAAGACCTCGCTGTTAAGAGCCGCCCAAATCTTTTCACTCACTCCAAGTTTTCCGTTGGATGATTTCACACTAAAGCCTGGTTCAGTTCACATTCACACCGATCACGCAAAACGAAGCTGTCCAAATGTAAATAGATATTCGGCATTGCCGTTTTAGTGCATGGGCGAAAGTTTAGTTTATGAATATAGGATTACGACGTAAATACACGACGTACTATGATCGACTGGAACCACTCAAATATTCTAGTCCTTTTTTGAGGCTCATCCCTCTTCTTGATTTACTGGCTCTGGGACCGAAACTAAAGCCAAACGTTATGCTGGTGCTGGGAATTTTAAAGTTAAAATCCCAGCGTGATTCAGGCCTGGCGCTCTTTCGAAAGGTCCCACCCAGAAGTCCTGACTTCCAGCAAATATCTAACCAAATATCCTATCATGGAGAACTACTTCCAGTAGAAATAAATAATAAAAGAACAAAAATATTAAATATAATTAAAATACTCAAAAGAGTATTCCAATTTAAAAATTCCAATTTAAAAATTAAGAAATAAAAACTGAAAAATAAAAATAACAAACATACAGATGAATTCAGTAGTTAAGGTATTTAGGTTAGAATAGGCCTATACCATATCTCATAATACTATTGGAAATAGCATAGATTTAATTTTAATAAAATAAAATGGATGTCCGGTTTACAATATTATTTTTGCGTAATTTTAACTTTGCTGAAAATAAAGTGTAAGGGGTTGAGAAATTAATATTCACTGATAACTGTAAAGAAATAAAAATATGATAATGTCCGAATCATATATAACTGTTTAATATGCATAAAATTCAACATACTGAATTTTCTATAGGGAACCACTATAATATATACTTTTTTTCGGTCCCACAGTTAAAATTATGATCGCGTGCACAGGTGATCCCAGACTTCACAAATTCGTTGACTGTCCCAGCGAACGACCTTCATGAGCAACCAGTTAAAGGTGGTGAAACAAATTTTTTTGAGGTGTATACGTTGGGAAATTGCGCTAGATAAAATTAACAAAAAAATATCTTTGTCGTACCTGTCGTGAATTAAGCAATTATTGAAGACAGCTGTTTTTCACTAAAAGATTCCACGACTCGTTGTAGGTGCTCCATAGCAAGTTAGTTTAGAACTACGGTCGTGACTCGCTGATTTTACTCGTCACGAGGGTGTCTGCTGGCGAATCCGGAACGTTCAGTGTTGTAGTAACTTGTTTCCGATTGGCCTGGCCAGGGATAAACGTCTTCTCACAAATGAACGCAGCCAATAGACAAAGGGAATTTTTCCAAAGGCCTACGCGTAGACTATTGAAGTCAATCCTGCACGTAAATCATTTTCGCGGAAAACAGGTGTCCCTACTGTAATTACTGACAAAACCACTGGTGTCGATCCCCCCCCCCCCCCCCGGCTCCGAGACATGTTGGGCCTAATATATAGTCCTATTACATTCACGGTTATTTCCAAGTGTTTTCTAAAACCCGGCTTAAGTACTACTTCCAGGATATTTCTCCACCTTATGCAAACAAAGCTTAACCAAGTCTAGAAAATTACCCCAACGAGCACTATTTTATTACTAGACATAACGTTAAATAAATACCTATTCCTCGATGTTTTTTCTATATTAATTATTAAATAAGTATTAACATTTATTGTTAAAATATTAATAAAAAGGTTTAATTTAAACGAAACATAAGGTACTCTCACGTTACTAGAAGTATGAAAAATTGTGATACATGCCATATTTAGGAAACAACCATACGCATCATATAGTCCATTCACGGTTACTTCAGCCTTTTCTGAAGCCCTACTAAAGTTCTACTTCCAGGATATTCCTCCGCCTCGTGCAAACTAAGCTTAACTAATCCTGGAGAATTACACCAGGGGGACAACGCACCACATTCGTGCGCACTCAGCTGTAACAGTATTTTTGTATGATTATTTCTCTCTAGGCGCTACATACCTATATTCTCCCTGATTTTTATTCATAGTATTTATAAATGAAGCATTATAACTTATAGGTAAAATATGAATAACATTCCAATTTAACATAAAAAGAAAGTAACTTTTATGAACACGAGTATAAAACGCTTGTGATACAGGGCGTATTTAGGAAATAATTAAACACGTAATACATGGGGAGATTTTTCAATGGTTTGATTAAAAAATACCTGGTTTTTCAATGTCGGAGTTTTATAAATTTCTCATACAAAGTCTGGGGAAAATTGTGGAAACACCAGGTTGGGCCGGGGAGGGGGGGGGGGGGTGGACTAGAACGTTACTGTTTACCGGAGGATCCGAGAAAATGGCGCGCTATCCTGCGGGCGGCGCCCGGCTCGCATGACGAAGAACTGAATAGCGACGCCCGCGCTTGATGCGACGTATTGTGTCGGCGTAGGGGAGTCACTGCGTCGCACGGGAGGTGATGAAGGGGGAAGGACGTCCTGCCAGGGGTGTTTTCATCCCCGTTGCCATGGCGACCGCACGCTGCAGACAGCTCGGGGCCGCGGCGCCTGCGGCCAGACGTGGGCGTCGCAGCGAGCGTCCCATTACCGTTTCCGGTCTTTTCTCCGATCTGATATGTCCTCTATAAGGGAGGAAATAAATTAAAAGAAAAAAATTACTTCAAGGATGACTGCATCTTTACGGTTACAGCCGAGGCTGCCCACACGTACAGCATATCGCGTGGAAAACCTGCACAATCCACGTGTGAAAATATCCTACGTTTTATTGCGAGTCCACACAATTCCGTTGGAAGGACACATATTTAGACTACGTATTCTCAGTTTATTTTATAAACAATTTGTTTATTTAAGATTTTGCAAACTTATTCTCTTCAGTTGTGTTACTACTTTTCATAGTGTTCCGGATCAAGCCGATTGTTTTCCCTTTCTCGGAATACACGTATATAAAAAGCTAAGATGTGAAAAACTCAAAAGTCTAAATAATGCATAATGATTAAGTGTCAAACTATTTGTTTGTATTCTATTAATGACTTCCCCAAAAAAGATGTCTGTGCTCTAAACAGATAGTCATGTCTTTAAATATTTTAAAACGGCTTTTTATAGAGCATTTCCCCCGCATATCTTCTTTATTCGCATGACCGAAAACAATAAAATTGCCATTTTCATAAATAATTATGCCAAACGTGAATTAACTAAAAATTAAATTTTTCCTGCAAACTCTACGAGAGCCTCAACGCGTTGAACTATATTTCTTGAAAATACAAATTAATGGATATTTTCTCTTGCTGTCTTAATGAATCCATACAAGTAAAAATATTAAAAGAGAATGTATGTAACTTTAAGAAATTTCCGTTTATTCTGCCAGCAATACAAAGCTTAAATCAATTACAGGTTGTTCACGGATAATTGATAACTTTTGAAATCAACCTTTGAAAAATATCACTGCTGCCCCTCCCTACCTACCTATATATATATATATATATATATATATATATATATATATATATATATATATATATATAGGTAGGTAGGGAGGGGCAGCAGTGATATATATATATATATATATATATATATATATATATATATATATATATATATATATATAAACCGGAACCAAGTACCCTGACTGGTGTACTCCAGCAAAATTTTTACCAACGTGATGAAAAGTAGTTCCATGCCATAACGTTGAATTTAAATTGTTCGGTGAACATTTGTAAATTGTAAAAAATTTATTTTCCTTTCGGTTTTTTTATGCATATGAGTGCAATAATTAGCATATTTGTATGAATATTTACTTGCCTGGTAATTTTACAGTTTCCCTTAACCGGCGCATCAATAGAGTGATCAGTTCCATGGCAATGTTATTCGTACATTGAGAGGAAAAAAAACACACAATGTGCATGCAAGTAGTTCTTAGGCAGGGCTTTCTGAAGTGCTCATTTTACCGTGAACAGCCTATAAACGACAACAACTTGTGTCGCCACGTGTTCGCGAGGTCGTGTCTGCTTCTCTTCCTGTTGTAGTCATGCTAAGGTTTATTCTACTCACGTTGGGAGGGTCAATGCTTTTAGTTTGGCAACTAAATTTTTTCGCCACTAGGTAAGCGCTAGTGTCGCATGTGTACCGAGTTTCTTATATTTCCTACATTAAAAATACCAAATAATTTCAATAATCATAAGTCAAATATAATATAACTACTTAACTAAGTGAAATATTTCTCTGTTATTATTCACTTAGCTTAAAATTGTAATTAAAAGTGACATCTTTGGAACACTAGCGCTTACATAGAGGTGGAAATTTTCCCTATTTCAAACTCTCCCATAAGAAAACTGGTTTGGTTCCTAACATGAGTAGAAGCAACCTTAGTCGCGCTGGTGACTCCCAGTTGTCTCATGGCTGGAGGAATCAGGAAAAGAGTTTGGGACAGAGGCGTAAATAACCGCACGCTAATTTTCGCCGCCGGGACGGGTGACGCAACCTCGCGGCTGGAAAGGCGGAGGAATTTCCTCCTTCCGGCTAACAACTCGGCGTTGCGTTGTTACGTGCAATATTAACGAGGATGCGGGGAAGGTGGGAAATCATTAATCGGAAAATCACTCCGGACATACGTCACTGCAGAGCCGTGCCGTAAAGGAAAGAAGACAGACTATTACATTATAAATATACACTAAAATAATCAAGACTATAGCTGCTGTCAACGCATATTTAAAACATAAAAATAATCCCACAAGCAATTCAGTAAAGAGTTCTGTGAAACTAAGCGAGACTAAACTAGACGAGCAACAAACGAACGAGCAACAGAGGCGAAAAAGCTGACGATGCAAACTAAAACAACACAGAAGAACGCACACAGCCTTCTTGGCGAACCAGTAACGAAGTTTTGGGAGCTGGCATATGTCGCCGTCTTAAAGTTCTACTTGCAGGATATTCCTCCTCCTCATGCAAACAAAGATTAACCAAGTCTAGAAAATCACACCAAAGGGACAACGAACCGCATTCATGAGCACTAGTTTTTAACAATATTTTGCGTAAGAACTATTTCTTACTAGGTATTACCAATACACCTATTTTCTTCCTGTTTTATTCTTATTTGTTATACATGATATGTTTAACTTTGTAGTCACGATAACTTATAAATTAAAGTTCGATTTAACTAAAAGTAAGATATGTTTACTTTGATACTAGTAAAAACGCTGGTGATACGTTGCATATTTAGAACACAACCAAGCACATCATACATGGGGTGATTTTTCAAAGGTTTGATTCAAAACGTGTGACGAAACCGCGAATTGATTATTGACTGTATGACTGAAGTAAGTTTTCATTTAATCACCTACCCGCAGTGCAAGTATCATTCAAAGAACCTAAAGGTAAGCGAAATGGTAGATCTGTCTATATCGTCTTTCACAATTCCATTCCAAACGTTAATAGTGGTGCCCATTCGAATTGTTTCCAGTTGTGCCAAGTGAATGAGTGGGTTGAGATCTGACTGCAGTGGACTTCGAGGCTGGTGACTTAGCTACAAAGGCACCGTGTACTAAGAACGACGGGCTGTCCAAGTTCAATCGTCGGCAAATGTGTTTTCCTCCGTTAAAAGGAGATCGTTATGATACACTTATGGAACAGTGTGAAGGTGGGGAGAGTTTCGACAGGGGAATAATAATTTCGTCGTTTAATGTAGAGTACCTATAGCCTATGCACTGTACCATCATATTTTATGATTCAAACCTTAAAGTGGCCGCCTGGCTGGAGGAATTTTGCACGACTGAGGCCTAAGAGCGTGGGGCCGCTAGGGGCACCCGAAACTTGCGCATCAACTCTCTCATCGCCTCTACGCGCAAAGCGCTGAACATATGTGCAGTCTTGCTGTCGATAATGAGCCTCTATGAGACTTTTAGTAGAGACCCGACCACGTCCCAATTCCTTTTTTAATGTGTTTAACTGGAATGTTCCTGCCTAAAAATTACCGTAAAAAACCCGTTTGAGCTATTATCACTACTTTGGGATCCTCGAGTTCACAAAAATGTACTTTAGAGATAAATGGAGGAACTGAAAAACGTATAAGTAGAATACAAACATATGTTTTGGCGCAAAAGGCTGGGGGCTCGGAGCGTCGAAGCAGTTCATGCTCTGTCATTCCAGTCAGTGACATTAACCTTCGACTCCAGTGACCTTTCACCTTGAATATTGAAATCTAAAAAATCTAAAAGTTAAAAAATCTAAAAAAATCCAAAAAAACTACCTAAATAAAAAAATAATACTATTAAAAAAATTATTTAAAAAATATTCAAAAATTTATTTTTAAAACTTACATTTCCAGAGGTCCTCCCAGTATTATGCGTGGCAGACGACTGACTCCCACACCAACACAGATATACTCAATGAACCATTTCGATTTTTCGTCTATTATTAGGTTATACATTGCTAGAGGCCGCCAGTTTGAATTTTTTGTCCGAAATTTGTTTATATATTGCTGGAGGCTGCCATAATGGATTTTCTTGCCAGTCATTTGTTAATGAAATGGTGAAGGCCGCCATCTTGGTTTTTCGCTTGTCATTTCTTATACTGTGCTGGAGGCCACCTTTCGTCCTTTATTTGTTTATACATTGATGGAAGCCACCATCTTGGTTTTTTCGTTTGTCATTTGTTTGTACGTTGCTCGAGGATCCCATCTTGGTTCTGTCAGCCATCTTAGCCGCCATATTGGGTGCATGTGACCTTTAACTTGACCCCATGATCTTTAATATCCTGAAAATCCAACAAATTTAAAAAATAAAAAATAAATATTTAAAACTTAACAAATTATAAAAACTATAAAAATCCAAATATTTAACAAAATTGTTTTAAATAATTATAAAATCATAGTTTTAAATGCTATGGCTTAGAGGGGATGAGGGATTGGAAGCGACCAGCCACCAAGTTTGGCACCCAACCACTATATTGGACCCAGGTGCCCATAACCATGACCCTATTACCATGACCTTGGTTGACCTTCACCTTGGCCAAAAACAATATTTAAAAAACATTCAATTAAAGACTTATTTTTTCATCAATCTTTCCAACAATCTTTCACAATCAGCAACACCATCAGCACCATATGCACCACAATCAGACCCACAATATGCACCACACACCACAATAGGCACCACATACACCACAAACAGTGCCGTACAGCATAATCAGCACTACATGCACCACAATTCAGCACTACATTCAGCACCACATGCACAACAATCAGTACCACGTGCAGCGCAATCATCACCACAATCACACCACATCTCCACACGCTTCACAATTCACTCCAAGATCCGATCCATATGCTCCACAATCTGCTCCACATGTTCAGCAATCTGCTCCGCATGCTCCGAAATCAGCTCCGGATGCTCCGCAATCCGCTCTGCAATATGTTCCGCACACTCCGCGATGAGCTTCGCAATCTATTTCTCAATCAGCTCTGGATGCTTCGCAATCACAATCCACAATTCTTTCCACAGTCCACGCCACAATCTGCTCCACATGCTTCACAATCGCAATCCACTCCGCAATCTGCTCCACAATCCTCCTCAGCAATCCTCATTAGCAATCATCCTCAGCAATCCTGTTCAGAAATCCTCCTCAGCAATCCTCTTGTTTGTGCCCCCACCTATATGTATAGAAATTACAGTAATTCGACAACAGTCCCAAAATTTTGCATGTTGACAGAATTAATGGTTTGTATGCAGTAAACTATTCATGCATTTTTATTCTAAAAACTTTATTATCATTTTCTATGCAGATCTTTCCGTTAATAGTCGAGTTCTTATAAAACAACTTTAAAGTTGTGAGGGATAAAAGGATGTCACACAAAATTAAAGTGAAACCTATAATATAATAATAATTTATTATTATTTTGTAATTATAATTTCAGAGGAAAGCATTTAATCACGTCATGCGATATAGCCCCATCCCTTCAGTTTACTAATAATTGAAGACATCTGAACAATTTGTGAGAAGTACCTATGTTTTTGAAGGTCAATCAAATATCTGAGTCAATCAACAAATTCATTCTGGTCTTCGGGAAACAGGTAGCCAGTATTCTTGGCGTCTTCTACCTTCTTCGTGTCGCTCATTGCAACAAGTGTGTTGGAGGGGTGTGTCAGTGCATCGAGAAATTCGCCACCATCGTCTTCAACATTATCATTGTCTTCATATTCATTTTTATCTATGCTCTCTTCATGGTCATCCTCACCTCCTGTTTTGTTGAGGAGGATTGTGAAGCAGATTGTGGATTGCGATTGTAGAGCATGCGGAGCAGATTGCGGAGCATGCATTGTGGATTGCAGAGTGTGCGGAATGGATTGCGGAGTGTGCAGAGCAGATTGCGGAGTGTGCGGAGTAGATTGCGGAGCGTACAGAGCGGATCGTGGAGCATATGGAGCACATTGTGGAGCAAATTGTGAAGCATGTGGAGCATGTGGAGTGATTGTGGCGCTGATTGCAGTGCTGTTGTAGTGTGTGTGGTGCTGATTGTGGTACATGTTGTGCTGATTATGGTGCATGCAGTGCTGATTGTGGTGCATGTGATGCTGATTGTGGTGCATGTGGTGCTGATCGTGGTGCTGATTGTGGTGTGTATAATTATTGTGATGCATGTGGTGCTGATTGTGGTGCCGATTGTGGCGCGTGGTGCTGATTGTGGTGTATGGGGTGCTCATTGCGATGTGTATGGTGCAGATTGTGTTACTGATTGTGAAAGATTAATGTATTTAATTAAGTTTTTAGTTTTTTATTTATTTTTGTAATTTTTGGGGGTTTCCAAGGTCTTGCATACAAGTCAAGGTCACAGATGTGAGGTCATAGTGAAGATCATCCAAGGTCATGGTTATAGGGTCAAGGTCATGGGTCAATGTCACCTGGATCCAACATGGTGGTTGGGTGACATCATAACATGGTGACTGGTCGGTTCCAGTCCCCATCCTCTCTAACCCAAAATATAAAATTGTTTAATGTTATAATTAATTGTAATGATTTTTTATAAATATTTGATGATTTTTTAGAATTTTTAGTAATTTTTATAATATTCTTTAAGGTTTTTAGTAATTATTGACGGTTTTTGGATTTTTTTGGGTATTTAAGTGTATTAAAGGTCACGGGGTCAAGGTCACCAATATTGTGACTAAGATGGCTGATAGAAACAATATGGCATCCTCCAGCAATGTATAAACAAATGACAAAGGAAAAACAAAGAGGGCGGCCTCTATCAATGTATAAAAAAATTACAAACGAAAAATTCAAGATGGTGGCGTCCATCAATGTACAAACAAATTACACAAAGGAAGCTCTGGATGCGACCATATTCTGGGCAGATGAATATAAGAAACTAGATAAAAAAGAAACGATTTATGCCTCGTTGTTGTAAAATAAAACTGCTTCTAATCTTACGCTTCTTTATGGAGCATATCATATGCATTTCTTACATTCGAATTTGAAAGTCTCACAAATGTTGCTTGGGCGCTTTGCGTACTAAATGGATACCCGCACAGCCAACAGTCAATCACAGTACACCTCAGAAGGGGCATTACAACCCATCAGCCAATCACAGCACAGGGCTCCCAAGAGGTGGGGGGGGGGGGGGTAACTCGTCACCCAATCACAACACACCTACCAGGGGGGAGGGTTTTGATCGAGACACCCCTCACAAGATTAATCAAATGTCTCTTGTGCTACTTTTGATGTTTTTGTGTCGCAAAATGTATATTTTGTTCGTACTACCGTAATATCCCATATCCATTGTTTTAAAGGTTGCTGTACCATAAAACAACTAAGCGTTTCTTTAAAAAAATAATTATTTATAGAACAGTAATTTTATAAAAAAATTAGTTGCAAGACATATTCTAACTTTTTATTTGGCTGAAACTATAGATACTACAATCCGTTTATTACAAGAAGGCCCATATAAACTTCCAGTGGCCAGTTTATCCCTCTGTTACATTTATCGGATAGTCCGGCAGTTTAGAAAAAAATTGATGGTAACCGGTTGGTGAAAGCTGTTACTTGTAAGGCATTCATTTTTCTTGGTTTTTATCATTCAGATATAGTGAACGCCATCTAATACTACCTGACGTAGAGTAATCATGAAATACTTAGGACTCGTATTCGGCACAGTATTATACTTCAGTGTATTATTGTAATGGGTCATGAGACTATCGCAGTCTACCACGGAGTGTGGTGTCTCGGAAAGTTCGATGCGAGCAGGCAGCTGATCCGGCGATATAGCTGACAAGAAATAATGTAGTAAAAGAAAAAAAATGATAGCCGTAAAGATGAAAGAGAAGCGAGTGTGCGTCTCAGTGTATGTGTGAAAGAGGAAGAAGGGGGGGGGGGGGGGGCAAAAACCGAGTGCATGTCAACGTCACCAGCAGAGCAAAGTCGTAATCCTTTTACTGCCTGGTGTCTTGAGTTTCAAGTCGATCGGAAAATAGAAAATTGAATGTAGTTCGGTGAACGTGATGAAGCGAGCGTCGAAGGAGAAAAGTCTCCATTCAGTTTATTTCGTGTTCTAGATAAATATTTACTACAAACGTGCCAGAAAGATTGTATGCAGTTCAAGAAGTGGCCTGACACATACCGTTAAAACTTAAAAAAAATGTTTTCATTTAGATTTTTTAATCCAGGAAAGTTGACTCAATTAAACTGACAGATGTTACGGTGAGTTCTCATTAAATAGAAACTCATTAATTTCATTTAAGAAATGAAACAAGTGAAGGTATTATTAAATAATAACATTTATGTGAAGAAAGACTATTCACGATAAAGTGACCATTTTTGAAAGGTCTCCCATTCGGAATAATAGTCAATAAATATGTTTTTATTTTAGCCTTAGTTGTTAACTTCCGAATACGGTAGAATATACACACTGTTCATCACCTACATGGCAATTTTTATTTACAAGTGTGGTTAAAAGATAAGAAATGGCTGAAAAGCAAAAATGACTAGGGCCTCAAAAGTTCTCACTTTACCATGAACTGTCTGTACAGTGAGATTCACCATAGACGGAGTAACATGAGATATCCGAACCCTATGTTGCATCGCCGAATACTGATTTGATTCCCATATTGGAGGCTGGCACGCAGAACCCACTAATAACATATTATTAGTAGGTTCTGAACTCAGGAGCAAACCGACTCCAAGATGTTACAAACACCAGGTATCAACTTAATGGGGCCGTTCTGAGTGAGTGAGTGGAGAGATCTGGGCGGCTCTTAACATCGGGCTCTTCAGAGTGGATGAGGGTGAAGCGATGTTGAGCATGCAGTAGCGCCGGAATGAAGGGCTGGACGAAAGGCGAAATCCCCAGGAAAACTCGCCGACCAGCGGCATTATCAGGCACGATTCCCATATGTGAATATCCTAGGGCGACCCCGCTGGCTGTTATGAAACCTAAATATAGTTCGCAGTGTTTTTGCTGCGTGCTAGCGTCGTAATGCCAGAAGGAAAGCAATGTTTTTTTTTTTTTTTTAAATACAATTGTGTAGATTGTGTTTGTTGATTACTTTCGACAAGCGGGCTGGAATAATGAGTGTAAACCTACAATTTGCGAAGAAAATATATTTAGAAATTTGGTGAAGCAGCAGAAAATTAAAAATTTTGATGACGAACATGAACAAAAAAATAGTTCCATTTTGGTAACATTTTTATGGTTATTTTATTAATGTATTAATTATTTCTAGGAGTTTTGAACATTCTGTGGATAACTTATTATTGTTAGTTGGTTTTTTTATATATTAATACATGCCTATTCAGAGTTTTCATATTATGTATCATACATACTAGCAATTTTTATCACTTAAGACAAATGTGGGTGTGGTTTTAAATTAAAGATCATACATGGAAACTGGAGCAATAAAAATATTACATATACCTATATATCGTACGTAAATTTGTAAGTACAAGGAGTTTTTTGTTTACACTGTTAAGCGGTTTGTATTCTTAAGAACTTATGTGTAGACGCATTTACATGGTTTTCTGTTTATGTATTGTACACGCAATACGTTATTTCAGACTAGGTGTTATTTTATAAACGCGCCTATATTATTCTAATGCGTAACTGAAAACACTAACTATGTATCAATATTGTACAAACACAAACAATATCTACTTACACACTCATTGATCATTACTGCAGTAAATATTAAAATGATCATCACAAACGAAATTATTTTGTAGCTATACATGTACAACATACAATATGCATATATATACAGAGAAAAATATTTGGCAAAATCGACTGGAATTTGTTTGAAAAAACCAAATTGTATATTTGCCTAGTAGCATTCAAGATCATTGCTTGGCGCAACAAAATTATTTGTTTGATATTATTTAGTTGTTTCAACAATGTTATATTGCTGTAATAATAACCGATATACACTGCTGAATCAAGTCAGTTCACAGATTTGGCAGAACCACAACAGTAATTTATTTTAACCAAATAATTATGTTGAACTTCAACATGTCTGTGAGCAGCTGTTTGGCTTGACTAATAAGACAATTACTTTTAACCAAATAGTTTTGTAGAACCAAACATATACCCGTGTTAAAACAAACGTGCATTTATTTGGCTTGGCTACTAATATTTTCTTTACCGAATCATTTAGTTAAACGAGACGACTTAATTATTAGTGTTACTTCTTTTAACTACACTTTAAAAAAATATTAGCTATATTGTATAATATAATTATATTTAAAAATATACGGGGTACTAGTACTGTTAATTCTTTTGAATACTTATATCCTCAGACGAATAGAAACCGAAATCTTAACTCTAAAATCCGCGATAGTTGTCAGAGGGTGGGCGCTAACCACAGAATTCTATCACGGTAGGTCGATGAGCTATCTATTACACCACGATAACTAAATGAAATAAGAAGCGAATATTAGTGTGTTAAGTATTGTTTCTTCTGCCCGTCCTCCCATTTAACTGTTACTCCTGCTTGTTTCTGGGCGCTGTTATTTCGGAACACACCTCGGAAACGTAATAAAAGTAATTTTATTACTTTAAACCTAGTTTATGTTTATAACAAGGGAAGTATAGCACGAACGTTTTAAAACACTATGAAATGTCACTATAATTAGTCCATATTGACAATAGGAACGCAAAAAATAGAAACAAAACTTCCACATGCCTTCAAAAACAGGTAAAATCTGGTAAAAATCTATCTAGAAGTGTCCGTAAACTCTCCGTAAAATTACGGACACATTGATTTTTAGAAAAGGACTTTCCGTAAATTTCACGGTTCCTCTCCGTTAATTTCCAAGTTTGTTTTCTGTACTATCCGTTTAAAATAAAAAGAGACAATGAAATGGTCTTTAATTTTCGTTATGTGGGTGTTCTACCATGTATAAAAAATTATATTAAAAAAGTTAAATTATATTTTACTTAAGCGAGGTTTGAACCCGAGTCATAGAATTACCAGTCCACGACGCTAACCATTTTTTTTATAAGTAAATGATTGTCACAACAATATACAGAGGTATTTACCCTTAGAAGATCTTACAGTACACATTTAAACACACAAAAGAAACAATAACAAAATACTCAATAAAATATCTACACAATCCTTACATGGGGGCACAAAACGATTTGATCATTTGGTGAACTGGTTTTACTGACAAAGTCGAAGAACCAAACTTCAGTGTTTTCTGACAATAATGGAATATTATTGTTTTGGTATTCTCTGGTGTTGAAAACTGCCCCAGTTTTGCAGGCAGCTCACAATCCACTACATGGCACAACCGAGGACCTTGAGCATGTGAGGCGCACGTGTTAGCCCCTTTTTTGTGTTAAATTTCTCTATTGTATGCTGACCACTTTATATATATACATATATTTAAATACACACACACACACATATATATATATAGACATTCACACACAAAATTATTTATCGTAAGAGGCAGCGCATAGTGTACACCCCGACATGGGACACTGACCACTGACATATAACACTACTACCTATCAACGATTACTACTAGAGCATTAAGGTATACACTTGTAAGGATCGAGGGGTAGGCAGCGCACGACGTACACCCAACTTCGGTAATAGACACGCACTTCCTGTAGGCATAAACCTCAAAATGAAAATAAAAAATTGCCGTACCACTGACGCAATATGCCACGCCGCGCCATGTTCCACCTATCTTGACGAAGAAGTTAGACAAAGTCTTGAACTGTCACCGGTGTCGAACGGTAGACCAAAAAATCGATCGCATGAAGTACACACCAGGCCGCAGCTCTTCGTCGAACTGAGGGGAAGATGAAGAAATCGCAATGAAGCATGTGCCTGTCGCTGACATCTCCATGTCCATCGCGAATTATTTTCGTACTCGTACGCGACACTACTGCCAGATGGGAGCTGCATACACACAGGAAACTGCCCTATGAAGGGCCGTATCAATGTTGCCACACAGCGGATATGAAGGGTCAGCTGTCAGGTGAATGCTGTATTTACCCTGCTGAGTTGTCACGATATTATTGTAGAAGCCGAATGCTGCAGCTCGAAGATCCGAAGAAAGGTTAGGATCGGCAAGTATTTTCCATGGGCACCTCCAGTTGATGGTTGGTGTGCGATTCACAACAGGTGGTACGACTGCCGACATTTTGGAAACCCGAATGTACAAACATCTCGCTGATGAGACTGTCCCTTCCGGCAAGTGTTCTACTAGAGTTGCGGGTGTTTCCTTTGCCTGAGGGTATTGAAGTGGCATGCGTATAGTTTCAGACCACATCATTTTCTGTAATGCTGCGTAAATGTCTGCTGGGCGCAGAATTGTTGCAATGGATGAAGACTGACATAACGCCTTACATTTCAAAACGTGATTAATAAGACTCAGGCCTCCGTTTTGCAAGGAAAGATAAAGTTGCGGCCTAGAAAATTTAAATATATACGATTCCCACGACATGCGGTCAACAATCTGTAGTATTTGTGTACTTTGGTGACGTGGTAGTGGGAATATATAGGACACATACCACAGCTTCGCAAGTAAGAATACATTTATTAAAGCAACCCTCTGTATAATATTTGTACGACGATAATTCATTTCTATTTGACGAGCACGGAGATTATTTATTGTCATATTCCAATTATAATGCAACACATGAATGGCGTCTGCATGGAAGTATATGCACAATATTTTCACTGTTTCGGCCCCCGAAAGAGGAAAACCTCGTCCACTTAAAAATGGTGGTACAACTTTTATATTTGTAGTCGAAAGACAACAGCAAAAATTCAGTTTCTATTAAATTTAGTGTATTTTTAGTGTTGCCAAATGGTACAGACGCCTGATGCTATTTTTTAATGTTTGAAAGAATAGGCCATAGTCACGTGGATAACCTTTACTGCTGCAGAAACGATCATTCTCTTGTTACAGTGGCGAAGAAAGCTTCGTGTAGAATCGGCATTGTTCGTCCCCGTAACTTGAAGCCAAAGGGAATACGGAAACTTTCCATATTTTGCATTAACGGACTTAACTCCGTTTTTCATCATTACGGGCTGCCTTTCCGTATAAACACTGTACATTTCCGTAAAACATTCCGGAAATATACGGAAATTTTTAACAGTGCGATCATTCTTCTTTCCTGGCCTGCCATATTGCACTCGCTCACCAACCAAGCTTGTTGATCAGACGGACGTATCCAAATGGTTAAATTGTATCCAAATGGTTAAATTTACCATGTCAAAATAGTTTGGCAAATATATAGTTTATTTAAACCTATCGTTTTGTAAAATCAAGCATGCTCATCTATATATATATATATATATACATACATCAATTTTGCAAAAAAAAACATATATTTGCTGTTAAAATGCCTACAGATGCTTGATTTTACAAAAGATTGATTTAAATCAACTATATATTTGCCAAACTATTTTGAAATGGTAAATTTAACCATTTGGATACGTCCGTCTGAACAACGAGCTTGGTTGGTGTGTGTGTGTATATATATATAGTTGAGCATACCATACATGAGAAAATATGGTATAGTCAGCAAAACATTCGTTTAATTGAAAAAAAAAATACACCAGCAAAATTATTTGTTCAAAACAAAAAAAAAAATCACTATATTTACTTGAACAACCCAGTGTTTGATTTAACAATAGTTGGTTTGAAACAGCAAAATAAATGTCAACATTATTTATTTGGTTGTTTGGACAATTCCTTTTTCTCAGTGCACATACAACATATAACATAAACAGTTTTTTTGCACCTCACTAAATACTGTTCATTGTAATTGTCTTCAGAGCATAGATTTCTAACATTTTGTGAGATGCGAATGTGTTGAGTTTATGTTGCATACAATTTTTCTTACACTAAAATGTAAGAAAAGTCGGTGATATAAATTCATATTTGTCTCCATCCCAATATACGTGCTTGTCAATCGTACCACTTTCAACGAGCGCTAGTACCAAAGATTCAGAGGGACTGCTGTAACTAACTTCTGTTGTATGGTCACAAATCGTTTCGCAGCGGGCTCGTGGCGTAATGAAGTTCCACAGTCTATGCCACATTCAAGGTAGAATGCTGGAGTCTGAAAGTAATATTTGATGAAGTATCAACAATCATATCTCGGTGTGTTTTGAAATTATTTTTCCAGCCTGAATACCCTCTTCGTAGCTACAGCACGCATTTCGAAGGCGCACCCACAGCACTGGAGGTAATCGGAAACAAACACCAAACTAACTTTTGTAAGGGTATATCAAGTTTGAATTCACGAATTCAGGGTTTTCTAACTACTATCAAACCGAGAGTCGCAGATGTGTTTATGTTTCGGGCGAAGGATTGCACCCAAAATAAATATCTAAACCGTTCAACTGAGTATTCCCATTCTCAAGACACATTCTGCTCACATTCATTCATCGTATCCGCTTCAAGAGGCCAGAAAAACTACCACCGGAGTTAGGAGTTCGGCAACTCTCTCATTATTTAGGATAAGGGCCAGTAAACACATAATCAAACGTCGCCCATGATTTCAAAAACACAGCTAACCTTATACTTGTTCACACATTATATATCATATGTTGTTTGACATTTTAGTTAACTGGTTTTACCCTATTTCCTTAGTAGTTAACAACATTTTTCATTATTATTACAATATGTATTTTACAGTTTATCAAAACCTTCAGATCATTTTCTATTTATAGCTAGGATTAAGTTAGTACACTCTAAATGCGAATTGGTGAAACATCGCCGATTTTCAGTGAAATCAGAGTAATTGAATCGGTCAGAGATGCGCAACTGGGAAATAGTCAGCGGTAACTAAATGAATAGGTGAGAAATAATAACTGATGTTAACGTAAGAGATTGCTGGTGAATCAGTGAAATATGTTCACTGAAATTTCAGTGACATTTGTTTAATTTATAGCAGTCATTCTGAAAAATCGTTAATTATTTTACCGTTGATCAGTGCAATATATTCATTTAAGTATCAGTGGTATTTGTCAAATTTATCAGTGGCGGTATTGGAAAATCAGACATGACTTATATATTTGTTCTATGCAACCATTTCGCTGAAATTTTGGTTACGTTTGCTTAATTTTTCAGTCGTAATACAGGAAATTAGTGATAATTTATTTTTGATCAGTGTGTCCGTTTCAGTGAAATTTTAGTCATGTGTATTTAATTTCAGTTGTAATACAAGGAAATCAATGATAATTTACTTTTTATTAGTGCAACAAATTCACTGGAATTTCAGTACAATTTTCTAATTTATCAGCAGCGATACTGGAAATTGAGTCGTCATTGACTTTAGATCAACGAGGCAAATTTTTCAGCAATGATAGTGGTCAGTCTGGCACAACTTACTTTCGGCCACTGTAATAATTTCATTTATATCAGTCTAATTTATATCCAGTGATAACTACAACCTTTAGAGTGTAGGTTGACTCAGCATTCTTAATGCATATTTCAGCCATTCACTCACGGTAGGTTTCTCTAAAAGTACGGTAATCTCTCAGTTTAACAATTTTCACTTTTATAATGAATTCTCCTGGTTCCATCAAAAGTCCTAAACTATTCATAATTCAGTTTAAGAGGTTGCTTAGTTTAAAGATTCGTTTCCCAGGTTCCTTGAAAACCGTTGATTCAAAGATGTCTGTACCTACTAAATCAAATATATGTGTACCTACTAATTACTAATTTTTCATTCAGAATAAAAAATTTATGGAAGATGTCATACCTTTGTCTGAACACTGTCAGATGAATGACATTCTTAATACATTAGATCATCATAAACGTACAAAATAAGTAGTGAAAGAAAAAAATATTTTAGTAAACTTTTCAATTTATGAACCGCCTAGTACTTTACTTGGAATAATGTATTTTATGATTAAATTTCAATCACCATCGTAATGTTGTGTATACTGTATTAGATGATTTTATGATTTTTCTTGAAGTACAACTTTTTAATAAGTAATGAATTGATAGTCCTCAAATAATAATAATAATTTCGTATACTTCCGAAATATATGCCATTTTCAGTTTGTGTGGCTATTAATACAACAAATTATTGCTCAAGTGCACAAAAAGCACAGATTTAAAAACTTGCCTAAATTAATAAAAAAATAATAATTTTGAGAGTGAATATTTAAGAAATAAGAATAACTTGCTTCGTAACTGCGTATTTATAATAAGTAATTTAACAAGTGATACTTCACAAAGCATTATTTAGAGACTAAGCTATACGTAATACTCATATCAGTCACTACGAACAGCAAATAATACTAAATCTTTAAGCCACACTTGTTTTAAATATTGCTTACATGCAGACTACTATTTCTAGCCTCAAAATTAATACACACACTTATGTACCTGCAGAAATTGGAAATTACCTGCATAAAGCTGTTGTAACTTATTTCAGCTAAGGGAACTATGCAACCCCATTTTTATACTTCGAGTCATTTCGTAACAGTTTTTTTTGGCTTTATTGAATATTGATATAGCACTAATTTCAAATTTTCTAAAAACTTCTGCATTTTGCAACATAATTTTCTTAAGAAGTGTACAAAAGGGGTTTAATTATATGTTATTTCACAAAGTAAAACAGAAAATATTTAGTAGTCCATTATTTATTTCAGATACTACAATTATATTTTTTACATAAATCCAGCACGACATTCGTTAATTTACTAATTAAGTTATTTAGAAACGTGGCTACACCACTTGCTGATACAATAGCTGTACAAATATAATGGTACTGCCTATATGTGTTGAGAGATAAAATAAAATTTGAGGTCACTTATGTTCTTAGCAAAAAAAATAATTAAGTTAATATTATATATATATGAATTATTTTTAATTTACATATAACTACTCTGCATTCAACAGATTGTGAGAAATTAGTGCTGAAACTCGTGGGGCGATTGTGATACAATGGTATTTACATAGCGAAATGTTAACCTAAGTATTCAACGACTACTGAATCTTTACCACTAGTATTTCCTAATATAATAAAAATTTGTACAAAATTACACTGTATTTGTTATTTATTTTGTAATACCAATTTTTGTGAGAAAAATTAGTAAGTCGTAATTTCAGATTTTCATTACAGTATTATTTCAATTATGATTTTATATTAAAATAAAAAATGGACTATTGTGCAAAATACTGTGTCCATGACATACATTCACACTGGTGAGACCAATAGTTTTAAAGATATTATGAAACTTAGTTGTTTTGTATCAAATAAATCCCCACTGGATGTAACCTGGGCTCAACAGTCAAGCAAAAATTGTCTCAAAACAGCCAGAATTAATTTTTATTTACTGAAATCACATCAATGTTGCTAACAGTAATATTTAAAGTGCTGAAACAGTTTATATTGCTGTTGTACCTTCTATTTTGAACACTATGTTTTCAATGTAGTTTTACAAAACTTCTAGTGAATGTGCATATCACAAGTCGCACACCTGATGCAATTTAAACAACATCAAACACACGTAAAGGATATGCTTTTCTTTCCAATGACGTGATTGTGCCATCATCAACTACAAAATACTGGTTCCATCGCTCTCCCACAGAAAGAATGTGCAGCTGTATATATTGTCACTGCTTACTTCCATCTACTTTGTAATCATGTCTTGTAGGTTTGTACCATCCTGCAGCAGAACAGGCAATTGCGTTAATGCCAGCGCAAGATATTCCACAGAAGCGTTACAAGAAAATCACTTATTTAATGCTTAATATTGAAACCCATGATCAACGAATTAACTGCAAGTTAATTTACAAACAAACTCGGCTCTAATGCCGTTACCAGCAGTACAGATGTTATAAAGGTTGTCAACATACTATTGGAATAAAATTGATCAGTTACGCATATGTGGTTAGGATGATGAATGTGACAAAAATCTACTTACATCACTCAAGCACAGATGTTGACCATGATTGGCATATTTACTATTATCTGTAACCTGGGCTCAACATCTGAACAGAAATTGCCTCAAAGCAGCTAAAATTCAATGTTTTACCGATGGCGAGTAGGAATAAAGTGTAATAAGCACCGATCCAGCAACAAATGGAAAAAGCTGTTATGCCTGTTAAGTCATGAAATTAATGAAAAACAATTATAACTTAATTTTCTCTGATTACAACATTGTCCAACTTTTCAGTTTAGGTGCTCACTACTGTTTATGGCAGTTTTATTCTGGTGTGGTGATTCTTTTATGTTTAGGTGCTCACTACTGTTTATGGCAGTTTTATTCTGGTGTGGGGATTCTTTTATGTTTAGGTGCTCACTACTGTTTATGGCAGTTTTATTCTTTTATGGCACTATAAAATTACATTAATTTGCAAGTATAGCACACAAGCCACAGTTAAAGCCTTTTCAGTTTAGGTGCTCACTACTGTTTATGGCAGTTTTATTCTGGTGTGGTGATTCTTTTATGTTTAGGTGCTCACTACTGTTTATGGCAGTTTTATTCTTTTATGTCACTATAAAATTACATTAATTTGCAAGTATAGCACACAAGCCACAGTTAAAGCCTTTTTTTATGGGAACAATAAATAAATCTTAACAGCAGGTTTCGCAATTTCTTTTCTGGTTTAGTTAACAAAAATAAATTAAAAATTTATTTATGGTAATATTTACAGCTCTACATTAATTTTATACCTGTTAAAATAAATATAAATGTGGCACCAAAGCACCGAGATCTATCAGCACAATTGAATGGACAAAGTACCTTTAAACAATACTAATTACTTTTTTAAGCAATCATTTTAAGAATTATGCTACAGTACCAGTTTTACCCCTGAGTGAAATATTGAAAGCAACTGAAACAAAAAATCTAGAAGACAGAAATATGTATTTCTATCTCTTCTAATTAGACATTCACGTAATCTGAAACCATACTTAATGATACTATACACTATTACATGAAGATTTTGTAGACCACCTTGTGTGAAAACATTAAATTTTTTTTTTTTTGAAAATATAGTGATGGGATAGTTCAACTTTTTCCGATTCAGTTCTGTTCTGATCCCCCTCTCCTTTTTCTTGTTCTTCAATGCAATGAAATTGCGTATACACCATTCAAATTTGTTTCATTACTTTATACAACTTTATTCACATGTAAAGTCTAAATTTGTAGAATTATTAAGTACCCATTACACATAGTTTTTTATATTTTTAAAAGAATATAGTAATCATTTTAATTTTTTTTATAAATTGTATTAAAAACTGTAACTATAAAGAATTAAAAAGGCTGTGAAGTTGGATATAACCACTGTTTTATACTTAACAATTTGTTTGTTTTGTGAATTACCAAATTTTTTGAGGTTATAAGTACTTTCAATACACCACATGAGATTCATCAACTGCAATGGTTGCGGATCATATTTAACATTAAAAGTTATTCCAAATATCCCACAAATTAAAAATACTTTGGCACCAAACTAAATATAGTCTACATACTGCAAAAACAATAATGCTTTTTTATTGGTTATACCAAAGCCAAACAGAGTTATCGAATACTTGTGAATATGTGGGCTTTTTTAGACATGACCAGAGTTTTGTCAAACAAAACACTTATGAACAAGCTGTCTAACTACAACCAAATCCAAAAACATTGTTTTGGAAAAATTAATATGGCTGGATAACTTACATTTTATAGTTCGCTTATGGACATTACAAATGGCACTATACACAACGTCACAGACACTGCAGACATTTATTATTTGGGAATTTTCAGGGATATAATTGAATAAAATCCATAAATAAAGAAAATCTCAGAAAGTCACACAAATTGTATCACCCGTTTAAGGGTGCCACATGTTTGGCGCACTATCCATGTCCCATTGTGTTTGGAATCAGTGATTTTTAAATAAACCATTTCAGGTACACTAAACATGTTTTCCAATTTAAAAAATTACATTTCAAACACATATATTTCAAGGCATTGTGCTTATTGTGAGCATTATTTAAAGCCTTTCGACACTACCAAAAATATCAGACTGCTGTACCGTGACAATATTTGGTGCAAATACAATTGAAGCTACTGAGCCCGACATTTTGATTTGAAAAACAAAATTTCCAGCAATAAAATTAAATGTGTCGACGCTCAAGCTCTCGCAGTAAAAGATAGATAACGAAAAGCATGCACGCCAGTTCAGGGCCGTGCGCATGGTAGTGATGAATCACGTGAGATGCCATTGCCAGCCTCATCACTCCCTTGCTAATAATGCCTAAAATAGCACCAGGTAGGTGGAATATCAACTATGGTACATCTGCAGATCTGAACTATATTATGTAATTATGTTGGGTTGCTAGAAGTTTCTCAGTTTTCAGCGTCTTATGATAAGAGAATCTGGTGTCAAATAAAGTAAGTATGCACAAATCCTTACAATAGCTCTTCAATAGAGGTTAATTTATTAGCATATCTATGGTCTCCTGGTTTTTGCAAAAATAATTTTGTGCAAAATAATTATATTATCCCATGTCTGCACTTGCAACTTTCGTTTGGTTATTGGCTGCTGGTTTTTTTAATATGACATTCCTTATTGTCTGTTTCATATAAATAGGATAAAATCTGACAGACATTGGAATCAACCTACACACTATGTAAATAGTAAATGCTCTCGTTTGTAAAGTATTGTATCAGCTGATGAATTGCGGTGCATGTTGTTAAGTTTGCAATTTTGATGGCGGCTTCAGAAGATAATGGCAATTTAAAATTTTAATTATACTTATAACATATGCGCCTATGTACGACCAAAAGATAAGAAACTAATAAATTATTATATTGACTTCCAACAAACACAGAAATGTTTCGAGTCCTTGGCACAAATAACAAAGATGCCACAAAGCCATTGCATACAAAGAGGAATAATAAAGAAACGACTTACGAAAAAAATGTGGTCTGTTACATAATTATTTAAAAAGAATATATAAAAACGATCAATGCGAGTAAAGGCACATGAGATTCAGAAAGTTGCTAGTTGTTAATACCAGATTTAAGCTACACAAATATCACAGCCTATTTAGGCGAGTGGCAAGCCCTGCCCTCATAGTTCAGGGGTTGGGTGGCCGACCTGTAGTCGGAGGGTCGCGGGTTCGCGCCCCAGTGCCTCCGACGTGGCAGATGCTCAGCTCGATTGTCGCACTGGGAGTTCGTCAAAAAGTCGATCTCACTAGAGCTTCGTCAACGTCAAAAATGTCACAACAACGTCAAATGAAGGTTTTTAAAAAAAAAGTGGTCAGCGTACTGGACTTCTACATTACGAGTTGTGGGTTCGAATCCCTGTCTCTGCATGAAACTTTTTCTTCTTTTTTAATGTTACAATTTGTCATATGAAAGTGTGATACTTATTCCATTTAACTTTTTAAAAGCGATTTTGCATTAAAAATACATCTTCGATACTTTTTACTGTATTTTTATTTTAAGATATCGGTATTTTTAAAATGATAAATAAAATAAATTAAAATAAAAAACCTTGGATTTATAAATGCATCGATTCCTAAATGTCTGAGCATTTTACGATTGATTTTACAAGGCTGCACAGCAGCTGACGTGCTATCACGGTCATGGGCAGCCACCTTCCTTGCGGTGCCATACGGACGTCGCGTCGCCTGCACTCTTCGCCTATCATAATAGGCGCGAGAGCCAGACGCGCATATCGGTGCATGCAAATTGATTAAAATAACTATTTAAAAAAATATATATTGATTGAAATGATTTTAAAGGAATAAAATATTAAAATTCGAATATGTTTTATACAGTACTTCCTGGAATGTACTTTACAATAAGTATTATATACCTTTTCGTTTATGGAACATTACATCTTCAAATTCGTAAAAATAATATACACACTGGCGATTCGCGCACTCGAGCAGGGGTCGTGCGAGTGGGTGTTTGTATGCAAATGGAGGTTCTTTATAGGAAAATCAATAACAAACCAAGGTATTGAGATTCATTTATTTTTTGACTTCATAATTATTTTACAAATTTTTTGATCTTTAATCCAAAATGGTGGTACTGGCGTTGGGTTACATAATCGATATGACATCATGATTGTATGCGGCTTGAAAAGACGAGTCCGGTGATATGTAATACTCAATACGCAAGCCTTTAATTTTTTTAATTATAAAATATATTTAAATTAAAAACTTGTTTTTCTCGATTAGGGGATGGGAAGGGGGGTGGTTGACACTTATCGTTATTTTGGGGCTCGCTACTGCATATTATAGGCCATGACTATTTTTACAAAAATTTTAAAATTTTTTATACTTTTTTTAGATTTTTTTTTTGTTTTCAAGGATCAAAGTTCTAACGTAATGACAGGCCTGCTTGCCATCACCCAAGGTCACCTGGGTTGCTAATCCATCTGACCTGTCTGACCCATGGTCACAGATCCGCCTCTCCTGGTCTGAAAATTTGTTCACAAATTTTTGGGAAAATGTAGATTTTTTTAGGGAAAAAAGTGAAGTTTGGGTAAAATAACTGATTTCTGAAGTGATTTTTGGGTAAAATAATTTATTTCAAGAAAAAAAATTCCCATATGGCGGCCCGTCAGAGCCCGAGCTCGACCCTGGACCCTGTTCGTTAACATACTTTGGTCTACTACTTACACTAGCAGTGAAGGAATAGTAAAATAGTTGTGACGTATTTTAAACCGGCACACATTTACGGTTTAAATTATATTTTTAAAGCAATATTATTATTATTATTATTTTACTTTTAGTGAGTTGACTGTAAAAACATGTTGAGACACGTTGTCTTATTGCATGGAAAATATTACCGGCCGCTTGCCCAAGCGAACTTGCTTCGCCTCGCGCCAACTACGTCACCGTGTCTGTTGTACCTGCCTGCCTACATGTCCGACAAAAAAAAAAAAAACTAATCGACAATAATTTCCGGCAAAAACCTGCACTAAAGACTTTCATGTGTAATGAAAGATTATTTCCTTACCTTTAATTCTGGAACTGATGTGTGCTTTCGGCGAACAAAAACTACAACGCTACGTAGCCTTGGAGTTCACGGGAGCCCGATATTGCACGGCAGCCGGTCAGCATAAAGGTAAACGCGATTCACGATAAAGTGAGCACTTTAGAAATTAACCTTAGAAAAATGTCACTGCTCCTACCTGCATATATTTCTCGGGCGCACTGAGTGACACGCGCGCAGTAAAGTTGGTAACGATGGAGGGGAACTAGTTCCATGTCTTAACATCAAATAAAAAGTGTTAGGTAACCATTTTTGATAACTTAGGGTATTTATTTCGCCCCCTGTTATTATTAATACATGGAAGTGTAAAAATGAGCAGATTTGTAAAATATTTACTTGTGTAATAATTTCAGTGTCACTTGACGGACGCATGAATAAAGTCTCGAGGTACATAGCAATGTTAATTTTACATGAGATGGGAGAATACACAACGTGCATACAAGTATATCTTAAGCAGGGCTTTCAAAAGTGCTTAGTTTACAGTGAACAGCCTATACGCGTTACACTGGTGGCGAGCGGCCTCTGGTTCCCAGCTGTTCCCTGCGCGGCCAGCACAGGAGGCGCGCGAGATTCAACGTAAAGACTGCGCCACATGTATTTAATCCCTGGAAAATTTGTGTTTCTAGAAACTGCCATGGTGTTTATTGGCTGAAATTATATTCTAGTCATCGTATCCCAATGTGTTGGGGGCGTTTTCACCTACCAAATTTCGTATAAATAATCCGGTAGCCAGCAGCTCGAGAGAGACTCGGCTGCTGGGGATCAGTCCAAAAGATGATTATACTGTTTGAGTAGTTTAAGGCCCATCAGGGCCTTAAACGAAAATGGATGTTTTTCTGTCCTTTGCTGGTAAACATATTTTTTTTTCAAAGTAGTCAAAGCACTGGAATTGATGGGTACTCAGAATCATGAAGGCTGTTAGTACAGAATTTAGCAAATGTTTGTCAGCCTTGCTTAATGTCACGTGAATTAAATAATGAAACTAAAGTATTTGTTCCTAATGTTATAACGAACGATGACGTCAAATCTTTGAGTGAACATGTTATTAAAGGCTTTTAAAGAATATAAAAATTTAACCTTGCAGAATAAAAGACTAAATTTTGGTTTTCAAAGTTCTTAAGAGAAAATTTGAATTTTACGTAAATTCATATTGTGACACGAATTTTCTGAGACAGGCAAATTTTGAAAGCTGTTTCAAAAGTAATGCTTGTGCCAGTCTTTAACAACTTAAGTGCCAGATCCTTGAAATATACAAAAAGGTTAGATACATTATATGTGACACTTTTAAAGTTTTGCAGGTCAAGTGCTTATTGTTACAAAATATTTATAAAATCCTCAGTAATGTTTTACTAAGGTTTTTAAGAGGATCTTTATAATTTACCCTTCAATATTATGTATTATGTATTTGTAACATGGTGAAAAGAAATGTAGTTTCTGAAAAAGGGTTTATTGTAACTTTAATATATCATATCGTATAGTATATGTCTTTGTATATATATATTTTTAATGTGTTTATGCATGTGTGCAAATGTGTACATACACACACATGAACACAATCCATTGTGAGTGAAATCATGTATTTACCTATCACTGTGGTATATACATTCAGTGTTGCTTTGTGATTTCTCTACATTATGTTTTGTTGTGTCTCATATTTATATGTAAATGCATACTTATATTATCTGAAAATGTAAACTTGGCAACTCCTTTCCAATGCATCGGATGTAGACAGGTGGCTTTAAAATAAATAAATAAAAATCAACAATTTACCGCTTAGGTGTAAAAGTAACCTAACTTGCAATTATGCTCCAAGCAACAAATAATTATAATCACAACTGTATATATTCTCTGCTTCCTGTAAATCTGCACCAAGGTAATTATGAAAAGTCGCAGCTTTTATAAATGGATGGATTTGTGGTAAGAAAGTTGTATATTTTATGTTACTGTGTTAAATTACTGCTAGTGCACAGCATTGTTTTGTTTTCTTACAAAAAAGATGCACTTCTGACAAGTTTGCATGCTGTGACGCCACAGCATGTTTCGTTTATAGCACAGTATAATGTACAAATCTCATAATGAAACATATCACCCTGAACACACAAAAACTAAATAGAGACCAGTATTGTGGCATTTGAACATTTTGCTGTACATTTGTATTTTTTTCTCCACTTTTGTCATTAAATTACACTACGTGGTATGTTAATTGAGGGAAATTTACAAGTTTGAGATCGTGGATCGTGAATTAGTTTATTTTAAAACTTTGATTTGGTGTTTATGAAATCTTGCAATGTTTCTCCACCTCCGTCTCGCTATACATATATTGTGACGTATTGTTTTTGACGTAATTGAAAGTCATATTGGCAGTGGCCTATGTTTATTGTTTATATAATTACGTGTATGTTTTGGTAACGTGCATATATTAGGCAGTTTTATTATTGTTCTGCTATTTTTGATTGAAATATTGTCTAGTGTGTTAATTGTTTTATCCCACATGTAAATTTTAAGAGCAGCGTATTTTTTATTTTATGTTTTTACACTTTTATTAAATTCCAGTCATGTTTATGTTTTACGTAAGTTGGCAGCTGAGCGTGACGTCACTAGCTGAGAGGGTTTCATGAATGTGCTTTTGAGGTGAGCCCTGTAGCTGTAATATTATTTTTAATTTGTAATCTTCACTGAAAAATGCATTATTGAGAACAAACTTGGGCGACATATTGAATGTGATACGTCGTCAAGCTGGGCATCCAGGGCTGCTGGCCTACAGTTTTAAATTCATTAAATATGTAGTAATTTGGTTGCATTGACGTTTTGAACTGTATTCGTTTGTTGAATTAAGGCTGACCGAGTGCGCAGGAGCGCAAATGAAGAGGGCCGATGAGTATTTTCTGCATTTATAATGCAAGTAACATGGTGTGTGTAATGTACAAATTTTCTGTTCGCCGTATTTACCTGAGGAAAAGCAGTGATATCTAATCCTGCATTAATTATGTAATCACACTTCTTGTAACAACCTCACATAATCTCAAAGAAAGATTTGATTGACTGTATCGTATCATTTTGAGCTAAACCAAAGAAGAGTTTTAAAATAATTTTTATATGACATAGTAAACGGAACTGAACTTTGGGAAGGAACATTCTAACTTTTGCACTAATTATAGTTACACGTAACTGTTAGCTGCCTTATTGCTTTAATATGATTATTATTTTGCTTCAAGCTAATTGAATCCCATATGCTGCACTAATAGCATTTGAATTTTAATTTCATTTTGAAACAGTTGCTTAAAGAAAGTCGTTTGCAATTAAAATTCATACTTCACCATTGGGCATGTGTTTCTTGTAGTTTGCTGGTTCAGTGGGACAAGAGACAAAAGAACCTTCGCTGATGCCAGTGCCAGCAGGCAGTCAAATGGCGAGTACTTGAGTTAGTGGAGCGGATTAGTCACTCGCAGCTAGCGGCACTGCGGGATCGCTCTGACACGGTTGTTGGGCGGCCCGAATTACACGGTATGACTTACTGTCATGCGGAGAAAATTAACCGAACTTTACAAAGTGCGAAAAACTGTATCAACTTTGAAAAAGTTAAATAAGTCTCTGCTTAAAGCCATCATTTAAATTTGTAGCAGGGAATACTTGCGAAAATTGTTGAAGCAGCTTGGGTTCCGTTGGGGAAAATGCCAGTTAAAACAAATAATTTTAATTGAAAAGCCTGGCATAACAAGTCAGGGGAGGAGGGGCACTATATAGAGGACATATGCGAATATCGGCAGGCTGGTAGGGGCATAGTTTATGTTGATGAAACGTATGTTCATGCTACCCAGAGCGTAAGTTATTGCTGGCAATCTGATACAGAAGTAGGCGTCACAGAATCAATTGGGAAATGTCCACGATTAATTATTGCGCATGCTGGTGGACTGGAAGGGGTTGTTGCGATTGGTTTGCTTATTTTAAAATCCAAACAAAAGTCAGGAGACTATCATGACGACATGAACTATGACAATTCCCCTATGTGGGTGAAAAATAAATTATTAACAAATTTACCTTGCATTTCTGTCGTATTAGACATTGCAAGATACCATAATGTACAACTGTATAAAAAGCCATCATCATCATCCTTAAAACAAAACATTCAAGACTGGCTGACAAATAATAATGTTGGATTCACTCCGGAAATGACAAAAGCGAATATGTTGCTGTTGGTCAAAAGTACACCAAACACAAAAAAAATTTAATTGATGAATTAATAAATGCACATAATCATGAAGTGATTCGTCTGCCTCCATATCACGCTGTTATAAACCTGATTGAGCTAGTATTGGCGGATATTAAAAGGAATGTTCGCGAGGGAATTTATTCATCCCTCGATAATAAAAAGAAACTATGCGATGAGTTGTTCAGTAGTTTCTTTGTGGACAAATGGAAAGAGTGTTGCAAACATGTGTAGAAGATTGAAGAGGCGTATGAGAATAGTGATAGCTTACTAGACAAGGTAATTGATAGGATAATAATAAGAAACTGTGCGATGAGTTGTTCAGTAGTTTCTTTGTGGACAAATGGAAAGAGTGTTGCAAACATGTGTAGAAGATTGAAGAGGCGTATGAGAATAGTGATAGCTTACTAGACAAGGTAATTGATAGGATAATAATAAACGCTGAAACGGAGATTCAACTGACGAAGATTCTGCATGTGACACAGACTCTGAATTGTAGTAGGTGCGTCATTTGTGTTTATTATTTATATTCATATTTGTTTGTTTTGTCACGTAATTGTTTGACATGCTGCATTTATAATATACTATGCACTATAGTTCCGAATTTTTACAATATATGTCCATATGTGTTCACTATTTGCTTGACAAATAAAGTTATGAGCGGCTATTATATGATTTCTCGTGGTAAATATTTGCATAAGAATTTGCCGATTTTAACCCTAGAGTACTCTCTCTGTCCTTTTAATTTTATTTGATACTCCATACATTGGGTTCGACCCATCGCCGGTTAGTTACATAGCCATGCATGTGACTTTAATATTTTTATGCTCGTGTAAAAGAGGCTTATATTCCGTTTGGTACCGTAAACAGAGAATCAAGGCGTTAATATTTTGTTCAGTCTTCAGGTACTACCTACTCTAAAGATTATAAAACAAATGTTAGATATGCTGGCTCCGATTTATACAGTTAAACCATATCGAAATACAGGCATACTTACGTGATGAACAAGCTGAAAAATAAAATTCTCGAGATGCACTTCTGCTTGTGTAATATGGACTCAAGCGCTGTGATACGGTTTTCAACCTCTCCCGCCTTTGCGGAAGTAGGGGAAGGCAGCCGCTGCGCAGAACAAAAACAGAGACGGGTCTTTTGTTTCTTGTCCAACTATATAGTATTGTGATCCTTTTCTTTTATGTGCAAGTGTTTGCTTATGTGTCTCAAGGGAAGTTGAGCAAGTATTCAACGCACTGAATCTCCAGACTCCAAGGGTAAGATATCTTATGGTACAGTGTCTCATACCCAAATTCAGTGCTGTATGTGAAGAAGCAGAATTAGCCGCTACGTTGAAAGCCACTGCAGCATTTCTCTGGGGAAATTGGGAACTATCCCTTGCTATGCATATTAGGGTTCCTATAGCACCACGCAACGGCGCCACTGTGAAGCTTCGTGAACTACGTGTATACTTGGGGAGGAATACTAATGACCAGAAGAGAAATACAAAAATGTAACCCAGAATGTGTGTAGGAGAATGCGTGTTTGACCTTTTTACCTTGAGAACTTACTCTCCAAGGGCGTGCTGGTCGTCACAGGAACTCTGTAAGGGCATTCGCATGCGCTGCCATTCACAACACAAATAAACTTACAAACTTTTCAAGAAGCACTTAATTTATGTTATCTCTTTGTAAAAGAAAATCGGATGCGTGTGGTGCCGCATTTCCAATAAAAGAAATTCCTAATGTTAGCAATTATAATTAATTCACATCAGAGAAAAATAAAATAAAATAAAAATAAAACCGTTCAACTGTGTATGGAAAATTCAATCAATTAAACAAGTTCTACGTAGTGAGCTCCATTAAACCATAGCATTACATATTCCGATCACTATCCCACATATCTGACTGAAGTTCGCAATCTCTTCAAAAATATAGCCAAGTCTTAAATGTTCTCCAACAAAGTTAAATTCCAACCAAAATTAGTAAACTAGTTTTTCACTATCAATTTAAGATGATATCAAATGTAAAGTTGAATAGTTTGCTCCGTTTACTAGCTCAAATCGGTTAGCGTAGGAATACTGGACTGAATTAATAAGTGACATCTGTGCTGTTACTTAATCTTCCAAAAATCATATTAACTGTCATAAACATTGTGGGAGCAATAATAAATCTGTCATAAAGACGCTACCAAACAAAAGTTTATATGTCCGAAAATACGGTCGCTTCACCTTAATCTGAAGTCACACTGACGCTACGAGCATGACGTCGTGGCGTCGGTGCAGGCTCTCCTCGTAGACAGCGTCCATTAATAAAATTAACTAACCCTTTGGCCTCTTCTTTACTTGCCAAGCTAGCCTGTATATTAAACTCATTTCAGGGTACCAAATCACTGTTCTAATTTGTGATGATGCCGGGTATTTCGCAGATGATATCCCGGCTCTCAAAACCACGTCTCTGGATCGTTAGATCCGCACCCAGAAGCCTCTGACTACCAGCATCTTCGTTATCAAGTCTTATCAGTGGCGCTCAGCTACTTCCGGTCCATTACGTCAGAAAAATAGCTTAACATGAAATACAATTAAAACTGCAAATAAAAGAAAACAAACCGCATTTAATGAAAAAACAATAAATACTGAGGTGTAAGAATCTCTGAAACATCATTAAGTCACATACTTAATTTAAGCAGCTAAAAAATGCTCAGAATAATATCTTTGCTTACCATAGAGTAACCTACATTAACATACAAACATTGAAAAAGAATGGTGGGTTCTGATTTAAATCGCACATGTAAAAATCATAAAATAAAATATGTAAAATTGCAGAATTATTCCAATTAAAAGAAATAAGTGTTTAAACATAGGTAAAATATGTAGGTGTCATATAGTACAAAGCAACACACGTGTTAATTTTCATACTATCTGTGTGACATGTAAATATCACATTATACGTTTCTTTGCATGCATTTATTATTACTGCAACAAGATAATATTCCTCTACACAGGTTAGTGAATTACTTTTTTTTTTTTACTTTAACATTGGGTGTTGGCTGTAAATTAGTATTTATCTATTTCGAATCTTGTTGTACCTTATTTTTGAGATAAAAGACATACCGATAGTAATTAATATACTAAAACCAGTGCGTGATGATAAAAATAAATTGTATACTAAATATCTTAACATAAAAAATGTATCAAGTAGTTGACAATAATATGTAGTTATGCACACAATTTTTAAATGTTAACGGTTCTATATACATACACATAAAAATAGTTAAAAGATTAAAGAGGAAGGCCAACAAAACATTGCATTAATACAATATAATTATACATACACATGCAGATCGTGGATATTTGAATAATTGTCCGCCGTGTATACTAAATATTTTTATTTGTATTTTTAATTTCTTTTAACAATTTATATCATTGTTTGTATAAAACAAAGCTAATTTTTTCCCAATCTTCCTGACTTCCTCAGCATATTATAATTTGTTTATATATTTAATCTGACATGGCGATCTATTGTAGAGGCATGTATAGGTAGTTGTTACCATACTGGCTGGTGGCATGGTAGGGTACTATGAGGTTACTGTGTTCTGGTTTTCTATGTGTGTATGTCACTGTTTGTCTCGTGGGAGAGTAAGTTATTTTGTATTAGAATCTGAAGTTTTCATTTATGTGGGACAGAATAATATAAATACCCACCGAAATGCGAGTCAATAGGTCTACTTGTTTAATTCTCTGCTTACACAGAATTTGTACATGTACATGCCGAATTCTAGATAAGATTATTGAAAAATAATAGTGATTAGCCCACAAATAATAACAAAAATTAGTGTTTTCTACATTACCGGTTATAGTTGAACCAGATTCATCAAGCTATCCCAAATATTCCTAAACCTAAATTTGGGTAATGTGTGAACAAGTATCTAGTGATACTAATGTTAATGGTACTGGGTATTTTAATTTGACTAATATTATTATGCTATTTATTTTTAAGTTTTTATTGAAATTATTATATTTCACTCATTAAATTTTGCTCATCATTATTGGCGTGCCTAGACAATTAAAACGGGTGGTTGGTAAGGGGGGAGGGCTGGTGCCTAAATTTAATGCAATGATAACTTAAATTAGAATTCTATACACAATTGTAGAAATGTGTGGCTCTCTCTCTCTCTCTCTCTCTCTATATATATATATTATATATATATATATATATATATATATATATATATATATATATACACACACACACACGACACACACATTAACATAATTTTTGAGTATCATTAAAAGTTGGCGAATTTGCCGTATTGAATGCCTACATTATTAATGGTTGGGGGTGGGGAGGGGACTGGGCCTACCTGGCTCACGCTGTGATCACACCTATGGTCATAGTAGCCTACTGAATTATTACTTTTTTTTAAGGCTAGAGTATGAATAAGATGGTGTTCAGAACAGTATTATATGCGGGATTTGCTAATTATTATAGCCCAATCCTACTAAAGATATTCAATTTATAAAATAAAACAAACAAATATTATCTCGCCATTTTCTGATATATTATTATTACTATACTTGCTATTGCGCAGCTTCCCAATAGTAAGTTCATTCTCCCCTCCCACTTACAACCTAACCCGGCCCTTCCAGAACTTCCTAGCACCTCCTACTATTACTACCTTCTCCCGCAATAAATTACACTTCCAACCTCACAAGCATGGACTATGGCACTGAGTTTAATTATAATTACAATAGTGCCGATTTATACTAATTTCAGTCATTTTGTATTGTTTTTTTTTTTTTTTTTTGGAAAAGTTGTGACTCTCCATAATTACCCTACCTCTTAGGTAATTAACACAACTGTCATATCATATTTCATTTTAGAAAAAAAAAAAGGGGGGGAAGTGGAAAAAGAGACATATGCCACAAAACAAATTTGCATTGTGGCATTCAGACACAAATAAACTTTACACACAAGGTTCAAAATACGTATCGTATAAAAGCGCAAGAATGTACACAAAATTGATATAAAAACATTAACATAAACTTACATTAAACACTTATCAAAAGTTCCCAAGTTATCGCCAACATATCGTATTCAACACTCAAATAACATTAAAAGTAGTAAACAAATTCGTTAAAAAAAAAAACGTTTAATACAGAAAATTACAATTATTCTCGCTCTTCATTGAACCTCAATTCAACCTCTTTAAAGGCTCTTAAAAATACTACATTAAAACCCCTTCACATCATAATGCAAAGAGAGCGTGGATAAAAAAAAACACTCCACTTAATATTGGATTCAAAAAGTGCGTACATTTATTCTCTGTAATAATTTCAGCTTTCATAAATCAAACACGTTAATACTGATATTGTATTTGATAAACATTTTATATAGGAACTAATTGACATAATAAGAACAATATGCCGAGAAAGGGCAGCTAGGTGCGGCCCATTACACCCTTTGTCGGATAAAACGTATAGATTAAAACTTTTAATAAAATGTAATAAAAAGTTATCGAAAATGGTGGTGGTTGGTTCTGTAGTAACCCAAGCAGAGCACATATTTGTAAAAATTATCAACGCCACAGTAATAAAAGACTAGAACACGAGAGAGTCGTGGACGAGGTTATAACGTAAAAATACCAGAAGCTGGACAAGCCAAATGAGGCTGCAGACAATGACAACACTACACGTTGTAACACCTGGTTTTTCCTAATTTGATGAATGGTGATAGCGTAATTTTAATATCACAAGTGGTACATATATGTACAGTTCTATCTAGTTCTTAAGGAAAAAAATTGTTGTATAAATGTTAAACATATCCATTAGTTGTAAATCTGTGATATTTAACCCTGCATTAATCTACGATAATGTTTTGTTTGCCAAACTGTTTTGTTTTGTAATGTTAGGAACGTTTTAAGGTTGTTCTAGAAAGTATTAGTTTATGGAATCAAAACAAGTAAGAGGTTCCGATTTAATGAATTTTTACTGAGGTTAATTTAATGTTTGTGTTTAATTTCAAGAAGTTTTCTTTTTATGATTAAATGTTGTCCAGTTTAAGAAACAAAAGTATGCAAAAGAAGAAAGTAACTGCATAATATTGAGTCGTCAGTAACAGAGGTGTCGACGACGAACTATCAAAGGGATTGAGAACTTCGTCATTTGGTTTTCCGAGTAACTTCTGGTCAGACATTATCATCCATTTTCTGAAAGAGATACGTCACGAGTAATAGCTCCACTTTCGGGAACACGGTCACCGCTTCAGTGGTTCAGTCGGGGGTCGACTCCAGGACCGTGAATGAAGGAAGTATGTCGGAGTACCTATGCCGCCATGGAATCGTAGTTGACAGCGAGTTGTGAGGTACCATATTCGAACCCAGGAGTAGACCCGCAGATCTAGCTGTGGACTACTTTTTTTTCTCAACAGATAAGTCCAGCATACACCATATTACTCATTAACCTTTTACGAAGGCTAATCAGTAGTAATAGTGCTACTATTGCACGGTGGCACGATTGCTACAAAATATCGATAAATGTTCTACTTCAAAACCACGTGACGTATATGCCTACGTAAACACAGCTCATCACAAAAGAAATAAGCGAAACTAAAATAATTTAGCCCAATCCTGCCCGAAAATTTTTACACAACACGATAACGAATATAATAAGACGATAATAGAATAAGAAGATCAATTGTTCTCTAAAATAAAACGAAAAAAAAAAAAAAAAATAGTACAGAACTAATCACGCTCCAACACAACGAATATGAACAAACGAACAACGTACGTAGCGCGTTTCAAATGTCTCCGAGATACCAACATAACCAAATTAACCAATGAAATTTCTTATGGCACCTGCAATACGAAAATGTATGTTTGAAAGACACGTGAATTAGTTTGAATGCTAAATAAAATAATAATCACTTCTAAAATACCAAAGTTCATAATAACTGAATAATGTTACAAGTCATGATTTCAAAATTGAAACCCTGATACGAACTTCATTAAAACCCTTCAAAATTGTTTTCGCAACGTTTCAAATTTAGAAACGTATATTATAAAATTATGACGTGACATTCTTCCTAAAACAATAATTACTTATATAATTTAAAATGCCTATTTTTACGAATGTTTCAGTAAACTGCTTTGTTGAATAGTTATTACAAGTGGAATTCGATTATTCAATAAACTTCCCCCGTGTGTGTAATTAACATCAAGATCAAATGTTATGTTGAGCTTATTTGGAATTTTGTGTTTGGTAATTTGTCAGCTTTGATTTAGTGAAACGCAAACCGAAAAATTTCCAAAATACATACCGGTAATCGATTTTGCAGACAAAATCAGGTTACTTAAACATTTCGTTAACAAAAAAGTCAATAATTGGCAAATACTTAGTGTAGCGTGCAGAAAGTGTAACGAAAAATGTTGCAACATACTCGTTACAAAAACACGAAACCAAAAAAAAACCCTCGTGCCCTCGCCGGGATTCGACACCGGAACTCCTCGCGCCACAGACGAGCGTACAACCGACTGACTGCGGGTGTTGAACGGTAATGAAATACTAAAGGAAAACATTTCATAAAGTTTTATTAGTAATTAATAAAGTTACCAACGTCTATAAGCATTTACTGAACCCAAACTGTATACTTAAATTCTAATTCAGAAAATATGCACTGTGAAATAAATTCTGAAAATGTGGTAGAAACAATATTACAACTAGTGAACATTTAATGCAAGACCAAAGATAGCAAGTTCAACAACGCCAATGTACCCCAAAAGGAATATGGTAAAAATACTTACCCCATGTAAACATTTACCAGGAGACACAGCAGCCATTTTGTCTTTTCTTCGTAGTCATAACCATTCACAACATGTCGGTGCCGGATCTTGCGCATTGCGCAAACGCGGTAGAACACGCATGTATGTACACTAAAGCAGGATTGCATTAAAATTTTCAGTAACTGTCCACGCTGAGTTCGCCATTTTATCAGCGTTTACTAAAGTCACTCGTAATTAGTTGTGCACATTCAGTGAAAGAAACCCACTTGTTTAGCTGGTGAAGCATTTCAGCAAAAAGTTTCCGATTCAACAGCGGGAAGCCTCCAGAACGACCGTAGTTTCCGTCGTTGGTGCTGGGGCCAAGAGGTGCAAGTGAAGGAAAGGTGAGTGAAGAGATTTGGGTGGCTCTTAGCAGCGAGGTCTTCAGAGCCGATGAGAGCGATTGAGGTGAGTATGGAGCGGTGCCGGAATGAAGGGCGAGGGAAGCGGGCGATCACCGAGAAGACTCGCCGACCAACGGCACTATTCCCACATGCGAAAGTCCGGTGACCCGGCCGGGGATTGAACCCGGATCGCCTTGGTGTGAGGCGAGCGAGCTAGCCAGCCACTCGGCCACCGCGAGAAGTTTTGCTTCGCTAGTAAGCACAACAGTATACATGTTTTCAATTGTAACATATTTCATACTTATTATAGCAAATTAATTATTTTAATTTGTATTTTAGAACTAAGAAAAGATTTTAATGTTTGAATACTTACTTTAATATGTTTAGATATGATGGCGGGACGATTTCCATCTGTGAAGTTGGCAGACGTGGCGAGCCATGACATGGCGTGTTGCTTTTTACCAAACGAAGCGTAAATTATACTCACTCCAAAGAATACTTCAAATTACCACATCACGTTTGTAGACATTGTGTTTTTTAAATCTACCTAGGCAAGTTACGATGTTGTGATAAATATGTGTTTCCACAGCAGCAATAAATATACTGTTATGGTGTGTTTCGTTAACCGCTGCGTGTCAAATTGCGTGGTGGTCGTTATTACGCTGACCTTGTATGTGTGCGTGATTTAAAATATTTGATGTGCACTATTTATAGTTTTAAATGTGAACTGTTTTTATGACGGAGTTAATTATTTACATCTACGTCTGTTTACTTATCACAAAGTTGTACCTATGCCTTAGGTGTTTGAAACACAGTCGTGTAACGTGATTGGCCATAGTCCAAAAAATACTAAGCCCAGCCCGATAAATTTCAATAAACCTAATAAATAGTAAGTAGCAATACATATAAATATGAGCAGAATAAAAGTTACTGTAGGCTTATTTGTGTGCATGTTCAAGGCTATCTTTTAAGTTTGTATGACAAAAAATAAGCTACAGGAGTTGGGTGCTTGAATTTAATGTGCCTTTTTCGTTTGACTGGTTGTTCCTTCGTTTTAATATTTATTCCAATTGAGGCCGTCCTTTTAAAGAAATAATCCAACACATAGTAATATCAAAAGGATAAATACTACATTCTTTACCTCGCAGTTGTAACAGTGTTAAACACAGTCACTGCGAAATATTAACGTGCATTACATGTATTGTGCTATGTCATGGAAAACAAATATGTTAATGTAAAATAACCGTAAGAACTATCATCAATTCAGGCATTTTTAAAACTTCATAAAGCTGACATAAAAAATGTTAGAGTCCTAAACTGTGAATTTTCTTACAGAATGGTTTTTGGAATATGACAGAATTAATTGAAAAGCTGTAAACAGTAAACAACACATTTGACAGGTATAAAAGTAGAAGTCGCATTTCAATGTTTATGTTTAAATGCAGCGAAAGTATACGAACACATGTACGCACACAATGAAACGTAAACATTGATTTTGACAGATGCTAGCTACATGGCAATGCTTGTCTACATTTGGCGGAAGGATACGAAATGGGCCTGCTAGTAGATATTTAGCAGAGCTCCGAGAAAGTTTCTTCCAGTGGGGAATGGACCATAGACATATATTTCCTTTCGAAAATCGCCAACTTTTTTCTGCGAAATTGTACATAAAAATTAAATGTTCAGTTCATCATTGAAACATCTTGAAATTCAACGTTTGCAGGACATGCAGTCTCATCTACAACTGAACTGTAGTGTAAGGAAAGAGTCCATTATCGACAGGACCATTTTCTCTCGCTCCTTACACCATTATCTCACGCGCGCGTATTGTGTGTCACACAGACCGACTTTGGACTCATAGCGGAAGATGGGCCTAACAACCATGCAAGGAAATACACAAATATAAAGCTAGTTTGGCAGTTCGCTCAGTCGTACCCAGCTGCCTTAACGTCTCGTAGACAACGAGGTCATTAGAGACGGGGCAAGCTGCACATGGAAGAGGGAGTGGGAAGGAATCGGCCATGAACTTTTTAGGGACTCATCCCAGTATTCGCTTGGAGTGATTTCGGGAAACCATGGGAAACCGAAATCAGGATGGCCAGGAATAGAATCCTGGTCCTCCCGAATGCGAGTCCAGTGAGTTACCACTGCGCCACCTCGCTCGGTAGCCTGGATAGGAAATATCCAGTACTTGAACCAGCGACGTCTGAATCTGATAACTCCTAGATTATGCAACTTCTAGTATTATTTGTGAGTCAACACATATTAAATTCTTGCTACGTAGAACTGACTATAGTGATGGACACCAATTTAATTTCATGCAATATGCCAGCCTAGTACGAAATTTTGAAATACAGTAAAGTCATTTGGTAGTTTAATACGCCTATGGATTCCCCGACATTAAGTTTTAGAGGCGTCATAGAGGACTAGGCTGTGTTAAGAGTTACGGCCACTTAGTCAAGTCAAATACTCACTAAGAATTTAAGTGTTGTGCATGTTTTCGAATAATGAGCACACCAATTTAATTATTGGTAATTGATTCTCTGAGTTCCATGAGGGGGCTAGAAAATTTCATATACTTTAACCACTTACGCGAGAGTGTCATTCCAGAAAGTAGTTTGGTTGATAATTGTACTGGTCCAGCTCTTTGCATGTTTGTTTTATCAGACTGCCAGCAGCTACCAGGAATCTGGTACAACATACACGATTGGTAAGTTGGCTAATGTGTGTGGATTTGGGAGACGCTATTCAAGTTGCTGTGGCTACTTCACATGCCACCTACCCATGCATGTTACAAGTGTGATTTGTCGATCTGCGATCACATATGTTTAGTCGTACACATGTGTTCTGTCTCTATATAGTACGCTGTGCTATATACTATCTGCATACATGGTTAGTTGTCCCGCCCAAATTCAGCAAATATCAATTCTGATTTCCCTGACGCGGGCTGTTGTGAGTTAATCTTACCCTTACACCTTTATTTCAAAATTTGCTTACAATGGCGAATACATCGAATGTTGTAATTCAACATTTCACCGCGACAACACAACTTGCACACCCAAAATTGCTTAACAAATTGTCAAAGTGACAGAAAAAATAAATACGTGATTTAAACAGCAATTTGGATATTACTTACATGTGTTATTATAACATCTCCATACTTTCTTGTAAAATGTGCATTGAATAACTGACATATTTAATAGTTGTTTTCCTGTTCTGTCAGAGGAAGAGTTCTAAAATTTTAAAGCACATATAAGTAAAGTAAGTAAGTGTATCATTTAGTCTTTGTTTGCGACGTTTCTAGTGGCAGAAGGGCAGAAGGACCGTTCAGCAATGACACCCAGAAATTGGATATCGTGGCGCTAAAATAATCTCTCTACCCCACATTTCTTTTACGGTATCAATCTACATCGTAAATGTGAATCACTGAATATAATTTCTCCATGTGACATTTCACGAACTTAACCAATAAAATACTTATTATATAACCAGACAATGCATATTTATGAAGAGTTGCTCTTTTAATGCGCCGGTGCACATTTACCATTAGGGATTTTGAAAAACATACTCTGCAAACGTTACGTTTGGTTATTTAATCCCTCTAACAAAGAACTTTATGATTTCTGTTTATTTTGAATCCTGTCCGCCCATAACAATTATTTATTAAGTGTTATACATAAACGTGATTTAGAACATTGCTTATTATATCTTCTAGAGTGAAATCAATACTGAATCATACTATCATTTACCTCTGTGGTCACCCACACAAAATTGTCATGTACTGCTTCTTTGCTGCTATGGGTTACAAAATAATAAAACAATTTAAGGAATATGAAAATATATATGTTACAAGTTTATTGTGCCTAAAATTTCAATACAACTTCCGGAAAATTAATTGTGGTGGAATTGTTACGAAGCCAGATGTAGCATGGATAAACCCTATGAACTCTTATATTTTAAGCTTCATATATTGTTAAATTTATGCCAAAAAAATAATGTAATCATTATACATAAGCTCAATATGCCTAATTGTGGCATGCATATCAATCTTAAATAATATAACAAATAACTTTGACAGTTCCAAAAACCCCAGTTTCTGTTCATTAGTACAAAGCTTGAAAAAGTTTGATTATTTTGTTTGGAAAATAAATTTTTTAATTAATACGCAGATTTTTATATTTATTTTATTGCTTACCTATTAGTCTATCATATTATTTTTATAGTGCTTACTATTAGTTTATATGTTATTGCTAAGTGAGTCGGATAAATTTAACTACCCATAATACTGAAAACAAATTAGTAAAATTAAATATTAATACTGAAAATTAATGCATATGTAACAATACCACTGTCTGGATGATAACAACTACTGATGCAATTGTTACAACCAAGAAGTAAATAATCGTTTACATAGTTTTAACTTCGTCTATAAATTAGCATAAAGGCAAAATGATAAAATAAGTTGATATTATTAAATTTTTAAACTATATTTTTAGTACGGCATCATATTCATTATGGCAATACGTACTGTAAATATTATATTAAAGAAAAATTTTAATACAAAAGTTCTCATTGCAATAGCTCTTTTTATTACTTTTTTTTCTGAATGGAGAGATAGTGTTATAATTTCTGTCTTGATAAAAAAAACGGTTGTTATTGTGAACGGCTGCAGTGTCACACTGGGAGTCAAATCACTCTTAATTCTGTAGAAAAATAGTTTATCGCCTACTTATCATCAAATTTTTTTTTGTTTCAAACGCATTTTCTTGATGCTTGCTATCTAGTGGCACTCCACAACATGAACATCCAAAGTGAAAAATAACTTACAGTATAATAATTAAATTTCAGACTGTGCTTTAATGAAGGTGCTTCAATATTCTTACTCTCCTCCGAGATGACGTTTTTAACGAGGGAAAGGCAGGTACGGAATCTCATTTTTATTCTGAAATCTGCCGAATGAGGTGCTCGATTTCTCTCTCTATTATACAGGGCTTCGTTCCATAATGAGACTTTGATGAGGTAGGCCTTTAATTATATTTCTTATCAAAAGAAATACAGGATTTCACTACTTGCCATATTTCGAAAAAAAAAAAAAAAAACCATTTACGCGTTTGTATACTTGCGCCTCGTTCTATATCGTTTGAAATGGTGACATTTATCTTCTGTGCATTTAGAGCTCTGCCTACCACAGAGATTAAAAGGGGAATCAATTTTCAATAAATCCCTGCTCATTTAATTATTTTTAAAGATAACAGTTTAAAACAAAAAAAATATTAAACGCTACTACCTCATCGGAAACTGCCACGTTAATAAATAAATAAATAAATAAATATGTATATATACACACGAAATTATTTTGTAAAATACAAATTTTAACGTTATATTTTATTTAAAAAAATACTAAACAGGAAAATTGGCAAGAAATCTTAACATAAAATTAATAAAATTTGCTTAGAATACTTTCTGTTTTGAAACGGTTGTCTTTAAAATTAATGATCTGACAAGGAAATTGTTGAAAATTTACTCCCCCACTCTAAATCTGTGATGAAAAGTTTAATAGGCAGCTCCCTTAAGTCTTGCCGAATCGCTTCTTACTGAGCCATTCACACGTGTCGCATGAAAGGGTTACATTTACGATTTCACACTTGTTGCCATTTTTCATCTGCGCTTACGGAAACTGGTCTCACTTCCCACGGATTTATCTGCGAACGTTTCAACTTCTTTATATATTTTCACTTAAAATTGAATTTTACAAAGTTTCATATATATATATATATATATATATATATATATATATATATATATGCTAGACAGTGAAGGTTGCCTCCCACCACGGTGAACTGAGCACTATTCTCTGCAAGATCAGTTCCTATTTTCGCACGAGGCAAACATAACGGGAGTCGCCGTTGACCGCTGCGTTTTCTCGGGGATCTCCCGCTTCCCACAGCCCTTGAGTTCCGGCGCTTCTCCATATCCACCTCGCTTCATCCTCATCCGCTTTCAAGAGTGGAATAGAAGTGGGAGGTCTGAGCGGCTCTTAACATCGCGGCCTTGAGAGCCGAGATGAGGGCGAAGCGAGGTGAATATGAAGCGGCGCCGGAATGCAAGGGCGGGGCAAACTTTATATCCTCGAGAAAACCCGCCGACCTGCGACATTGCCCGGTGCGATTCCCACGTGCGAGAATCCGGGAGCGACTCTACCGGGAATAGAACCCAGTTCATTTTGGTGCGAGGCAAGTACTTGAGAAGGAGTGGGGGGTTGGGGGGGTGGAAGGGAATTATCGTATCCCAGTAAAGTTTTCAACGAGTAGGAAATTAATTTCCCTGACTAAATGTCATCGTATTAAAAATATAATCTTTCAAAATGTGAAAAATACATTATTTTGTTATAGTTTCTGTTTGTCGTATACATGTAACAATAAGAACTGACCTACTTGTGAAACATTTACGGTCCCAAATATATCCACGGTTTTACTTCCCTTGCACGAATAAAGTGATCACGTCCATGATATGGTCTGTTCGCGGTTTCTTTACACTTTTTAAACTAAACCTTTGAGAAAAAAAAACACCTCAAGAATGATGTAATCGGTTATTTCTTAAATATCTCATGTATCACAAGCGTTTTATACTTCTGTTAACATAAAACATCTTCTTTTGGATAATATTGAACTTTCACTGACATTTTATGTGCACATTTAAATATTTCATTTATAATTAATATTAATAAAATAGGAAGAAAATGAATGTGTTGGTAATACCTAGTACTAAAAAGTCCATATTCATAATATTATCACACTGAGTGCGCACGAATGTGGTGCGCTGTCCCTTTGCTTTAATTTTATAGACTCAGTTAGAGTGTGTTTGCATGAGGCGGAGGAATATTCTGGAAGTAGAACTTTAGCAGGCCTTCAAAAAAGTGTAAAGTAATCGTGAATGGCCTAAAATATTAATTTCACGTGTGCTGGGAGGATACAAAGGGGCTGAAAAGTAGATTATGAACATGGATTTCAAAACTGCTAAATTAACACATAAAAATTATCACTTCTTAATGTTTGCGAAAAATTAAAATTTGTATGATTTTAACAGAAACAAGTTATTTTACCATACCACGGTTAATTTAAATAGCATAGTGTGAGATCAGTCTATAAAATACATTACTGTAGAGTTTGATTTACGGGTTGTGTTATCGTTCTCAAATTCACAAGTATAAGTGAATTATTGCATGAATAGTGGCAAATAGGACGGTTTTTATTTTCCCCGCCAGTTTAAAATTTGTTATTCGGTTAACTGAGCGATTGGGATGTCTTGATTGGCCGCATGTCGCCGTGAAAAGTTCCAGCCACATGTCCCTCTAGATCTGCCGCGCCGCGTGTGGTTTCCCGTTTGTTCGGGTCACTGACTATAAAGATTAGTATGCAAGGGATGATGCCATTAAAGTCTGTTCGTGCTAAAGTGAGCACTTTTGGAGCCAACCATAGAAAAATGATACTGTTCGTAACTACATATGTTTTAACGGGCGCACTGAGTGACATGTGCCCAGTAAAGTTGGTAACGATGGAGAGAAAATAGTTCCACATCTTTACGCCGAATTAAAAGTGTTTGGTAACCATTTGCTATAATTTAAAATTATCTGTTTCGCTTTCTGCTTTTTTTTTTTTAACGAACATGTGTCAGAACTAACAGATTTGTAAATTATATACTTTTCTAATAATTTCACAGTTTCACTTGACGGACGCATGAATAAACTGACGAAGTCCAATGTGACGGAGTGGTCTCCGTCACTAAAATGGCAAGTGTATTTTGTTGTTAAGATATCTTGTGTTTTTCAGCGAGTTTCTGTGCCTGTTGCGCTCGCCCCATTGTATCGCCCCTGTGCTGCATTGCGAAGGTGTTAGGCGGGTGGTTTCAAGGAGACACTAGGGGCTTGCTTCATCGGCTTCGTGTTCATTGGCAGTGTAAAATTAAGGAAGATGGTTCGTAAAGAGTGCGCTACTGTTGACGACGCGTGGTTTCGGGAGAAGGGGATTTTTACGGGTATGTATACCGGTGCTAGGCGCGGAATCGAGAGACCCAGCCAGCTGCATGTAGGTATGGTCCGTTCGCCACTGCCGATTCCAAGGCAGCCTCTGGTCAGACAATCCGCAAATATCTGCAGAAACTTGTGGCCACAGTGTGCTCTCTGCAGCAGTTGGTGAAAGTCCCCATCTTGAAGAAATACCCCCCATTTTCTGAAACTTCGTGCACTCTCAGCAGTATGGGTGGAAATATACTCTGTTACAGCCCACGGCTATAGATATATGCTCGCTGCGAGGTATCACAGCACTAGATTAGACACATATGTCCCCGAGGACATATGTTATTTTAAGTCAGTTAGGTTATTCTAATTTAAACTTCCTTTCGCAGGTTCTACCGTCTCTTCCGGGACGCGTAAAAACCAGTGGGTGTCGGCTCACTGACACCCACTGGCAATTCACTTTCATTCCTTTTTAGTTTCAGATTTATTGGGAAACGGGAAGGAATGGCCCCATTTCTGCCACTTCCCTCACCAGGGTGATGCTTGCATCGCACTGGTTAAAGCCAGCGCACAGTGAAGAAAATTCAAATGAAGTGCCACCTCTCTAGTAGTCCTTCACCTCTACTAATAAAGCATGAGGAGTTCCAACCTCTGTCTCCCGTAGCATTTCTGTTTAATGCATGAATAATTTTGAATTCTTTCCTGTTGACTGGGTTTTTTATGGTGCCTGTTCCGGATTTTCCCAGTCTCTTCTAGTAATACTTAGGGAGGTAGTGATGGCCCCAATCGTTGGCCATGGCTACCCAATCCCTCTCTGCCGCGATGCATGTCCCATTGCATGATTTCCTTCCTGTAGGCGTAAGGGGTTCTCCCTGAGACGAAATTAGCTCCCATCCTATCTATCGAGCCTTCACCTAACACTTAGATATAGCATAGTTAGAAAAAGTCTAATTGAAAGAAGCATTGCGGGCGAGCCGGGAAGCAGCGAGGAGGGAGTCACTATAGGTTGTAGCCGGACCAAGAGATGCTGCGCGGACGTCTGCTGAAAATGAGAAATTAAGTATCATCATCTACGGACTTAGTCGATTTTCCGAGTGAGTTTATACTTAGAAATGTTTGGAGGAATCAGGCGTAGGACTTCGAAAATCTGCGAGCAGGAATTTAACTTTTTTTTTTTAGTGTGATGTATTGACTTTGAATATTTTTGTCTGGAAAAGTACTTAGAGTTTTTGTGTCCCGAAATGGGAATTACATTTTACTGCTCGTAAGAGCACTGCCTACACTTTCGAGTGTACAGGTGGGGAGAGTATTCTCAGGCTCAAACTTGTCTGGTTGGTGTGTTGCTGAATATTGTGTGCTGTGGTGTATGCAGGTTGATAATGATATTGGTAATTTATGCGGGCAATGTTTGCTCCTGAGACCACTAAAGTTTGACGCTCTATTATTGTAAATGGTTTTGAGTGTAAATAGGTATTTGAATAATTATTGAAACAGTTCGTTTGTAAAAGGTGTTATGGAGAAATAGAAAGAGAGGTTATTGATCAAGAAATTAAGGCAATACGTGTGTATTTGTATTGGTTTTATAAAGGATGTTTTAATGGGAGATTTTCTGAAAATTGTGAAGGTTTTAGGAACAAATTATCATATTTATGTGTATTAGAAGTCTTGATTTAATCAATCATGAATGAAAAGGGTAATTGGATTTCTTAATGTTTTTAACATATGGGAATGCATTTATTACATTTCTTGGATTTTTTAAGTGGACCATTTGGTAAATTGGAATGTGTACTTGTTTTTGGATAAGTTATAGTAAAGTAGATAGAAAGTGAAGGTTGTGTTTTGTATGTGCAGAAGGTTGACACCCATCCATTTTCGACAGAATAGCAAAGACTTAACATACCTACTCTGCTACTGTTTTGATATTTTTGGGTATTGTGGGTTATGTCTTCCCTTCCTTGCTTTCCTTATTGTGATATGTTTGGGCAGTGAGTTTGGAAGGAGGTTGTGTCGGTGTGGAGCGACCGGACACATCACGGTAGTGTTAACTTTACATAACGCGTAAGAATACACAACTTGCATACAAGGAGAACCTTACACAGGACTTTCAAAAGTGCTCAGTTTACCGTGAACAGTCTACAAACAAGTTTCTCTGAGTTTTTAGAGCGAGTTCCTTTGTCCAGCGCAAAGTATACTTATAGAGCCTAACAGCCTACATCTACCAGTGACTTCCACCAAGGCGATCCGGGTTCAATTCCCGGACGGATCACTCCCAGATTTTTGCAAGTGGGAATAGTGCTGGACGATGCCGCTGCTCGGCGGGTTTTCTCGGAGATCTCCCGTTTCCCCCTCCCTTGCATTCCAACTTTGCTCCGTTTTCACCTCCTTTCACCCCTATTCGCTCTCAAGACCTCATTGTTAAGAGCCGCCCAAATATCTCAACTCAACTCAAGTCATCTCTACAAGTGAAGCCATCGTATTGGAAAAATCTATTTAACATATTTATGCTATTATTAAGTGTGTTTCTAATATTACATTCCGGAAAACCTATATATGACACTAAGAAACTTTTACTTTAAATAGAAAATGTCTCGATTAAATAACATTCTACACAGCAGCATTTCTTGCTAGCCTTTCAATAATCTAAAAACTTAGATTTTCCAGTAATTAGTAAAACCTTACTGAATATGACCTAATCATCAAGGCATAATATCAAAAGGAGGGTATTTATTTTTAAATCACATCAGATTGCATATATGTAAACTTAGTACAGACAACTTAACCATTATGTTTTATTCGCGGTTTCTTTACACTTTTTGAGTATAACCCTCGAAAAATGACCGCATGTATAACGTGTATTGTTATTGTCTAAATATCTGATGTAACACAAGTGATTTATACCTATGTTAACATAAAATTATCTTATTTTCGGTTAAAGTTAAGTTTTACCTACATTTTATTTTTAAATTATAATAATTTCATTTATAATAAATATGAATTAAAACAGCCAGCAAACATGGGTGTTAGTAACACCTTGTAAGAAATAGTTCTAATGCAAAATATTATTACAACTGAGCGCTCACGAATTCGGTCCGTTGGCCTTTGGTGCAATTTTCAAGACTTAGTTAAGCTTTGTTTACACAAGGTGGAGGAATATCCTGGGAATAAAACTTTAGCAGCTCTTCAGAAAAGTGTAACGTAGCCGTGAATTGAGTATATTGAAATAGGGTTCCTTTCGCAATAGCCTACAGCTCCTAATTGGGCCTCTTGTACTATAGAGCCTACTATATTCGCAGTATATTAAGTAAGTAGTGTTTTTGCAGCAGGACGTTTGCCTGAACACCTAGTAATAGTAACATACCCATAAAACTTCCATTTTGTTTAAGCATGATAAAGCAAACAAAATGTATCATGCTTAAATTGAAAGTAATACATTATAATTAAGTTTGTAGTGACCGTGGCCTACATTTTCTGGACTCCGTATGCATAACTACGTTAATTGTGTATGAAGAAATTCCACAGCGCACAAAAAAAATAAACATGACGATTTTACATCTTCAACATCTCGAAATATTTCAAAGAATATAATGAGCTGACAAATACACAGAAACAGTTCAGATTTGCACAGCCACCTAGGAGGCAGCACATAAACAGATCATTGAATTTAACACCGAGACGTGAGAGGTACACGAACCCGTTTTTGGGGTTTTGAGCCCAACTGGAGGCCGAAGCCTATTTTAGCTTACACGTCATTTTTCTTTGGGTACTGAAGAGTATCCCTGATAAATATTATCTCGGCCTGTTGAACTGGATATTTGTATATGTGTACATGTATGTGTGTATGTATTATTTGGCTGGTAACTACTGCTGAGTTGTCTCAGAGCCTCTGACTAGCTTAATACCAAGGGTCACTTTGCCAGGACATGAGTCCATTTTGTCGATGCTTGCCGCCGGAAATGACCACACGCCAATTCAGTGCCCTACGAATTGAGACGATTGGGCAGTTCATGTGCTTTGTTATATGTCGCGGACAAGACTTCGGTGAAGCGAATAGCTAGGGCCACATGTTTTTCGCGAAAACATGTCTGAGCAGGATAGACACGTGCTCACATTTAGGTATCCTTTGGTTATTGGACAGCTGTCTGTGTACGGATACATTCAATATTTGACTAGGCCTATCGTAGTTAATTTACTACGGCACTGAACTTCCGTGATTGGTTGGCAGACACTTCAGACGCGCGAGAGTACAAATTATCCAACCACAAAATTGTTTCTGAACTAACGTGTTTTGCAGTACAAGCCGTGGAATCTTTTCGCGAAAATCAGGTGGTTAGAAACACCTAAAGGAACCGTAGCCACGCATTTGGTATTCAGGCAGGCCAAAGAATTTCAAAATATATTTGGCCTTTAACTTCGATCATTTATGAAATACTGCGTCGAGACGCCAGCGATTCTCATATCCACGTGGCGTTGAATTCGGGACGTCATTGAGCCAGTAAGGGTCCTATATACTGAAACGTTTTCTGTGAAATCTTTGTTTGCGTGTAAATGCGTATCTCGGTAAATAAATGTCCTGGAAATACGAAGTTTTGCCAGAAAGGATAAAAACTGTTGTCTATGTCGCTATATTTTTACTTTTATTATATTAAGTGTATTAATGGAGAAAAAACGTGAAAGTGGTCAAATATGGCATTTTTGAAGCTTGCCTATGAAGTTTCTTTAAGCGGTAAGCGGAAAGTACGATTATACGCAGATGGTTTGATCTGTGTACTTTCATTGAGTGTAATAAAATCCCACTGTTACAGCTATAGTTTACACAGTAAAGCGTTAGGACAGAAACACTGCGGGCCTGCGCGTAGGAGCGATGAGGCGCTAGTCGTGCGTGTTAGTGTCGCCCGTATCGCTCCCTCACTTCTTCGCCTAAGATGCGCACCTGCATAGTCCCCTTAAGAGGTCACAGAAAAACGCACTGTAAGGTTTAGAACTCGGTCAGTTTCTGACATCAAGATCAACCCTCCAAGATATGTCTTACATATGGACATGCGAATCTAACGCGTGGATTCCAACAGCTATTTTGCGTCGAGCTGTAAGATTATATAGACGCTTATTGATACCCGGCTCCACCGTGAAAATCCCATTGACACTGTTCGTAATATTTTTTATCTCCATCTGTATTATTTATTAATATAAATGAATGCATTTTAAATAAAAATGTTTTTTCATTCAATATAAACTCCCTTCTGTCTTTCTGATTACCTTTTCTGTATTTATTAAAGTTTTTATTTGTAAAAACATAACGTGCGAGTATGGCCATGCATGCATCATTTGCTCTTGTGTCACAAATGCGCAAAATTGTTCCTGGCAATCGGGCCCAATAGTCAATAAAAAAGTTGATTCAGCATAACTAGAGAGGAAGCTTTCTCGTATTAAAAACTGTACACTACAAATTACATTAACGTTTAGAAGCCATCAAATTCCAGTGGGAAATCACGTGTTGTGTAACCGTAACACAGTAACCGTGTTTATGTTATGGCTACTTACTTTTAAATATTTAACTGTAAGCTTCCACGTCATGTTATAAAAAGTTTACAAATATCCACTCTTAACAACTGAATGCCAAATGTGCTTCAATTGAAACATTTCAAAAATATTAATCAATAAAATAATGCGAACCATTTCGAGCACGCGATGAAAACACGACTGAGGAAAATTTGAATTATTTCGATAACCGAGAAAAAAAAGTCTAAAAACAATAAAAGCGTGGGTGTGGTTCTCGAGACTGTGCTGCCATCTGTGATAAAACTACGAACTAACCTTTCGTTCAGACCAGTTAGTCGACTGCAGATGGCGTCTAAAGCACTGGTAGCGCTTTGCTTTCAGAAGGTTATCACTACAGATAAAACCAGTCTTAAACTTACTAACAGTTTTTAACGAAAATACATCTTATAATGATGTATAACAAATTTATCTGCAATACTTTTTATTTTAAAAGTGCGTTACCTCTATTACATTGTCTTTTGAATGTCAGGGTGAACGATAAAAATACATGTATAGTGAGACAGATGAGCATTATATTATAAACAATGTAAAATTACATAAATCTCTCATCTCTGCTCACCGTTCGGCATCCAAGATGGTCGCCAAATGGTGTGCAGAGTTTCAGTAAAATAAGACAGTATTCAAAAACTGTTGAGTGACTGAGCGATGTTTTCTAACAAACAGCGTTTCAGAAACTTTTTTCGTCCGAAGAATAATTTTGGTTTTCCATTCTTGTATCTAACGGGTAGCCAACTTTTAAAGTTAATGATGTTAAAACGGGTCGTTTTCAGGTACGTGAAAACCGGTACAAGATGTTTAAGAATGTATAGGGAGTTGTATATTAGTTATAACTTTCAGCGCCTCTAGATGATGGGGTCACCCTTGACAATTTCATAGACTTTTGTAGCTGAGGGATAGACTGCACGCCACTTGCGCCTAGAGGCAAGTCTTGTTATAAAAATACATTACATCCTTTTATAAATTTTATATCGAAATAATAGCCTGATGGATGTATTACAGTGGAGGGAGATGTATTATTTTTAAGTGAAAATAGTTAGGTTCTGGAAATTTATATATTTTTCGTAAAATTTTCCTAATTAAACCAACTGAAACTTTTTTGCTACTGGTTAAAGTAATTGCAGACATTATTCCGGCATGAAGAATATTTCTTGAAAATTTGTTATGCTGTTCATCAAGATTTTTGTTTTATAACTATTTAAGTAAAATAGCCACAATAGCTACAGTAATAGTGATACCCTAACTAATCACTGGTAAACTTAAGTGTTGGATTTCAAATTAACTGCAACATGTCACTCCTGTGGTTTCAGTCAACACTTTACTTAAACCCTTATTTGTATTAAAATAACTTTTTGGAATGTGTAAGAATTATTTTTTATTTGTAAGTTTTGTAAATGTAATAATTCATTTTCTAAAGAAAATATAATGAAAATGTTAATTATTTTAATTAAAAATTAAAGTATTGCGTGTAATGAAAATTTCTAAGCATGTTGCTGTTAAGATTATTCTTGTTAACTGCTAGTTGGAAGGTGTACAAATGATAGAAATTTTTTTTAATAAACAATAATTTGAAGAGAAAAAGGATCATTTTTCATAATTTAATACACATATTATAACTCTTGATAAGTTTGGCGAACGCTATAAAATTACGTCATTACGCTTGGTTAGCAAAATTCGTAAGATGTGTGTGTAATGTGTGCTTATGTAGATGGCCCTAGACTACGAAATAAATAATGAACATAAAAATTCTATATAGATGAAGCGTGAAACGACAGAGGAGAGGTATCTTTAGCTGGAGTTGTTTATATAAATTTGAGGCCTTATTTTATGAACATTATTTTATTCTTTTGCTTTTACGTGAGGAGATTGGGAATGATAAAATGTTGGTGTTATTGGCCGGTGAATACCCTCTCCGTTTTTAATGCACATGGTGTTTTCGAACAGGTGTTATATTAATTTCTTTATCCCTATCATAAGAGGTTCGTGGTTTGAGTGGGTTTATGTAGGATGAGCAGCACCGACGGAATCACTTCATCCAGAAAATTTCACTGAGAAGTGTTTCATATTTATTTCCTACGATATTCTATCGTCTCTTTATTCTGGAAAGATAATCGGTTATTAAGTAGGATTGTGAGCCAATTTCGTGTTGTTGAAAGTGTGAAAGGGGTTTGAATGACTTTTTTTAGACGTGAGTATAGCAAAGCCCTTGCCGCACCCCATCCCGCATTAAGACGCTATAGTGTATTATGGTATCCTGGTTATAGCCTCTCCTCGATCTTCATTATTCTTACTCTCATAATTATAAGGCATTGAAACACTATTTAGTGTATCACTCAGCGGCGTCACACTCAGAAAGCGCCTGAAATTAGGAGGATTTGAGAAAACTTATTTCTAACCCCTTGCGTTCAATTATACGAAATTGGACTCCATATCTTACATGTTCCATGCTACGTGTAGGATTTCAAACAAGTAACCCATCCTCTATTATGTTTTCTTAGAGAAATTCTAAATCTCGTACATTGTCCTTGCGCGCTAGTTACGAACATTATTTATTGAACTCTTCGGGAACTGTAGTTACTTTCTTCCTGCACATTGTATATGCTTACGCAACACGTAAAAACTAACGTAACTGTAACCCATGTGACGATTATAATTTCGTCAATCACACAACTTAAATGCTAATCCTTTCATTAATGCGATTTTCAGTTTCAGTGACTTTTTCTAAAGACGTAAATTTCATTCGATGTTGGAGATTTTACTATACAGCTTCCGTATAGTACATATTTTTTCGTTGTGTTATGAAACAGTTGTCAGAAAAAGGTATGATAATGGCAGAAACTAATTAATCCCTTTTTCATTAAATGACCAAAACGCCGCTCGATTGCCGTTGCAACAGAACTGTCCAAGCCCCCAACAATTAACCTCAAAAAACCTAAATATTTAAAAAATGTTTATACCATTCAACACGAGAATAATCAATAATTAGAAAGATTACAAAACCTTAGCTACTGTTACCTGTCTGATAAATCAGGAAAATTGGATTTGAATACAACGCAAATACGGTGCAACAGCAAGTGACTAGAGCCCATAACTTAAACTTGAAAAGAATTTGCAAAACAAATTTTTAATCCACAAGCACAAAATAAGCAGTTGTCTCAGTAACTATCCACAGTATATTTTCAGATATATGAAGTGCTTAATTTCAATGGATTCTGAAACTGTGTGGCAATGTTTGGCTGTGAATATCTATTTGATGGCATCCCCTGCAACCACGTCTACCATACTCTCCGTTCCCTCAATAAAACGCCAGGCGCCGCGGTGGCTGAACGGTTAGCTTCCTCGCCTTCCACTTAAGCTAACCGGGGTCATCCCCGACGGGGCCACCCCCGCGTTTTCACAAGTGGGGATCGTGGCGGGGACGCCGCTGGTCGGCGGGTTTCCTCGGGGATATCCCGTTTCCCCCTCCCTTGAATTCTCTAACTTTGAGAAATATCGGTATATCGGTGTTTCGATATTATCGAAGTTTTACGTATTATATAAATGTTCGGCATTATCGAAATGTTCGGTATTATCTAAAATTTTCGTATTATCGATAACTTCGGTACTATCGATAATTTCGGTATTATCTATGATTTCGGTATTATCAATAATTTCGGTATTATCGATCATTTCGGTATTATCGATGATTTCGGTATACCGAAAATACCGAGTAACTGTTTGGAAAAATGTCGATATTAAATTTGTATGATATCGAACAGCCCTACGTGCCTTCATGCCAGCAGGCAGGCACAGGCTAGTTCAACGAAACTGGTGTCCCCACGCCTACTCATGAAGCCATGCTTCATCGGCGGGTAAAGGAACATTGGCATGTGAACCACAAAAACGTAATACGATTGGCATAATGTGCTCAAGGAAGTAACTTCCACTAATTACGTAATTGGCGGAGGCGTCTGTTACCGACGCTGTATACTCGTGCAGGACTTCAGTGAATCACCTAAACGTGACCACCCACTGTGAAGCTAATTCAAGTGGGTTGCATCAATGTGAGTGAGTAAAGAGGTTTGGGCAGCTCTTAACATCTAGGTCTTGAGAGCCGATGAAGGTGAATAGAGGTGAGTATAGAGCAGCGTCGAAATGAAAGGGCGGGGGAAAAGGGAGCTCCTCGAGAAAATCTGCCGGCCATCGGCATTGTCCGGCACGATTCCCACACGCGAAAATCTGGGAGCAGCCCCTCCAGGATTCGAACCCGGTTCGCCTAGGTGGGAGGCGAGTAGTCTAACAACTACGAGCTGTTGTGAATGTAATGCTGAATTGATTTATAAGGAAGATTACAAAAAAATTAGACGGGAATATAACAAGTTAATCAGGATAAACATGGATAATAAATGGATGAATTTGTTAAAGAAGAAGCGAGAAAGGGTGCATGGAATTTAGTAGATAAACTGGCAAGGAAGAAGTTGAGGAAAAAATAAAACATCAGTAGCATAAAAATTGAGGGAAAAATACACAACAATTAAGGAAACATATAAAGTTATGATGGACAAACTAATACCTAATCTTGAAGGAACAGAAGAAGATATAGACATACATACTTTGGAAGAAGAAGAGAAAAAATAATCTGAAGAAATTAAAGAAGGATATATTGAAAATGCAATAAAAAGATGCAGCGTTATAAGCACCGGGAATCGATCGGATAACAATCGAAGTAATAAATAAAAGCAGGGAAACACATAAATACTAACAAAAATTATAAATAAATGCTATACATTAAGCAGTTGTCCGGAAATATGGAAAACAGGAAAGATAGTATTTTTATAAAAAGGAAAAATATTTAAAAACAGAGGTTTCATCCTACAGAACAATCTGGCTCTTATCTACAATAGGCAAAATATACGAAAGGATAATATAGAGTAAAAGTAAATCAGAAATAGAAAAAAATACTCTTCACGATAACCAATTTGGATTTAGAGAATAAAAATGAATCGAACAGACAATAAATAAGGTATTAAATTTAATAGAAACAATTACAAAAAATATTTGATTGGCATTTCAATAGACATAAACAATGCATTTTCAACAGTGACATGGAAAGACATTTAAAGAACACATTAATAAAATATCAATAGGGATAAAATGAAAAGAAATTTTATGGGAGTATTTGAATAACCGGAATATAATAATACAAGCAAATCAGATAACTTTAAAAGGGAAATAGATCTCGGCTGTCCACAAGTATCAGTAATAGGGCCAAGTCTATGGAATTTAGTAATAAATTATTACATAGTACAAAACAATAAGGATTCAAAAGTTGTGGCATTTGCGGACGATTGAATAATTTTGATAGAAGATAATACAAGAAAGTAAATATAAGAACAGACACAAAAAATAATGGATAAAACTTTAATATGGATGAAAGAGAAAAAAGTTAAATAGGGCACAATAATATTTGGATTGAAAAAAACAGAAATAATCAATCAATTAGTTAAAAATAATCAAAGAAAGAAATCTATAAACAAAATGTTATAAATTGGCAAACAGGGTACGATGGAACAGAAACCGGCCTAAATACTAAAAATTATATTAAAAATATAAAAATTTGATACGAAAGTAAAAGCAATATAAATAATAGTGTGTTGAAAGTAATAACGGGACACTGTCAAATTAAAGAATATTTAGCTAAAATAAATAAAATAGAAGACGACAGTTGTCAATGTGAAAAGGGAGCTCAGACGGTATACCATATTCTGTACTTGTCTGACATGTTTAAAGAAGAAAGGACAGAATTAGAACATAAATTAAAACCTTCAAATGACAAATGGCCACTACAAAAACTTCATATATATGACAAGGAAATTGTAGAAATAATAAACGGTAGTATTGGTCAAATATATGATTTGGTAAAAACTATGAATTATGATTTAACTGAGTAATCTAGGGAGCGGATGAGAGTGTGCTGGAAATAAGGGAATTATTGAGCGAGTGTTTGTGTTTGTCGAGTGTTTTATCTTTTTAATTATATATATATATTATAAATAACTCTCTCCTTTAGATAAGAAACATAATTTTCAGTAAATATTGAAGTTTTGCAGAATAACAGTGGAGAAGTAAAATTGAAAAGCTCCAAATACGAAAAAGTTATAAAAAAGAACACAAGATCTGAAATGAATGCAAGAAGAATTGAAGGATATATGGAGAAAAATAGAAGAACAAGAAGGATGAAGAGAATAAAAAGAAGAGAAAGAAGAGGAAAGAAAATGAGGATGAGAACAGAGAAGGAAAGTAGAAGAACAACAGAAGAGAGAAAAAGAGGAGGAGAAGCAGCAAGAAAGAGAAGAAGAAAGACAAGATCAGAAACGGATGAAAGAATAACGGAAGGAACTGCGGAGAAGAAAATCTAAATGAGAGAAAGATGTGATTTGTGATAATATGTAGGTTGATTTCTGTGTATGTGTCTGTGTAAAAAAAAGGGGGGGCCGCCCGTAGGAGCGGAGATCCATTCCCTCGTCCTCTGGAAACGAAGGCCTGGATTTCTTGAAGGGGTACTTCGATGTCCTGGACGACGCTTAGGTTGGAGCAGAACGGTAGGCGAGGGAAAAAGTAAAAAGAACAAAATAGAACCGTGCAGATAAGGAGGGGACTGGGGCCTTCGGGTTCGTGGGCGGGCCATTCTACCATTGGGTGCCATAGTGGACCGGCCGAAATGCTAGTTAGCTGTGTGCGGGCCCGACGACGTCTGGTCGCGCGGGCAGATTCGTGGGAATCCCAGTCCCTGGTCTGTTCCGGCGGGTGCAGCGAAACGGGGGGCGGCCGAAAGGATACCTGTCGAGGAGCTGTCTTGGTCGGGGCAGAATAGCTCACCACATTCCTAGGAAGTGTGAATGATGCTTTTGAATAGAAATAGAATTTGTAGCTTAAACTACAGGCGCCCAGACGAACAGCCGCCCTCCCACAAAATAAATTGTTAATCTAGATAACTAATGTATTGTTTGTTAAAATATAGTAGTCATGATAGAATTGAACACCCTGGATGGCTGTACTGTTAAGTAGGGTAAGTGAAATGAATTTAAAAAATAGTCCAACCACTACACCACCGCGGCCTCTACATCACGTGAACAGGCCAGGCGGTTCACAGACTGCTTGCACAAGACTGCAGCGTTGCAGTTACAACCAGTTACAAATTCAGTGAAAGTTGCATAACTTGGTACACACTTAGAGCAATACAACATTGTTTGTGATGTTAAGACTCATCCTATCTACGCAAGAGCGAGATGAAAAACAAAGTAACCGAGGACATACTTTCAACTCACGAACATTCGCCATTTTTCTACTTACTATAATATTCGAAGCATCCTGAGTGACTGAGGTCACTAAAAACGTCGACCTCAACAAATCGCGTGGTTCTGGGTTAGAATCTGGGCCAGCGGTGTGGTTAGATATGCCCAGTAGACGTAAACGTTGGTCAGTTATGATTATAAGCCTCTACCTTCCCCCCCCCCCCTCACCACTTCAAATCAACCACTGCCTCACAATTAGCCTTTCAGTATAACAGTTTAAGCGTTAGTAAAAAATTGCAAAATATTAATATAATAATTACGATGCTGTCATTCATTACTTAAAAAAACCAAAAATTAAATCGTGTCGTCAAAAGTATGTTTTTTCATATATTATCAGTTGTAAGTGTTAGACGTGGTTTCTGTGACGATCTACCTCTCACACAATTAAATACAAATTTTTCTTAAAGGTAGGACTGTAGAGTCGCAGTGGCATGTGGTGAACTGTTGCAAGGTAATCTGATGCTTACTCACGGCTGTACATTCTCAGTGCACGCAGCATGAGCCAGTAACCACCGTGCAGCCTGGGGAATCTGAATACATCCCGACCATTCACAAACGAGCAGCACACCTCCTGTGGCGTCAAATACCTAGATACGTTTTAGTGGCGGAAGTGTAAACTAGCAAGCAACAGGGTACAGTACAGAGCTAACGCCAGCTTACCTTGCAGCAGTTCACTACACGCCACTGTAGATGTAGATTCCTATATTATAGAGGAAGGACGTATTCGGGTTTAGCAAAACTATATGTTGGGGGAAAAAAAGGGGGGGGGGGGATTTAAAAGGGTGTCATATCACCCAAAAGTGTTAAGAAAATCTTTTATAGCTCCTTTCGTTTTAGAATAGCATTTATAGTCAATGACAGACTTCATTTGACCTGTTATATAACAGATTTATTCACACAAACTTTGAGCTTCACTGACTGTTACGCCAGTTCCCAAAGAATGTTCCTACTTGCACCACAGACGAAAAATTAGCCATATATTCTTATTCCGCGCGGTATCCCAACTTTGGCCTATGTAGCTCTACTTGAGTGTGAAACTTGGTGGGAATCGGTTGATTGGTCCTGGACTTGAAATAAACTGCCATTAAATTTGATATTACATTTATAAATGGCAGACAGAAAGGTTATGTTTAATGGCAGACAGAATTGTTATGTTTTAGGACAGTCAATGTTTGTCATAGAAACTGTAAGAATGCAAAATTATGTTATAATCGGTTACATAGTTTCGTGGGTATAGCATGCTTTGCTAAAATGTGCATATACTCGTCATTCTGTAAAAATAATGCCTGCCCTGCCTAACACTAATAAATTAATATGGCCTATCATAGTACAAAGAGTTCGTCAAATTTGGTAATAATCGATTGATTGTTTCCCCAAATAAGACAAAAAAAATTAGTGTTTTCAAGTAGGGCAAATTTACAAAATGGCGGCGAAATGAGGCTATATAAAGACATATTTGATGGTTGTAACAGATACAGCCAGCATGAAAAGTTAAGTTCAAATTAGTTTGTATATATACCATACTAAGCTAAAATGTTTGTATGGCCACCATTTACAAAATAGTATACATAATGTTGGGGAAGTTGAGCACAAAATATATGAGGTGGTACAGGAGACACAAGCTTGCCAATACAATGCGTGATCGTAACTGCGCCCAAGATAATTAATCGATGTGCAGCGTTTTCGTTTTGTAGGCTGCATCTATGCGGCTCGAAGCGGTGACTCTACTTTTATAGGTGGGGAATCTAAGTACTAAACTTAAATGCAGACGTCTTTCATAATTTCGGTTGAATCTGGTTAGCATATTTTGAGAAACATCAGTCTGAAAAGACCAGTTGTATATAAATATGATAGAGAGCGTGACGTCTTTCCAGTCCTTAGTGGTCTGAAGTGTGTGTGTATGTGTGTACTTCCCACAGGTAAAAATCTGGGAACACTTAATAATGCTTTGTTTAAAACTACGCTTCAATGCCTGCGAGTGGACGCCGTAAGTTCTGGTTTTACTTTCCGTATTGGATTATTTTATTTCCTATGAGAAAAAATTAATTAATACCAATATAATCCTGTCGCGATTTAACTTACCTAGTAGTAAAGACGTTAAAGGCTGTTCACAATAAAGTGAGCACTTTAGAAATCAACCTTAGAAAAATGTTACCTACGTTTATTATTTTAACGGGCGAACTGAGTGACGTGCGCCCAGTATAGTTGGTAACGATGGATGGAAAGTAGTTTCATATCTTAGCGTTGAATAAAAAAATGCCACGCAACCATTTGTGATAACTTCAATTATTCTTTTCACTTTTTTTAAATTTTAATATATCGAAGTATAAAAATTAGAAGATTTGCTAAATATTTACTTTTGTAATAATTTCGCATTATCAGTTGACCGACACATGAATAAAGTGATGAGGCCCATGGTAACGTTAATTATAGATAAAGCGAAAAAAACAGCGTGCATACAAGTAGATTTAAAGCAGGGCTTTCAAAAGTGCTCATTTTATCGTTAACAGTCTATACACATGATTTATAAGCTTGTAAAGATAGTAAAAATAATGATATTAGTAAGTTGATTTTAAAAGTTATATTAATGGTCTGTAATATGCTGTCCGCTGTTGAATACTTTTGAAAGCTCTGCCAAGGACATGCCTGTTTGCCCGTTTTATATATTATTCCGTCGTATATAAACCTAACATTACCATATACTCAGTCACATAATTTATTCATCCATTAAGTTTATCTGTGAAATTTTTACGACAGTAAATATGATGCTAATAAGCGTATTATTATATTTGTATATAAAATAAAAATACTTAAATTGACGTTTTATTATTCACAAATTACAACGCTGAAATATGTAACGACGTTAAAACAGAATATTTTCTACATCGCTGTCTAATTTAGCTAGGATCACTCAAATCAGTGTGTACATAAAAGTTGTGCAGTTAGGAGTTCAAATTTTATTTACAAAGGTTAATATCAAAACGGTTTAGTTAAATGTCATGTACATATTTGGGGTAAATATTCATACTAAATAAGGAAATGAAACGTTCCAGCATGTCGAGAGAAGGCGAGCCGTAACACCCAATACCGTGGACTCAGTTGGCCGCCTACTTACAAAACAACACATCTCTCAGTCAGCACGGCCGCTGCGATTACTGCACCGATAGCAACCTGCAACACAGCTGTGTTGCTGTTGCGTGACCTTGCGAGGAGTGCACGCCACATTGATCAGTAGCGTCTACAGATCGCAACGGGATAGCACGCTCGCCTCCCACCAAGGCGAACCCAGTTCAATCCCCGGCCGGGTCACCGGATTTTCCCAAGTGGGAATCGTGCCGTACGATGCCATTGGTTGGCGAGTTTTCTTGGGGATCTCCCGTTTCCCCCGCCCCTTCTTTCCGGCGCCGCTCCATATTCACTTCAATCACCCTCATCGGCTCTCAAGACATCGCTGTTGAGAGCCGCCCAAGTCTCTTCACTTCACTTCATTGCTTGTATGTGGTAAAACAATTTGGGCGATGCTCTTTTCGTGCTTGGAAGCTGTGGATTGTGACATAGTCGATGTATGAAAAATGTGACTGGAGATATGCATATGAAATTTAAATGAGGATAGTTGTCGATATCTGCTAATTACTGCAGGCATACTGAATGTATGGAGGTTTTAATATTGTTTTCATAACGGTACACCTGGAATTTTTAGTTCAGATATTTTTTTTTTATTATTGGTGAAAAGTTAGGGCAATTCTTCTCTTCCACTTAACCACATTTTACACTTGCATTTTGACCATAAACCAACTATCACTTGGGGAAATAAAATTGATTTCAGTAAGTTTGCACCCGTAATTTAAAAGATTATTTTACGAAAAGGTAATTGTTTACAGAAGGAAGAACAAAAATTTTTCTTACTTTTACACGCACAAAATCAGGCTATTTTATTAACACGTTCACATTTTAAATAGGCATGACATTACACTCTAGTTACATAAACATCTGAATGTACCCATTAAATTTTCACAAGCCACTATATCTACACACATGAGTATACGCACACATATACACAGCCTCAACAGATTACCAACAAAATGATATAAAATGCACATACTTATAACCGTTCTTTCGACAATTTTAGTATGACTGGCTAATGCTTCATTACTACAGGCAAATTCAGTGTTTAGCTTTAATATTTCAAAGGAAAAATACTTATTTAGTATTGTAATACATTATTACAACTAGGAGAAAATATTAACACATAGTGATAGTGAAATATTCAAATTCCAAATAATGGTAATCCCTTTACCCGTGTACTAAAATCAATAACATTCATATACTCGGGTTACAGAGCATCTTGAAATGTACATCATATTTTATTCTCGTGCTTCTGTTGTAGATTTTGCAGGAAGAAATATTTTCGTTTGTTTTGCAAAAGTTTTTTAATCAGTCATATGCGGTTATTTTTCAAACGTTTGGTTAGTCACTTGCAAGTGTTTCCTAGACCATAACTCAGTTTTAACTAGCTGTACAGAAGAATTTTGCTATATACGCTGAGAGAAAATCGAACAAAATATTTGTTTGTATAGGGTCAAACATATATTTAGTTGCCCTAACAAAATATATTGTTGAGAAAACAAAATCTTTTGTTCGTCTAACAAAATATATGTTTGAATAAACAAAATCTCTGTGTTGGGCCAAAATATTAGACTGTCAATTAAATATTCTGTTGAATCAACTGTATATATTTGTTTGGCCACTCATTTGACTGCCTTCGTTCGAAAATACAGCTCCAGAGTTTGCTCGTATTTTTTGTGACAGGATAGTAACCAAAGTTGTTAGTGAATCTATTGATGCTTAACATTCGTATAAGCACTTGAATAAAACAATGCAATAAGAAACTGACACAAACAAAGCTGTAAAACTTTAAATATTAGTTTGCACACGTTGTCCAATATTTGCAGTATATTTAGAATTTTTCCGGTGTGATCAGTTATCACATTAGCTGAGATTACGAAGGCGTAGCGCTCGGACGCGTGATCTAGGTTCGAAACTCGGTCGATTTTGTGAAATGTTTTTATATATGCCCAATATGTTTAATGTACATGTAGCCAAACAAATATTTAGTTGCACCAAACATATCTTACAGTTTGGGGCAACCAAATGAGAACAACAAAATAATTTGGTTTCGGCAACAAAATAGTTCACTGACACTATATAAACAATTAATTTGGTTGCACTAAACAAATCATGTTTGATTCAACAAAATATTTTTCTCAGTGTATTTCACATTATCTTTGTCATTTTCATAGGTGGGCCACGATTTGAAAGAGTGTCAACAACTGAGGCGAGGTCAAGATAAGCTTATTTATTGCACATTCTGCTGCTCTTTTTTTACTACACGTTTAAAAGGAATGAACGTTCACGAAATGAAAAGCAGAATATTTTACCAGTCAACTCCATAGTTCTAGATAAGCGTACTATTTTTGCTTGCAATCTAAGCCTTTACAGTTAAATATATAAGCTTAAAATTCTCATTGTTAGGTAGATTGGAATAATTAATAACCTTTCAGTCTATATACAATAAAAGCAAGCTCTGCAAAATTTAAAAACAATTTTTTTTTTCCATTTTAGCTATAATTCTTTTGGTAAATCATATTTCACTTTACTTATTTTTCTGCCTTTGAGACTTGAACTTTGAACATTAACTAGTTATTAATTATTAATCTGAATATGTTTTCATTACAAACAAAACAGTTGATTTGAATTATGAAATTTAAATAATGTTTCTTCCTTTTGTGTTTCCTATTTCTTCATTTTTCTCTGATGTTAGGGTATTATTGTAATTGAATTTTGGCTTCCATTTTTGTATTCACTGTGTTGTTTGTTACTACCTCTCTTAAACAATTCTGTTGCAAACCAGAAATTGTGTGTCTCCATAGGCCTACTTTACATTTTGATTGTTATTTTACACATCCAATGGTTGTCCTTTTTTATACTGTCTTCCTACGCTTCTTGTTGTTCCGTATTTACACATTCTTAAATCGAAAAAAAAGTATTTAAATACTAAAATTGATCAAAAACTATATATATATATATATATATATATATATATATATATATATAACCTCTCTAAAAATTGAATTGTTATGAACATGTGAATCTTACTGATGTGATATAGTTTTATTATACTTGTAGGAACTGATAAAATTACACTCTCAGATTTAACACACTGTTTTTGCGAGCATGAGCTTGGTTATTTTCAATTATTGTTATTTTCGTATAACGCCAGCTCTACAGTATAATACATTGAAATATTATTTTATATTTCATAAATATGCTTTTATGAAAGTTACAGAGTTTAACAAAAAACTCGATTTTCAAAAAATAGCAAACACATATGATTAAAAATACTTAAATTGGGTAACTTTATCCTGTTAGTTCATATCAAGAACAAGTTTCAAAATTTCGACGACAGAGGTATCATACACTTTAAATTCTTACAAAAATGTCCGATGATTTTCTATTATCTTCACTAGATGAAGTTCAGAATTCATCAACATGCCGTTAAGACGTTCGTTTGCAGGTCTTATAAGTCATTTAGAAAGCCCGGTGTCCTTATCTATACAAAAGTTTACAAAATTTAGTACACAGAATTTGTTCAGTTGTTCTGTTACCAGTTAGTAACTAATGCTGGTATAACAGTGCGACACAGATTCGATGGCACTGAATATGTAGATAAAAAACACATTCACGGTGAAACAAGATTGAATGAATACACATTGTTATTTGCGTGTCATCAATCATCTCGAATTGTAGGGCCCGTGGAAGTTGTACATCGACCACAATGTCTTATATCCATGCGACTGTCACACTGTCACTCAAATCGCTTCACACCATTTTAATGTTTATGCATGGTAGAATCATAATAAATTCTGGCCACTTCATTTTACTTTTTAAATTCGCAAATAATTCTTCTTCTCAAAATATCCAGCGTCATAGCCACGAGAAATCACATGAAGTTTATTACGTCCGTCTTTCAGGCAAGTGTCAAATTGATATGATGATCTAAGAAACATAGCTGCCTAAAACGTGGCCTATAATCTGTGTTGTTTAAAATAAATTTTATTTGAATATTAATCTACCTCTTAGCTATGTCAAACTTACAGGCTATATGGAAACAATATTAGCTGTTGCATAGGAAAAACGGATTGGGGATATGAGTTTTATAGTTGTGAATTCCAGCATCACGTATAAACGACTTGTGACTAGAACTGAATCGATCGAAAATATAAGCGCCAAGTCTGTGATTCAGCAGGTAGACGATTAAGTACAACTTATTTCCACAGCCTTCTCGATAACTTACACAAAAATTCTGTACATCGAACCGACTGGTAGAATGAAGACTTTTTATAAGTTTAAAAGAATACATATTGTATACATATGTTTCTTAGCAGCTAACATCACAATTTCCATCCACATTTATGATAATTCCATCCATTCCAAAGGTCGCTAAAGGCTTACCATCTATATGTGATCTGAAATTAATGGAACTGGTTTTATATTGTAAGTTTTCAAACACTGTTGGCAGTTGTTGCTAACTAAAATAAATTCACCGTTGCAGGATGCCGAAGGTGATTATGTTAATATACTCAGTTTATAATATTTATTTTCGTAGGCTCTTAACAACATTTGTAAACAAATTTAACAGCGTTAAAAATTTGCAACATTTATACTGCAGAATCTAATAGATATTTTATGGCAACTAGTTTAAACATTTCGGTTTGTCTGCGTACAAAAATTGTTATTGGCTATCGTTGGTAAGCTATGCGTGTGTTAAGTAGAGCTTGTACTGTTATTGGCTATCGTTGGTAAGCTATGCGTGTGTTAAGTAGAGCTTGTACTGTTATTCAGAGAAACTGAATTTATCACTCTTTTTTTTCGGACGGGCCTTGAAAAACCTTGCTTACTAAAGTTTTCCGAGCTTGTATGCCAGCTGACACCATGTTGCCCATTTGCTCATTAAGGATGTAAAAATAAAGTATAAGATGATGCTTTACGTCGCATAGTTATGAACAGAGCATAAACACGACAAGAAATACTGATTATAGTGGCCTTTGAACTGCTTCGTGGAACGACTTGTCTCTCGTACATTTCAAAATCATGCCAGTGTTATGTTCCAACTTGCTGGGTATATCAACGTTACGTCTCAGAAAGCACGGATACCGTGGAGTTAGAAAAGGTTTGGTTTGCCAAAGCTAAATTAGTTGATAATTAGTTTGTATAGGGGAAGTTAAATATGTCGTTCTGCAACTAAATTATTCCGATAATTTGTATTTACTTCCTGTAACTCCTAAAACTGTGTTTGTGCAACTAACCAATTCTATGACAGTACATACAGGAGATTAATTTTTGTAACAAGAAAGTAATGTCTTGACTTAGATGAGAACCCGGGTCATCAACATTAGAAGGATACCCCTTAGCGATCTCGGCCGAAGTGAGTGTTAACAAGCGCATAATATTTTCACGTACAAAATAATTAAATACACGTCTATTACTTAGATAGTTCTCATATATCACAGCTTTATACATTAAAATGTTAATTTCATTTTGAAATTATTTTACTGGGGTTTTATGAACCAGTATTAACTTGCACTAAATACAGCAATAAGCACTGCAACAATCCTATTTTCACAGAAATCACAAATAAACTCTTGATCTCTATACTCGAGCCAAGGCAATAGATACAAGGCCGATACACTACATTCAACCTGATTTAGTTTTGGCCCGTACTTCGATATGGATAGGCCTAAAATCCTAACAGACTAACATATTGTTCCACCTAATAACATGTTTATTCGCTCCAGACAGAACCCTTTTACAAAGCTCATGGCAACCAAATTGCCTATTTAAAAGTACTTGTTAAAGGTCGTTCATGCTAAGTCATGTATATGGTGGATGATGGCTATTTCTAAACATTCTATTGGGCTCAAGGTAATTAATTCAGACTTTTGAAACAAGAGAAATTTATTTGTATGGGCAAAATATTTTTCAGCGTAGACAACTACTGTCTACCTACATTTATTTGTTACCTGCTTGTATATCTTTTCCTCAGTGTTATCACTTTGGGAAGTCCTTCTTTGGATATACTTTTTTTGGGCATTTACTTTCTGCTGTGTGTAAAATTAACTTTTCATTTGATTTTATCCCTACATTCTCTGGCTAATAAAGTGAAATTGGTAACCTGCCACTGTGCATTTCTTTTATGTTAGCAACAAGTATCAACATTCTTAGAAAATTTACAGTACAAAACCAATTGTACATTTTATAGACATTGACACAAAAGTAATAATGATCATTCCAGGCGACACATTAGCTGGCTCGTTTCTCTTTCCTGTTTTTAAGGCTATGCGTGTGGTTGCAATTATTTGGCGTCACTAGTATCAGTCACTCAGTTAGCACAAGCGGATGGATCTGTAGAGTTGATCTGTAGTCTTCACTGTGCTACATGCTGCTTGGGTAGTGTGTTTGTGGTAGGTGAAGTTGGAGCAGCTCCTTAGAAATGTTCCCATCATATACACACTTTCACAACCAACTATAGAATTTTGTCATCATTTTAATTTTTACCCCATGTTATAAAGCATCTAACACTATGTTATAGCCACTCCAGTGAGTGAATTTTAGTTCGTCACTATCGGTGACGAACTCTCAGTTAACATCTATGAAAAATCAGTCATTAGCAAACTGGATAAATTATAACAAAATATAAAATAATATGTACCTACTTGCACAGAAATCTCGCGTAATTAATACATACGTTCAAGAAAATTTCATTTTACCTTCTGTAGCCATCTTATTAATATTATCGCCTTCAGATTGCCGAATTTAAAAAAGTTTACATTTTAAATTTCGTGTAGCTATTAATAAGTTTTTAAATGTTAGTAATGAATCATCGTAAAATGGCCAATAAGTTGGCTTAAACATTCAACAGATCTTTATGTCTAAAAATTCACTCGCATTCAATTCTGTCTTCACTTTCTTACAGACGTAAGACACAACCGTACGTCTCTACCAGTAGCCAAAACATCTGCATCTTTACAAAATTGAAAGCCAAATGACTTCATGGGTTGATGTGGTGGATGAAGAGACGTTTATATCCCGTGTATGTTTCGAAAGTGCCACAGAATGTAGCATAGACATGCTATTTCACACAGTTTCATGTGGGGGGCGGGGAGGATGAAATAATATGAAAACCCAAAAGAAAACGAGCCGTAATTACCCCATGCAGTACAGCGACACCACCTAGCGCAGAAGTCTCCAACTTAATGGCCGTGAAAATGGATGTAACTGTCTATCAACAGCAGTCATATGGGTTGCACCCGAACGTTCTGCTAGAAAACGCCATTATGTCAAACTCCGCAATTTTCGAAGGGACATTATAGCTGGAGTACCTCTCGCTGGTGTCTCAGTGACGAAAACCTCCAAACTTGTAGATAATTTTGCAAAGAGCACTGGGCAAGCTGTCATGACAGTTTACACAAAAACTACTACGCCATGATCTACTTAACAGAACAGAGATTATTAGAAATAAACCCCCGATAGGGACAGAATAACTTTGGATAGGACAAGAATGATATTCAAAATGAACACCCATCTCTAGGACCTTGTATCAGCGAAAATTATCCAATGGAAACCCCTTGCTGCGAACATCCATAACAAAACATTTATTCCAAAATTATTGATAAGAAAATGAAATACTTAGAAGTGACCACAGTGGTCCAAAGACTAAACACAAAGGGATTGTAAACAGGTCATCTGGTTTGACGAGTCACCAATTTTTTCTAATTTTGGACCACCAAACTTCTTTGTGTCTGAAGAATCGACATAGAATTGTGTAATGTTGATTACTCGCACTTTGTTCTTAAGTACGGTGAGGCTCTGTGATGTGGCGCGACATCTTGGCGTGGTCTGGGTCGAATTGTAATCTTGCATGGAAAGTCCCAACACAGCAATATCTCAAAATTCTGGCCGATCATTACTATCCTATGCTTAGAGTAGTTTTTCTCTGGTACTTTTCTCGAAGTGTTCTGGTGAAGTGGTCTGTGTTTAAAACATAAAGGCCTACATTCATGTTGCTCGGTGTGACCAAGCAGGGTTCAATAAGCATTAAGATAAAGTGAAACATTTCATACGGTCTTCGTAGTCCTCCGATTTTACATAATTGAATCTTTGTGTGATATTGTGAAGACCATTTGCGGGTTAAGTTCCCACCTTCAGCATATTTCCTTGAACATAATGTATGTTCTAAATATCTCAATCCCACATCAGATACAATTTGTAATTCAAACCAATGGTATTACGTCACATATTTGGATATTATACTGTCCACAACTTACATTTTAAGTTACGATAACTGCTGGTGAACTGATGTGGACTGCTACGTTAGTTCAATAGGTTGCAGATTGTGGACATCTGAACAATAAAAATAGTATAGTCAGCATCAGATGCCACTGTGGAACCTACCTAAAGAGAGCTACCCAACATCAAACCCAATAGGGTAACTCTTCACTTCAAAGGCACTATCTTGGGCCACAGTAATATCCTCACTTAAATGGTACTCATAATAAAGCACAAACTGAACTGTCATATCGTTACAGACATTTAAACCCAATGTATCCAGGCGGTAATTATTAAAATATATTTTTTAATTTTTCATTGCGCTTGCAGAAAGGCATGAAATAATGTAGTTCACGAGGTTAAATTTAAACACTTAAATGTGTGCTAATCCTGTATTCGATGCATTTCGTGTTCAACTTTACCATTAATTTAGATAGTCCAGACGTTTAAAGCGATAACAAACTTGAACAGACTTATGTTAAATGTACCTCAGCACCACAAAGTTTGTGTTTTATAAAAACTGTTATTTCCTCAAATAAAAAAAGTTGGTTTGTCGCAAAATATGTTATGTATATTTCGTCACAAAATTTCCAAATAATGAAAGTGTATTTTCTATCTGCTCTAAGTATAATCAAGAAACTCTAGGAGTACATGTGCTGATGGACAAGAGCGTTATTTTGAGCATCAATTTCTCTGTGGCATTTGTATACTTTTGTACCTTACTGCGTTATCTATTATAACATCATCATTTTGAAATCGAGCATCAGCTTAACAAAATGTGTAAGTGAATCCTCAGGATTTTATAATATAATTTCAAGAGTCCCTGTGTTAAAACTCAGCAAGAAGTGGTCCTCAAATCACACAATATAATATATGCCTATCACTGTAACATGTATAAAATTAAATTCGATTAGTTTTTTTTAACATTCCTTACAATGTAGAAAACTAGCAACGTGGTGTGACGTACGAAAATATGAAAGATTTCATAAAAGAAGACAAGCAAGCTAATAACTACTCCTACTACTAATATATAAAAATATGTTTGCAGGTGCTCTAGTGACAAAGGGATTATTTCGTCCCCCATGACAGCAAAAGCTGAATCAGATTTTATTGAAGATATCAACTCATGCTTTCCTTTGTTAGCGAAGCCAAGGTCTGCCAAGCCTACGACGTACGCGTTGAGCCACGACCTGAAGGGGAAATTCGGGCGTGTCCTGTACGTGTACATCAAGGACATCATCCCCCCGGGTATTACATGCAGTAGAGGGCGGTTACCTTCGTAGTTTGCTTGGTTGTACGCGTCGTACAGGCCGACGAGTCCTGTGCTCATGACACATACATTGCGCGCCGTTTTGGCCATCTCAATGGCGGACGCGTACGTGTCCACGAAAATCGTGTTCTGCATGATCAGCATGGTCTTGCTATCCGAGATGTCAACACCTGTGGCTAGGTCTGTCGTGCTGATCGAGTTGTTGGAGGCGACGTTGAAGGAGATGGCTACTTGGAGAGATGCTCCTACAGCTTCTTCTAGAGTTTCGTAGTCCTTATAGAATTGTGGCACCATGATGTAGCTGGAGAAAGATCCCGTGTATGCGTTGTTGAAAATAATATTGAATATTATGTTAGCAGTGAAGAACAAACGAATCCATGTTGATTCTAATGGATGTTCTGAAGAGCCGACAAAGAGAAGTCTGTACATTTCTAACGGTAGAAAATTAGGTACGTTTGACCCAAACGCATAGAAAGAAACGAAATAGCTACTGAGGGAGATCACAACAATGAAAAGAAGATAAGCAAACCAAGTGTCAAAGGCGAATGGCAGGAATGCATTCATCCACATAGGCATCTGCTGTGCTTTTGGGACGACGAATGCAGAAACGTCATAAGAAAATGGATAAGTGGTGACTTTAAGAAATTCTGGTCGAAATAAAACGTAACCATTTGCTTGGTATCCAGGTTCCCTGAAGTACGACTTGGGGATCGACCACTGAGATGTGTTGGTTACAGAACTGCTGCTGGTGATGATGGAAAAATTGAAAATCAGGGCAAAACTTTCGGCCAGCAGATACAGTGGTCCACGATAAGAGGTTTCACCGTTGGCTTTTGGTTCCACATACAGAAATGGCGGGAAATGCGAAATAGAGATCATGAGTGGAAATCCATGGGTGTTTAAAAGCCCTCTGCAGAAGATACAGCTGGTTTCTGCATCCCCGGTAATGTCTTTCAGTTTTCCACCTTCTACAAATGGATCAAATTTCTTGACCACTACTTCTTCAGCAATTAAATTTGATAGTGTTTGTGTGTACACAAGTACACAGTTCAAAACCTCAAAGTTTTCCCACGTATACCTCAGAATATTTTCTATTTCCTTAGACGATTCCCCAACAGGTTTCGCCAACACAAAAACAAAAAAGAATTCTGGATTCCACAGTGGCTCAGAAGACATACATTCCAAGGAGGAAATGAAAGAATCCTCTCTAGCTCCGTCCGAAATAACGATGAAACCTAGAAACCCACCTTCAACACTGTCGGCGAAAATGGTTTCAGCTTCGGGTGAGGTACCGAAATCCATTCCAAAGTCGAGCGAATCTTCTGGTGCATCATTCTTTCCCTTTGAGCTCTTTATAGTAGTGATATTTCTGTCTGTGACGTAAACTGAGTTATATAGTAACGCCTGCAACACAGCAAATATTTCGTCAGTGGGGCAAAAAGAGACTTCGCAGTCAGTCACCACCATTAGCTTGCTGACCCTGCTGCTGAAGTGTTGGTACACCAACAACACCATTCTCACCAGTTTGTTGTTTCTGTTATTAACGCTGTTTGCAATCACTTCACTTCCTCTGTCACTCTTTGAACTGGCATTCTCTGTCACCCTGCAGAGTACAGCTGTTAGTAACAGAGGGAACAACAGTTTCATTACTACAGGTGCGCCTGAAACAAAGGCAAAATCAGCATTAAAACTCTAACTCATTTCAATGTATAAAATTACGAAACAAATTTGTGTACCGGCAGTATTCAACCAGCAAAACCATTCTCTGCCAACTTTTAACCTGTGCTTTTGTTATCAATAAGTGTTTTATATAATATAAATTGCATTTACTCACCGAAATTTGATATATTTTTAAGCAGAGTAATTGCAAACATATAATGGTGACATTTTTGCTGTTATGGACTCGTCAAGGCCAACCACTGGCTTTATAATAGAATTAGCAAAATTCGCGCACATTCATAATTGCACACACGCACTCCTGTACCAACATATAGTGTAAATGGTGATCATGTAAACAGTTTCAAAAGTTTAATATAAAATAAATAATATAAATAACACACTAACATGACGAGCATAAACATCCTATCTTTCATAGCTTTTCTAGCAACCAATGAAATACATTACTAATACATTATTAAGTTAATTTGTAATATGTGATGGACATACAAATGTACTTATAGTCTAGAAACAAAAATCGTATTCGCACATGCAAGTGTTAATACACCCCCTTGCCCACACCTAGTTTTATATAATGCAAGACGCTTAGAATGCATCATTCCTCCATGAGCAAGAGAAAACTTAAGTTCCAGCCCTTCTCTAACTCGTATCATTTCCTTAAGTAATATATCTAACAATAACTTACAAAATCATGGTCAATTAATGAATAGGCAGCTCCTGAATCTACTAAACCATTTATTTCCATATTGGTAATTAACAATGACACAAATAATGGTTCAGTATTGCTCTCAAATGCATAATTAGTAACATACTTTTTCCATTGAGGTATGTGGACACCATGCCTGAACATGTCTCTCTTCCCCCCAAAAATATCACTGTAGGCCTACATCAGCCAATGATATTTCCTTGATGACCCTACGCGATGTGTGCGATGTAGTGCCCCCACATCACTATTCGTCTTTGAAGTGCTAACCTGCCCCAGATCCGCCTGAACGCCTCTACATCTACCAACCTAAACCGACGCGGCTCTTAGCATGAATCAGTCTATGGCATATCTCGCAGGCTTCCTTATCCGCAATGCAATCTTTGATAGTACTTTAATAGTGATTCTAGTCCATGTTGGGTTAAAAGTAATAGCAACCTGCGATGGCACTCCTTGATAGACAACACCTCAGTAAGAGAAAATTCTAAATTCTCTTTTCTACAGAAAATTCGTAGTTATATACAAACTTCAATGAAGATTCTCTGTTCTTTGCGTCTCCTAAATAATTGAATTATAAAAAAAAGAATACACTACTAAACGAGAAAGTGTCTTCCAGCAGTTCAGCCACGCCAAACAGATGACAGGATAGGGTGAAAGAACGTTCCACTTAGAGAACTTGCAGGCAGATGTTAGAAAAATGAGCATCTTGAAACAATAAACCAAGTTACTTATAGAAAAATAATAGTTCCAATGCGTAAACATTTCAAGCATTTTGAAACATCTCCTCACATCCAGTTATGTAGTCAATCAGATCATTGCCATTAAACTTAAAAACAAAACTGGGTTTCAATAGTTACAAACGCTTGTTTGCTCTCTACTGTCTACACATACTGTGTTTTCTTTTCGTCGACTATCGTCTTGTGTGAAGAATTTTCCCCATTTCTCTGTGGTGCGGTAGGTTCTTGGTTCGAATTCTAGGTAAGGCATGGGAGTTAGTTTAAGTTAGGGCATAAGTTAGTTCGTAAGCCGTCCCCTAATAAGCCTTCGGGCATAACACCGGGGCGTCAATAAGCTCTTTCCAATTCCAATTATAAAAGTTTTACCCATTTTGGTGGGTCAGTAAGAATTTTTTACTCCAATACTGGGCGATTATGGTTCGCCAGGGAACAATTCAGCCTCTCAAGTGTGCCTGATCCAGTCACAATTTAAATAAGATGCTCAAAGTTTGTTATTAAAAAAAGATTTCTACTATTTTCGATCGTCTATAGTTACGTACTCATGCTCTCATAGAGGGATTCGGAGACCCTCAGAGTGAAATTGTATAAGCCCAACCGAGTACTCAGTGTCAGTTATGGCGAGTCAGGATCTACCAGTCCTTGGTGTTGTGCGAGGTCGCAAGTGGTTTCTGGGTCGCTGTTATATAAAGGACATACCGAAAGCGGAACTCACTTTGAGACAAATGTGGGGTAACTTTGTGAAGCATAAAATAGTTTTTAAATAACCCTCCAGCACTTATTTCAGTTGGATGTTTAGATATTAAGTGGTGACAATTTTACCACTGGACATATGAAACAACCCTTTTTAAATGAACGAAAATTTGAATAATAGTAAATAAAAAACTTTAGTGTCACAAAGTCACTCACCCTGTCACAAAGTGACTCCTGCTTACGATACTAGGGAATAATCATAACAGCAAATTCTCTTGTCGAAAATGCAACCACGATTAAAAACTCCTTTATATAACATACATAGAATCTGATATTTTTATTCTTTTTGTTAAGATTCCTCATTTTAATAAGAAGGTTTCAAGGAAAATTAATATAATTTCTTGAGTTAGCTTACTCATTAAACGCATTATTGTTTTCTCCTATTCCAATTCTGAAAAGATTTTGCTTTTATATTATTCACTGCAGTTTATTTCCGCAATAATTTTTATTTTTGTGCACATAATGAAAGAAACGAATTTGAGGGAAAAATGACTGTACATTTTCTTAAGTTCGTCAAATTTAAGTTCGTCAAATTTATATGCGTATTTGCATTGACACTGGTTGTTGTAATTGTTATGCACAATTCACCAAACACCGTTGTATAAAAGAAAATATTTATCTGTAAGATAACTGTATGATTTCACTATTGTCACAGTGGTCGTCTTGGCCATCGAAGATGAACCACGTCGAAGTTGTAGAGTTTATCGACGTTTAATCATATATCTCAGCAGGTATCGTCAGAGTTTAAAGCTTTTCTGACGTTGACTATGCCTACTTTAATGTATAGCGAAACATCTACAAATCGATGCGGCTGATACTGGAGAGCCAAGACCAAGAGTAATGATTTCATGCCTTCTGATGCTCTTTGAGCAACTCTTGACCACAAGTATCCGCATTCAGGTGCTGGGTAATATGTTGGCTCAGGGTAATTAGAAGGAACGATTAATCTACGTTTATCAACCAACCATGGGAAATACTAGGGCGTATTCGTTTACTGGCATCTTTATTATCACATGTTAGTTTGATAGAGAAATGTCGCGAATGAAATTTAGAACAACTTTAACTTCTAACACCAGTGAATTTCTGTTACTTTTGTAATTGGATATCAGTTTATTTGACACGCCCTGGTGAATTCTGATACAATAAAAAAATCTAGCCTACATATTACTGAATTCGCGAAATATTTTTATCGCTATTTACTACTAATTTCTAGGCGTCTGTATGTACAGCGTCAAGCGGCAGCTAAAGTTGGAAGAAAATCTCTGCCTCTATAAAGGACTTAGACAAAGATGATCTATTTATCCAACCCTTTTTTAATATATGTGAAGAATTTTTTAAAAGAATGGGATAACCCATGTGGAGGTATAAGGCGCATTTTAAACATTGGAACACTTAATTTTTACTGTATTCTGGTGACCGGATTCGTGATGATGGCAAATTCATGGCACAAAAGTTGTAAAAAGCAAGACCATAGCTATATATCTATTTGTAGGAAGACTTGGATGTTTTTTTTAACCAGGGAACTATAAAATTTGGGTAATAGTTAAAGTCATTATGACCAGTTAACAGTGAATGTGGCAGCTGCTAAGCGGATGTGGACTATACACTATTGCAGGATAAAAGGGCTGTCAAGATATTCAAATTGGGGTCTTGCGAAACAGCGACATATCTAGACAGGTGAAGAATATCATTCGGTAAACATTAGTTCAAAGTATGTCATATGTTACGGAAGGATAGAATTCGGTAAAATGTATAAAAGTAAGGCATTAGAATGATAAACTTCGTGGATCCAGTTATATAAAATATTAAGAAGAGTGCCCTTCGAAGATTATGGCCATGTTAAAATATTTTATAAGAAAGATGGCCAAGTATGATTCTTCCAGAGTGATCACCATCTGGAAGGAGAAAATGAGGAAGACCGAGGGTAACATTGAGAGCTGGAATGTGTTTTTAATTATTAGATACTGGGACATGAAGGAGGAAGTTCGACAATAACGTGACACAAAGTAGGTATTCGCTAAAAAGTGTGAAGGTATTTCAAAGTAAGTTGAGCATAAGTAAGTTTAGGTTAGTTTAGTTTGTAAGCCGCCTAACGAGTAGAAGAAGAAGAAGAGATTTGGGTGTCTCTTAACAGCGAGGTCTTGAGAGCCGATAGGGTGAAGGAGGTGAGTATGGACTAGCACCGGAATGAAAGGGCGGGTGAAATGGAAGATCCCCGAGAAAACCCGCCGACCAAAGGCATCGTTCGGCACGATTCCCACTTGCGAAAATCCGGTGGCCGGGCATTGAACCCGGTTCGCCTTGGTGGGAGGCGAGCAGACTAACCGCTCAGCCAGCCCAACGAATAGACTGTAAAATGTACATTTTTTTGGGGGGGTTTATACTGAGAGCTCCTAAATAATAAATGTATAAGTGAAACTGAATGTTATATAGTTTAGGTACATACCTTCTCTGCAACTAACTCTTTTCGGCTCAAGAGCTGCCGCCTTGTTTGTGAATCGTCACGCTTCAAACTAAACAAAAGGTTACCAGTTCATGCGCAAAGAAAGGGTCGACAATATCGATATTACGTGACTAAACAAATGGAAGTGCTTTCAGATATACGCTATTCATTCTAAATACTGAACCTGTCACCGCAACCTTATGAAAAATCAGTTCTTATCCAGGTTTTCGGATCTCATTTCACCAATGGTGGCGACGTGCTGCGGCTAACCTGCTGTCACTTCACATGAGATACGCCGGGACCAACGATGACGAAACTGCCTCAGGCCTCGTACATGGAATATCAGTGGTGCTCCACAAAAATTTTAATCAGGGAAATCTACATTTCGTGGCCCCAACAATTTAGATATTAATATATGATCAGTTTTTTATAAAGTACATTTGCATAGCATAGCTGGTCTGGCGCCGTTTTCACAATCAAGCGTGTTCTATACAACTCAACTCATGAACTATAGCCCAGCCCACCGCAAAAGAGGAAATATTTTTTCCATGGGTTTTCCGCACCATTTCCAAGTACAATTCTTGCGATTTCTTTGCGTTCGTTTTTTTTACTCCACTGCTTATTAGGCCATGTACAAACGAGTCATAATTCCGTGGGTGATATCGTACAAGTATTGTTTCTGGCATATTATACTTTTAACAACTTTTTATAACTGAAATAATTATTTAACCGTTTGGTGCATACTACCAGGTGTCTCAAAGGCTCGCGCGGTTCTCAAAGTTGTAATATTATTTGCAGTCCAAAAATCAGTTTTGTTGACAAGTTACGTAATCTTCAAGCGAATCTTCTAGTCAAGTATCGAGTACTTACATGCAAAACATGCGTAATTTGTTTTGGTTTTTTAGTACATAAATACGCAAGTATATGCTGTTCACGGTAAAATGAGCACTTTAGAAAGCCCTGCTTAAGATCTACTTGTATGCACGTCGTGTCTTCTACTGCCTGATGTAAAATTATCATTGCCATGGGCCTCAGCACTTTATTCATGCGTCGGTCAAGTAAAACTGTGAAATTTCTAGGAAAGTAAATATAGAAATCTGCTCATTTTCACAATTCGATGCATTAAAAAAACAGAAAGCAAAAGTAATAGTTTAAGTTACCACAAATGGTTATCTAACACTTTTTACTCAGCGTTAAGATATGGAACTATTTTTCATCCATTGTTACCATCTTTACTGGGCAAATGTCACTCAGTGCGCCAATTAAAATATAGGTGTTCAGAGGCCGTGACTTTTTTCTAAGGTTCATTTCAAAAGTGCTCACTTTAGAGTGAACAGCGTTTAGTATGAATATCTCCCTTCGGGTGCAGGTGTCATGCATCGGAGCTCGGACCCACCACCCATTTCGCTTGTCGAGGCGCCAGCGGCAGGCGGCCGGCAGCCTATGAGACGACCACGTTATAGACAAAATTGCCTGTTTCACACCAAAAATCACTTCCGAGACTAATTATTTGACCAAAAAATCACATTTTCCACCAAAAAATTTCCAAAAATTTGGAAAAATGAGGAAAGCGGAGTATTCGAGACTCTGAGCCAGGTCAAGCAGAACAGGGAGGATCAGCGGATCTGGCCCTCTCCCCCAAAATACATCCTGCACCTACTCCATCCACACCCTATTACCTCCATCCCTCCTCATCACCAAACACTCTTCTTCGTCTTCAACCACAACCCTACCGTTCACCATCCCTGGAAAATTATTTTAAGATATAGCAAACAGTATAAAAACAATTCTATAAATTCAGAAACATATAGAGTTAACCTAACACTCATCCCACTGCCTCTACCTCAATCCCTTCCCGCCCAATCCATCCCAATAACAACAAAAATCAAGGAAAATCGCAAATAATTAAAACAAAATTAAATAATCGAATAACGTATAATGTTGACCTCACAATCATCCCACCACACTCTCCTCACCCTCTCTCTCTCTCGACCATCCCCTCCCAATCATAATAAAATCGAGACAAGTCACAAAAAATCGAAAGTTGTTTCCATTCATCGAGGAACGTATAGCATTTACCTCGCACTCAACCCTCCCCCCTAATCTACATCCACTTCCTCTTATACGCCCAACTAAAAGCCACAATCATTAAACTTCGAAAATAATAGCAAAATTCGAAACATTCATTCTAAAAATTGTGCAACATATAATGTTACCTCACATTATCCTTCGTCTCACCACAACCCCACCACCTCTCCCAAAAACAACCGCCAGGCTCACTCCTCACCAACAGCCACCCAATCATTAAAAAAATCGCAAAAACCCTAAAGAAACTAATAGAATTTTAGGAACATGTTACATCATAGACTCCGACAACCATGTTGATTGTTAGTGACATTGACCTTAACCCCAATAAGCTTTAACTAGAGAAAAGGAAAGAAGTTAAAAAATAAAAGAAACTAATAAAGGTTTGGAACATATTACATCACTTACTGCGACACCCATGATGAATGTTGGTATCCTTAACCTTGGCCCCATTGACCTTGAACTCATAAATTTTGAAAAAATTGTAAAAAACCGAAGAAACATTTATAAAATCGACGAATATAATACGCTAATGACTCCGGTCACCAAACTGATGTTTTTGACCATAAACTTAACCCAAGTGAACTTGAACTCGGAAAACCAAGAAAACTGAGAAAAATTACTAAAATGTTAAAGAACACCGAGAAAAAATTACATAACTATTGCGAAAAATACCAATTTTGATGTGCATGTTCCTAAATTTCGATTCTCGTAAAGATGGCAGAGCACAGCCATTCCCTGGTGCTAGAGCAGCAGATTACTGAACCCCACTTCTATATTTGCATATGTGTATAAAATAAGCCTATTTTATTAATCTAACGAATCCCCGATATTATTAGGTCTACCTCCATCACTAGAAATATTTACCTGATATTCTCTTAGTCTGAAAGTTAATGAATAGTGTAGGTCGCTATATCACCACTGAGAATCCTATGCTTGGTACATGGGTACACAGGTCATGATGACAGAGTATGACCACCTGTAAATTCAGGTCCAATGGATATTACTCATGCTAATCAAGACCATAGAGTCCTGGCTAGAATGGTAGAATAGCAAATGCTTTTCTTACGAACTGATCAGAATGAAACCATAAAATTCATATTACAGCCAAAATGCACTACACTAGCAGTGGAATATACCATCCCAGTGTGATCAATTATTAACTTGTGAATCTGAAAGGTAGCCAGGCTGTCGACCGATGGTGTAGGCAGCTGAAGGCCACAGCCGCCATCTTGGACCAAAAACTTCCTGCTCTGTCAATCTTATCCAGGCTGTGGCGGGCGGCCATGTTGGTGGCCAGTGCGCTGACAATTACCATTATTTGAAATGCCTGGAGCTATATTGGAACGGAACTTCCTGCTCTGTCAATCCGGTCCACCATCTTGGAAGTTTCATTTTGTAGTGAGATGTCAGCTGGTGGCCAGCATGCCGGTGCAAATCCACATGCACACACAGGTAAGTCGTTGCGGGAGAGGGGATCTGTACTGGCTGCCAACATGGCAGGCGGCCCTTCTGACTGCCCACCACCGGCAGTCACCATATTTACACATGGTTGCTGCTGGCTACCAACATGGCCGCCCACATTCTACACTTATAGCCACCTGCCATTAGTGGAAGCCATTTTGCAAATAGCTAAGTTCGAAATGCTGGTCACAGGTTAGGTGAAGGTCGCATATCATCCAAGGTCAGGTCAAGGCAGACATTGTGCAAATGGCGTTTGTCATTGTACTGGCTGCCAACATGACCGCCGGCTGTTCTGGACACCCGCCAACGGCAGCTGGCAATTGACGAATGGCTGCTGGCCACCGACATTGCCGCCCACATTCAGACTTCTGACCGTCCACCACCGGCGGTCACCACTTTTGCAAATGGCAGTCGTCACAGTACTAGCGCCCAACATGGCCGCCGGCCATCAGCCGACCTGTCGCTAGACAGCGCAACTTTCAAGATGGTGGACCGGATGGACAGATCAGGAAATTCCGTTCCAAAATGACTCCAGACATTTCCAAAAATTGTTATCGTCGACACACTCGCCACCATCATGGCAGCCCACCAACGCTGGACCAAACTGACACAACAGGAAGTTCTGATACAAGATAACGGCTGTGGCCTTCAGCTGCCTACACAATCGGTTGATCGCCTGGATATCTTTGATCGTACTGGGTTGGTACATTCCACCGCTAGTGTAGTGAGTTTTGGCTGTAATATGAATTTTATGGTTTCATTCTGATCAATTCGTAAGTTAAACATTTGGTGTTCTACCATACTAGCCAGGACTCTCTAGTCTTGATTAGCATGCGTAATATGCATCGAACCTGTATTTACAGGTGGTCATATTCTGTCTTCATGACCTGTGCACCAGTGTACCAAGCCTACAATTAGCAGTGGTCATACACCGTCCTACACCATTAATTCACTTTCAGACTAAGACAAAAACTGGTAAATACTTCTAGTGATGGAGGTGGTCTTAATATTAGCTGTGTTTTGTTAGGTGAATAAAATAGGCATATTTTATACACCATACTTTTATTTTACAGTCATGACATAAGACAGCATACTAATATGAGTTATATGCTTAACTTATTCTTCATACGCGCATAAACATTAATCACGACTGTTTTTTTTTCATAACACTTCCTGCTCTGAGCATTTCAGACACTTTTATTCGTATATAACACACAGCAACTGTTAGCACATGGGCATATTTTGTAGGCAGTGGCAAATGGACAGTGACTCTCTTCATGACATCTGGCACTGGTGTGCTTAGCGAATATCTTGCCACAATACGTGTGCTCGCTTTTCCTTTTCACTTCCCGATGAACGTCGAAAATTTCATTTACACATATTGTTATGCCTATGTTGGTTATCACTGCGAGTAAGCACTACATTCCACTTATCACAGTGAAAATGGCCTTGTATGCTGGGCTGAGTAGGCAATGACTGTTTTCATGTCGGCGTGTATTACACCTATGTATAAAGGTATTTCCACACTAGAGACATTCAAAGTGTAATGCTTGTTGCGACTCTTGAGGACCCATTGGTGATGTCGATGCTGGTGGTTTTGTAGACGGTAAGTCTTTAACCATTGATTCCATGTTCTTATGGCAGCTGTGTACGCCATCGCAATGGTAACATGGATACTGTGACGCTTCTAGCGACTCTTCGGGGTCCCATGTTGTTGCCAATGTTGGCCGTGTTAGAGGTGACAAGTCTTCAATCTTTGACGACTCTTCAGGATCCATTGGTGATTCCAATGCTGGTGGTTTTATAGATGGTAAGTGTTCAACCATTGATTCCACTTTCATATTGCAGTTGAATATGCGATTGGAGTGGTAAAATGGATACCGTAATGTTTCCAGCGACTCTTCAGGATCCGTTGCTTTGGCCGATGTTGGCCGTGTTACAGGTGACAAGTTTTCAACCATTAATTCCGTTTTCATGTTGTAGGAGAGTACACGATCGTAGTAGATGAATGACGTTGTAAAGATCCGCTTTCCACCATAATCACCAACGAACTGACGTCTGTTTACATAATGTACGCCTATAAATACTGTTCACATGGTATACTAGTTTGCATTTTCCATCTAGGGTTGTTTCAGTATATGAATGCTGGCTGCATGATGCATACATCGGAATAGTTGCAGGACTGAAGTATGTTACCATATCCGATTTTTCGCTGTCTAGCCTGTGAGGTTGGCAATGCGACCGCTCAACCTCTTTACGTCCATTCGTCTTACATATTCAACTTAGGATAGAGTGGGGCAATTTCGATCAATTCGAATGGTTTTGTAAATAAAATAAGGGGAAATAAGAATCAAATAAAAAGTACATGAACATAAACTTTACATGTATATTTGCTACCACCAATTAATTAGCATATTCATAACATGTTTAACATTCACAAAAAAAAATGTTTAGTGAAAGATGAATTTGGAGGATACACAAAAGTTGGTGGGGTAATTGCGATTATGAGCAGGAAAATACGATCATTTTGGGGCATTTATAATCACAAACATCTACCACATATGAAATGCTTTCGTCCTTTAGCATGAATACAGAATTCGTAATAACAGCTTCCACATTTCTGGCACTTGATCCAATCCCCTCTATTGGCAGACTGGCTCCATCTTCTGTTGCAAAACCCACATGATGCAACATTCGAATCTTTGATTAAGGGGGTTTGATCTTTGCTTGAGCACGTTTCTTTTTCTGTAAACAGTCTATGCCTTTTCACTGCACCTTTCACCTTTTTCTTTTTCTCTGTAGCAATTTTAAATTTTTCTGAAGGTTCATTTATGTTTCCTTCCGATGCCAGGTGTCGAGCTGTCTGCTTCTTTCTTGTTTGCTTCGGGGGTTTGGATTTCTGGATCATTTGTGTGGAGTTGGAATGACGTAATTAACTAGAGAATTTGTCTTATTTTTGGGAGACTTTGAGGTAGAAGCTGGCGCAAACAGGGTACCTGAAGTTTGAGAAATTGAGAGATCAACTGTGTTTTTAGATATGGAATAATGGTAACATGACTTACTATTAGCATGGTCTGGAGAACACTCACGAGAAACATCAGAAGATGGACCTGCAGTGGGTATAAGAGGAGGACTTCCTGTTGGGATTGAAAAATAGTTAGCTTGGAAATCTGCAGATGGTAAAAATTTATCCAGTGAGATTACTTTAGTGTTAAATGGGTAAAGACCAGTGCAGTGGAGCCCTTTGGTAGCATTCTCATGGGACCCAGTTTTGTTCCATGCTGCTGTGAATATATTTTCAAAGTCAGACTTGGCAATTGATTGTGTTGGGTTGTTGTGAATGAATGCAGTTTCTTCTTGGTGGTAGAAAGTCTTTAATAGTTTGAACAATGTTCGACACAAGGGCTGGAGGACGTCTGTGGTATGGGTTGCAGACAGAGAAGTTCAATTCCATTGGCTGTACAGAAGTTCAGACATTTAAGTGAACAATGCGATGCATGCCCGTCCAGAATTAGTAGGTACTTCCCTGGGAGTCGGTGTTCCTGAAAATGTTACAACCATTTGAGAAACAAGTCCTCATTTATGTAACCAGATTCAGATATTGTTGTTACAGAGCCAAATGGAAAATTCGCACAGTATGACTCGCGATACTGCACACCCTTGAAAATTACGAACGGTGGGATATATACCCCTCTAGCACTGAAATAAGTCCACTACTGACACATTTTCACCACCTTATACACGAGTCAGCTTGGTGATTTCTCTTTGGCCTTTTTCTCCAATTATTTTCGATGGTTTGTTGTTCAAAGGAAACCCTGACTAGTTCACATTGAAAATTCTCTCTGACTTCTCACAGAGTCTTAGTACAACTGCTAAATTTCCATAGAGTTCATAAAAATTGCTAAGGTCTTTTCGTTCATGGCAGCTGACCTCATTTTTTATCAGACTTCCGGTTTTCTCAAAGATACTTGAGGTGGTCTGCCACCCAGCAAACTAATCGTTATCTGCTAATTTTTCGGAATTATGCCAGGGAATTTCCAGATGTTTTACTTCCACGTACACATATGCTGTATTTCTTACCTGAATGTTAGTCAAGCCAAAGTCTCTCTTCGACAAGTTAAACAGTCTCTAACACAGTTCCTCTTCTTCCCCAGCATTTAGTACAGATGGATCACCTACTCTATGGTTAAATTCTTTCCCCTTGGCTCAAAATGACTGATGTAGTTTCACTTTTTGGATCCTATTTTGAAGTGTGGTAGACGGTATCTGATGTAAGATAGCAGTTGTTCTGATGGTTGTATCCCTGCGAAGGATGCTGATTATAGCATACGACATCAACTCCTCGGACCACAGAAGGGTAGTGTTTATTGGTTTGTAGTTTCTTACCATCTGAAATTCACAAAGACACTGGTTTATGTTGATTAGCAGTCATAATGTCTTCATCATAAGTAAGACACTTTTAAAATACATGAAAGAATAGGTAAGCATTCCATGAGATTATATCTCCAACCTAATCACTTGGGTAGCATGGTTTCTAGTGCCTTTGCCTTATATTCCAGAAGGGGTTTGAGGTAAAAAACAAGGATGGACAAATTAATAAACAAATATAAATGGATGTGCATCGTAATAAATCTTCTGTCGAGATGGTTCCCTCAGACCACATTTTGATATTGTTATTGTAATTCCAAACACACATTGCCAAGAGTTGAAAACTCTTCAGAATAAAGGGATGCTGAGTGTTTTAACAGTTTGCTGACCAATCCTCAAATTGATGTTTTATTATTTTATGCTTATCGTCTTATATTTTATGAATGGGTGATGCATTTGTTCTTGTAACTACTGAATAGAAAATATTAATGTTAATCAGTTAGGTCTATACTGAGTGTGACCAGTGAGTCATATGTTCTTGAACGATATAGGGTGCGACCTGCCACAGTATTATCAGCAGCAGCGATAGCATTAGTCGCTAGGAATGCGTCCCGTTAAACAGATAAACATCACTACTGCCCCAAGGGCGACAGCTAGAAGACACTAAAGTAGTGCTTATTGCCTGGACTGACCTTGAAACACCAAGGATACCCTTTTCTTTGTCAGCTGAGTTTATGTGGCTATGAAACAATAACAAGTAACAGCTATTTATATTTGGAGGTAACTACGGCCCATTCCGTCTTCTGTTGTGCGCAGAAATGCATTGTTCATTATGATCGGAATAGCCCAAATGTCTTGATCCGAATTACCTCGCTTTGTTGACTTCCAGCTCTGAAGGCGTAACTGTTAAGTGGAAACTACTTTTTATCGGAACAAATACACATATATTATATTTCAATGAGTAAGCTACAAGAAAAAACCAAGATGCTACTGTGACTGTGAGGCATTATTTTGAAACATAAACGTTTATTTAGAGAGAAAAAATAATTTTGTAATTTACCATGGTGTCGATATTGATATCCTCTTAAACTGCAAATTTGGATTTGTCACGACTTTTCTTACGACTACCATGTGCAAATGTTTTGATTATTTATAGATTATTTCTTATTGAGTGTTTGTGCTCAGCCCTAGACCGCTCGGGCATCACAGTTCCTAAAACACAGTTATTAGAAATCACATACCCTTTTACCTACAGCCCACTAAATGAGAGAACCCAAATGCTATTTCTCAAGCCATCACATCTGATGCTTATCATGAGGACATTCTACATTTTTTCATACTCTCAAGGCTTTTGATGGAGTTACATTTAAAACAAAGTAACCACTTGCAAAACCCCAATGAGCCACTTTTCCTCTATGTGAGCAGTATTAAAGTGGTCGTAGTTATTCTGAGACTTGGTGCATCTGAAAGTGAAGTAATGGACCACATTTGTGAAGGTCTTACTTCTCATGAGCTTTCATGCCTTTTGTTCCACAGTAAACCTACCAGTTTTGCTGAGCTTGATAGCAAGTTCATACATTCACAGAATATCTGCTATGTAGACCATAAGAGGGAAATGTTTAGTTTCAAAACATTTGCACATGGTATTCGTAAGAAAAGTCGTGACAAATCCGACTCTAAATCGGAGTACAATAAGGTTGATAGTAAATCTTCAATTACTGAAAATGATCAGGCAAAGTCTGAGTAGGCTAAAGATGATCAAAAACCAAAACCTTCAATTCCAACTTGCCATTATTGTAAGGAGGTAGGACATATTACTCCCAAATGTAAGAAGTTAAAAAAACGACAGATTCGAGAGAGCGGGAAGTGAGTGACAAATCACATGGAAAAAGTAAATTAGCAAACTCCCAGATAAATGCTCACATTATACACGCTCTAAATGATTGTCATAGGTTTCAACATCTGTTAGATCCTCTTATGCATAGAGAACCTAATACTGAAGTTAATGTCTGTCATATGCATTTTCCCAATCTTGTAGAGTACCAAAGGCCTAGAACCCCTAGAATTGAAGTTACCTTGGGCTCTCTTCAGGTTAACGTGTTTGTTGACTGTGGCTCAGCATGTACCATTATTTCTCGTAAATTATTTAAGGAACTTTGAAATTTTAGCTCTATAAAATATGTTGAGGTTTAATCACGTTAAGTGCTACACTGTGATCCCCTACCCATATCGTGTTGTGCTACTCTCAAGTTGCGTATTCGGGTAGTCAACTACCTAGTAGCAGACAATTTAAGTTAAACATTTATATTAGGTGCCGAATTCCTGAGAAAGTCTGGTTTTGGTCTTGTTATTCATTGTAACCATGTTTTTTTTTTCTTTTAATTGGCTCCTGACCAGAACATTTTGTTTGTTGGCTGTTATCAGCAAGTAAATGTTGATGTCAAGGCTGAAATAAATTCAGAACTATGTGTAAATTCTTTATGCCATCTAAGTGAAAAGGAGCATGCTGCTACTCAAGACTTTTGTAGTCAGTCTCCTAATATGCTTACCTCAGAATTCGGAATAACGAAATTGTTGCTTTGGAATTAAATTAAGTTATTAGATAACGAACCAGTTGAGAGTAATCAATATAAAGTAACACATCCACAAAGGAGCTTTTGAGATTGCAAGTTCAGGATCTCATTAATAAAGGCGCAATCAAGAAATCAACTTCTCAATATTCCAGTGTGGCATTTTTAGTTCCGAAGCTTATTGGAAAACAAAGAATTGTAGTTGATTATAGGAAACCCAATCAAAGAATTGAAATAGAATGTGTACCATTGCCTGACCTCCATTCTGCATTTAATTGGTTTAGGAAGTCAACATGTTTCACGACCATTAACCTCAATGTGGCTATCATCCAATACCTTTGGCTAAAGATTCATAACCTATCACTAGATTCTGTGTACAAGGGAATCTTTATCAATAAAATTCACACGAGTCCCTTTCGGCCTTTCCACTGGTTCACAAATCCTCACAAGATTTTTTGATCAAATTTTCCATGACATGTGTACAATTATTTATATAATTTGGTTGTGTATTCCGAAGATTTTGATCAGTTTCTTAGTCATCTTAAAGAGGTTCTTACCAGGTTAGAAAAGGTTGGTCTCACTGTTAATGATGTAAAAGTCAAGTTCGCAGTACAGGAAATTTCTTTTCTAGGTCACAAAATTTTTTCACTAGGCATTGCCATAGATCCAGATGGAACTCAGGCCATTAGAGATTTTCCACCTCCAAAATACATTACAGGCATAGCTCGTTTTATAGAAATTGTTCAATTTTTTGGGAAATTAATACCCAATCTTGCTGAAAAGGCTGCACCCTTAGATAAGTTGCATAAAAATTCTGGAAAATTTGAATGGCGTCAAGAACAACAGAGTGGTTTTGAAACATTAAAACAAGATAGTAATAATCCACCTGTTATACGCTTGGCAAATTTTTCAAAATCTTTTCTTTTACATGCTGAAACCTCTAGTTTAGCTGTGAGGGCAGTCCATTCTCAAGAAGTCCTCCGGGACATAAATCGTCAATGATCTCCGAGCTAGATTGTTTATCTGTGGTTTTTGATATTGAAAATTTTCGCCAGTACCTTAAACATCTTGAGTTTCTCTTGGAAACTAATGATCAGGTGTTGTCTTGGCTTTTGGGACATCCAAGACAATTCGGAAAAATTGGTCGTTGGGTCATTCATATTTATTCTTTAAAATGTAATGTTCAGCATATCAAAGGTACCCAAAATGTTGTGGCCGATATTCATTCAAGAATGTTTGAGGGTTTTAAAATGCCTGTAACATCTGAAAACTTGTCCAATTGCAATGTTTTAAACGAATTTCCCTTGGTATTAAAAAATATTAAAGTTCATCAAAATGAAGACCCAGAATTAGCTGTTATTATTAAAAATCTTAAAATTGGTGTGAAACAAAAGAATTATTCATTGACCAATGATGTCTTGTATTGTAAAGCAAACGACAAGAAATGTGTTGTAAGTAGTATAAAATGGGAGGTCTGGCATATGACGGGGGAGCAGTGAACCAAATTTGCATATTAAGGTCCATCCGCCCCAGGAGCCAGAATTTCCCTTTTTTCCATTTTTCCCGTCCAAAATGGTCGATTTCCCATAAAAAAAACAGCACCGTTTCCCATATTTTCCTTCAAATTTACCCCAATTTTCCTCCTGTTGCGGGCGACCATCTTGGCAGCCAGTGCTAATTGGCATAAACCAGGCAGGTTGCACAGTATGGTGGTGGTTTGCATATTGGGACGGAATCGGTCGGAAATTGAGAAATTCCTGCCAAATTTAAAGTCATTCCTGGCGGAAATCTTTGTTTCGACGACCTATGTCTACTCTAGTCAATTGGCGACCAGCAGAAGATGTCGTCCATTTTGGTAGCCAGCACCTCGCTGGCAGCGGCGTTGGGGTATCAAGGCATCGCGAACGATCGGCTCTCATGTAACACTGCCGCCAGAGGGGTCAAATAAGCCCCATGTTAACTTATAACCATAGTTGGCTGTAATTTCCAAACCGTTTAAGCTATAGTTAGTGTCTCGTAGCTGTCGCCCTAAGGCCATTGGTGATATCTATCTGTTTGAGGGAGCGTATTACTAGCGACTAATGGTTTAGCTGCTGCTGATAATACTGTTTCAAGTCGCACTCTATATCGTTCAAGAACATATGACTGGCAGGTCACACTCAGTGTAGGCCTAACTGATTAACATTAATATTTTCTATTCAGTAGTTTCAAGAAAAAATGCATCACCTTTCCAAAAAATATAAGACGTGAAGCATAAAATAATAAAACATCAATTTGAGGATTGGTCAGCATACTGTTAAAATACTCAGAATCCCTATATTCTGTAGAGTTTTCAACTCTTTGTCAATGTGTGTTTGGAATTACAATAACAATATCAAAATGTGGTCTGAGGGAACCATCTCGGCAGAAGATTTAACATGATGTACATGCATATACATTAGTTTATTAATTTGTCCATCCCTGATTTGTACCTCAATCACCTTTTGGAATATAAGGCAAAGGCAATAGAAATCCATGCTACCCAAATGATTAGGTTGGGCATATATTCTCATGTAATACTTACCTATTTGTTCATGTACTTTACAAGAACATAACTGTGATGAAGAAATTATTATTGCAAATCAACATAATCTGGTGTATTTTTGACATTTCTAAAATTGTCATCGTCGGTGCACTGGCCACCATCATGGCCGCTCACCACTGCTGGACCAAATCGACAGAGCAGGAAGTTCTAGTCCAAGATGGTGGCTGTGGTATTTAGCTGTCTCTGCTAGTGTAGTGAGTTTTGGCTGTAATCTGAATTTGATTGTTTCATTCTGATTGTTTCGTAAGGTAAGCAATTGCTATTCAACCATATTAGCCAGGACTCTCTAGTATTGATTAGCATGCATAATAAGCATTGGGCCTGTATTTACAGATGGTCATACACTATCTTCATAACCCGTGCACCCATGTACCAAGCCTACAATTAGCAGTGATCATACACCGACCTGCACCATTAATTCACTTATTGTAAGGTATTTTTTCAAAATAATGCCAAATTAAAAACTAAAGCTTTTATGCCATATCTCGGAAACCAGGAAACCTTTTCCCACGAAATGTTTAACATAATTAGTGCTACGGTAGGCCACTTAAACTTACGTGATTTATGCGACTTACACACTTGTTTTCAAAATGATGTTCATGTAAATATCTGTGGTTGATAAACCCAGTCTACCAAAACTTTAGAGTGATTACTACCGAGGTTGATGCTCCAAATATTTCCTTTGTAATATAGTCGTTTGCACACCAGATTACAGTAGGAAGCGGTCACTAGAGTCCCAGGTAAGGCGAGTGTGTATTTGTAATTGTCCTGCTATAGGCTGTTCGCGGTAAAATGAGTACTTTTGAAAGCCCTGCTTAATAACTACTTGTATGTGCGTTGTGCTTTATTTCGCCTTATGTAAAATTAACATTACCTTGGGCCTCATCACTTTATTCATGCGTCGGTCAAGTGAAACTGTGAAATTATTAGAAAAGTAAACATTGTGTAAATCTGCTAATTTTTAAACACTGAGGAGTTCAAAAGCCGGAAGACGTAAGAATTAATTTGACTGATCACAAATGGTTACCTTACACTTTTCATTCGACGTTAACATATGTCAATACTTCCCATCCATTGTTACCAACTTTACCGGGCGCATGTCACTCAGTGCACCTGTTAAAATATATGCAGGCAGGGGCAGTGACATTTTTCTAAGGTTCATTTCAAAAGTGCTCACTTTATCTTCAACAGCCTTTATTATTGAATTTGTTTCTGGTTGCATCTCTAATGACATTACTATCAACAGGACGTCAAGACCCACCTATCATCTAACCTTTTAAAAACTTAATCAAAATTATTTGCATCCGTATAGAGGAAAGTAGACTTATTGGTAATATCGATAACTTCTTGTTATTTACTAAATTTAGAAAAGACATACGTTTTTAAAAGTATTTTGGAATATGAATTTATTCTTCGTAAATATTCTGATGCTTTTCATTATCATCGCTTCAAGACTTACAACTAAAACGATCCCGAGTTCAACATTTTTGTGTGTTTTTTATTCCTTGAAAATTTGCTTTGTGATGTGCGAATGATTTTATCTAACATGGATCTTAATGTTCTGCAGTCACTTAATATTACGTGCTCAAAATTTTCATTTCAATTTTAGGCATTTTGGCAACCGCTCAAGCAGAAATCTTGCATTGAAGAGAGATGACGAATGCCGATTATATTGCACACTGCAATATAAAAGTGAAATACTTCATAAATACATTAAAAATAACAAAATGTAACAAATCTTTACCGCCCCACCACTTTCAAATGATTTGCGTCCTTTTGTCCCAGGTGAATTTCGTGTTTAATGTACAGATTTTAACTCCAGCAGTTCATTAATACTTTTCTGTTCAACTGATAATTTCAAAACACTGAAAGTTAAAAAATATATAAGATGAATACGAGACGTTATTCTAAAAACCATAAACCAGACGTATACAAAAATATTTATTCCTTCTATGTATAGAGGTTAATCATGAACTAAACTAATGAACGAGTGGTTGGTAAGATTAATGTCAATGCTTCATCTGATACATCGTATTGAACTATTCGATTTCTTGCAAATGTGTTATTTGCTTTTAAAAATTGAAAATAAAAAAATAACTTCATATAACCACTATTAGCGTATTGTTTTGTTACATGTGAATCCAAAATCTTCATATGTTAAATTTTACTTATACAAATATTTATTAATTACCCAGATCGTGTGTCTGCAATATGAGGTAATGCAAAAATCTCAAATAATCGGGAAAGGGAGGGAACAATACCCTAGCAAAACTGGTCTGAACAGAACCCAGCACTTAATGCGAATAGGGCACACTGCCACGCAATCGAAAACACTCGGTTTTCAAACCAGTGGTCTCATTTCTGTATTTACCGACTTAATGAAATGCGAATATATGGACACACAACCAAGCGAATCTATTTTCCGGGCGCAAAGTATTGTACATTTTTCGTTGACTGATAGAGTTACTTGTAAAGCTTCGTGTCAGGAGAGATAACGATCTTGTGTACTCAGTCCACTTGACGCAACTATTGCAGTCAAAAGCCCAGTCCACTTCGGTATTATCTTTTTTTTTTATCTATGTGGTAGGAAATTCGTGTCGTGATATACATCAACTGGAATGACGCACTATCCAAAACTGGTAGCATATTTCACGTGTTATAATATCCCAGTTCATGGAATCGATTCGTATATTTTATTAGATATAGCTTCATGCGTAATAGGCATGAAACTCTGACTGAAAATATTCAGCGGATGTCGTACAACACGCTTCTATTTGTCGTGTTTTTATGAACGAAATTATTTTAAAATTCCAACAAAAATCTTACACGTAATACTAAGGTCAATATTGTCTAACAAAATCCGGAAGTTTATTTATATTGCATCATAATATAACTTCATTAGTACTATGTCATTTGAAGGCAACAAAGAAAACTTACGTTTCCCTAGAAGTATATCTTAAAATTTTGCTATAGTTGAATAGATAGTTTTGTTTGTAAGCTTGTTTGTAAAGTAGCTACATTTTCAGGTAAAGAAAAATTGTAATTGTTTAATGCTTTAAAAGAGCTTACTTTCTAGCCACGAAAACTATCCGTGAAAGAGAAATTTATTTAGATGCACGCTGTCATTAATTCATAAAGGCGTAACAAAAAGCAGAACTTAAATACGCTGTGAAAATAGAGCAGGTCAGGAGCGTCCCAAAGGCACACGAGTAGGCCTATCTCTAAACTTCTTACAAATTCGTATATATTAATTTGTAATCCTTAAGATAATTCAGAGAGTTTGTGTATACGGCAGGGAATTTACGTAAAAAATTACGCCTTAGTAAGATTTTTAAATAACCGTAAACATTAGTTGTATTGTACTTTTCCCAACACGAAATACTTCGTAGCGTATTCGCGTTAGTGTTACAACTGTTTTGAAGTTCTTCGTGAAAAATCAAGTACAAAATATACTTACGATGCATGGCCTAAAATGATTATTAAGCGTGTTATTCGTCCTCGAAAATGGGAAAATAAGAAGCACATAGTTAGAAAATATCGGAAACTACTACAGATGCAAAAAAATTAATTCGCACAATGCATCTGTATCATGATTTCAGATTCGCTTGCTGTGGCGTACATAAACTCATTTGAGTTAACAGATAAGAACATTTTAAACATGTACTACACTAATTTAAACTATTACTAATACAGTATGTAAACACGTTAAAATAATTTTTTAAAAGGTTTTGTTCGAAAAAAAAGTGTTCTTCTAGTGGAAAATAAGAATTTACACCACTCATAAAATGAAAAACAATTCGAACTGGCAAGCAGTCTACTGTTGCACTTGGAAGCTTGTAGACAAATCGTAATACAAAGCTGCTTTATGCTTAAAAAAATTCCGAGTATAATATATTTTGTACATTAATGTATTCATTTCAGTACAGCGTGTACTGCGTTAGGAAAATGATAAAACAGTATCCGTAGACTTATATGTTATATTAATTAGGATTATTAAGTTTAGCCAATTGAATCCTAAACCTCAGCAACTTCTAACGAAATTACTAAGTTTGTAATGTACAATAAAGTATTATAAATCGCTTTATTTTCCAAAATCATAACAATAAAATAGTTTTCGAACCATAGAGGAAATGGGGTTAAAGTGTTTATGTCAGCTGCGCAGTAAATATCTACGCGTGGTAATATCGGACTGCTTTTATGCCATTAGCACTATCAAAACAACTTGAGCTCGAGTTGTGGTTAGAACGTGCAAAAACTTTGAAATGTTATTGCACTTCCTCTGAATGTGCGTTTGCTCAACACTTGGAAGCACAATTTTTTGTTGAAGGAAACATTCCACGTTCTTCACTTCACGAAACATTTTCGACATTTCACGACCGTGGTTCCATGCCAAAGAAATGCTTACTTTTCTTACTGTGGATGGGCATGTTACCAATTAAACTATACACGTTCACATAGTTAATTTAATAAGTTTATTTAACACATGTAACACACATCAACATTTTCAACGCAAAACACATTTAAAATGTAGAGTATATAGTAAAAGTGAATATTAGGGTTATAAACCTTTATACATACAAACGTCTTACATGTTTCTTGTGAAATAGTTACAATAGGTATAAGTAAATGTACAAACGACAAAAAACACAAAAACATGATTTCATGTAAATTTGTGGACACACAAATGATAACATAGCATCATACATCTTGTGAAAAACCTCTACGATTTTCTTTGGTCCACAAAAATAACCTAGTAGAGGAAACATGAGATACTTTAGACTCACCTTCACTTTCTTTAAATAGATTAATTCGTAAAACGAAATTAGTACAAAAATGTTAATTCTGAAAAAACCTGTATCTTGCACCACAGGATACAATATATGTTACATTTGCCAGAAAAAATAAAGTACAGCACTATAAATGGAAAAAAAAAATGACTTATCTTAGTAATTTATTTTCTGTCTAAAATTGAATTGTAATTATTCCTTTTAAAGACGCTAAGAATATGAGGTCCTGTGAAGGACATGTGATATACGATAATAAAATGCTACCATTATTACTTCAAACTTGTATATTTTTAACTCTTATAATATTTACATGAACATTGTTTAACAACTGCGCAAGTGTAAATCAATTTTTTAATTCCTCTAGTTTATAAAAGTCCTTAATTTTGGCTATAAATATTTTTTTTATTCGTATAGTGTATCCCTTGTTCTCCTTCGTTAATAGTTGGCATGGCCCTCAACAATAATAGTGCACCCGGCCATGCCACTGTCATCGAAGACATGGATGGTGTTTTCACTCTCGCTAACACAATTTAAGACACCCCTGTCTCTTTGCTATTTGATAACTTGGTGGCTAACTACGGGATAACGTGTCGGTGTTGTATAGGTAAGCTAGACAAATCAGGCATTAAAGACTTCCTTAGGTTACACCAAATTTCAGATGTGTGTCATAGAAACATATTTAAGTTGATATTGAGCACGTCAAGGTAACATATTCTTCTCAGTTAAGATGATTGGCAAAACCAGAAATGGCATCTAGCACAATAGTTTTCAGTTTATTTATGCTTTAAGAAACAACTCTTGGATTACAGATAGTGTACACTGCCTGAAAGAAAAAAATGCCACAACATAAACGAAAGTTCAAAAAAAGAACAAACTGGTCACATAGATAGCGAAACGAGTAACGAACTAATTATTTAATATCCACATACAGACAAGGCGCCAGTGGCCTAGAACACGGGATGATTAATAAGTAGTTTGACCTCTGTATTGAACTATAAATTATAAAGCCCGACGTGGTATCGATTTGATGAGAGTCCGAATAATGTCCTGGAGTACCTGAACCATGTGTTGTTCATCGGGTTCATCTTCATATTGGGTGGGGGGGGGGGACGGAGGAAAGGAGGATGTATATTTAACTGACGTCCAATCGTGTCCCACGGATTCTCAATTGGCGAGAGAGAGAGAGAGAGGGTGATGTGGTCGGCCAAAGAATCATCAGCACACATTGCAAAGAATTGAAGCTAATCTGAGCTTATGTTGATAACATACGTTCGGAACGCCCTTGCAGATATGGTAATACCATGGGTCACTGTATGTAGTGGCGTGCGTTAGTGTGCCTATAATGCGTACTGAGAGGTGAGCGGCTATTGGCATTAATCGCACCGCAAAACATGACCCCGCTTTGACGAACTGCGTAGCGCTCCACAACGGAAGAGGAATCAGTTCGATGTTCACGACTCAACAAGACTCACACGGTGAGCCTCAATGGTGGGCCAGAACCGACATTTGTCGCTGAAGATCATACTGTCCCACTCCGCACCCCACGCAGCTCTGGTGCGACATCATTCTAAGCGATGATGACTTAAGGCTGTTCACGATCACGCCAAGACTTTAGAAATAAACCTTACAAAAAAGTCACTGCCCCTGCTTGCATTATATTTTAATGGGCTCATAGAGTGATATTCGCCCAGTAAAGTTGGCGACGATAGATGGAAAGTAGTTCCGTATCTTAACGTCGAATAAAAAGTGTTAGGTAACCATTTACGATAACTTAAATTTATTTATTTTCCTGTTTTCTTTAATACATCGAAGTGAAAAAATTAAGAGATTTGTAAATTATTTACTTTCTTAATATTTTCACAGTTTCATTTTACCTACGCATGAATAAAGTGATGAGACCCATGATAATATTAATTTTACATAAGGCCGAAGAACACACAACATGTATGCAGGTATATCTTAAGCGGGGCTTTCAAAAGTGCTCATTTTACCGTGAACAGCCTATACGATGATTATAGTCCACTTTTCAAAGTTGTAATCGAGATATAGTTTCTGTACATCCATTGTTTGCGCGTTTACACGTATTTCAACAAAGATATGTCCTGGGAACACGACTTTTGTTTTTACAGAATGTCTGAAAACCAATTATCTAAGCCAGTACGGTTTTGTTTTCACCGCATTAAATGTATTCAAAGAGAAAACTATTCGAGAAAATTGCAAAAAAATAAAATATTTAGTGTTTGTTTGCGTAGGTTCCTTGATAGAGAGGAAAAAGTAAAATTACACTGTCGTACAGGCTGTTCGCGATAAAGTGAGCATTTTAGAAACGAACCTCAGAAAAGTCACTACCCCTGCATGCATATATTTTGACGGCCGCACTGAATGACATTCGCCCAGTAAAGTTGGTAACAATGGATGAAAAGGTGTTGCGTATATTAACGTTGAATAAAAAGTGTTAGGTAAATATTTTTATAATTTAAAATTAATTCTTTCTCTTTCTGGTTTTTTTAATGCATCGATGTATAAAAATGAGCAGATTTGTGAAATATTTTCTTTTCCATTAATTTCATCGTTTCACTTGCCCGACACATGAATAAAGTACTGAGGCCCATGGCAACGTTAATTTTACATAAGGCAGAGGAATACACTACGTGTATACTAATATATCTAAGCAGGGCTTTTAAAAGTGCTCATTTTATCGTGAAGAGCCTCTACTTACATCTGTGGGCTATCATCGCGTGCTATAAAGTCGTACTCTCACAGATCTAATTTGCGCAGGAATGCGTGACGACGGAAGCACTGAAAGCCTGTTCAGCGTCTTGCGCGTAGGGGACGATGGGTCACCCGGGCGGGGGGGGGGGGGGGGGTGTTACTGTCGCCCGTATCGCCGTCGGGCCTCGAGCGAGAAAACGAAAATCGCAAGACCCATTCACTCTTTTAAGCGAAGCCTTCACAACGGGCGGTTGGTAAACAAGTATGCCTCACCGATAGGCGAGACGCTGTCCGGCGGGTTGGATATATCGAAGCACTCAAAGCCGCCCTGCACATTTCGCAAAATGCCGCTAGTCGTGGATCGTGGGCGTGTTACGGCATGGCGTCTGGTGCAACAATATGTGGTCCCACACAACGATGTTGGTTTCCTTCCTGCTGGGGCCACTGTCGTCAATTGTGGCACGGCGTTGCGGTTTCCCGCAATACGACGCAGGGCCAACGGGCATCACGGAGACAGGGCCTTCGTAACTCGAACAGGGAAAACGAAAGCTTACCGAAGATACCCGAAGTCCGCCCGAAGTCGAGGTTCTACGGTCTTACAACTTCAGCATTTAAAAAATATTATTACATATTTAAACAAAGTAGGCATACATAATTTCACATGGCCTAAACATACAATAAACAATCATGTAATTTAGTTTATTTCTTTAGATATTGTATAAACTCATTATTGATTTGCGTATTTCCATTTTGATGGTGGTAGCATAGGCTGCTTTGTGAAAGCGGCATTCACGTCTGTTTATTCGCGTCACGTGTATTCTCATGAATATATGCATACAGCGGGTTGTAATGCAGTGTTTCACTTTCGCGGTTACAGTTTATATTCGCACAAACATATTAGTGATATTAAACAAAGGCTCTTCATGATAAAGTGAACACTATGGAAATCAACCTTAGAAAAATGTCACAGCTGCTGGCATATATTTTATCGGATGCACTGAGTGACATTCGCCCAGTAAAATTGGTAACGATGGATGGAAAGTAGTTCCATATCTTAAATTCGAATAAAAAGTGTTAGGTAACCATTTGGGATAAAATAAAATTTATTTATTTCGCTTCGTTTTTTTTTTTAATTCATCAAAGTGTAAAAATGAGCAGATTTGTAAAACATTTACTTTCTTAATAAATTCACAGTTTCATTTGACCAACGCATGAATAGGGGAATGGGGCAGATGACAGTGTTAATTTTACAAAAGGCGGAGGGATACACGACATGTATACAAGTAGATCCTAAGCAGGGCTTTGAAAAAAAAACTCATTTTACCGTAAACAGCCTATAACTATGGATGAGAGAAGCATCAGTAATATTTCCCAGAAAACATAGTCCGATTACAACATAAAAAAATGGAGCTGGCATGGTCTTTACAATACCCCCAACATAACAAAGTGAGAACGTGTCATTTATTGTGCGTTCTAATGTTGGCAGCACGGTAGAACCTACTTCGGCTTGCTTCGGAAAACAAATGAATCGGATAAGGATCTCTCGTTACAGCCTTAAGTTACAACTCTATTTATATGCTACTTGTACGGAGCCCTACGGTGAAACCACTCGTGAATACATCCGTGTCACGTAACTGCATCCGATGGCGTCTTAAAGGCATTGCAATACCTTGTTCGTTCTCCATACAGAGTGAAAACCAAAATAATCACGTCAACACTTCAAGCGGCCGTGACGACGTCTTGAATGACTACTTCACGAGCTGTTGTCTGCCTACAGTATGTCACGCGTGAACGGCCAGAAATCTTCATAAAATGAATAACAGGCAAATGTGCATCCGCTCTGCACGTTTCATGGTACTGTATTCACGCCTTCACGTTGCGTTGCATTTACTATGTCAGGTAGTGTGATATAAACTATGCAGGGAGCATAGACAAACATCACTTTTTGTGCAACACACATATATACACACATGGTTACATGTGCTTGGTATGAAATTCAATACATTGAAACTTTAGCGTATAGAAATGCGTCACTGATAAATAATTTTTCACTACTAATTACACTTACTTCATGTATTGCAGATGAATGTTCATTTTCACATAAGAACTTAGAGACAAGTAGAATTACGTAAATGTTCAAAGAACTCAGTTTTTAATCACACATTATTGCTTAACAAAGTGCCTGAGGACATAGCATGTTATTGTGATTTATTATAATAAAGTCATGTCAGCTCTATAAAATATATCGCTTCTTGCTAATTGTATACATACGTCCATACTCACAAGCTTGTGATAAATAGCGTACCACTAAGAACCCGATACGAAAAAAATTAGAATCACAGCAAAAACGTATTCAAAAATTAACATTTTATATAGGGCGAGTCATCAGCTCTGCGGCAAACGACGAGAGGGCGTTCCTTACAAAATTTCAGTTATAAAATGTCTGACAACGAACGCCAGGAAACCTCTCCTAAGGGCAGGAAACCCTTGTGAAGATGGGGTTGCAATTAGGAACTTTATATAAATACACTGAAAACATGTGATATTAAGGGATGAATTTCTGTAGGCATGCCAAACAATTCAATCACTGTACCATGCAAGTACCCATCTTGACCTACCGCATACCCTACATAGTAAAATAGGGGTCGCCACCCCCATTTTACTATATTTTACTATCTAATTAAATAAAGTTTGTAATTGCAACCCCATCTTCACAAGGGTTTCCTGCCCTTAGGAGAGGTTTCCTGACGTTCGTTGTCAGACATTTTCTAACTGAAATTTTGCAAGGAACGTCCTCTCACCGTTTGTCACAGAGCTGATGACTCACCCTATTATTTGATTGAATATGATGCTTCTCTATCTATGGTAAAGATTTGAACTGATAAGAAACCACGAACTTTATAACCACGTTAAACAGAACCAGTTAACGTACGAAGAACGTAATAGCGGCGAATTAAATGCGCTAGAAATTAACATATTTGAAAATCAATAAGTGCCTTTTAACCTGAGCTATAGCATTGAAAGCACCTCAACTATAGCCACATATGTGTGAGTGATAGAATTAGTGATTCAAGGAAGATATTAAGGGAACGATGCCTGCCCACATTTACGAGAGCGCTCGGAAAAAAAAATAGTAACAATTAAAAATTGGGACGTACGCCTTGAAGTTACCAGAGAAATTTGCGGCTAACGGTCAAGAGTGTTTTGAACTACCTAAGAAATACACACAAAAAAAATATTTTGTGGCAACCACAAAATGTTTCGTTAGTATTCTCCTTGCCAAATAATTTTTGTGGTGACCACTAAAATATTTACTTGTAATCACCAAAATTGTGTGGCCAGTACAAAATTATTTTGTAGTACCTACAAAATAATTTGGCAGGGTAACCTCTCTACAAAATATTTTTCTCCGTGCATATATAAATCCTTATAGGCCGAGATTACGCTAGTTTTATAAATCGTCATTTTATTCTGTTGGTTCGAATCCCTTATTGATAACGGAGCGTGTAAATATATATTACATCTAATTTTAGGCTAATTTATCAACTTTAACTGTCCCTCATTTACCTTACCAGCGAAGATTAAACAGTCAGACACAAAGAGGTTGAGTCGAATGCTGGTATTGTAACTTTTGTAACTGTACTGAAGCCTGACTTCTCAGTAAACACGAGCCACGATTCCCTGAACAACTCCCTAGTTTATAATTATAATAATAATAAAGTGGTACTACGGCTATGCACACAGGAAACTATTTGTTATATTATCTCAGTCCTTATTTAAGTATACATTTTTAACACAGGGCGACCGAGACATTCGCATCATCTCTCTCATCGCCTCTACGCGCAAAGCACTGAACTGGCGTGAAGTCTTGTCGTCCATAACGCGCCTCTATAAGACTCCGAGCGGAGACCCTGCTATTTTATGACATGATAATGAAAATAAAGGTTTACTGCATGTCCCTAGTCCTTTTTTAATGTTTTGTATAGGCTTTTTACGGTAACGTGAGCACTTTTTGAAGCCCTCTCATTTGGAATAATAGTCATTAAAATATATATATTATTGTAGCCTTAGACGTTATATCTCAAGTCTGATAAAACATATACAGTATGTTTATTACTTACATGGCAATATTTATTTTAATAAGTGGTGAAATGGTTAGTTAAAAAATGGCTGATAGAATAAAAGTAACTATGGCCTTAAAAGGGCTCACTTTACCGTGAACAGCACATACCGGGATGTTCGTGCCTAAAAAAGGACCTTGAAAACACCCGTTTGAGCTATTTACGCAATCACAAAAACATTCTTTTGGGAGAAATGGAGGAACTGAAGAACGTATACAGACGCGTGACGTTTCTTAAATGCTATTCGTAAGCAGACCTCACTCAGACACGTTGGGCGGTTTTTTAATAAAACGTTTTCTTCTGGAGCTCTGCACGTCGTTCGGTGGCCTACCCAGGCGGCCACCTTAAGCGGGGATTACAGTTCAGCACGGGCTTCTTATCGTGTCAGGGCAGTATGTTTTAAGATACTGCAAGTCTAAAAAAAAGCCTTTTTTTTTTTAATGGTGTAGGAAGATTTTTAAAAATAATACTCGTATTTATAGCGTGCGTGATATATTTAAAGTACCATTCCGTCCTCCCCTGGGGTGTATTTCATATGAACCAAGCAAGGTGGGGCAATTCTGTAGGACCTGGGTTCGAATCTCGGTCCGAACATCCTCATTTCAGTTTTCCATGGCTTCCCGAAATTAACCAGGCAAATGCTGAAAAGTATTTACAGGCCGTGGCCGACCCCGTCACCATTGTTGCGTCTCTAATGACCTCGCCGTCTACCACACGTTAAACCCACCCACACACCTACCTACATATTAATAAATAATCGTACTTTTGATGTACAGTGAGAAAAAATCTAAACTAACTAGTTTGTTAAATTTGGTTAAAAATAAATTATTTAATATTGACACTGAAGTTACGAGCACTCTGGCTTCAATGGGAAGGCGCAGCGATGAGACAAACTGCTAAAGGCTGTTCACAATAAAGTGAGCACTTTTGAAATCATCCAGAAAAGAGTCACTGCCCCTACCTGCATACATTTTAACGGTCGACCTGAGTGACGTGAGCCCAGTGAAGTTGGTAACGACGGATAAGAAAGTAGTTCCGTATCTTAACGTCGAATAAAAAGTTTTAGGTTACAATTTCTGCTAACTGAAATTATTTCTTTCGCTTTCTTTTTTTAATTCATTGAAGTGTAAAAATGAGCAGATGTGTAAAATATTTACTTTTCTAATAATTTTACAATTTCAAGCAGGGGTTTCAAAAGTGCTAATTTTATCGTGAATAGCCTGTATACTGCAGTGCACTAGAGATCTACACGACTCACTACAGTTTAAGTACCTACATAGGCCTACCAGACAACTGTTAGAACTTATTGTGCTATACTTAATGTCGTCGTTAGACGTTCGCGTGTTGCTGATAATACTTAGATTCGTGGTACGATTTTGTTCGTTTTACCCGTGTTTAATTAAATTTTGCAGGATTTTCTTTCATTTTTATTCCCTTTTAGAAAATATTCCTCGTGTGGAATGAGACAGATACGTACGGGTGACATCACTGATTGAAAATATACGCAGTTATTAAGAAAACATATATATTTTTTTCTGTAAGGTTAAACTAATATGAAAAACACGAAGAGGTATCTTTTTAACATACTGTGCAGAAGAGACTGTTTCTAAGCTCCATTATTTAATTACAACATATTTTGTTCCCGAGATTATGGCAACTCACGAAAAAATATCCGCCATTTTTTTCATGCTGTGCTCGACGCAAAGAGGTTTTTGTGTGGCATGTCTCGCGCGTTGAGTTCGCGACCTCTTTTTTTTTTTTTTATCGTTGATGCAAACTTTGTGTTCGTAAACTAAGCGGTCGTAAACAGAACTAACGTAATGTGCAATTTTACGTCGTGGTCGTATGCAAAATTGCTTTGCATTTCCTATCGTCGAGGCCATAATATACCCGCAGGCCAATGCTTAAACGGATCTTTACTACAAACCATATCGGAATACTTCCCGGCTCTTGACAGTCCGAGCTTCTAGCTCCGTCTTTAGTTCCCCCAGGTCGATGAGACTTAAGCCATAGCTACGTAAATAACATATACATTTATTCCACAGAACTTTCTAAGACAATGTGAGAAATGTAGAAAAAGACTTCTCGAAAATGAATTTGTTTCATAACGAAATATTGATGTCATAAATGTAATTACTATTTATACAATTATTTCAGACGCTGAAGAGCTGCAGTTTCTAATGTAGTGGGGACAAAAATATTGGAAAGGAATGTACGGAACAAAGAATGAATCAAGAGAATATATTTTTTGTAATGCTAGAATTGCTGTCTTTTAATCTCAACAATGTACACGAAAACGTTTTCCATATCAAAATATGACCCATGGCTATCGACGTGGACACTTCATTAAATAGAAACGACGTATTTTAATGAAAACTTGAATGGCGAAGTTTCTGCCGTTTGTAGGCTTGCAAGCTAAGTAATACAAATTTAACGAAAAGTAGTGTGATTTCCATAGTAAATGCTAAAATGCTTAGAGACAAGCCTACCATCAACACATAAAAATACAGTTGGGGGTTTTCCAAGGACAAAGGACCAATGTCGTCGTTGTTGACATCGAAGTACCGCTTAGCATTCCAATTAACGATTACATCCTTTGAAACTTTGTCTATGTAGCCGGCATCGTGCAAGTTCAAAATGTACGCGTTCAAGTTTTCGGTAAATGGGAAATTACGACGTGTCATGAAAGTCAGAAATAATCCCATTAAGCTTGCAGACGTGCGATGAATCAGAGAACGATTGCCATCGAAGTTTTCAGGATTGTTTACATCACACAGACTAACATAACCTGCAGTCAACATGCTCACATTACGTGCTGTTTTTATCATATCCACACCTGCCTGGTACCTGTCTATCGCATGAATTCTCATGGCTATATTCCATGATACCTCATCATCTATATCTCCACCAATTATCACCTCGTTCATGCTGGAGGATACGTTGGAAGTAATGGTTAAAGGTACCACTATTTTCAAAGGACTTGCAAAAATATCGTCTAATGTTTCGTAATCCTTGTAATACTGAGGCACAGTTATATAACTTGAGAATGATCCGGAGTACGCGTTATTAAAAATAATGTTGAATAAAACAATAGAAGCAAAGTATAGACGCATTGCAGTTCTACTGATAGCATGCTCGGATGCGCCCACTAAAATTAGTCTGAATGTTTCCAGAACTTCAAAATTGGGTACCTTGGCAGAAAGTATTTCGAAGAACAGCAGCTTGCATCCAAAAGAAAGAGTTGTAACAAAGGAAACATAAGCTAGCCAAGTTGATCTAGTGAATGGATTAAGTGCATTCATCCACATAGGCATTTGTTTTGCCTTCGGTGTAATTATAAAAACTCTGTCATAAAAAAATGGGTATGTGGTGACACGAAGGAACTCTGGTCTGAAAAGCACGTAGCCCACGCCTTTATAACCAGGTTCACTGAAATATTCAGTTGGTATAGACCACTGCGTTGTGTTTGGCACAGAATGTTTGTTGAAAACCAAAGTGTAATTGAAATAGTTGGCAAATCCGCGAGCATGCTTATAAAGCGGTCCAGAATATTTTACATTCCCTTCAGAATCTTTTTTCTCTTCAAAGTAAGGTGGTACGTTTACAACACCGACATACACCGGAAATCCGTTAGTGTTCGTCACTTTGTCATAGAAAATACCATTGCCACCTATGCGTTTTGAAACATCTTCAATGTTACCTCCATTCCTGAAAGGATCAAATGTCAACAAAGCCATTTCATCAAGGGACGAATCTGTCAACGATTTCTAAGTGAGTAATACTATGCAGTTAAGAATTTGAAATTTTTCCTATGTTGCTCTTAGGAATTTCCTTGTCTCACTTGCAGTTTCGCGTGATTGGCTTATCAGAACGAACAGATAATGATTTTGTGCTTTCCAGAGATTGGTTTTCGAAAGACTAGTAAGATAGTCGATCAACAAAGTGCAATTACCGTCACTAATTATAATGAAACCTACAGAGCCAAATGCTTTATCAGGATGTACATGTGAAGTTGTGTTCTCAGATTCAAGGTCATCATCATCTTCAAACACCGTACCATCAATTATCTTACTTGTTTTAAGGTTCGCAATCCAACGTGCGTTTTGGTTTAGAGTGTAAACTGGAACATACGCCGGGAATTGTATAGCTCTTATCGGTGCGTCCAAAGAACCAAACTGCCGCATGTCTTCACCCATGACAAACAGGTATTTGACCTTATGGCGTATGTGATTTTCAGCTAGCAAAGTGAGTGTAGGAACTGACTGTCCACTACCTTCTGCGATGTCCTTTATAATAACCGAGTTACTGTTGGTGAATATTCTTGCTGTATGGTTTATCCCAAAAAATAAAGCTATGATAACAGCAACAGCCTCGTTCATTTCCATTCTTGTCTCTGCAACAAAGAACGTGTTCACGCGTTAGAAAACAGAGATATCAAGTGCACCTTCTTACAGTTAAAACAGTTTCGTGATCAACTGATTGAACACTTTTTTAAACAACTTTTAAAAAAGATCCTGCCCCCCCCCCCCTCTTTTGACTGATATAGTCTAGTCAAGGATACTTCCACTTGTTTTAAAACACTCTTTGTTTATATTCGTTTTAATTATAATAAAAATGATTTATAGATTAAATAAATTTTAAAAATCTATTTAACAAAAATAAAGTATATATTATGTTAACGGAAGTAAAAAACGCTTATGACACATGGTATGTATACGGAACCACCAAACACAGCATACATGGGGGTGATTTTTTAAAGGTTTAATTGAAAAAAAAAGTATTAAAGAACCGTCAAAAGCATATATATATATATATATATATATATATATATATATATATATATATATATTATATATAGGCTATTAGCAGCAGTAAAGTTAGCAGCGATGTAGGAGAAGTCGTTCTATGCCTCTGCCTTAAAAGGAAATGGGGTAGAGTGCGCGCCCGAGGTGCTAAGTAGCAACTCTCCGTGTCCCACAGGCATAGACTAGAGATGAGGTAGAGTTGTCTTAATAGCAGTTCACCACCAGTCTCCGTGGTCCTAATCAAATACAGTAGTTTATTTGTCCCAACATTCAGCTGCTTTTCTGACAACACGACTAGCCAAAATGGAGTGGAATGGATTTGAGGTTAGTGCTTTGAGATGTCTTATACTTCATCTGGCCAATTTGCTATGAAGTTTGATTAATTTCAAACTGATGAAAATATTTCATTAATATAGTAGTGCTTGTCATTTAAAAATTAGGACATAAATAAACACGTTCACCATTGTTGACCAAGTGATTGTTATAGCTGTGTTACTTTGGGGGTAGAACAATGTCGGTTACGTGCGCAGAAGACTAAGAATCGGACCCCCTCATCTTTAGTCTTTTGTCCCAACACTGGACAGCTCTTCTGCCAATACTACTATCATAAACAAAGAGGATAGTAATTGAGGTCAGATCGCTGTTTATGTATCTTTGACAGGTGTGTTGGAGTGGGGTAGGTCAGTGTTTATCTATATGACATATTACAAGTGTATCGTTCAAATTTCGGGAATTGGATTTATTTAGCGTATCCTTGCGTTTTTTTATGCACAATATAATGAGAATAATGACGTTAATAACTAGTTTGTGTTTTTAACAAGTTTACGGTTACGCTGGAGTCACAACAGCACGACGAACACGACACGTCAGCCTAACAGGAAGTCAGAACGAGTCAACATTTCACATGATATTTGATTTGCTATTCACAATAAATCCACAATATGTGTCCGACATACGTATATTGTGTGTATTTAGCTGTTGGTAAATCCTAAAATTGCAAGTCACTCGTATGAATCCGATATTTACAGATTAGAAACCCACGATAAAGTCAACCACTCTTCGCTTTCCACTAAAATCGAATGCATACGAAAAACGACGTTTTTCTATAACACAACCCGCAAGGTGATTTTGGCGCCAAGTAAGTTTGTTTTATCTTCACTACATTAGGAAAATATGCATGACATTTTGTTTTCTGACTGTTGTGTTTGTATTCTTCCAGCACTCCTACGAGCTTGGCACTACGAAAATTATAGAATCTGCTTATATCGTGCCGTCTGGGCTGTGGTACTGTCGGGCTGACCTTGCTAGCTGTTGGCTGTTATAATTGTTTCGCCGTGTCGTTCTCGTCGACTCTAGCAATATATATATATATATATATATATATATATATATATATATATATATATATTTGAAAGCCCACCATGGGCATTTTTCTGCATTTTTGTATCACATTCTGCTACATGTCATCGAATCTAAGGCAACGTTAATTTTGCATGTAGCAGAATGTGATACAAAAATGCAGAAAAATGCCCATGGTGGGCTTTCAAATGTGTTCGATTACCCGTTATTGTTAAATATAACAGTGGAAAAACGCTTCGAAATTCTGAAAGACATTATTCCCTACGGTACCTCCAGAAATGCGTTGAAAGTAGTATGCTTATTAGTGTCTTTTTCCTGTAATGCATGTTTATACCGTTATTGAGTTCATAGGTTAAGAAACACTAGGTCTTTGCTAACATAGGGTGATGATTTTATATACAACCCCAACATAAATACATCTAATTTAATGTTTGAATGTATAGTTATTTGGCACCACTTGTTGTGAAACAGTCGGTTAAAGGCTACTAAACGGGATAGTTACAGCTCACTCACTACGTCTCGCTCTTTTGAAACTAAATTATTTTATTTCATAAAATATCTTAGAATTTTATATTTGTCTAATCGTATGCACTTAAAAAAAAAAAATGTATGCCATTTTCTAATCACGTAACCTGCAATATTTGCGAAAATCACTCAAGATCAAACTAAAATATTTACAAGGTCTAGCAATACAATTTAACATTCTAAATCTGAATCAGTGAAAATTTCACTGTTGCAATCAGTCAAACTTATCTGACTGATTTAACAGTCACTTCAGTGAAGTTGACTGATGAATCAGTGAAAAAATGCCAGATTTCCTTCACTAATTGATTCAGTGACATTTTCCACTGATTCGTCAGTAATTTTTTTTTTCACTGCGTACTAGGTGGTTTATTTTTGACTGATGGATCAGTTAAAAAGCGTATAAAAATGCCCGTCAAACAACGGTTAAAAATGACCATCAGGCCCTAAAGAACGTGTATCAAGTGAAATAACAACGAATAAACTTATAAAACCAATACAAAGTACTTTCTAAAATGTGTTTTGTCTTTCGTAATGCCATTTTATGAGGTAACATAAACACAAATTTTGAACACTAAAGTTTTGTTACGACGGAAAGATAAGGCAAATTTTCCTAACCCACTGCCAATTTGAGTTTTCATTTCAAAAGAGCCCAGATAATGCCAAATCAGGACTGGTTTCATATAACAGTGCCGAACAAATGTTAAACTATTTTTTCCCCTTTTCTCCTATCCTTCGGGACATCAGCTTTTGGAGGATGTTAAATTTGCCACACACTCATAAAACACTGACAATTTTTAGTCCTCCCTTGAGTAATGCAAAAAGAGCTGTTCAACAAACATTGTCATCCGATCTGTCAGAAATCGTTTTACGTAGCAGGTATGACGAATTTACATATAAAAAGTATATTGACAGTTTTTTTTTGTAATAGCACAACTACACTCTTACTTCCGAAACAATTAGATTAACCAATGAAATACCAGTATCTGAATGTCAGTTAAGAAGCTGTTACAGATGACCCAATCATCCTAAATATCTGGCTCGTGGGTGGGTGGCTTCTACGTACGTCTTGTCTTAAACAGGGGCAAGGAGAGACGGAGGAACAAGCAGCTCGGAAAAGTAGGAACGAGGAAGGAATAGGCCGTGGTGTGTGGTAAGTCAATCCGCTGTTACTTCCAACTTTTCTGAAACCCTGTTAACGATATTCCTGTGCCTCGTGCAAACAAAGCTTTTACTAAGTATCTAAAATTACACCAAAGGGACAGCGCACCGCATTCCTGCGCACTGATGCAGTAATAATTCTCGTGAGAACTATTTCTTACTATGAATTACCAACACCATTTTCTCTCTGTTTTCATTCCCGTCAATGGTTATAAATTAAATAATGTATTTTATAAATAAAAATATATGTTAAATTTCAGTTTAACCAAAAATAGTTTATACAAGTAGTGAACGTTTGTAATACGTGGTGTGTGTGTGTATATATATATATATATATATATATATATATATATATATATATATATATATATATATATATATATATATATATATATATATATATATATATATATATATATAGGGAAACAACCAAACACTTAAAATATAGGGCGATTTCTCAATTTTTTTTTGAAAAAGTGTAAATGAACCGTGAGTAGACAATATTTCTGTACTATAGTATAACGCTGATGTGATAGAAAACGGAATGTAATGAGACACCTGCATCACTGTTTGACCATGTATTTCTTGCAATTCCGCTGTCGATGGGAGCGTCATTGTCTGAGGCATGCTTAGAAGTCGAAGATCAGCCTTGTGCACGTTAGCAGCTACTTGACTTTCAGTAACTAGTATTTATTTCAGTGACTAATGTAACTTACAAGGGATTGCATTCAATGATGATTCCACAGTCTGTATTGTTTTCGTACGAAAATTTCTGCTTTGGAGACCCTTGAAAATTTTCACGAACCACTCACGTTAATTGAAATATCTACGTCACATACAAGAGATTTTATCAACGTGCCCACAATACTCACAGTATTCCTTCAGTTCAACTGTCATAAGTTATCCCCAGAGAGAAGTGATTCAGCGTCCTCGGCTCCTTGGTTCACACTATGCATGACCTTCTACCTGAACAAAAGCTGTACGCACCAATAAAATACTTGCGAGAATAAAAACACTTCGATCCGAGCTGTATCAACGGTCAGCATCGACTTTTGAGACCTATGCTTGTAGAAAGTGGAATAGCGTGTCAGTAAATTAAAAATGCACTTTTCTTTATCACTCACTTCGAGGTGGACGGGGAACCCAAACTCGCGACGTTTCCGTGGTATAAGTTTTGTGTTATCACATTCGTGGCAAGCCCGCTGCAGAACTGGATCTCCAATTTTGTGTCTACTTTTTTTTCCAAGCGCTGTCAAACATGTAGTTAATTTATGATATGGCATGACCGAAACTAAAGTATCGCATAGTGTTTTCACAGTCGCACGTGAAAATCACAGTTTTGTTTATAATTCACTTATGATATATGATTATTTCCTCCTACGAATTGTATTAATTTACACTATAAAAGTGCCACAATATGCAACAAAACATATGTGTAAGCACAGAAATCTCTAGGACTATTTTTGCTGTTGATGAAGGAACAATTTGTTTTTAGTATTTATGTATTTTTTAAAATAATTTTTGCTAAGCACATCACAAATTAATAACGACAGTACGTTTAAGCCTTTGCTGTTATATTTTTTTTAATTTGTTTGTAATTCGCTTGATTTGTTTTATTTGTGTTTTTTAAAAAACTTATGCTCCAGCGGTTAATAATCAAAAGAGTATGGAATTTGAATATTTAGGCCAGTATACTTAATAGAAATTGCATCACGTGTAATGTTTAGAAGAAGTTAAACGCTTTTTTTTAAATAAAAAAGAAATATTAATTTTTTAATCGAAGACTTTTAAAGACCATATCTTAATGCCGGTAGAGTGACCGAGAAAAGATAAAAAGTTAACTTTACACCGGAAATCAACTTACTGCAGTCAAAGTAAAGTGAGAACTTTTGAAAGCCCTTTCATTTGGAATAACTGTCAGTAAATATATTTTATTTTAGCCTTAGACGTTAACTGCCGGATGCAGTGGAATATAAATACTGTGTTTATTACTTACGTGGCAATATTTATGTAAAAAGATAGTCAATGGATAAAAAAATGGCTGATAGGAAAAAGTAACTAGTACCTCAAAAGTGCTAACTTTACCATGAACAGCCTATATACTTTCTTGCCTTGCCCAATATTCGCCGACCTCCTGTGACACAGTCGGTTGGTTCGCCGCCGGTCTGGTGCGGGAGGTTCTGGGTTCGAATCCTAGGTAAGGCATGCGTGTTAGTTTAGGTTAGGTAATAATTAAGTTTGTAAGCCGTCCCCTGATCGGACTTCAGGTATAACACCGGGGGACGTTAGTAAGCCATATCCGACCCAGTTATCCGAGGTTCGAACCCGGAGCCCTTCACAGCGTAAGCTGGCCTACCAGGCAATTACGTTCAGTTCAAGGTTGAGTTCATACCTGATATTGGCTTTTTAAAATATCCTTCTTCGAAACTTTTCCTTTGAAGTAACAATTAACTGACTTCCTCCCAGTTAAGTTAGCAGCGAATCTTATTATATAAGGAGACGATCTCTGTCTGTCGGTCTTCAATACTTATAAGTCCCTTGAAACTCAACAAAAGTTCTTCAAGTTTTGCAGTGCGAATCCTCAAGGTCTAATACAGGTCAAGTTCGAATTTCAGAAAGATCAGAGTACCTAATCATGACTTTTGACCCTAAAAACTAATTTTTAAATTACTTTTTCCTATGAAAGTTTTGTATTAATGCATAGAGATTATTGCATAGAGATATGAAGGTAATGGTATATCATTTTTTTTACTCTTAATGTCTCGCTTCAATGTTGAGTTAATTTCACATCAAGTGGGGCCTTAGTGGCCCAGTGGCTAGAGTGATCCCAAGTGGGGCCGCAGTAGTTTAGTGGATAGAACTATATCAAGTGGGGCCGCAGTGGCCCACTGGATAGATATATTTCAAATTGGGCCTCAGCGACAAAATAGCCAGAGCAATTCCAATTGGGGCCTTATTGGCTCAGTGGATGAAGTGACTGCAAGTGAGGCCGCAGTGGCTTAGTGGATACACCTATATCCAATGTTGAGTTAGTTTCACTTTTTTTTTTTTTTTTTTCAGTCTTTGTATGATAACAAAAACTTGTAACATCGTAACTATTCTAGGCACGTGACCATTCTGAAAACACGGTCACGGGCTAACCTCTAGTGAGAGTATTAGGAGTTCCATGTCTTGACGTTTTATTAAAATGTAACGTATAAATGGGTGGCACAGGAAATGCTTCTTTTGGCTTATCAAAATTCGAAATGCTAATGTCGGAACAGTAGTATATTTAAATTTCTAATAATTTCACAGTTTTGTTTGGTTAATTCAATGATGGGTATTACCGGATATATTACTTGTTATCAATCAAACATACGTAAACCTTTCCTTTTAAAAAAGTGTCTGAACGATGATTTTTCCCATCTAAATAAATCACTTTTTTTTTTTAATGTGCAGTCATGAACTTTTATTGGACTCTGCCAATTTAGTAATACGAGTGAGTCTGTCTGAATGTTTTTTGCAACCTTACCACTATAGAGAAGATTAGTGTTATCTGAAAATAACTTATATTTCCTTTGAGATTTTACGTCTCGTTATAGATCAGGTATAACAACGTAAAATGGGACAAAAACTGAAATTTTAAGAACACCACAATTTACTACTAGTCGCTGAGGGCTTTATTAATGGCCGTGATGAGATATTGAATGAAGAAACGATTGCATCTATGTTAATAACCAAACTCTAATTCCATAATTATGTGATTTGGGGTAGAATATTTATTAACAGGTTTTACTTAAAGATTTTTGAAAATCTATCATAATCTCGCTGCAAGCCTCCCTTAATTTACACTTCGACTGGGATAGTCGCGTCTACACGTAACGAATTCTGCCTTTTCACGAAACTGTGAAAGCATATTGTTACTTTAAGGAAAAAGAAAAATGCATTCAAAGAAAGAAAATGCTCTTACTTTGAGATATCTTCTTCAATAAGGTAACAGATTTAAAACCATAACAATGGGTACGTAATTTTTTAGGTTTTCGCGCGAAAAAAAAAACCAAGTGTAAATTAACAAAATTCTGGCTGTTTTCAGAATATCAAGGAAAACAACCTAACTTATAAACGCATAAGTATTCGAACCAGTAACTAAAAGTCTGTTTAAGTTTGCGTTCGAGGCACAGCCATACGGGCGACAATAGCACGCGCGCCTGGCTCCCCGCCACTCATACGCTCAAGGCGCTGCTTCCGTCGTTACACTGAGCAAACTAGATATGTAGCAGTAGGATTTCATTACACCCTATGAAAACACTCAGATATACCTACAACTTTAAGTTTTATTTTTCTCCTACCTCTTAAGGAAACTGGGGGCTACGGTGGGTAAGTGGCTAGCCTGCTCGCTTCCCACCAAAGCGAACCCGGCTCAATACCCGGCCGGGGTCACCGGATTTTCGCAAGTGGGAATCGTGCCAGAAAATGTCGTTGGTCGGCGGGTTTTTTCGGGGATCCCCCCCCCCCCTCATTCTGGCGCCGCTCCATACTCACCTCGTTCACCCACGTCGGCTCTCAAGACCACGAAGTTAAGAGCCACCCAAATCTTTTCTCTCTCTCTCTCTCTCTCTCTCTATATATATATATATATATATATATATATGTATATATATGTATATATATATATCTTTTTAAGGAAACTGCACAGGCAAACTGTAAAAATGCAATTTTTTTTTTTTTTTACATTTTTCCGATTTTTTAAATTTAATATACTTAAAATTATAAAATCCTTATGGACTTAAATAACCAGTTTTAAACTTTTCCAAAACAAAGTCATAATGGTATAATTATTTTGTGCTGAGAAACGCGTACATGCACAATCACAACGAATGTTCAGGAAATATGTCCGGACTACTAAATATTAAATCACCTGATAATGTAGGTACATTGGCAAAGAACCAATATAGATGTGTGTATAGACTATATATATTGGATTTATTTTCTTTTCCATATAAGCTCATACAAGAATTGTAACGACCAATTATTTCTAGCTTCAACATTAGTAAGTTCAAATTACGAATTTTATTTATAGCTTTCATAGCATGAATCTTCTGTCGGTCTGATCTTAAGATGTGCCGGCATAGCTGGTCTTTCTGTGTACTGCCATTTTGCGTAAAAATTTCACTTTTAATATTTTTACTTGCAATGCGTGCTTTTTTCTTGCAAAACATAAAGTCTACCTACGCCAATCACACAAATATCTGGTTACACCGACTGAATAACATTATTCTGACTTTCTATGACGCTAAGTTCGACTGAAACAGATTTTTTAAATATGTTTTTAGGACTGTTTAATGTGTGCAGTTGAAATAAATTAGACTACTCTCCAGCAGAACACCCTTCGAAGTTGTCTGGCTATAGGTTCGAAGCCTTCGTTGACCAGTGTTGAAAGCGTATTATTTTTTCCTTTTTTCGTTTAGCTACACTTCAAATATTTGCTGTAAAGTGATCGCTTTTTTGGGAAATGACATACTCATATCTGTTGGAGTGAAGGTAGAATAGAAAAATATCAGCAGTTCTTTAGCACACGTTTTATTTCTCGAGAATTTTTGATAAATACCTAGGCTTGTAATAGAGTCTTGTAATTCGTATACTTCCAAACTCATAGAGCTGCATGTCGTGTTTACATGTTATCTGGATTCATGTTGCTAAGGGGTTTTTCACACTATATTAACAATTTTTAAATAAATCCTTTGGAACTATCTATGGCGTGTTTGGTTGTTTCCTAAATATGTCAAGTTTAAGTATTTAATTTTTTTATATTGGATTATTGTTTATATTTTATTTATAGATTTTAATATTTCGTTTATTAATTAATATGAATATGGGAAGAAAGAAAACAGGTGTGTTGGTAACGCCTATTAAAAAATAGTTTACGTGCAATAACTGAGTGCGCGCAAATGCTGTGCATTGTGTCTTCGGTATAATTTTCTAGGCGTAGTTAAGCTTTGTTTGCACGAGGCGGAGGAATATCCTGAAAGCATAACTTCAGCCGGCCTTCAGAAAAGTTGGAAGTAACCATTCTTGGACTATGCAATCTATAGTGTTATTCTGGACTCCAGCAAAGAATTTTGCCATAGGTTTCTTCGTGGAAAATTATACAATACGAGCTCTGGCGTCTTGAAAAAAGAAAGATTTCAAATTGATTTATTTTAAAACAATTTAATTATAAGCCACGTGAAATAAAGGTCAAAGATCGTGGGACGTGGAGTTAAGTGTCTTGGGCCAAGGGTCTTGAGTCTTGGGTCTTGAGTCTTGTGTCTTGGGTTTTATGTCCTGAGTCTTAGGTCTTGCATCTTGTTGTATTGAGTCAAGGGTATTGAGTCTAGGGTCTTGTGTCTTGAGTCTTGGGTTTTTGTCTTGAGTCTTAAGTCAAGGGTCTTGAGTTTGGAGTCAAGGATTTTGGATTCATGGGGTTTGAGTCATGTGTATTGAGTCAAGGGTATTGAGTCTTCAGTCTTGAGTCCTGGATCTTAGGTCTTGAGTGAATGGTCTTGAATTTTGTACCAAAGGTTTTGAGTATTGAGTCTTGAGGTCAAACTGTCATAAGTTTTGATTCTTGTTTCTTGAGTCTTGAGTGTTGGGTTAAGGGTCTTTAGTCAACGGTCTTCGGTCTTGAGTCTTGGGTCTTGTGTCTTGAGTCAAGTGTTTTGAGTCAAGAGTCTTGAGACTTGAGTGAAGTGTCAATTTTTTTTTTGGAATTTGTTGGAAGTTTTGGAAATTTTTTGGGATCTTCATATATTTTAATATTTTTAAAAGTATTTTTTTGGGTTCAAGGGTAAAGGTCAATGGAGTCAGTATCAAAGGTCACAGGTCAAGGTCATCGACATATAACATGGCTGGCGATATGATTACTGGCCGAGCTGACGAGGGTCGATCGTGTCGGGAGCTTAGTCGATCCACCTGCCATCGAACCCCGGACCTCCTACATGTACATCTTTAAATATTTCTTTTTAAAAATAGTTTAATATTTTAATTTTTTGTACAATTTTTTGGGAGTTTGTAATTGTTCTGCAATTTTTTGACTTCAATTTCATTCAAGGTCACTGGGAACAGGGATAACGTCAAGTTCGAAGCTCAAGTTCAAAGCCCCCCAAATCCTTTCAATGGATCGTTTTTACAAAAAAGGGGCTCGTTTTTTAAAATGAGGGGATCGGTGTTTTTTGAGGAAGGTACGGGAAATTTTAAGGGACGAAATGAATATTTCAAGGCAGTACAGGGATATTCTAAGGGATAAATGGTATATTTCGAAGGAGAAGAGGGAAATTTTGAGAGAAAGAAGGGCTATCAGCGCCTGACGCCTATCCCAGATTCCCCTATGCCCGAATTAGCATAATCATTCTACTTAAGGGCACTTCATAAAGCAAAAAAAAAAAAAAAAAACAACAGTTCGTAAATTTAACGACAATTTACGTGATAATACTGAATCTACGTAATATAGTAACAATTATTCTTCGTACATTTCAGAATAATTTCCGTGGAATCAGTAGAACTTCGTAATACGAAAATAAATATTCTTCTTAAATTTCATGGAATTCCTGAAAACGCAGAGGTACTTCGTAATGTAAGAATTTCTCTTTCTTCATAATTCTAATGGTAATGTAGGTACGTAGCAATATTGGAACTGCATCATATAATAAACCGAAAATCCTCGTAAATTTCTGAAGTGTCTTAGTAAAATTAGTGTTATTTCGTAATATGAAAATTCGAGTTCGCCATTAATTTAAGAAATAATTGAAAATTCAGAAGTCCTTCTTTATAAATGTTATAACAATTTTTGTAAACCTACCGGCACACTGTTAAGTGAATACTCATATTCTTTGCAAACAATGTATAAACTTGAGTTGCTCTATTATGCAAGAAGCAGATATTCTCAATATGCACATAAGCATTTGCTCACTAGCTAATGCAGTAAATGATAGATTTTATTCTCTATTTTTATGTACGGTGCCAAATGAGTAATAGAGGCATTATAAAATGCACTGTAAAAATATATCTTGTTATTACAAGTAGTTATTTTATGTTGTTGAAATGTGACTTTACTGTGCAAAATGTAGATGCTGAAGCCTGTACTGGGCAGCCTTGTGGAAGTACTGTGAAAATAATATTTTCTATGTATAAATACAGTAAACTTTACTACAAATTTATGCACTGTATGTACCACTATAACAAAATATTTCTACAATGTACAGCATGATAAATTTTTTTGCATGGGAATCGGCAAGAAATTTGTCTCCATGTTCTTCGCAGATACCCTATGTCTGAAAGGTACATAAGCATATTATTTACTACTACTACATACAAATTTTTAATGTGCGATGACTTATAATAGTGAAGTAGAACTACTTTTCTAGAGCACTTGAGGCGGCGTTTCCTGTATATATATATATATATATATATATATATATATATATATATATATATATATATATATATATATATATATATATTAGCATTAGCTACTCATACCAGAATACAACATAAAATGCGTGTCTTAAGTCAGACTCATTACAAGGCCGATAAAAACGATTAAGTCTATGAATATGAGATAATAGGCAACTAATATCATCATAGTAAGACTTTTTGGTGACCATGGATGCAGGGTTCTGTACAATCGATCGCATACACGGTAAGCGATTTGCACATAAAAACACAAGTATTAAAACCCAAGCAATAGAAACATTTTACTACTGCCTTGGTCCAAACATAACGCACACATATTTCACAGTGGGAAACTTCGGTGGCTAGAATCTCCAGTTCCAGTCTTGAGTTCACAGAGAATCACACTTCATAACGAACAGTTGTTCCAGGCCTTTTCTCATTGAGTAAACTTATAGTGACACCGAAAGTGCGTAGAACAGAATCTAAATGATCCCTGCTGCCTAATTCGATATTCTACTGTTTACGGCCTCCGTTTTCAATTGCGTACAGCTCCTGGCCTCCGCTCGAGCATTGTAAACAAACCACGACGGCCGCGCTGAAGACTCCTCGGTCGCGACTCGCGTTATGTCGCTGATCAGGATTTGCGTGTCCTGGCACGCACGCGGCACTCCCCCTCCCCAAACCAGGCGCCGTGGTTCCGCGAACTTCAGGACGCACGCGAGCAACAGCGCGTTGGCGGAAGTGAAGGGGCGGGACCGTCGCTTAGGGAAGTGTTGTTGCTATTCCTGTCGACAAGGAGAAGATAGCGCCACAAGGAAGCCTCTGCGCCACACCTTTTGCCATTTCGCTGACGGAGTGCCTTCTTACGTCATATCCGGTGAGCAAGAGGCTCTTATCCTTGACCATGAGCGTTCTTCGATAAGATAGCGTGTTTATTAGTATTCTGGAGGAGTTATTATGTCAGTGCGGCTTCTCTTCCGCCGTTAAAACACATTATGCCAGCTTCGCGTTGAGTATTGCATTAATATTATAATAACAATCTACTAACATTATCATACAGCTATTACGTCCAGGACAAATAAAATTAATTTATACCTTTTTATAAACGTGAAATTAAACAAAATAGAAACACAAACACACACACACACACACACACACACACACACACACACACACACACATATATATATATATATATATATATATATATATATATACACACACAAGCAAAAATATACTCGTCGCTTTATATACCTATTTAGGCTATTCAAATAAAGAACTCCAAGTTGAGCCAGGTATGCATACACATTCACGCCTTCATAAAACTTTACCATTTTCACAAGCAGCTGCATCAACATCTACACGCGTGCTTATCTCCACAACCACAAAAGATCACCGGCTGATCATTACGACCACGCGACATTGCGGTCCAAATAAAAAAGATGCAATGCACAAATGTGGTTACCCCGTTCCTCCCGCCCTTGCATTCATTAGATGCTACATCTCTACCCTCGGCTCTCAAGACCTCGACCCAGACAGCATGCAAGCTTATCACAAGCTTGCATTTCACTTGACTTTGGCTTGCTTTGCAAACTTGCATCAAGCTTGCATTAAGCTTGTTTCTGCAATTATATGTATTTAATAATAATTATGCAAGCTTGCACCTAGCATGCTGCAGGCTTGCCACACCAAGCTTGCTGCAGCATCCAAATCACTCTTCCTGCAGACTTGCCACATAAAGCTTGCTGCAAGCTTGTTCTGTGGAGTCTAGGTAGCACATTTCATCGCCTCTTCATGTTAGACTGGTCGCACATTCTGGCGGAAATATCAGAAACTATGTGAAAACAGAAAAAGCTGTGCAATATGGCGTTATATTAGCGTTACAGCTTCTATGGCTATGCATTAAGAAGACACACATAACCTTATAAACATTTGTTATTTATTTTTGTGGCATGGTTTTGTACCTTGATATCTTACGATATGAAGCGCTGAAACTTTGCTTCAGCCAGGATTGAGGAATTAATAGGAGCATTAGTGGGCGCGTATTATGTACAGGCGGGAAATGAAAGGAGGCACAGAAATATTGTTGTAGGCCTACACTGGTTGCTTGGCAGAGCAGCAAGACAACAGGTGTGTGTGGTTTTGAACGAAAACTAATACGCAAATATGCCAATAGAATGTCTGTTTTTGGTCGTTGTACACTTTGAGTACAAATTGTACGGCAGAAAAACAAATTGCAGGAATATAAAAATTCTTGCACCTCTCTCGATTTCACAAGTATTCTTACCACGCCAATAGCCGGATATTGCTTTATCGCGCCAGTAGAAGATTGTAAACAAATTAGATCGTTGTTATGGGATTCGTTGCATTTATTAACCGTATGTAAAGGTGCATTACACAGAACCTGGCATTCTTTTCTCGTCCCTCGATACGTGCCTTACCACGTGTCTGAAGTATACACATTGATAACAGATGAAAGAGAAATACAATTCAACGGGGTTTGTAGATACTTAGAAATGCGGATTGTAAAATGTAATATTATTTATAAGCATACACCTGGGAAATGTACTGCAGACGTTTATACAACACTCAGAATTTAATTCATACTTAGAAGCACATTTATTAAGCCGACGATTCTTTATACGTAGAGCAGAACGACATTTTGTAAATACTTTGTAACTTTTAAAACTTGCGAGCTTTATAACCACAAAAGTACACGTTAATTTTTACACCTGAAATACAATGGCGATTGTCGTAAGTACGCAAGTATGCCCAGCAAGTATACAATTTCAAATACTTACCAAGCATAGATTCTGTGTGTACTATACTGGAAATTCGAACAGCGCTAATATATATATGGTGATGTCACTTCTGGGGACAAGTACGCACAAGTATGCATTTCTTGAGAATACGGAAACAGCCTTAGTCTCGAAATCTTAGCGAGATGTAGAAGTTCAGAAATTTTGTTGTTCGTACGTAACGCTAATAGTAAGTAAAAGAATATAGTTTTAATTCCCATTAATTTTTAATTTTATTATTACTTAAATATTTTTGGGATGGAGTTGGTAAACACTTTTACGACAATATTCAAAGAAACGCCAAATGAAATAGGAAATATAATAACGTCGTTAATAACTGAGGTGGTGGCAAAGACGAACGTACAAGAAAAATTGTGTACCACCATCACTTTGTAGATTAGTTCTGAATACACTACCGCCAATAAAGGTAAAGAGGTTGACAGAGGACCTCAATGAAGAAACTAGAGTTTATTTTGTTGTTCTTCATCAGGCAGTTTTGCACAGGAAGGCTACAGTAGGCAGCCTTAGCTTTGAAAAAAAGTACATTTTTGATTTCAGTACTTAAAAGAACGAGCCAACTATAGGCGATCTTATTCTCGCCATTGACAAGCACGAGATTTTCTGTTAGTACCCAAGATATTTCTAAAGGGTTGATGTGTACGTAGACATTTATGAAATTTATAAGTTGTTTTAGTCGCAATTCGTCGTGAGCTTCGGACTGGAGGAAAGTTACTAAAAGTGTTCAGTGCGAAATGCCAAGGGGCTTAGGTTTCCAAAAAGAGGCGATTATTCGGAAACTTCAACCACAATATTTGAAATTGGAATCCCGTCTCTATATTGGAGTATCGCTAAAGGAGGGGAAACGCCAGTCAGGAGATGGTGGCCCCTTTCTATATTGTTTATTGAGGGAAGTGGAGTTTATTTGGTAAGGGGAATCAAGGATTAATAAATAATACAGAGGAGATGGCGGAAAGGTGGAAAACGCTGTTTTCTATTGAGGGGAGTAGAGAGGGGAAATAGATTCTGGACGTAGTGGATGAAGTTGAGTTAGTTGACACATTGTTGTTGTGTGCACTAGGTGACAGTTTAAATAGTATTTCGACCCCCTCTTAGTTAGACAAAGGACGAAACGGGATAGAGCGACACTGCCTAAAATGGGGTTCCTTTATTTTTTTTTAAATCAAATTATCAGTTTTAAATTTTGAGTTATTTTTCAAATAAGTAATTATATCTGTTCACTTTAAAAAGCAAGTGTACCCATGGTGGCTGTTGAGTGACTGAAATATATTCTAGTTTTTTGCTCTAAACATTATACAGGAAGTTTTTGAAATGAGCGCAGATATTTTGGGTAATACAAGGGACTGCCAACACGAGTGTTTTAATGCATTGAAGATGGTGCCGGAATGCCTCCTTATGCAACCAATAAAATAAAAAGCAGGATGCCTATGCTGAATAAATAACTATAATGTAAATAACATGTAGTGCAATCACTCAAAGCGAGATGACATCGAAACCGCCATGTACAGTATTAAAACCGTTGTTCAAAGTGAAGGTTGTTGACGTGGTTGCACGGCGGCATGCAGTACTGCTGTACTCGAAGCAGCACATGTGGCAGTAGTGGTGGTTGTTGTCGTCCACGTGACTTTGCAGGTGGTTCTTGCAGCAGCGCATTACTATTCCAGACTTCCCTTCAGTTGGGTTATGGGCAGACGAGGCATTGTTTACCCGCGAGGGCATATTCGACACCAACAGTGCTATATACGTTTTATTTCAATTGTAGCATAAGGATGAATTTACGACACCACGTTATATAAAAACACTCGTCTTGACAGCCCCGTGCGTTCCCCAAAATATCTGCACTCATTCAGATACATCCTGTATGTTTCCTAGTTGCGTTGCGAGCAAGTGTCAGAATACCTTGCCACATCTCATCGGGTCGCTAATGAAATTGCAATTGTATTGGTCGGTGTCGGATTTAAAAATGGAGTTCAAAAATGTCAAGGTCGGGATTCGTCACGGCCAATAAAACACGAAAAGGTCACTGACCCTCGACTCCGTTGCACTCGACCCTGGACCTGGGCCACCCGCTCCCCGCAACTCCTCGACTTTCGCGAGAGCCGCTATCTTACAAGCGCTGCGCCGCTGTTCCGGGTGGAAGGAAATGATGGTGAAATACAGACGGCTATGACTGAACAGGCAGTCGCCCACTTATTTCCCCAATGTGATTCCCATCTTTCCTCAAGTACGAACGACCGCGCTGATTTGCGCACCACATCCGAGCGTTGGTCGCCCTTCTACCGTAAATATATGCGTGAGCTGACAGGGACGTGTCTGCAGTTTGTCAATCGACCATACCAGGAGATTCTCAGCAGCTATCATGGAGTTCGTGTTGGTATGGCTCGTCGTTTCCTTCGCCTCCCCGGCTCTAACACTCCACTGGAGTTTGAAAGGTGAGCGGTAAAGCTGTTCGATACTGCGAATTTTGTTGTTTATATTTGAAGTCAATAATATTTTAGCTTATCGATCATATTTCCGATTCCAAAAGATAGCCAGTATAAAAATCATCTATGTCTCGAAATTATTGAGTATCTATTAACTTAAAATATATACTGAGAAGCGACGCATTTGGATACTATTAACTGTTACAAATTTTTGTGAGAAGCACATTTCCATTATGTGCTTCGGTTGGTAGCAGTGTGACTCGTGTCCTGAAATTATGTTTTCCTGCTTGTCAATCACAGTGGCTCGTCGGTAAAATGTTTTTTTTTTTTAAATACAGATTAACTGCTGTTGGTATATATTGTAGTACTTTGTTGGACTTTAGACCAGGCAGCAGTGAAGAGACCTTATCATTTAGTTTTTTAACTCTGTATCACACATGTTGTAACGGTTGTGTTAGTACTTTGGACACTTTCCCTTCTAACCGGCTTTAAAACTATCGTTTGACTGTACCTGACAAAACAATAAACCAGTGGCGATGCGTGCTAAAATTTTATAAGAAAGCTACTGTGTGCAGGGGGCAGTAGTGGCGTTGATCTTCCCAATAAAAAAGGGGGGGTGTCTGGTGGTCCTCCCCTAGGAAAATTTGGATTTCAAGGTGCAAAATGGTGCAATTTAAACATTTTTTCGTACCTAAATATAAAATATACCGCAATATTTTTTACCATAAAATTTGCCTGAGTGAAAAATATTACACAGATACCTTCATTAAATCCGGAATCTTTTCCACTCAAAATCAATATTATTTTGATACCCGTCGACAGTGAGTTATTAACATACGGTGCAATTTCGTTTGTACAGAAGCGTAGACAGCAGAAAAATATTATTCGTTTGTGTAAAGATGGAAAGTAGCCAACTCTATTTTTACCACATTCTTTAAGAGACAAAAACGAATTTTTGTGAACTTCAGAACGCTCGTGTTTTCGAACAGCACTGCACATATTTTAAGGTCAAAATACCCAGTTGCATAACACGTGTTAACGTCCTTTGAAAACAATAAATATGGCCAGCAAAACAATTTTGTTTAGTCTGTTACATCCAGCTAACCACGAGTGTTTCTGGTAAACATTTTTTTTATAAATTACGTACAAAATTACTTTGATTGCTTGTTGTCGTGATCGTAAGTTCAGGTGTCAGTCTACCCTCTTTTATGTCACATCTTTCCTGAAAAGTGAAAGCACTGCTGGAAAAATGCTTCACTCGTAATCCACACACACCACACTTACATCCACATGTTTCTGTTGCACTCATTCTAACTACACGGTTCTCGGTCTCACACGGTAATTCTATAATTTTTATGTAGGCTATACATCGAGTACGAATATGTATAACATTCTCAGTACCAAAACTAAATTAAATAAAAACAATACTATTCGTGTTGCGCGCGCAAACTTGGCCACGCATCGATCTAGTTACTGTAAATTACACGACGCCAATGGCCTGCTGCTAGGCCAGCTTCGGCTATGTCCGCTTCAGTTCGGTGAAGAAAGCACTACCATCGTAGCTTCTAACACAGGTTGACGCAGCCATAAGCCCCCATCTTGGTTTTGCTGGCCAACGAACGAGTTGTTTTCTTATAATGTACAGTATTGTTTCCCGAGTAGAATGTGAACCGCATGAGTGAAAAGTTACCTTAAAGTAACTATAAGTTAGAATGTAATATTTATTTTAAATATAACATTGCCAGGTAACTGTCTGGGCAAGCACTGTTTGCCTTGCTTGCCCTAACGAGACACCACTGAAATAGCCGAAATGCTGCATGTCAAGTTAAAGGATTATATATATATTTTTTTGAGATATGTAAAAAATTTCTTTACCCAAAATTCTTTTAAATTTGGCAATGAGTGGAAGTTTTTGTAATACTGCCCAACAATTTAATTTTACGAAAATGCTTGCTATATAAAGTTTTAATTTACCCATGGTTACAATTAGCATGTTTTCGTCACCATTGTAGTAATTCAGCAGCAACATCAAAAACACCTCAAAATTTTGATTGATTACACATAATTCATTAATAACAAAACTGACATTTTGATGTACCAAAAGTGTGATCCTCAAATGATCAAATAATTGACCAAAATTTCACACAAATTTGAAATAATGAACCGTAAACTACCCGAAAACCTTAACATAATTCTGCCCGACTAGGCGAACCGGGTTCGATTTCCGGCCTGTCGCTCCCAGATTTTCGCATGTGGGAATCATGCCGGACGATACCGCTGGTCAGCGGGTTTTCTCGGTGATCTCCCGTTCCTCCACCCTTTAATTTCTACGCTGCTCCATACTAACATCGCTTGATGTTAAGAATTGCCCAAATCTCATCGCTCACATAACATAATTCAGCACCTGAAACGGCACCGAGGTTCAAACCTTGAACTTGTTGCCTTGTAAGAAGGCGTACCGTACTCCTTAAACTTCTTAGAGTAGGCCTACATATTACTACTCTCGACGTAACTCGGTAATTGCGTAAATGTAGTTGCTCGACTATCAGCAGGAGAGTCGTGCCAGATGCCGTCCGGCGAAGGAGGAGTCTGCCGACTGTGGTCCGACTGTCCATCGACCTTCGCCTCCATCCAGAAGGACGGCGTGAGGCCTGTGACGTGCGGTTTCCAGGGTCGAAACCCCATTGTATGCTGCGCTGGCAACATGACCACCCCCCCTACTACAACCTCCACCAACCCCAACCCCACCACTACCATCTCCACCACCCTCACCACCACCCCCACTACTACCACCTCTACCTACCTCACCCCCACATCTACCACAACAACCTCCACCACCCTAGCACCCAACTCTAACACTACCACCTCCACTACCCTCAACCCCACCTCTACCACTACCACCCCCTCCCCCACCACTACCACCCCCACCACAACCACCTCCACCACCCTCACCCACACCTCCAACACTACCACCTCCATCACCCTCACTCCCACCTCTACCACTACCACCCTAACATACACCGCTACTACCTCCACCACGCCCATCCCCCACTACAACCTTTACCACCCTCAACCCCACCTCTACCCCTACCACCACCGCCCCCACCACTACCACCTCCACCACCCTCACCTATACCTCTACAATTGCCACCCCCACCCTCATCCCTACGACCTCCACCACCCTCGCTTCCACCTCTACTACTACACCCACACCCACCACTACCACCTCCACCCCCATCATCCCCACCACTACCATTACCACCCACACCCCAACCACTACCACCTCCACCACCCTCACCCCCACCTATACCTCAACCACCTGCACCACCCTCACCCCCACCTCTACCACTACCGCCTCCAACACCCTCACCATCACCTCTACCACTACCACCCCCACCCCCACCACTACCACATCCACCACCGTCACCTCCACCTCTACCACTACCACCTCTACCACCCTCACTCTCACCTCTACCACTACCAGCCCCACCCCAACCACTACCACCTACACCGCCCTCGCCTCCACCTCTACAACTACCACCTCCACCACCGTCACCTCCACCTCTACCATTACCACCAACACCCCCACCACCACCTCCGCCACCCTCACTCCCACCTCTACCACCACCCCCACCACCAACACTACACCCTCCCCACCCTCACCCCCACCACTACCACTACCACCCCCACTACCACCCCCACCCCCACCACTACCACCACCACCTCCCTAACCACCACCTCTATCACTACCTCCCCCACTACAACCACCACTACAACCACCGTGTCAACACCGACAAGACGCAGGAGTAAAGGTTAGCTCGAACTCAGGCAATTTCTTCCTTTCGTGTACATATAATACTTTGGTGTATCAGACAATCGCACGGTGGACATCGTCCGAGTTCCAAAAAGTAACATTTCTGAATACCCACAGAAATTGCAAGTGTGTGTTCTGTGGCATGGCTAAGGAAAATGCTCCAATATTGGGATAAGCTCCGGAACACTTGCTTGTAGACACGTTCATGCCATGTTGATTCATACCAAAAGCCGTTAAAGGGTCAACTTGCCCAACAACTTACTGGCAGAAATCTATAACGGCCTAGATTGCCAGTGCAGTTACATGACCAATTCTGGAAGTTGCGTGTCCGATCACTAACGGCCGCAGTGTAGTTTTTTTTTCGTAGGTTTACAAGTGAATACTGCGGCATCTATCTAAATTTTTTTTCCACTTCTTTTCTATGGAAAAATTGTACAACTTTAAGCGGGTCATAACAGGAATTTTAATATGGATGTAGTATAATAAATGTTCTGGAGGGACAAATGTTATTTAATATTCCCTTCGAACGTTGCACAGCGTTTAGGTGCCCTAATATCATAGAAAAGACTTTATAATAAAAATTTGTCCAAATTACCCCAATTCGCAGGTCACCCATAAAAGCAAACTTACATTTGTTCCAAAACTAATAAATTTGGAATGGAAGAATGTGGTTATGGACTACAGAAGACATTATGTAAAGTGTTACATTCTTAAACCTCGGCTTAGCTCCATATGCAGAAATTCTTCGTTTTTGTGTCATCATTTCAATTTCGCAGGTATTACTGAAAATGTTTGGTTATAGAAAATTTACAATTTACTAGTTGTTTATTACTTTTGTATCTAATTTTCACTGCCTCTTATTCCCTGCTTGCAAAGAGGCGGGAAAAGTAATGATACAATATAAATATGTTCTCGACATTTACATTTATCATAACACTCAATTAAAATTCAGCAGAAAAATATTAAACAACCCGGAAAATGTATATTTTGTATAATCGTGCATTGTCAGCAACTACTATTAATCCAAAATTATGACGTGAAAATGAAGGATTTATGCAAAAGAGGTGATACCGAGCCTTTATAGACAAAAAAAAAACTTTTCCTGGCATATTATTATACCAGTATTTAGAAATTGCGAAGTATCTATAGGCTGTTCACGGTAAAATGATTCTTTTTAAGCCATGTGTACTGTTTCCTTTCAGGCATTCTTTTTATCTTTTAATAAAATTTAAAATAAAAATTTTCATTAAGTCATAGACACAATGTGTATACTGCACTACACATAGATGTTAACGTCTAAGGCTTAAATAAAATATATTTGTTGACAATTATTCCAAATGAGAGGGCTTTCAAAAGTGTTCACTTTACCGTGAATGTAATCTTTGGCTTGCCCTTGTCTCCGGGCACTGCTGCTCTTGTGTCTGACGATGTCGCTCGACTGTTCACAGCAGGAGAGCCGTGTCAGATGCCGTCCGGCGAAGGAGGAGTCTGCCGACTGTGGTCCGACTGTCCGTCGGCCTTCGCCTCCTTCAATAAGAAAGGCGTGAGGCCTGTGACGTGCGGTTTCCATGGTCGAGGAGCCATCGTCTGCTGTGCTGGCAACACGACCACCCCCACCACTACCACCTTTACCACCCCCACTCCCACCCCCACCACTACCATCTTTACCACCCCCACTCCCACCCCCACCACTACCATCTTTACCACCCCCACTCCCACCTCTACCAGTACCACCACCATGTTAACACAGACAGGACGCATGCGCAAAGGTTAGTTTCAACTCAGGCAATTTATTCCTTTCCTGTACATATAATACTTTGGTGTATCAGACAATCTCATGATGGACATCGTCCGAGTTCCAAAAAATGAAATTTCTGAATATCCACAAAATTGCAAATGTGTGTTATGTGTGTTATGTGTTATGCCTAGTTTGCCGGTGCAGTTACATGGCCAATTCTGGAAGTCGCGCGTCCGATCACTAACGGCCGTAGTGTAGTTTTGTTTCGTGGGTTTACAAGTGAATACTGCGGCATCTATGAAATATGTTCTTTTCCACTTCTTTTCTATGAAAAATTGTACAACTTTAAGCAGGTCATATACAGGAATTTTAATATTAATGTAGTATTATAAATGTTCTGGAGAGACAAATGTTATTTAATATTCTTGTTGAACGTTGCACAGCGTTTAGGTGTTCTGATATCATAGAAAGTCTTCATAATAAAAAATTGTCCAGATTACCCCAATTCGCAGGTCACCAAAAAATCAAACTTACATTTGTTCCAAAACTAGCAAATTTGGAATGGAAGAATGTGGTTATGGACTACAGAAAGACATTATGTAGAGTGTTACATTCTTAAACCTCGGCTTAGCCCCATTTGCAGAAATTCTTCGTTCAATACTTTCGTATCTAATTTTGACTGTCTCTTATTTCCTGCTTGCAAAAAGGCAGTAAATTAATGATAAAATATAAATATGTTCTCGACATTTACATTTTTCATATAACATTCAATTAAAATTTAGCAGAAAAATATTAAACAACCCGGAAAATGTCCATTTTCTATAATCGTGCATTGTCAGCAATTACTATGAATCCGAAATTATGACGCGAAAATGAAGGATTTATGTAAAATACGTGAATCCGAGCCTTAAGAGAAAAAAAAATTTTCATGATGTATGACTATACCAGTATTTAGAAATAAGTATCTATAAGTTGTTCATGGTAAAATGATTAGTTTTGAAGCCCTATAAACTTTTTCCTTTCTGACATTCTTTTTATCCTTTAGTAACATTTTAAAGTAAATATCTCCATATAAGTAATAAACACAGTTTGTGTACTCCACCACACATGGAGGTTAACGTATAAGGCTAAAATAAAATATATTTGTTGACAATTATTCCAAATGAGAGGGATTTGAAAAGTGTGCACTTTACTGTGAATAGCGTATAACAACACGTTAAAGCAGCGTCCCTGCAGTATAGTCAGAAATGTAATCTCCGGCTTGCCCTTGTCTCCGGGCACTGTTGCTCTTGTGTCTTGACGATGTCGCTCGACTGTTCACAGCAGGAGAGCCGTGTCAGATGCCGTCCGGCGAAGGAGGAGTCTGCCGACTGTGGTCCGACTGTCCGTCGGCCTTCGCCTCCTTCAATAATAACGGCGCGAGGCGTGTGAGGTGCGGTTTCCATGGTCGAGACCCCATCTTCTGCTGCGCCCTCACCGCAGTCACCACCGACACCAGATCCATGCAGAAGAAGCGCAAAAGCGAGGAAGGTTAGTTCTGCCCAGGGGACTGTTCTCTCTGTCTCTTCTTTCCTAACTCTAGCATTCTCATAGTTAACAGATCAGAGTTCCAAAAGACTAGTGCCCGGTTGCACCAACATCTTCCCCGATCCGAGATAAAAAGATCCTAGTGCCGAAGCAGGATCCAGTTTCATCTTGGTTCCAATGTAAAAGTGTTGCATCATCGAAATTTCATGATTCTGAATCTCCGATTCTTTGATCTTGGTTCCAAAGTGAGAGATCGAGATTAAGTATAAAACAAATTTTGCTATTGGTTCGTAATATATATATCGTCATGGAAATAAGCGTATTTTTCACAATAGATAGAACTAGATGTGCGATGTTTTATCTGTTTTAAGTGAAAAATTGTTGTAAGAATTTTACTGAATAATATTCCATTACGTATAATGTTGTTTTAATTTCCCAAGAAAACAAAAGACCGTACTTCTATCTGTTAGCGTATTTTCAAATTACATTTGTCAACGATGGCGGCTGATCTCGGATCGAGTTTTGGAACATCCAATTTTGGAGGTTCGAAACGAACTTCATCTCGATCTCCAGTCCAGTTCTGAACTCGAATGGTGCAACAGTTTTCGGTGTCGGTCTTAGATGCGATCTAGGATCGAGTTTCGAACCGCGATGATGCAACCGGGCATATACTTCTCTGTATGCTTGAAATAAAGGGAAATCTAACTTAAAAAATTATGATAGTAGACGTTCGCCATTACAAAGCTACACTATCACATAACACCAAGAACTAAGCATAAGAAGAAATCATGATAACCTGCTGCCAAAAATATATGTGAATAACACACACGTAATCTGGGAAACAGAATTATTTCAGAAAACGGCATTTAAAAATACTACTCAGACAAACGAACAAGGGCAATAAATACTGATATATTCGCATAATTATGAGTAACATAATGTAGGCAATAGACATGAACACAGAAGTTAATACAGATGTCACACACAAACACGGGACGTTATAACTGATAATACAACGCATATGAACACAATAACTTATAATGACTGTGTTTATGACTTTTTTCCCCGTAAATTTTATATTTTGGGTTTTCTGTACAACATAGCTCTGCAGTGAAACATGTGAAATTATTTTTCATTTAAGTACTTTTTTAATTACATTTCAAGCATCATTCATAGAACTCACAAAATATAAGTTTTATTACCTTATGCGTGGCAATGCTTATATAGGTTGTTCACGGTAAAATGAGCACTTTTGAAAGCCTGCTAAAGATCTACATTCACGCACTTTGTGTATTCCTTCACCTTATGTAAAATTAATTTAGCCGTGGGCTTCAGAACTTCATACATGCGTCGGTCAGGCAACACTATGGAATTATTAGAAAAGTAAAGGTGTTACAAATCTGTTAATTTTTACACTTAAAAAAAAACATGAAGCGAAATAAATAATTAATGATATCAGAAATGGTTACCCTACCAGTTTTTATTCGAAGTTAAGATAGGAAACTACATTCTCTCCATCGTTATCAACTGTACTGAGCGCATGTCACTCAGTGCGCACCTTGAAATATGTGCAGGTAGGAGCAGTGACTTTTTCTAAGGTTGATTTCAAAAGTGTACACTTTATCGTGAACAGGCTTTGCCACAAACTAGCTTGTTAATTGTTGTAAGGCTGTCCGTCTCTCCAACACACATGGGATAGAAATTAATGGTCACTATGCTTCCATCATCTACCTTTATTCGGATTGCAGTAGTAATGACACTGTGTACAGATGGCTTAACGATCTTGTGGGTATGTACCAGCACCTTTTAAGAGGGGATGATAAACATAATTACAAACATGCCTACTATTCCTTTGCAGCCAGCTTATTTCGGTACTTATAATCCACCTTATGACGATGTCTAAACACAGCAAGTATTTCTACAAGATCAAATTTACATCTGGCAGTGAAATTCATCATCAGTGCCCAACCGAACCGGGTTTGATTCCCGGTGGAATCGCTCCCGGATTTTTTCATGTGGGAATTGTACCGGACGATGTCGCTGGTCAGCGGGTTTTCTCATAGATCTCCCGTTTCCCCGCCCTTTCATTCCGACGCTGCTCCATACTCATTTCGTTTCACACTCATCGGCTCTCAAGACCTCTATGTTAAGAGCCACACTAATCTCTCCACTTCACTCAGTTACAATCTGGCATCCCTGTAACAGAAAAAAAATTGGGTGCTGTTGTAAGCATTCCATTTTACACCGGCGTATTCAATATTTGTCGATCGTTCCTGGTAGCAATGCAGTGAGTTTGTTAATCTAGTTTTTTATTCCTTTTTACACAGGCATCAGGAGTGGTAAAGGCCGTTCACGTTAAAGTGAACAGTTTTGAAATCAACCTTATAAAAAAGTCACTGCTCCTACCTGCATATATTTTAACGGGTGCACTGAGTGACATGCCCTCAGTAAAGTTGGTCACGATAGAGGGAAAGTAGTTCCATACAACTACACCGAATAGAAAGTGTTAGGTAAACATTTGTGACGGCTTAAATTATTTACATCGCTTTCTGTTTTTTTTTAATGCATCAAACTGTAAACATGAGCAGATTTGAAAGATATTTACTTTTATAATAATTCCACAATTTCACTGGACCGATGCATGAATAAATTAATGAAGTCCATGACAATGTTAATTTTATATAAATAGTAAGACTGCCCAACGTGCATTCGAGTATATCTTAAGCAGGGCATTACAAAGTGCTAATTTTAGCATGAACATCCTATAGGAGTAGTACTCAGTCCGATCGGACACAAAACATATAATTTAATCCTAAAGGCATTTAAATTGTTTGAAATTTATCAGTGCGCATAAAGCAGTGAACGTCTGGCTTCGATATTGATCGACCGTGTGTAAGGGACATTACCACCGCGGAAAGCTGCTAAAAGCCACAAATGTTACGGATAGTCAGTAGTGCCTCAGGCTAACGTGATTGGTCGCTACTAGAGGATTCCTATATCACCCATTCTAATGGGATTGGCCTCACGTGTGTACTTATTTAAATTTTGCGTGTAATTATACGGTCTATTATGAAATCCACCTACCGATTACAGAGGAAATGTAGGGTCGAGTGCATGTATCGGGTGCGCAGAAACCAATATCCGATTCCTTTTCTGCCAGTAGCACTATCAAAACAATGGGTATTTTATCAGAGGTCAGATCACCGTTTATTTAAATTCCTGCTTTTAAGCGGTATTGAACTTGCTCTGGGCGAGGTTTAATACAATTTTAATTTATTCAAACTTTATACTAATTAGTTCTCATGAAAGCATGTGTATGCTGAAAAACTGAAACTAAACAACCGTGCTCAATACTGTTTGAACATGGTTTTGAAAGCTATACTGACAAATCGTAAGCCAATGTTAAGTACATGTCTTAAATACGATAACAAGTCTATGCAACTCATTTTTATTCTACTGCCACAATGACGAGCCTCCGTAGTGGATGGCGGGCCATTTCTGGTCCTCTTCTAATTGAGCGGTACAGGAGAAAGTATTTCAACCGGTTCGTGGATGATCTGAATGGATGATTGGTCTCAAGAGGTTGTGGTAGGTGCTCCAAAGAACCAAATTTGTGCATGATTCTTGGTTCAGCCTCTGTGGTAGCTGGAGACACATGTGTTGTTAACCCGAACGAACAGCCACAAGTTCCGTTTTAATTTGTCACTCTAAAACTGTTAAGTATTGGGGAACACAAAGTCCGTTAATGTATTCAAAATGAACGCCCACCCGTGGGAACGCAAAGGTTTTTTTTTCAACTTACCACCGAACTTGGAATTCAGTGAACGTAGTTGGAATGAGCACTTAGCAAATGTAAAAGAAAAAGTGTAAATCACAGAATAAGCAAAAATAAACCATTAGACATACATTTTTAAATTTGTTACTTTCTTTGGAATGATTTTGCTGAATATAGCTATCCAAGAACTCTTGTTTTGTAACTAATTTACAGGAGAAATGGTATCAGGTAATGTATCAAAGTCTAAAACGATGTCATTCACAAACAACCGCTGTTTCTTTTATGATGCAAGTAATTTTGTGTGTGTATATATATATATATATATATGTATATATATATATGTATATATATATATGTATATATATATGTATATATATATGTATATATATATATATATATATATATATATATATACATATATATATATATATATATATATACACACACACACACACAACGTTATTTTGTAATCAGTCTTATAAATATTGGGAGCGATCTGCAATGGCATCATTGTTTTCCGGGCACGAGAATGTTTGTTGAATAGCAATTTAAAAAAAAAATACTTAAAATGTGATGCATAACCGCTTTGTATTAAATTATTTATGTGCTTTCTGTTTTCAGCTTGTGATTTGTACAGCAACAAGTTGCCTCGTATCACGTCGAAGGTAATAGGTGGCAGCTTTGTCTTTCAAGGGGAAATGCCGCACATGGTGAGTTACCACGTCTCTTAGCGTCATCTGCAAACATTCCTAGGTTCATTTTGTGACACAGGCCAGTAACGGCATTATATGTTGGCTGAGAAAATATCTACACAGAAAAAACTGTAATGTGCCAACAGCATTAATGTTAACAAGTACAGTAAAGTTTTGTTGTACGTGAGTCGTCCTTAACTAATATTGCTCTTCGTGTAATATACTGTTATGCTATTAATATATATGCAACAGTAAGGCTCGGCATCACCCCTTTTGCCTAAATTCTTCGTTTTCGTTTCATAACTTCCGTTTCCGAGGTTTTATAATAGAAACTTTTCAATTTACTAGTTGTTTAATACGTTTGTATCTAATTTTCACTGTATGTTATTTCCTATTAGTAAGAAGGCAGGAATTTACTGATAAAATACAAATGTTCTCAAGATTTTACGACAAGCATATAACACGCAATTAAAATTACGCACAAAAATACTAAAAAAGTCGTAATTTGTAAATTGTCTATAGTCGTACGTTATCAGTATTCGCTATGAATCCGAAATTATGATGCGAAAACGAAGAATTTCTGCAAAAGCGGTGAAGCCGAGCCTAAAGTGCTTTTGTAAAAAACGTAACCTCATTACTGTATTGTCAACATCCTTACTGCATTGTCAAACTCCTTACTATATTGTCAACCTCTTTACTATAAAGTGAGCACTTTTGAAATCAACCTTAGGAAAAAGTCACTGATCCTACCTGCATATATTTTAACGGGCACCCTAAGTGACACGCGCCCAGTAAAAATGGTAGCGATGTAGGGGAAAGTAGTTCCTTATATGAATGTCGAATAAAATATTTTAGGTAACCATTTGTGATAGCTTAAATTGTTTATATCGCTTTCTGTTTTTTAATACATTGAAGTGCAAAAATTAGCAGATATTTAAAATGTTTACTTTTCTAATAATTTTACACTTTTACTTGACCGACGCATGAACAAATCGATGAGGCCCGTGGCAGTGACAATCTTGCACAAGGCGGAAGAATACACAACTTTCATACAAGTAGATTTTAGCAGGGCTTTCAAAAGTTCTCTTTTGCCATGAACTGCCTATAACAATATTATCTTTGTCACAACATTATGAATTTAACTACAACATAAACGTTAAAAAAAATCGCTCAATAGTATTTTTTTGTTGCAACAGTATACTTTTTTCTGTGAGCATTAATATTAAAAATAATTTTTCTGCGACCTTAACCTATGCTGTTTATGTGAGTAAAAAATAGTAGGCTGAATTGAATAGCATAAAAAAATCTCTAAGCCACAAGTTTTATTTCAATTGTAAGTGAAAAGTAGGAAGCTAATTATTCCGATACATTTGTCTAAAGCATCTTTCATGAATCGATACATTGTTCCTTGCCCACTACAATATTATCCAGATCATTGAAAGTTCTCTAGGCAGTTTATGTTTTGCAACATGATCATTTCAGTTCCAGTTTGTTGATAATGCATGTAGTTGAAAAGCTTGTATATAAACCAAAGACCCAAATACTGTATTTCATAATGTGTCCCACATGTGTTTAAATAATATAGCTAATTCTCTTCTTCATCCACCAGACTACTCTGGGCTACCGTAAACCAAATTCGCAGAAAGTTGCGTGGCTTTGTGGTGGATCTCTGATCAGCGACCGCTTCGTCCTCACGGCCGCACACTGCTTTGAAAAAAAAAAAATGTGAGTAGTTCACCGAGTTTTGCTGTAGCTACACGGTAACAATTCCTGTGTACAGACAAGGGCTACGAAACTAGTTGCCGAAATACTTCAATCAATATTCAACAGAAAAATTGTGCAGATGTAATATTTCTTCACACATTTAGTAAAAAGATTTGTTTGAAAAACTGTGATACTAAAGATTACGTAGTTGTATTTATTCTATAACAGTTTTCGTACCTCATGTCTGTGCATATCTTGTAGTCTATCAACAGCTACTAGCATTTTAAAACTGATACTTTATAAGACACGCAGCAATTCTCAAGCGAGTTAAGGCCACTATAATTTTAGTTGCACTCTGTGTGGTTGGAAATATTATACATGATGGAATACATGACTCATCAATAAACAGACGTTCCATTACTACACAAGTATTCTGCCGTCCAAAAAAGTGCTGCTCTTGTAAACGAAAACAACATGTATAGGTACCAAGTGAGATCTTGTGACTCTACCAGGGTCTGCAGTTTTACAAAGATACCTCAGTTTCAAATACAGTTCTTTAAACTGTGCTTTTTCTGTTACATCTGTGATGCAAGATTAACTCGAAATAACTTGTCAAACGCCACGAGTGCTCTCATCAAGACTAACAGCAGAAGAACCAAAAAATCTCACATTCTAGCACTTTTTACTTTGTGTAAACTTTCTGTGCTTAAGGGATTGTCCAGACTTTTACTTTCCTGTGTCGTTGTTCATTTATTTCAAAACATAAAATTTAAATTTCCGCAATATTTTTTCCTGCTTTAATGGCATTTATAATTATGTAATTTTCTCCCGCTTTTTTATACTGCCACTCAAAATAGTCCAGTCGAAAATGAGGTGGTCCTAAAAACAACATTAATTCCTGTCGGAGATCATCGTAGACACTTCCGCGAAGTGTAAAAAAAATAGTTATCCACACGAAATATTATAACAAAAAATAATTGAATTTGAAAACTACTTTTAAAAATATAAAATTTTTATTTTATATAGTATAAATTTTTTAAAATTTAATTTAAAAATGAGTTTTTGTGGCACACCAAACATACTTCAAATAATGTTAAGGTACCATTTTATAACGCTTTTAAAACCAATGCGAAGTAATAGTGGCCAACGCACGGGATTTAATAATGTCTTCTAACGGTCAATCAAGTTAAAAAAAATGTTACTAAAGCATATCAATGACGGCACCATGCTCCACAAAGAGATAATGCTCGCCATATTATATTCTCGATATTATCAACTTTCATTAGTGAAGCCAGTATTTGTGCAATAATAATAAAGGGAAATATTTTGCCAGCAAATCTGTTTCATATATTTATTACGTTAGTGTGTATGCTACCCTAATGTTGGTGTACACAAAATGGTTAGTGCTCAATATGAACACCGTAGGCCCTATCTATTGCGGTCCCCCTGACCAGGGCTTTCCGCGAGAGTAGTGGAGAGATTTTGACGACACTTAACAGCGTAGTCTTGAGAGTGGATGGGGGTGAAGCAATTCCGGAATACAAGGGCTAGAAAAATGGGAAATTCCCGAGAAAACCCGCCGACCAGCGGCATCGTCCGGCACGATTCCCACGTGCGAAAATCCGGGAAGTTCCCCGCCGAGAATCGAACCTGGTTCGCCTTGTAGGGAGGTGAGTAGTCTAACTACTACACCACCGCGGCTCCGCGGGCTGTCCGGGAAAAGGGTGGGGGAGGGGGGTCCTGAAATATAGTTCTAGGCGTTTAACCTAGTTGCTTCTTCCCACATGTCATTCCCTCAAGTTGAGTCAATCATCTGCTTAACGAGTGCTCTAACGTAGATTGATCCCCTACGTCTTAAATTATTTGCCTATTTGGTAATATTCAGATCTTGGTTACGGCATACGCAATGCTAACCAGAAATTCTGATGTTTGAATGTAACGTTTGCCGTCCGTATTTTCTCAATTTAATAAACAAAGAAGAAAATGCCAGTTACTCTTGATTAGATTGACAACAGTAATCACAGCTGAATACGTTCTGTGCCGTATCTGGCCCGGTTATCAAAATCTGAACCTCAAAAATTTTGTTAAAGGAAAAATGAAGGAAGCTTCACGTAAAAATAGCACATTTCAGAACGTATGCAAATAGAGGAAAAAGGTGTACCCCGTAAAATAAGTCGATCGTAATATTTCAGCGTACTGTGTCACATCTGTAAGAAACGTGCGTCACTGTGTGTATTTGGCAGGTGAAATGCGCATGCATGTTATGTTCTTTTACTTTCCTGTACAAGCAAAATCCACTCTAGTGGAGTGATATGACGTGGAAGAATGGTGCATCCTCCGGAAGAAAGGACGTTGTGGCTTAACCACATGCCGGTTCCATTAAGGAAACTCGCCAACAATCCACACACAATGGCAAACAAACACAGCGACAGTCATTTTATAGGCAGTTCACGGTAAAATGAGCACTTTTGAAAGTCCTGCTTAAGATCTACTTGTATGCACGTTGTGTATTCTTCCGCCTTATGTAAAATTAACGTTGTCATTTGCCTCATCGCTTTATTCATGCGTCGGTCAGGTGAAACTGTGGAACTATAAGAAAAGAAAATATGTTACAAATCTAATCATTTTTACGATTCGGTGCAATAAAAAAACAGAGAGCGAAATAAATCATGTAAGTTATCCCAAATGGTTACCTAACACTTTTTATTTAACATTAAGTTATGGAACTATTTTCCATCTATCATTACCAACTTCACTGGGGGCATGTCACTCATTACGCCCGTTAAAATATATGCAGGCAGGGGCAATGACATTTTCTAAGGTTGAGTTCAAAAGTTCTCATTTTATCGTGAACAGCTTTTATCAGTGTGTCTGATTGGTAGCGCGTGTGCCTAAACATGTCGAGCCGTGCACAGTGGATTTAAGATTATAAAGGTGATAATTTTCAGCATCTTCGAAAAAGTAACTGTATTATTTCTACGCCCCTTTGCACGGTTATAACACATGGGCGCAGCATACTTTCACGTGGAATTCTCGGTGTAAATAAATACATCGTGGATGGTAAATATCCACGTACGGTTGTGTGTGAATATTATTATAAACATTAAATGTGGTTACTTGTTTGATGGCGTTGTTCCGGCTTTACTACCGGAAGAATAATTGAGGAACGGTTTTACAAATTTACAGCATTTAATTAAAGTAATATTTCAATCCGAGTTTAACTCGGAGTGGACAAAGAACCCCGATTGAAACTTTATCTTAAACACACCCAGACTGAGTGAAGTAATCCAGTCCAGTTGTCAAGGTGAACTGGTTTGTAGGATCCATATCGAAAGTTTACTCTAACCACTACCATAAGGAATAAACGGGGACTGAAAGCAAAATATATTATATATTTTGAAGAAGCTTTCTTAACCTTTATGCACGTGGTTAAGTTGACTGAAAATGTGCAGCTTGAAAAAGCAGCAGAGAAATGCGTGATATATACACACACACACAGAGAGAGAGAGAGAGAGGGGGGGAGAGAGAGAGGGGGGGAGAGGAGATTTGACTGAATATTTGCATCATTTACCACGAAAACAATAACAATGTACAGCTTTTCGTTCGTCGTTTGTTTTCTTGTTTAACCAGTTCCCAATAGAACGCTCTAAGCAGTTTTCAATACGCAGTCAGTCTTGTTTACAGTTCAGTCCACATTCTAAACCTCACCTTAAACGCTTACTTTCGATACGAGTTCACTCCGTGTTCGCTACGTGTTGACTCCAATGCTAGTTCGGTCTATTCCTAAATTTTACTTTAAAAGGCCTATTTAGCTAACCTAAACTTTCAGGTTAAAACGTAATCATTCACACATTACCCTGGATTCGTACACGTCACCTAGCGATGGGAAGGTAAACGTTTTGGTTTCCTCAAGAGTGAAGTCGACCTATGAATGTTGCACATCGTGTCGATGTGCTAAGAACCATCGATACAAATAGTATTAAGGGTGCCGCCTACCTAGCTCTCCAAATGCGCTGCAGAGTGTTTGAAATCCACCTTTTTTTTTTTTTTTTACGAATCCATTCAACTTGTCTCCGTGACACCAATATATTAAAATTAATCACACTTCAGGCGAGATACGAATAATACTCTCACTATATCACGTATATTATAAATGCTATTCCCGAACCCTCCAATAGAGCTAAAAACTGCTTTTTCACACTGCTGTATCTCATAATATACTAGTTGGAAACATGCAAAACTATTATAGGGACCTGCATTGAACTTTGCTATACACTTTCCATCGATAAAATGATAGGGTCACCGCTTAAAGTTCCATAGGTACACGCAGCGCAACGGAAACACTACACGCCAGTTCAGCGCCGTGCGAGTAGGAGCGAAGTGGCATGAAACGCGCGCGTCAGTGTCGTCCTTATTGCTACCTAGCTCTCCTGCCTCAGACGCGCTAAAAACCTCCAAATAGGCGGCGCCCTTAAGAACATATATTTCCTTGTGATAGCAATACTATTCATTCAACTTTTATTTATATTCCCTTCAGACTTTTACGAGATTTATATGTCTTAAGAAGGTGCTTCAATTAATAATATTGAAAACTATAAAATATTGCGAAAATTTACCAGCTTCATTTGGCATCCATTGTGAGATGAAGCTCAAGGTTCACTAAAAAATATGTTAAACCCCATGTATAATATGAATAAGTAGGGTGTTGTTATAATTGAATGGCGTTATTTAAAAATTGATATTTAAATATTTGTTTCTGCTTGTGTTATTTAGTAAGCTGGACGTTGTGAGGTTGGGCGGAGTGGACTTAACCGACGACAAAGAAGGCGCAGTGGTGGTGCTCCCAGAAAAGGTGATAATCCATCCTAATTACACAATCGGCTACGATGACATCGCTCTGATCCGTCTGTCTACACGTGTTGATTTCTCGATGAACTTGTTCCCTGCTTGCCTCTACACCGAGGATAAGTTGCCATCTATCCCCCTGAGCGTGGCTGGGTGGGGCGGCAGAAATAAATATGGTAAGTCTCCTGTTACTGCTACAAGCTTTCCGCTCTTTCTTAACTAAGCACTTTAAAATATATATATATAAATATACGGATATGCTTATTGGTATGCTGCCAGTAATGTTGGCGATGACGGAAGTTGAATTAGAAGTGTTAGGTAAAACATTTGTAGATACTAAACTTATTTCTTAGACTTTCTTTTTTCTTAATGCTATTAAGTGACTTTTCGTAAAACGTTTACTTTTCTAATAGTTTCAAAGTTTCGTTTGGATGACGCAGGAATAAAGTGTTGAGGTCCAGGGCGACGTAAATTTTACATATAGCTGAATGATACAGAATGAGGCGAAAAACAGACCTTGAGCAGGGTTTCAAAATGTCTCAGCTAATCGTGAAAAGCCTGTAGCAGGATGGGCGTGAATGAAAAACAATCGTGTTGTGAGCAATGCTTCGACCTACCACGGGTGCTTGCCGGGAAATAGCCATCGTCTCATAGTCAGACATGTTCACATGGAGTTCGCTGTGTCAATATTTTTTTTTATGATATCGTACCTGTGTTTACGCTAGAATTAAGAAAGTCTCGTCTTTGATAAGTTATAATTCAGTACCACCAAATGTGCTGTACCTGGGATCTGAGATAAAAGGCTACTGAATAATGCGTATATTTTAAATTTAAGGTAAATAAGAGGAATTGCTTTAATATTTAAAAATTTTACTCTACGTGCTTTTAATAACCTCGTCTCCTGCAAATGTAACGCCAAGTTGCACCCAAATATGTGCTTTACTACTTGTTAGTTTTCAAATGGTTAATTCTTTTATCATTGAAATACAAATCTACGAATATCAATGTAGGTTGCAATCGTGGCAAAACACACAGTAAACAGTCTAGTCGGCAGTTGGTAGCAATAAAAATGAATACAGAAAACAAAAGAAAGGAATCGTTACTTGAATCCTATTGGCCAGAATTACATTACCTTTTTGCTATGTTTAAATAGGGTTAACGTCTTGCATGGAACATTTGCCTTTGCATCGCTCTTAATTCGATGTGAAATCACCGCTGCAGGGTGCATGCCTCAACATAACGACAACGCAAAGTTAACGCAGAGAGCTCCATGGTACTTTGAATATAAATCGGTCTTAAGAGAGCAAGTGAGGAGTATGTTTCTGGTCGTGTAGTAGTATTCCTGATCGGCATCAGGTCGGCTGTTGGTCAGATACCAAACTACTGCAAAGCAGATGGTTTACCTGTGCGGTTTTTAATCCCTATTCCAGGACAGCAATGTAAGATTTCCTCATTACAATATGAAAGACTCGTGGTTCACTAGGTGCTTGAACTTATTTCCTCACTTCTGTGGTACTCAGTTCTTCCGGGTACTCTCTAATTAAAGACTGTTCATGATAAAGTGAGCACTTTTGAAATCAATCATAGAAAAGAGTCACTGCCCCTACCTGCATTCATTTAAACGGTCACCATGAGTGACATGCCCCCAGTGAAGTTGGTAACGATGGATGGGAAAGTAGTTCCGTATCTTAACTTCGAATAAAAAGTGTTAGGTAACCATTTCTGTTAACTTAAATTATTTCTTCCGCTTTTTTTTTAATGCATTGAAGTGTAGACATGAGCAGATTTGTAAAATATTTACTTTTCTAATAATTTCACAGTTTCACTTGATCGACGTATGAATAATGTGATGAAGCCCATGGCAATGTTGATCTTACATAAGGCGGAATAATACACACCGTGCATACGAGTAGATCATAAGCAGGGCTTTCAAAAGTGCTCATTTTTATCGTGAATAGCCTATGGTGTGAAGTACGCCATGAAACTTTGAACATTCCTGTCCCTCACCATCATCCCACGCCCATTCTTCGTATCGCCACCTCTTCATCCTATCTTGCCACTTGAATAACAAGTCGGTCTCTCAGACGTGCGGAATAAACGCCCTCATTAGGTCCAACCTGTCTTTGCAAATGTGACTCTTCCTGAGGTGGGAAGAAATACAATTTAAGCATCTCATATTATTCTGTGTGGAGTGGTTTATATTATTACTTCACCTTTCAGTGTCGATTTTCTTAACACGAGGTCGTGCATGTTTCAGGAGACGAGAAAAGTGACTACTTAATGAAGGCGGTGCTCTGGCTTACGGACAGAGAATCGTGCAGCAGGTTCCACAAGGGCAACCCTCTTCTGCGGAAGGGTGTCACTGACTCCATGCTGTGCGCGCATGATCAGCGGGGGATACAAGACACCTGCCACGTAAGTTGACAGCACTGTTTCTCTCCTTGGCGGCGTTCCAAAACGTTACTCTGTGAGTAAACTCATCTCTTTGGCTGTTCCAAAACACTTGAGTAACTGTTTTATTTTCTCTTGACAATGTCCCAAAACTGCAGAGTAATAACGCTGAGCATTTTGTCAGGGTAAAACTTTTACACGCACTTTTTCGGCGAGTAACGAAGAGTAAACTGACAATGGTGGGAAGTGTAGGGAAATTAAACAATCTGAAAGGAAATGCAGACATTCTGGTTTTAGACACGTACGGGAAAATTGCAAATGACGAGAGATAAAATTCGTATTTATATTTAAAAGTTAACTTGCAAAAATGTTGCATTTTTAGACATAATGTTTATGATTAACTTAGGGTAAGTAAAGTTGTTTATGTATACAACTAATTTCTTTGTAAAAGAAATAATTTGGGGAAATTGATAAATATCTTTTGGAATTTACTTTGGTTCATTAATCAGTATACTTGTAAACACAGCATGCTACTTACATCATGCTCGTTCCAAAGCCACGCTTACACATAGTTTCCCAAGCTGTTACTCTCTGTTAAAGGCTATTCACGCTAAAATGAGCACTTCTAAAAGTCCTGCTTGAGATCTACTTGTATGCACGTTGTGTATTCTTCCATCTTATGTAAGATGAAAAGTGTCATGGGCCTCATCACTTTATTCATGCGCCGGGAAAGTGAAACAGTAACATTATTAGAAAAATTAATATTTTACCAATCTGCTAATTTTTACACTTCTGTGTATTTGAAAAAAGAAAACAGAAAGAGAAAGAAATAATTTAGACTATCAGAAACGGTTACTTAACACTTTTTATTCGATGTTAATGTATGGAATTACTTTCCATCCATCGTTACCAACTTTACTCGACACATGTCACTCAGGGCGCCTGTTAAAAATATACATGTAGGAAGAGTGATTTTTTTCTACGGTTGACTTTAAAAGTGCTAACTTGATCGTGAACAGCCTTTACTTCACTCTACTCTCTGATAAGCGTTTTGGAATGCCGCCGACTAGACGAGCGAAGGAAGGAGTAAAGTGATGAATGGAGCGATGTGAGAATGGAACAGGGCCAGAATGAAAGGGCGTGGGAAATGGGAGATCCCCGAGAAAACCCGCCGACCAGCGGCACTCTACGATACGATTCCCACTAAAGCGACGGAAGCTTGCCTTGCCTGCACACGTCAGAATCCGCTAGGTGTGCAGATCTTGTTCTGGATAACTGGGTCGAACCTCCAGGACCGAGATATGTTGTTTGTACGAATAGGCTGTTCGCGGTAAAGTTAGCACTTTTGAGACCATAGTTACTTTATTATTTCATCCATTTTAAATTCTTTAATCACCTTTTGAAATAAATATTGCCATTCAAGTAATAAAGACAGTGTGTAGATCACACAGGCACTCGGAAGTTAACATCTAAGGCTAAAATAAAATATATGTATTGACTATTATTCCCAATGAGAGGGCTTTTAAAAGTGATCACTTTACCGTGAATAACCTATAGTTGCCAGAATCTAAGTCGGGCAGGATTTCTTGGAAGAGGTGCACTTCTCTTCCTATACTTCCGCTGTCACTACATAATGCGACTAACAGGGATTTGATGTTTTTTTCACTGTATAAAAGTATACCTTACGTTTAATATTTTGTGTGGCTTTATCATTGTTCGGGTTCTGTTACATCCAATAAAATTAGATCACTGGTTCTTTACAGACAGATTATTGTTTTATGTAGATGTCCGTCTCTTTTAAATGCATTGGGTATAAGTTTATGTATAGGTAACTGTTTTAAGTAAAGTGCAAATATATTTTTTACAAAACTAAATGTTTGCAAAAATTGATATGTATTAAATAATACAATTTTTGTGATAAATGTCTTGTTTTCCATATTGGATATTGTGTATTTTTGCCCAAGTTTGAGTAACTTGGAAACCTTTCCAAATATAATTTACACCTGACTCCAGCAACTTTTTAACTACAAAAAGTGGATTTTGTGGAAAACTAGACAGTATTTATTCATTTTGATTTAGTATGAATATATAACAATACTGTAGAAATACGTATAATTAATGTATTTTAAGTAGTTGCTAATAATTTCATTGAAATTCACTGTAGTAATTCTTGTGTTCCAGGGAGATTCTGGTGGACCTTTACAACTGCTAGCACACGACGACAGGGACATATACTACATAGCAGGTGTCACCATAATTGGATCGACCATATGTGGAGGACCAACTCCATCCGTTTATACCAGGGTCTTCAATTATCTGACATGGATAGAAGACAATGTATGGCCCTGAATATGTGCGTCTGGAGTATAAGAACAATCGGATAAAAGGGAAATACACTATGAGCCACGAGATCATAAATTTGCGTTCGTTCCTCGTATCCAATACATTTTAAGGCCTTAGGCGGTTCGCTTTTGAAAGGCCTGCTTAATATCTACTTGTATGCCCACTCTGAAACGACCCTGATCACTTGTGCAAAGGCTGTCAAGTGAAACTGTGAAATTATTAGAAAGGTAGATGTTTAACAAAATTGGTCTATTCTTACATTTATATGGATTAAAAATGCAGAAAGTACAATAATTTTTTTAAATATCAGAAAACTATACATAATATTATTATTCAATGCTAAGATATGGAATTGATTTTTCGCTGTCGTTACCAACTTTACTGGCGCATACCAGTCAGTATGTATTTTTACATATATACAGGTAGGACCAACGGCACGTTCAAAGAGTTATTTCAAAAGTTCTCATTTAGATGTGGAGAGACTGTATTAATTATAAGGGATTCCAAGTGGTCACTGCCACTCTGGGGCCGATAAAAATTTTCTGCTATAAGTATATTCAGGGTTTAAGATCTAATCACAGAACTCCAGTCGAGAAAAGACTAAAATAAAGTTGATAAAAAATGTTATTTATAATAACTTATTATTAGAAATAAATGTAAAGTTCCTTATTAATTTTATATATATTTATATGTATTATTTATTTACAAATGTTATTTATTTCTATTTATAAATATATTTATTTAAACAATATGTATCATAACTCTCCTGTAATAAAGTTCCTTAAATATATCAATCTTTTTTTATTTGTTTACCGAATTAAATATGCATATAGTCCATTTCCCACTGGAAGCAACTTTCTCGGAGCCCTGCTAAATATCTGCTTGCAGGCCCGTTTGGTATACTTCCGCCAAATTTAAACAAACATTGCCATGTGACTGCCATGCAGCATCTGTCATAATCAATGTTTACAAGCCATTGTGTGTGTACATGTGTTCATATACTTTCACTATACCTAAACATAAACATGGAAATGTGACTTCTACTTTTATACCTGTCAAATGTGTTGTTTACTGTTTAAAGCTTTTCAAAGAATTCTGTTGTAGGTCTATTTCAAAAACCATTTCGTACGAATATTCACAGTTTAGGCCTATAGCATTATTTATGTCACTTTATGACGTTTTAAAAATGCCTGAATTAACGATAGTTCTTACGGTTATTTACATTAACATATTTGTTTTCCACGACATAGCACATACACGTAATGCACGTTAATATTTTGCCGCGACTGTGTTTAACACTGTTACAACTGCGGGGTAATGAACTATAGTATTATAACTTTTTGTTATTGATATGTGTTGGATTATTTCTTTAAAAGGACACATCAGTTCGAATAACGAAGTAATAACCAGTCCAACGAAAAAGAGACATTAAAATCAAGCACGCAACTCGTGTCGCTCATTTTTTTTCATACAAACTTAAAATCTAGAGTTTTTTATAGCATAACAAGTCAATTTTCGAGAGCATTTGCATAATGAATATACACACACAAGTATTAAGTGTGTAATGAGATGAAACTATGTAACCATCGACCGAGGAAACACAACGAACGAGGTTGGAAAACAACTGTAGGTGTGAGAAGATACGCCTTGCTTCATTTCCCATCAAGGATACCTAGATTTAATTAACATAATGAATACAGATGCACGATTTGTATGTAACAAATGAACAAACACCGATAATAATTACAACATAAATACACAACCCACCCGAACCACACCTTACTTCCAACTGACAAAAGTTTTTATATTAGATATAACATATATGTATAACAAGTTGGAAGAACCAAATACAATTCAGAAAAAACAATTAAACAATATGCCTTTCCATTACCTAACGCATTCTGTCTAAAATTCTAATGCTGCGATCACCCACCCTGCAGCAAGCCACTGCAGACCGTTAAATGACAAAGAACTACCTAATACCATCAACCCTCCCTATGCCACTTTGTCTTCATCTCTCAATGCGAGAACAACGCTCTCCCCGACCCCGAAAATATACCGGTGAGTGCATTGATGGGAAAGGCTACACAAAAACATTGTCTTCATGTTTACGATATCACAAACTGCATCACACACACACACACACGGATATATATATATATATATAATCAAATTATATCATAAATAATCTTTTCTGACAAATTTGTTTTTAACCTATTACATAACAGTATTTCAAAAAGTAATTAAAACCTTTACATTTACTTATAACACTTCCACGTAGATATACTTCGAAAAACCAATTCAACATTATTGTTCTGTTCAAAAAATAATGTTGATGTTAACCTAATTTCCGTACATTTACGAATTTGACAAGAACTCATAAATTCCCATCAAAGCTATCTACGTTTTAAAACTCTGCTACAAATCCCATCAGCACTAAATTTTGTAATGTATGAGCTATTGCTTTTAACCCCAGTAAAGTTAAAACATATTAACCGAATGTTTCCTACATCAACACTAACAATTAACAATGGTGTGTACATATATAGTATCACATTCAATGCTTCAACTCCCAGCGGAGGTGAATATGCGTATACCATTTTACTAAATGCATGTCAATTCAATTTAATGCCATGTAAATAACATCCAAACTCTCATATAGAATAGTTTAACATACAAGAGAGACCGTACCCATCTCTAGCAATCTTACCGAGAGGAAAGTATTTATACCAAACAGTAGAAATTATCCCTCAAATGGCAGGTCGTGAAGACGGCCAACCGCAGTGCAAAGGAGAGCATTAGCAACCTGCCTGTATCGATACGCCTCCGCAAACAAAATTCTACAGGATCACCATGTAATTAGACATATTTATTTAAACACTTATTATTCCTACACCACTCATCCAACACACACACACACACGCACACCACTCCGTGCAAATGTCTCAACAGGTGAATGACTAATACCGATAATTTTATCAACGACTCAAACAAACAGAGAGAAATAGCGATCTCCATTACCACTCGCCTCCAATATACTAACATAAAAATTAACACACTGTTACAATTAAAATTCCCTTTCACATATTTAATAGAACGAAAAAAAAAGGATCTTTTTTTCAAAACGTAACTTATTTATCTACCACCATACATCATAAATTAAAAATCAATTATAATGCTTGAGTTATAAAAAACCAATCGCCGAAACTGTTCTGAGGTAAAAAATAAATATATTTTCTTACATGTATCAAATTTCCATAACCAACCAATTTTCGTATAGTTTTCTGAACTCAATGAACATTTTGTTCCTTCACCTCAAATATTCCACAAGATATGAACATATATCAAGACCTACAATAGTAATCCATCTTTTGTTAAATGGTTTCTATAAATAAAAATGCAGAACTCGCCCTGTGCTAACAACAACTCATTCTCAAAGCATTATACCCTCTCAAGAACTTTTAGTGGAAAAAAAAAACACAAAGCGTATATGCAATCAGTGAAACCGGCGTGTAAAGAATAAAAACCAACTCCCCATTCATATTTATTATACCCTTCAAACATTATGTATAAGATGAGATAAATAATCACAGTTAAATACTTCAATACCCACACTATCAAACACTAACATTTCAAATAATGATGTAGAGGGCGAATAGGCTTACTGTGACTATATCATTCATGAGAACATAACTTTCCCACATCGAGATACTGCACCATACATGCATGCATTATAGCTAATTAATGGTTTACTATGAAGTTTCCTCTAAAAAAACACATATTAGCTTATAAGCATACCAGTCTGAGATTGTGTATATACTACCCTAAATGGTATTGTGTTGCATAGCGGCCATATGTGTTTCACTGAAATAAAATCTAAAAATTTCCTTTTACCAATTATTACATGTAAACACACACACTTACAGAAAGAATGAAGTAACTATCTAAACTACCTAAACTTACATATTTTTTGTGAAGTAAGTAACATACGAGGCCAAAATTAAAAATATGAAAACCATATTTGGGAAATTAAACTATTTTGTATGCAATGTAACACATAAGGCCAAAAAATGATATCTATAAAAAAACTCTGAAAAGAGATTCTTCATACACATCTTTACTTACAAGAAAAAAAATAATGTTTTTATCTTACTGGCCTATCATGCGATGGAAATACTATATTTATACCTGTATTCGGAAGGATGTAAATTCGATTCAAAACATACAGAGTCCTTTCTTTTTCCCGAAATCACTTCAGGCAAATACTCAGATATTCACATACTACACAGATCACCCCACATTCCCATAGCAGAACAAATATGATTAACCACTTCCCATCTCGCAGAGGGATATGGATGTTAATCCCACTAAATATACCTATTTGGTTAATAAAAATTGTTACCAAAATGCGAACTGAACATATATATATATATATATATCCTTCCCGCAAACAGTGATGCGATGTGTGTAATATGTTAATATCTCCGCATCCGCCTGGAGTGATATCGGGAAAAAGAAAGAACTCTGATTGCTCTGAATCGAACCCATGCCCTTCCTAATACGGGTATAAATATAGTATTTTCTATCGCATAATAGGCGAGTAAGATAGAAACATTGTTTATTTCTTGTAAGTAGAAATGTTTATGGGATTAATAATGCTATTTTTTCGTCTTACATGTTACAAAATTTTACAAATAGTATAATTTCCCAATGATGGTTTTCATGTATTTAATTTTGACTTCGTATGTTGCTTACTTTACGAAAAATTTATAAGTTTGGATAGTTTAGATAGTTACTTCATTCTTTTTGCATGCGTGTGTGTGTGTGTAATGTAATGATTGGTAAAAGCGAATTTTTAGAATTTTTTTTCAGTGAAACACGTATAGCCCCTATGCGACGCAATGCCATTTGGGGTAGTATATACAAAATCTCAGACTGGTATGTTTATAAATTAATATGCGTCCTTTAGAGGAAACTTCACAGTAAACAATGAATTCGCAATAAAAGGGTTGATATTGTATGATGCAATATCTCGATGTGGAAAATTATGTTCTCATGAACTATATTGTCGCAGTGAGCCTATGCAACCTCTTCATCACTGTTGAAATGTTAGTGTTTGACAGTGTTGATGTTGAAGTATATGATTGTCATTATTTCTGTAATCTTATAAATAATGTTTTGGATTTAGTAAATATGAATGGAGAGATGGTTTTTATTCTTTTAACTCCGGTTTCACCGATTGCATATACGCTTTGTGTGTTTTTCAACTAAAGGTTCTTGTGAGGGTATAATATTTTCAGAATGAGATGATGTAAGCGCGGGGCGATTTCTGAATTTTCGGGTATAGAAACCATTTTGGAAAAGACGGATTATTAGTGTATGTCTCGGTATATGCCCACAATTTGTGGAATATTTGAGGTGAGGGAAAGCAAAATGTTTATACAGTTATGCAAGCTTAATGAAAATTGGTTGGTTATGGTAATTTGGTATATGTAAGAACTGATATTTACTTTTTACCTTAGAACGATTTTGGCAATTAGTTTTTCAGAACACAAGCATAACAGGAATTGTAGTATAATGGATTTTAATTTACTATGTAAGATTGTAAGATGTTAGATAAATTAGTTAAATTAAAAAACCCCATTTTTCATATTACCATTCAATATGTGTAAAGGAATTTTAATTGTAACGTTGTGTTAATGTTTATGTAAGTATATACGAGACGAGTGGTGATGGAGATTGCTACATCCCTCTGTCCGCGTTGAGTCGTTGATAAAACGATCGGTGTTAGTCATTCGCCTGTTGAGACATTTGCGTGGGATGGTGTGTGTTGGACGAGTGGTGTAGGAATGATGAGTGTTTCAATAAAGCTGTCTAATTACAAGGTTGTGCTGTGGAATGTGTTTGGGCAGGCGGATCGCTACATGCGGGTTGCTAATGCTCTCCTTTGCACTGCGGTTGGCTGTCTTCACATATACAGTTTGTAGGATCATCTCAATTATCTATACTATCTTCTCGGGAAGATTGCTAGAGATGTGTAGAGTCTCTCTTGTTTTTTAAACGATTCTATATTATGGTTTGGGTGTTATTTACATGGTATTAAATTTAATTGGCGAGAATTTAGTAAAATTGTATATGCATATTCACCTTCACTGGGCGTTGAAGAACATAATGTGATACTGCATGTAAATAATATTGTTAAAATTAAGTATGTAAATGTTTGTACACATGTTTTAAAGTATTCGGGGTTCAAAGCAACAACGCATCCATTACAAAACATAGTGTCGAATGGAGTTGAAGCAAGGTTTTAAATCGTAGTTAGCTTCGATGGGAATTTCTGATATCTGTCTATATGGTAAATTAGGTTAATATCAAAACTTATTTTCTTTTAACATAGAACAATAATGTCGAATCTGATTTTCAAAGCATATCCGGGGGAAGTTTTTTTTTTTTTTTTAATAAATGTAATAGTTTTAATAATTTTTAAAAATAATATTATGTATTAGGTTAAAAAATTAATTTCTGACAAAAATATTTTTTATTACATTATACATTATTTACATATACGTTTAATGCAGTTTTTGATACTTTAAATGCAAAGACAATTTTTGTGTTGCCTTCTGTTATTGTATCACTAGCGCGTGCTTCACCAGTGTAGAAACAGGATGTTGGACATTCCAGCAGATGATGCAATATACCCTGCCACAGCTACAGCCAAATACATACACCTATGAACACCCTCTTGACGTGTGCCGCGTTCCCCTCTAAGGCCGTTTGCCCACCGCTTAGCACTCCAGCGGCGCAGCATTTATTCACATTCTACCCGCGCAGCCAGTGTGCTTGGGTGTGTGAGACGTCACGCAGGTAGTGCAGCATGGTATAAGTGTAAGTCCCATTCAGTGCAGCGTCTGGCTACAGATGCTACAAGCCGCATGGCGCGGAGGAACCTGAACCCTCGCGATCTATTTTAGTTTCCTAAGGGAAAATTAAAGCTTTAAGGAAGGCGCCAATTAATACCCAGTTATTAGACTTGGGCAGATTTTAAATAAAGCCATCCATTCGTTTATTAACCACAGTACAACGTGTCATTTATTATTTTCTGTTTTATTCATTCCGCATGTCGCCATCCACATCTAACTCACCGTGTTCGTTACATGTTATCTTTAAGCGTGTTGTGAAGGAGGTTTTGCGTATGTCTTTTTAGCGTGTAGTAAGTGTGGTAAGTCCAGCGTAGTTCTACTTGTGTTAGAAAGTAGTTCCACGTGATTCGCCAGCACGGCAAGCTAGCCAGCGCGTCACGTGTGCGTAGTTAGTCAGAGCTTAGCATCCGGAGGAGTAGGCTGCGTGCGTGGCGTGTCTCGCATTTCGCACCCGAGTGGCACTTCATATTTTGTGAACTTATCATCAACCTGCAATAGACTTTAATTACTGGAGCTTCTCCTCCACTTCCCAAGTGCTTCCACGCCTGGGGAAGCTTTAATTTCACCTTAAGCATTATTGGCTACGTGCCGTTTCTCAGTATAGCCTTACCGGTAGGCTTAAGCCCGGCTCGTGTATAGCAAGTTGTCTCCTAGAGAGACCTGTAAGCATAATCTGGAATAAATCTTACGTCAAAGAATCAGACTTTTAAGGGCACGGGCCCTACTTCCCGCCAACGTACAACGTTTGTCTATCGTATTAAGTGTGTTTTCTTTCATGTCTTTTAATTCGTCGTACTGTGTTCCAAGTGTAACTGGGGCGTGTGGCTAGCCCGAATAGGCCACAGCGTAGCACGCAAACCACTTAAATATTACAAGTAATTGATATTCAACGAGGAATGCCAACACATCGGAAAGATACCACCTTGGTCGTCGGCCGAACCACTCCGAGACTACAAGAGAATGCTCTACCAAAGTATAGCATCATGCTAGTGATGCCTGGCGCCTGGGTAACTATATCCAAAATTCCTCCGATTTCCCTGAAACCTGATTTCACCGTAACAAACTGGCTCCTCTACCCACCGCCGCACCACAGCACCCACTTCCTTCAATTCGTCGATGTTAAAATGTCGCCCAACTTTGTTGCATATTCTTCCTAGGATCCCGGAAAACTTGAATCCGTGAAATTCAAAGAAACCTAGACAAAATTTTCCAAAAATTTTCTCCAAAATTTTTTCCCGTCATCCTCACTGCATTACCCACAATGAGAGGACATCGTAGATGGCCAGTTTACCAACAAGAGCGTCACGATGCTTTCCGGACGCCTTCAAGATGCCATTAAAGTGTGCACATGACCGACTGAAAAAGCATGCCAAAATATCAAGTGTCGCGATTGTGGTAACGCAGGAGGACGAGCAGGAATGTCAGCCATCTTGTGGTAGTGGCGTGACGTCTGCCCACGACGCCCTGGCGCAATGCAGAAGAACAAAGCAAAAGGGGTGAGTCGCGACATGCCGATCCCCTCCACCAGCACCGCGCCGAGCAGAAGCTGGGAGAAATTAAAAGGAGGAGAAACGAGAGCGGGGAGTTCCTCCCTCCCTGCCTCTCCGCAAGCCAGCGACCAGCTGACCATCCGCTCTGCGACGCACGTTATCTGAGCGTCCGCCGGTCGTTGACCCCTTCACCGTGCCGAGCGAGGACAGCCGCGGTGCATCATTGGCCGCATGCATCATTGGCCGCACCGCGCTACCCCGAATTGGTCTTCCGTGAGCATGTGGGTTTGTTTGTAAACACCATGGCTGGCCAGACACGATCGAGTGCCTCCGCACTCTCATGTTTGCAGTGTCTGAATCCTACACCATGCGATGTAGTAGACTGGTACGAGGTAGGTACCAAATTCTTCAAATGTACTTGTAATCCCAGCACAACAACAACCGTGCCGCGCCAATAACGAACTTTTACACTGGTGCAGTGTTCTGCTATGTGCCGGTGGAGGTACACTTATCTTAACATGTGCCCAATGCAAACGTCAGAAGCATAAATAGTTCCTAATCGAATCCGAATTCGAGACAGTGAACCGCAGGAACTTTGTTTGCAGAGATTGCAAACAGAACTTAAAAACATAGAACAGCAACACAACGTACAACTGGGATGACACGTTCGCCAAATTTAAGTGTTGGATCACGGGACCGCAGACAGTGGGAGAACGTGGAGAAAGCTCCATTCAGAACGTAAACAAATCGGAAAACAGAAGTAAGGACATGGTAAGATAGCAACAAAAGCGTAGCATCAAGGAAGAAACGTCAGCGAGGGAAGAACAGGCTGAGTGTAGTGACCCGGCAGCAGCTTAAATCGTAAATAAACAACTGTCCACCTTCAACAATGTGCAAGTGGCAGCTGTTAACCCATCTGTGCAGTGTGCTCTGTCAACACTACCTGGGGGTAGGGTTGTGTGACTCCTGGATGAGGCACTCTTCGGGATTTGATATATCTGGGGTGTAGTAGACAGGAGGAAGGTCCCGGGCATGATAGGCGGTGTGGCAGTACCATCCTATAGTATGCCGAGCTAGGTATACACCGCACACAACCTGTTCAGGGTGGATGAAGCATCTTTCGTAGTCTCTCTCCCCTCAAGGTGACCCAAGGCTTCCTGTGCCACCCCCGTTAGTCGTTTAACAGATTGGGCAAAGCCGCCCATTCCCTATGGGTTGCCAGAGTTCTCATGACTGGCGAGGGGTATCTGCCATGATGGTTGGACCGATAGCTGGTACCAAGGCTCGACCACTTGGCAGGGTGTTGAACCTCTTAGCACTCAGGCCGCTGGGGTTCAAAGTCTGTACTTCAAAGAAGAAGTGCTAAGACATGGAATGGAATGTGGCCGAACACCCCCCCCCCCTTCCTCGTACTGGGAATTGGTTACATAACACCTCGGTGGTCGATGGAGCAATGGCTTATTTGCAGTGATAAAAGTATGGAGAGTATATGACGATATATTATATAAACTCTCCAAATTCAGAGCCAGGGCTGCTATCTCCGATGAGCCACGACATCGGGGAGGGATCCTGACTGCTCTCTTGTGCCCGGCCACCGGGGTGGTGGCCATTCTGGGTCATAATAATTCCCTGCCATTAAGGATGTGGTTCACAGGGAGTGGAGTGTGACCGACCCTTTATTGGGTGTAAGGCTATGCCCAGTGAGGTCTTCTCAACCACTTTGTGGAAGGGAATTCCTCTTGCCACTCCATTCGGGGGATAATATAGGTCATGAATAACCCACAAGTGCCATGGAAATTAAGTGGTAGCACGGGACGATCGGTTGGCCCCACCATGAGGTTCTCTCTGGTGTCTGATCATAGGGTTGGACTCGTGCTGGTAGTGGTTTACTCCATATGCTGGAAGAGGTCTGGAGAGATTCCCACTCTCTTTGACATACCGGGTGGTGAGCGGCAACTTGCTCTAGTTGTGCCCTGGAAAGGCACTAGGGGTATTAATAGAACCCCGGCCAGACCACACTCTTGGTTTCTGAGGGCGAGGATCTCAGAACCTCTGTGGTAGAGGGGGCGAGGATGTGCGGACGTGCCAGGTTTGGGCTTAGGATCTGGCCAACAGTGGCATTAATCTTGGTCTCCTTGTGTTGAGAGAACGTGACCCCTCTCCCCCGCCTATTGGGAAGCCGAAGCGTGGTAAGGCCTCAAACTTAAGAGAGCTGCGTTAAAATACAAAATACAAGACCGAGAGGTCCACTGTAACTGTCAACACTACCTTTACCAATCCCTCCGACCGTACAAATGCAATTTCCTCTTCCTACTCCCTACTTACAAAATTTTCTTGGGTATTATTATACTCTGAATTACCCACAATGCCAGCAAAACGCAATACCAGCTCCACTTTCCACTGCTACGCCCATGACACCGTACCAGACCAGCCACTGTGGAGCCAACGTTATCCACAGCTTGCCACAGAGCAGGACGAAAGAGGAGAGAAGCAACAATGGTGGAACCTAACCTCGAAAGCAGCCGAAAGAAACGTTAACAATGTTTCAAATGCTGCCGAATTTGCGGGCACACCGAATGAGGACCCAGCGGCCGTCATCCGTGGCTGACTACGTGCCTGCGAAGATACGGTGTATGCGAGGAAGAATGGGTGGTGTGTGTTGGAAACCAGTTCCAGGGTGATGCGAAGAAAAGGTGGCAATCCATTATCAGTATGGCTTCGAGTGGGCAAAATTTCTGTACTCCTTCTAGTGCCGCTACGGTGATGCCTACACGTCTCTGCAAGGGCAGAGTAAATTAACATCAGGAACAAAAGCCGGATGAACAGCTGTTAACGTTCATAAACAGGAAAGCACATCCTGTGAGAATATTTCACCCCCAACTGAACGAGCGTGAATTGTTAGAGGTTGTGGCAGAAACAACGTTGCTAGAATATCGTGCAGCACTGGTATCATTACTAAACAGTAATATGGATGAACTTTTTCATGTCACGCGAATACTGGAGCGGAGTGCGTGTCATCTGTGCCGTGAGAATAGTGCTGTACGATGGCGCCACGAGAAGCGCCCGGAAGAAAGTTCCTAACTGCGGAAACAACAAAGGACTTCGTACAAATCATATTTCGGACAGAACCGGGACAAAACAATTGTGAAAACCAGGAATGACAGTGCATTGCGGAATGTCAACAACGGCAAAACGAACAGCGCATCATGTAGTTTAGGAAAGCAAGGACACACGTGGGACGATGGCTAAGTGCCGGACATGCCATGCCACTACTGCAAACCTGCCGCTGTTTTCCGTTGGCATAAGAAGTCCCTAACAACCCCCACCTTGCTACCTACCGAGGACCTGCAGCCAGCCAGCAGGGAAACGGGGAGAGGGGGTAAGGAGGCCGGACGTCTCTGACCCCCACCCTTCCAATTCCACAGCAGCACACGGAGTTGACCCCGCAGCACACGCTGATCCAACAGGTTAGTGGTACCATGGAGCAATTCATTCGTATCCTTGTCTTTATGAATGGTCGACCGTGTCATGCCCTGATTGACACGGCGACATCCCATAATTTTGTTCAACTGCACTTTGTCAACAAACAAAATGTAACCGCTACGAACCATGTAATTTGCCTCGTTGCTGACGAACACAGTAGCGCAGTGCTAGGGCAAGACACAGTTACAATCCGAGTGCGTGATTTTAACACAGTAACAAGTGCACTAATTACTGCAGAACAGAGGATGCGATACTGGGTGTACTATGGTTATCGGAACAGAACACTATCGTAGAACCAGCGGCAAGACGTATCCATTTCGGAGCGGGAGAAAGGTGTACAGTATACAATATTTATAAGCGGTCAGATGACAGTGTACCTAAAGTTTTGCTTAGTGAGTTTGACCATAATATCCCATCAGAACAACAAGACTGTGTTCCATTGTATGTTGGACGAACGTAAGGAAGTTTTCGCCAAGCATGATGTGTTGCGTAGAACAACAGTGGCGGAACATGCAATTCCACTAATTCAAAAAGGACCTATATACACTGCCCTGTGTAGCTATATGACTCATAAAGCTGTTACTATACGTTCGCAAATTAAGGAGATGCTGGCAGACGAATTTATTGAGCCTATGCGCAGCGAATTTAACTCCGCAATTACATTGGCACCAAAAAAGGATGGGAGCCGGCACTTTTGCATAGATTTTCGCCCCGTCAATCAGGCAGCCTGTCGTGCTTTTCCACCTTATATCAGATACCTTGGCGTCGGTCGGCAAGGCAAAAATTCTGTCATCGCTTGATTTGCGTAGCGGATACTTGCAGGTACCGGTGAAGCGGGAGGTATGGAGAAACCACTTTCACCATGCCAGATGGAAGCCGATACCAGTTCTGAGCAATGCCTTTCGGTTTGAAATGTGCGCCCGCCACATTTCAAGCAATGATGGTACGTGTACTAAACGACCTTGTAGGCGATTTCACACTCGCCTACTTGGACGATGTCGTAATATAGTCGGAGACATGGGAAAACCACGTACACCACCTCAGTATGGTACTTCAACGACTTGCGATAAACGGGCTAACGTGCACTGTAAAGAAGTGCCATATTGGCAGGAGACAGTTAGACTTCCTGGGACACGTTGACAAAAGCAGAAATAAGCAAAATCCAGAGCAGTTAAATATAATTAACAACTATCAGCCACTGCGTACGTGCAAGTAGCTACGAAAATTTTTTTATCTTGATTAACTAGCTCCATGAGTTCATTCAGGATTTTGCAGTCATGACTCACATATCTGCTGTCTCCACAGAAGCGGTACGTGTGGGATGATGCAGCGGAAACTGCTTTCCAGGGAGTCAAACGGCATTTCAGTTCGTGCCCTACACTTGCTCCAGTAGCGTACTCGTACTTACAAACCGACACCAGCCAGGAGGGGCTGAGTGCGGTGTTGTACCAATGCACAGAAGATGGTGTTCGACACGTAATAGACTTCGTGAGTGCGAAACTGGCCCAGACAGAGTAAAGGTACGACATCAACGAGCGTGAGTGTTTGGCCATAATGTGGGCAATCAATAGATACACAGCATACTCAGAGTATCAAAGATTCACACTACGGACAGACAACAGGTGTCTCATCTGGTTACATAGTATGCGCGAGGCGCGAAGCAAACTAACATGCTGGACGTTACTGATCCAAGCATATAATTTCACAGTAGAACACGTTCCTGATAAGTAAAACCAGTTGGCAGATGTTCTGTCATGTGCGGCTAATGCTGACGTCATTTTACAAAATGATGCAGAATGGGACGACATCCTACCTCCAGTGTACGAAGAACCGTTATGCGAGGTGAAGCTCAAAAGGACATGTTAATCTGTGATTTGTACTTCGAGGTAGTCGATACCCAAGTGACATGTGCATTTGCGCAACAGCAAATGGCGAAGTGCGCAGCAGAGAGCGTGAAACAATGGTGTGTTGTGGACAGTCGGTTCGAGACGTGCTCGCCAAAGGACCCACACACGTGAAGACTGTTTGTACCACCCGCATGCAGAGCGGAAGTATTTGCACATGCGCACACAAGTCGCGTGGCAGGCCACCCCGGTATTGACCAAACTGTTAGAAACGTAAAAGAACACTTGTTTTGGCCGGGACTGTCACGTTACACACGTAACTATGTTTGTAAAACGTGAAAAATGAAAAAGTTTAAGGTGCGAAAAGCAGATGAGGCCCAACAGCAGCAGCGCAGACTACTCAGACGGCCATTCGAAACAGTAAACCTAAACCTCATGGGACCATACCTAAGGTCAGCGGGAGGAAAACGGTTAATATTGGTTGTAACCGATAATTATTCCAGATGGGTAGACGCATACCTCTGAATGAGCACACGAGTAACAAACATCGTAAAAGCATTGGAGCTAGAAATCTTTTCCCGTTGGGGGTACCCCAGACAGCTATTAATAGACAACGGGACCCAATTCACGGGAGGAAAATGGCGTGAGATGTGCACCCGGTGGGGGACACATCACTTGAAGACAGCAGTGTACCACCCGCATGCGAACCCCATGGAGCGCCGCAACCAGGAGTTGGAGGTGCAACTGCGGAAAAGGGGGGGGGGGGGGAAGCAGCACACCAGCTGGCTTGACCACCTGCCCTCCGACCTCTTCACCCTCTACCAGCGTGTAAATGCTGCCACTGGCCATACACCAGCCGATGTACTGCTTGGGCATAACTTATCATTTCCCGGAAAGAAAATTGTACACAGGTGAAAACGAGTATCAGCCCCGAGAGCAGCGGGTAACAGAGTGACTAGAGCAAACATAGGCGGAGAGAAAAGTGGAAGTGCCAGAGGGAGTATGCTGAGAGGTGAGTCCCGGTCAGTAAGGGGCCACCTCCCGTACTTCAGACTGGCCAAAATGTATATCTGCGTGCATACCCAAAGTCCGCCACCCGACAGTACTTTTGCATGGGACTGGCGGCAAAATGGAGCAGGATAGAAAGCATCGGATCAACCACTTACCTGGACTGAGTAGGTCCTGCGCGGGTACAAAAAAATTAATTCTCCCAAAAGCTGTAGAAATGAAGGATCGTGGCCTTAAGAGCCTAATACCAGTTTTTTACATTTTCACGGTATTTTGTATTTTTATAAATTGGCATCTTACTTAATTCAATTAAAATAACAAAACGTGGAATGTATTACCTTTACAGTATTTTAAAAGTAATTATAATAATTTTTAATGTAATTTTATTTTGTCTGGCACATTTTTGAAAATAGTTTAACGCAATGTTTAAACTTCAGCTTACTTTTTTTATTGTGTAGTAAGAAATCAACTAAGTAATTACTTTGAAATTCGATACAGTTCGCCTACGAATTGGAATTACTTCTATTGTTTTTTATTTGAATTTTATTGTTAAACTAAAAAAATAACACTAAAAGGTGCACATTTCCAAAAACCAAAAGATTTCGTTAATGTATTCTGGTGACGTCTAAGACTATTTCGAGTTGTAGGTAAACGTAGGCCTATTTTTTGTGTACAATTTTCAAATTTGTTTGGCAAAATTTTAAAATAAAAACTATTCTTAATTCAGCAAATTTCTGTTTTTAAAAATTGATTCCCTTCTCACCTACCTGTTTATTTAATCGGAATTTCCTACAATATTATAGGAATGTATATTATTCTTGAAACATAGAATATAAATTGTGCACTTGCACAGCCTTATTCCGTTAGCTAAAAGGGCTACTGTGTCCTATATCTAGTAAACTTACCCCAGTCCACGGCTGTGTGGGCTCGATTCCTAGCGGCCGTATTTTCGCATTTAGGAGATGTGGCGGTCGTTACCGTTGGCTTTCCTCGGAGTGCTCTCGTTTCGCTCAAACTTGCATTCCATCACCTCTCCATCTAAGCCATATAAGTTTTTTTTTCGATTTTAAGGGGCCACGGTGGCTGAGTGATTATACTACTCGCCTCCCACCCACCTAGGCTAACCGGGTTCAATCCCCGTGCCGGATTACTCCCGGATTTTCGCAAGTGGGAATCAGGCCGGACGATGCCGCTGGTCGGCGGGTTTTCTCGGAGATCTCCCTATTCCCCTGCCCTTTCATTCCGGCGCTGCTCCATCCTCACCTCATTTCACCCTCATCGGCTCTCAAGACCTTGCTGTTCAAAGTCGCTCAAATCTCTCAACACCTTTCGATTTTGCCCGTCATGAATGCTGGCCACCTAAGTGACACACCTCGGAAATCCATTGCTCGATTATTGCCTCCAATCTCCACTCACATCGATATTTAATATTTTTTAAACTGCCCTAGTGGGAGAGGAATAGTAAGTTATTCAATGTAAAGTGATCACTTTTTAAGGCCCTGCTAAAATTTTGCTTCGTGTCAATCTTTATCTTTTTGCCGCTTTTTAATATAAACAATGCAATGTGAATAATACACACAGTGTATACATATCACCACTCTCAAAAGTTGTCGTCTGAGCCTGCAATAAAACATATTGTTTAGTGGTTAATGCATGTTGGGAGGGCCTTGAAAAGTACTCACTTTACCGTGAATGGCCTATAATTGATATATTGTTGGTGTAATCGATAATTTATAAATGTTTGCATTATCTCAATTTAAGCATTTTCTTGTCTTCCCGACTATTTCATGTTGAGTTAGGTTATAATGGGTTAGAATAGGTGAGACTACAATAAGAAATTGCCAACATTACATGGTTTTAAACACTCTTAAGTATCCAGTAAGACATCATATTCTCATCTTCTCGGGCTGTAGAAACGCCTCACTCTAGTCTAGTGGTTGTTTGCAAAGCATATACATGTTGTTTCATTAACTGTGTCTACCTCTACCTCTGTCATAACTTAAAAAGTTTAGTTCCCAATAGCCTGGCCATTCTATAATTGTGTGCTACTCGAGAATTTAAAGTACTGCGTTCGCTTGAGGTCCTACCGTTTTGTTTTTCGTTCATCTCATGAATATGTAATAAAAACTTTAAGGTCACTAGTACGTTTATCGCGCATAATGTTATCTCTTTTTCGTCCAGATATTTAACTACTGGGCATTCCACACACTAGGTCACCCGTTCAGGCTCCTTACATGAACCGTAAATGCAAGTTCAATGGAAGCTTGTTGAGCTATAAAAACATCTAACATAATTTCAGAGATTCCACGGCAACTATGTGAGACACGCCTTCGTTAGTTTGAGTAAACACGGGGTTTCCCAAACTGTGTTGGTCCTAAAGAGGGTAAATTACGTCACTTACTAGTGCCCCACTGAATTGTGGGTCGATTAACGTTTCATTCTTGAAGAAACACCACTTTCCGTTTTTTATGATTTGAATATTAATTTTCTTGTGTTCGTATTGGTTGGGATTTAAGACAGGAGCAATGACTGTAGAATACTTGAGAGTCAGCGATAGGATAAATACAACTTGACACTCCTGATATCAAACCTCTTCAAGGTAGAATAGAAAAACGCTTATTTTCTTAAAGTAGGGTAGGTTTAAGTTTATACAATAGAAACGCTGAGAAATGTTTCTTATTCACATTAATAATTCGTTTTAAAGTTTATTTGTATCAAGGTTTTATTGTTGTGGGAAACGCTCTTTGAATACTCTTAAATCAAGTGTAACACAACAGTTTTCAGACTTTTAACACGTCATTTTCATTTGTAGATTAGACTGGCTATTTTTTTTTTGTAATTTACATAATATTTTTGCATTACATTTCATTTTTCTTTCTTTTTATTAGATGGCTACGATTATTTACTTATTTTTACTTGAAAGCAGTGCCCGAATATATTTTATGTGTGTTTACCATATTTTATTTTGGGCCGTATATTAATATGTCTTTCCCGTTTTCAGTAATACTACATGTACGTTTTACGGCCTAGGACTCTATGCTTTTTCAACGTTATGGAAGTTTAAATGGTTTTTCAAATGAAATTTTGAATTCTGAACCTTGTGATTGGCTGAGAGTCATCGAATATTCTGGAGCTAGTCTTAGTGAGGGTAGAAGGACACTCCGTATTTAATCGTGGAAGGAGACGGCAGGACGCACACCCGTGTGGGTTGTAGCGTTAGGAATTTTTAATTAATACTTAGAGAAGTCCGAGTTTGCCTCCTGAGTCACACAGACCGTCCTCAAGAGACGAGCACGCGAGGTATAAGTGGTAATAAGAGGCCTAATAGAGTCCCCCCTCCTCCCGCCAACAACGTAGTTTCTGGCAGGTAGATTCGAACTCGTTAACAGACCGTTAGCCAGTAAGCTGCTACGCTTACGTATGGACTTCGCCTTTATTTTAACGTTACACCCGGGGGATGCCCCGTCTCCGTACCACGATCTACGAGAACGTCTAGAACTTCTTGAATTTACGCCTAATTAAAGAACCCAGATAAGAAATTAAGCATAATAAAGTCTCGCCATTTTATTTCTACACTCAGAACTTCTAGAACATTACGACAGCCGCAATGTTATTTCACCCTAATTTTCAGACTTTCTCGTGGTTTACCACGGTAAAACCGTAAGAGCTTTTGCTCTGCCGTGAGCTAATTTGAGACAGTTTTGAATTTGAATAATTATTCGAAACAAATAATTTCAGTAATTACGTTTTTTTTCTGGACACCTTAAAGTTGGAATCCGCCAATTGCAAGGGCTTAAACGTAGTAACGGCCACTATCTCAAACAAGCTATTTCAATTTTCTTGAGTCAAATTATATTTCTTTTAATGCCATCCTCAATGAAAATATTAATTGTCAAGGTGAACTAGTGCATTTCAAAGCCAAATTAAATATTTTTATTTTTCAAACTACACCAAATATTGTTGTCAGTTGGTAGAAACTTTAGTAATACCCTGTTTCTCCTGCACAATGCTATTGGTAATCTGTCTCCAAGTAGCTGTGTCTTCGAGAGTATGGTCCAGCATCGTGTACAAATAGTATACGCTACGGTAAACTTGGTGAGAACGTGTGTGTGTGTGTGTGTCCTGTGTTACAGAAAGGACGGATCATGGCCAGAATATCCCGTCAGTCTGGTGTTTCCTGTCACTGACCTCCTCCCCCCCTTAACCGTATTATTTACGTCTTCATTTATGCATTTATGGGTAAAAAGGCGGAAAAGCTGGTTTTATGTCAAGCACGTTAAGTGTGGCACGATTTGGGCTGTTGGAACTGCGCAGCTAAGATGTGCACTCTACCGCAAAAAAATAACACGTTCCGTGAGTTTCAGCTGTTGCGTGTCAGTCGGTTTGACTACAGAAGTGCGCCCAAACCTTTGGTCCACGCAAGATATCAATGTTTCACAATATCGTAATAGTCATATCATTGTTGATATAATGTTACGTATGTGAGTGTTACGTATGCTCGCTGTGGCGGCTGGCGCATCCATATATTCAACAAGGGCAATAAGTATCGTTACATATTTGACACTCTACATTGGGGAATATTCACCTACACTCCTATCATCACATCAAACAAGTTTTAAATATTATTGTGCCAATTTAAACAAAACGGAGAAAATAATTTAAAACAATAATATCTGCAGTGTTTCCCCTTCGGCGCTTTATAAAACAGTAACAAGAAGGTACTGATATAACCAATGAACATACCTCTACATGGGTGAAAATAATTTTTTATGAGGTTCTTAAAAGCTTAGATGTCAGGTAGTCCTTGAGGCCTCGTTGATGAGAATATCATTAGAGAAGGGACAGGAACATATGCAACAGCAGTGAGACAATTAAAAACACACATGTACCTTAATAGGTACTTGAACACAGTAATCCTTCTACCATAAGCTAGCGTGTAATCCACTGCATTACGGAGGTAGAATTCGGAGCATCAAATTAGAATATAATCAGTCTAATGTTTTGGTAGAGAATTTTTACTAGCATACAACATTTAAAAAGCCGTCAATTTGATAACAAGTTACTGAGTCACTTAAAACACGCATGTATACGTGTCCTATCGTAGCGCTACTTGTGTGAAGAATTTGGTGGAAATATTTGGATATGTTTCTGAGATATGGTAAAAAAACATTATTTTCTTATTTGGTGTTATCTTAAAAAATTGCCTAAAAAGAGGATATGTAAACTATACTTCTAATAGATACTGTCAGCATAAAAAGTTTGCTTGAATTTAATTAAATTGTTTGATACATATTACAAAATTATAATATTTATACGTCCGCCATTTTGAAAATAAATGTCTGACCCCACATAGATTATTAAAGTTTACATGGCCTTCATTAATACTGAGAAAAATGTGGAGGAAATTATTTTAATTGTTACGTAAATATGACAATACTTTCAGTTATGTCACATGGCACTATTTTACAAAAAAAAAAAAAAACTCTCTCAGTGTGCATAATTGATGCTTCTAATGAATACGGTTAGTGTACAAAATTTGGTAAGATTTTGTTGAAATGTTTAATCGATATAACATACTAAATAAATTATTTATATTAACGCCATTAAAAAAGACGTTCCTCACTTTGAACATGTTAGGTCACATACCCGAGTGTAGCAGTACGGGCGTCTAAATGTTATGCTAATCGGTTGATTGGTCGTCGAGACATGTCATAAATTCTCCATTTCTTTTTCATATGACGATCTTCATAAATGGAGAAAAAACGGTCTTGTATTAGCATATTCGATGATTGTAATAAATACAATACACAAAAATTAAGTTAACATCGGTTACATAGTTTTATAAATAAAGCATAACTCGCTAAAGTGTTACTATGGCCACTATTCTAAAAATACGTGTCTGGAACACTTAAGACATACAAATTAATATGGTCTACCATACTACAGCTTCTTCGCTAAATTTTGGTAGAAATATATTGATTGTTCTCACATAAAAAATTTATTAGTTCATATGATGGTATCTTATAAAATGGTGGACAAAAGAGGCTTTGTATGGACGCATTTGATGGTTGTAATGTCTAAATGGCAGCCACTTTGAAAATAACTGTCTAATCTTCTCAAAACATACCAGTTTATATCATCTGCTGCAGTAGTAATTGTTTCCCAAATATGGTAGGAATCGGTCTATTGTTTCCCCGAAATGACAAAAATGTCATTTTTTCATATGGCACTAACTTACAAACGAGGCTCTGTATAGTCACACATTTGGTAGTTGTAATCTTCACTGCCAGCATGCAAAGTTAAGTTGGAATTGATTACCTGGTTTCTACGATATATTATACTATACTAAAATGGTTATACAACCGCCATTTGGAACACATGTGTCTGAAATATTTAAAACACAGCAGTTTACATAATCTGCTGCAGTACTACTTGTATGCCTTATTGGGTAGGAATCGGTTAGTTGTTGGACGTGTATTCACTTCTTTTCATCGGCTTTTTGACGACGACCTGCCGCAACTACTTGAAGACGTACCACTGAACCTGCGAGAAGACACGTGGTACATTTACGATTGTGCACCAGCCCACGTCAGTCGCACAGCAAAGCAGTGCGGTACCCAGCGCGTTGGATTCGCCGAGGTGAGCCAGTGGGTTGGAAATCCAGATTACCGAATCTAAACCCAGTCGACGTCTACTTGAGGTGTCACTTGAAGGCACGAGTGTATGCAACTGACGTGGACAATGTGGCGGATCTCTGGCAATGTATTAAAGTTGAATTCCGTACAATACACACTAATCCCGGAATGTTACTGCATGTCCGCCACTCATGAGCATAGCATTCATTCGTGTATGGAGATGGGAGGCTTACACTTCGACCACATACTGTAGCCATGAAAACTCTTTGCATTCGAAATAAATGACTGATACTCGGAACCGGTATTAGTATTATTTTGGACTACCCTACACTACCACCACTTACTAAGGGGTGATTCACCTGCATTAGGACAAATTCATGAACCAGGTTGTCAGTTGGTATATGTCTTGGACCACAGTGACTCAAGCAGGATGCAAACCTCCCGGGAAACCATTAATCTGCCGTCCAGCTAAAAATGGGATTTCTCCTTTAATGGTCGGGATTAGCGGATGCTACCAAGGCAAACGATTTTATTGCTTTTTGCATGCTGATTACTAAGATGTAATTTCAAATGTTTCAAGCTCAGAGTTACAAAGTTCTAAGTAACTTCTCAGACGTCCACACTTTTATCAACCTGTTGGCTTAGTATAGGGGCATTAGTCCGGTTATCAGTTCACACGTTATGCGCGACTTATTACAGGCTGCCTACTTCCCAGGTAACCATTAACCTGCTTGCCAACCTTACATGTGATTTCTCAGTAAACGGTTGGGATTAACGGATACTACCTACACGGCCTTTGTTTATTGTTTTCTTAATGCTTATTACTAACGTGTTGTTTTAAATTGTTTCAAAAACAGGTTTATAAAGATCCGAGCAATTGGAGGGTGCCAACCTCTATTTAATGTATGAAAACGTGTACTCTCCGTAATACCGTTTTGGGTGGTAATCTGCATTGTAAACGTTTGTTTGCCTCTATGCCAATTTTCGGTGCTTAGTTTCAATTGGTTTCTAATTTACCGTTGCATATCACATTTCTAATAGCAACGTTCCATGGCATCTACCACACTAAGAAATCACTTTGGTTCCGATGTCGTAATCATGTTTCCCTATTTATTTGTCCTGAATATTCCGCTCACACTCGGTTAGTATACATCAACGACTCACCATGCATACAATAAACAAAAAATGTTTTGTGTGACCACCATTTTTAAAATGGATGTCTAATCAATATATACATGGTGAGTCGTTAATGTATGCTAACCTGGCATGAGCGGAATCTTTAGGACAAATAAATAGGGACACATGTTTACGATATGTGATCTAAAATGATTTCTCACGGTAGTAGAAGCCCTGAAACGTTGCGATTGTAAACGTGTTATGCAACAATAAATTGGAAATCACTTGCGATTAAGCAACGAAAATTGGCACACAGGCAAATGTTTACAAGTCATGTTACCACACAAAACAGCGTTACATAGAGTGCACCACTTCATGCATTAAATAGGGATTGATTCCTTTCAATTGCTTGAAACTTTGCAACCCTGCGCTTGAAGAAATTTTACATTACACATTAGTAATCAGCATTATAAAAGCAATACAAAAATGTCGCCTTAGTAGTATCCAATAATCCCTTCCGTTTCTTGACAATTCGCATGTTTATACGCTGTTCACGGTAAAATAAGCACTTTTGAAAGCCCTGCTTAAGATCTACTTGTCTAAAAGTCGTGTATTCATCCGCCTTATGTAAAATTAACATTGTCATGGGCCTCATCACTTTATTCATGCGTCGGTCAGTTGAAACTGTGGACGTATTAGAAAAGTAAATATTATACAAGTCTGGTAATTTATACACTTATTTGCATAAAAAACAGAAATAGAAAGAAATAATTTAAGTTAACACAAGTGGTTACCTAACACCTTTTATTCGATGTTAAGATATGGAACTACTATTCATCCATCATTACTAGCTTCACTGGGCGCATGCCATTCAGTGCGCTCGTTAAAATATATGCAGGGAGGGGCAGTGATTTTTTTTGTAAGGTTGATTTCAAAAGTGCTCATTTTATCGTGAACAGCCTTTAGTTTGAAAGCAGACTAGTGGTTTTCTAGGAGGTAGACAGCCTGTACGGTCGTACCTTGCGCGCTAACTAATACTCTGGTTAACGTCCCTGTCCAATGGCAACAGGTTTATAATGTTGTGGACTGCTGAAAAGTTACTGCGGGAAGGTGCCCCATTGCATTGATTCCTGTTGTACCAATTTACGACGAAGTTGCCTGCCTGCTAAAATTGCGTTGGTAGTTTCCATAGTAGACAGTTCTTCACATATGTGATAGAGTGAGGTAATGATGTACATAAAGAATATCAGAAAACACTGACCATGGATGTAAGTATATTTGCATGTTTGCACCATAACTTCCGATACTACATCCGCAGTCTTATTCCGTACTTTATTTGCGAAATTATTGATTAGCCTAATTTTATGAAACGTATGATTTTGGTTTCATCATATTAGCTGTGTAACTAATAATTTCATGTGTAGCCTGTGTTCAATTCACTCATTTGTTTCAATTCATCTCGAAGCCTATTAGCTTAGAGATTACAATTGATAATCCTGAGTTAAATTTTTGGGGCAAGCTTCTAGGTGATCCGTTTCCTTGAAACTCTTTTGATATTTACTATCGCGAGAACCTCTAGTCGCCTTCTAGCGTTTCCAAGTCATCACAGCATTATAAACGAAGCCATTGTCGCTTCCTGCATAGATTATAATCAAACAACGTTCTTTTGACACCAGTGCCAATGTACAACTTTATGAAGTATTAGCCTACTCTACAGTTCATTCAGTACACACAGTTTTTAAATGGTTTGTTTTCCGCTTTTTATATTATTTTGTAGGTAACATTTATATATTGCCTTGAAGATGTACGTAATCAACATATTTCTATGGAATATTACTTTGAATTAAAGGAGATTTGGTTTAGTTTTCTGCAATTTTAAACTACGTTTTTGCGCTAATTATCGTTAAGAATGCCTTTTTAAGAGGAATCGTTGGTTGGTCCATCTGTTTCAGTGAAGTGCAACATTTTGTACACTACATCCCAAGTTTGGGAGAAGAATTTTTTCCTTTATATTGTTTATAAAATTAGAGACGTATTTTCAGAGACGCCATGCTATTGTAATTGTTTTAACTGAAATGTTTAGACGCGCACATGCTCCTACAGATACTTCGAAAACTAATTCGCCTTCGTAGGTCTAACTTACTGGAGTCCGTATTTTCCGATAAGTCAGTACGAAGAAATCTGCCACTCTGTTCTCAGATTTCGTCCATTATGGTCTAGATATGTACACTATAGAAGAAGACATATCTGTAACCAAATATGAAGAAAGAAAAAGGAATCGATAGAAGAAAAGACCAGATGTAAAAGTGCATGCCATAGATAGATGGATCATTGCAAGAGAACAACAGGTTCATTATTCGAGAAAATTTGTAAAATGAAGCCTGCCACATCTTCTGCTAGTGAAGCGATACAAATTCGTTACATTGTATATGTATATATAGTATACATTTTGTATATATTGTATACATATTGCATATATTGTATACATTGTATGTATATATTGTATACATTGTATATATATTGTATACATTATATATAAAGGAAATTTGAATACCTACATCTTGAGGAATAGAAAATAAGGAAGTTTCTGCAGCCCAATAATCAGAAAATAAACCTTATTGTACAGCAATGTGGCCTACTTGTGGATGAAGACTTCCATGTATTTGGAGCATCACCAGGCTGACTCATAGGCAATGATGCTCTTATAGAAATAAATTTCGTGCATCTATTAAACTGTTATCATCAATGGAAGCAATTACCAGCAGAAGGATCAAATTTATGTAAATTGAAAAAAGGACGTCCATAAACTAAAAGACGATAGATATGTTCCAAGTACAAGGGCTTCTGCACATTTCCAAACGGGAGTACTGTAATTTTATCGTGTGGTCACGGAAGAGCAATGTGATGTAGTTCATTAAATTAGTTATGAATACTGGAATCAAATTCTCCCTAATCTCCAAAAAATTTGTCAACAACCATTTACTAGAAATCACTCATTCCAGTTATGCTAGAAAACTAGCCATACGAGAACCAGAATACTTCGTCAGTGATTAACAATCTGCATCAAAGAAGAACTCCAAGAAAAATATAACAGTAAACTATAAATAGGCTCGATATTTTTAAGGACCATAATAATGAGTTGTTGAGCTTTGTATGAATGAACTAATTTTTTGAGTGCTCTAAAGGTGTTACGCAGTTTATTTCCATATGATATATATATATATATATATAGAGTATAACAGCCCACCCTGACATTAATATCCGTGCTTGATTGCGAATTACGCCTATGCATTATATGTGCATAACAGCACGGTGGGGCGTGTCTTGTAGTGTGTCCAAGTACAAGAGTCTCTGCGGCTATCGTGTAGCTTGCTTCGCTGCTGTCGATCGTCGTTTATTTCGCCTCCACGGCGCTGTCAAAAGTGGAGTAGCTTGAATGGTAACTCCGTTATAGTTACTTAAACTTTTCTCTCCGGTTTTATCTAAATGCTGTTTCTTTTCCCACTAACAGATTTGGGTGCATATTGCTATGGCTTGAAGAAATTTTATAATGGTTTAAAGTTGTATTATTTAAATGTTTGCGCTTTAAACTGAAACCATTCATGCTAAACAAGTGAATTTAATATAAAAAAGACATTCTTATAAATGTAAGTATATTTAAATGGTCTATTAAACAACGTTTCATAACCATTAATGATCAGTATTACTGATTTTTTCGAGGGAACCTTTATTATTATGATTAAATTATAGATCAACTTTTAAAATATTATAGCACTGAAAGCGGGTTAGGATATACTATAACCTAAAAAATAACCTTTTTTATTTTAGAGTACAAAACATCTTGACTTTAAACGGTAATGTTGCAGCTCGAAAGGCTCTGGCTGGAAACTCAAAGTAAAGAATTAGTGGTGCTATAATAAGGCGAACTGTGTTATAAAAAAAAATTTTAACATCTTAAAAATCGCTTGTACCACACCCAGAATGCCACTCACTGGCATGAACAATAAACTGAAAGATAAGTTTATAGATTTAGAAGAAATCTAATATAAAGGATGAGGCAAATAACCCTCTCTAATTTGAAGTTCTGATTCAAATAAAATGGTACAAAAGAAAGAAAATTTATTCTGGCCACGGAAAACTACACAGTTGTAAGTTACAATTAAAAGGGTTTCGAAAAGTATATCTTTCAAGTGGTGTCCATCGCTGTCAATGCACTGCTGAAGGCGAGTTCGAAAGGATATCTCTCGTGTCGTCATTTACGGAGGAATATGGGCTGTGGAATTAGACAGCAAACGCCTGCTCGAGGCCTCTTCCAGGCTTAAAAAGTGGACAGCAAACAAAACGTCCCCACTCAGCGTCCATTTAAACCACCCCCCCCCCCTCCCTCTGCTAGGCCTGCAGGATGCAAGGAAGATGCTGGAGTGGGATACATTCGGTTAGCTGTCCGTAAGGTATCGTGGACAGATAGTCCGAGGGCCAGGCCGAAAATTGGTACCAAACGAGTGGCAAAAACATACCTATTCCAAAATACCCTACACGATGCCACGAATATGAAATGGCATGATAACCATGTGTGCGAAGTAGCTTAAGGGGTCAAAAGGTTAAATTGCTTAAATTTCAAATTTTAATTTATTGCTCAGTAGAAACGTTCATAATTCCTTCAAAATTACACCGATTTAAATCCTGAAACCAATTTCGAATTCCTCTCAACGAGACATTACAAATAAATGATCAAATTAGTCACGTCTTACAAACGGTTTAAAAGTTAGCCACCAGAGGTCATCATAGCGAACATCATAATGGTGTCTTATAGGCCCTTAAAGTTATCTTAATTTAAAACTCTTTATGAAAGGAATTCAAAAATAATATTTTATTTACGTTTTGGTTAGTAGTTATCAAATAAACTTACCTTTCAACATATTTGCCTTCTGTACTGTACATGTTATGTATTGAATTTGTGCACATGAAAAACTCACATGAAAAACTCTTCATTATATCAGTAACATTGGGTCTTAAAATATACTCTCAAAATGTTAACCATAATTTAATACATTTTCGTTTGCAGAGGAAGACGTAGTTCCGTCTAAGCGTTGTCGTAGGAGCTGTGTTATACATGTTTCGAATGAGGAAGACGATGCGAAGCTAGTCTGTCCGCAAAGTATTGAATATTGGAAGACCTTACTGAGAGCAGCAGAAGTCAGCAACTAGGAACCCTTTCTGAATATTGGAAAAAAGTTCACAGAAGGAGAAATACCAGAAATATATTACCATTGGAAACGTCAAAGCATTTTTACGATGAAGCAACTGTCGAACTCCATAAAAGAGAAGAATGAAAAACCAGTACAAACGAAAGATGGGCTAAACAATAAAGAACACTGCTAGAGAGACAGAGGAACCTCCAGAGTAGTTTATGAAGCAAAATGTATTTTCTGTGAAAAAAATTCTAAGTACTTGAAAGGCTAGCATACAAGGGAACCACTCGTTCAGTGTTGTGAATTACGTGCAGATGAAAGTATTATAAATGCAGTAGAAATGAAGATGGATTCAAGGATTATTGGTATTGCAAGCAGAGACTTAGTAGCCGCAGAGGCTCATTATCATAGATCGTGCTACCATGCTTACACAAATGCAGAGAACATAGATATAAATGATAGCTCTGACAAAAACCTTATTGAAGATAGCATAAATTATGATGATGTGGAAAAAGTCGCTTTTAAGGAATTTTTTAAATTTATTAGAAACGACTTTTTTTACTGATCCACGAGTTATCGCAATGACTGAAAGAACAAGGAGATTGATGACCATGATGGAATTGTATGGCATTAGCGATGCCAGAGTCGACAAAAAAATACATTCGACGAAAGCTTGAAAACAAGTTCCCAGAAGTTTCGCGCATTTTTCTCAATGATAATGGAAGAATGTATTTGTACCCAGAAAATCTCACTGTCATTAAGTTGTTTAAGGAAAATAAAAACCTAAAGAAAGAGCTTCAGAACTTAAAGACTACACTGAAAGATAATATTATGCAAACAGCCTACGAACTAAGAATTGAAATTCAAAGCAACAAGTTACACAATTTTGGCCACCAAACATTGGAAAACAGAGTGAAGAAGTTATTCTGGTAGAATCGCTTTCTAAATTATTGTACATTTTGATTACTGGATTAGAAAATAATTTTCCTGCCCGAACAAAACGAGTCTCATCCTTAGAGCAAGATGTGATATATGATGTTACTAATGGTAAAGTGAAACCTCCGAAACACATACGTCTTTCATTTGCCATAAAATTTCTTACAGAGAATGTTGAGAATTTCGAATTATCTTGGCCACTGCATTTCTTACTCTAAACTTGAAAGAGACTGATACAGCCTTATGCATTCAAAAAATAGTTATAGCAGTTTGAGCCGCGATGGTACCTTCTAACATTGTGCCTGGTGTTTTGACTAATTTTGCGTGGGCTAATACAGACAGACAGGAGGAGACACTATGTGGGAAGGGGCTATCACATCTTGTAAATGGGATTGCTATTCAACCAAAACTATCTGAAGAACCTCACGAAAGATCGCTACCTTCTATACCGAAAAGCAAAAAGTGTAACATAAGCAGCCAACCTATGATGATTCCAATGTACAATGTTGGCCAACGAAAAGGGACAACTGGAATTGAGAGTGCTGAAATTGCAGTAGACTCTTCAATTCAGTTATCAAGGGAGAAGAACTCAGAGTGGATATTGACCTGGATTATTAATTAACATGCACAAATTGTTAGCAATTGGACAGGGTATAATATGCCAATAAGGAATGGAATCAATGTTACCCAGGATAATTTAAGATATCTGGGTACAATAAATTCTCCAGCGACACACATGTCTACAGTGAATGTGGTATTAAAACGATCAATAAATAATGCAAAGTCTCAACTTGATCAAGTTTCTCTGCGTTTTTGATGATCCACTGTATGAAAAACCCTTAGGGATCATATGGAAGCATCCTCGTGTGTTTACAGAAGTGATCTTTCTTCGTTTAGGTATATTTCATACCATATGCACATTACTTGCTGTGATAGGAAAGAGGTACAAAGATGCTGGGTTACGAGATTTGTGTATTGAAGAAGGTGTAATTGCTGATGGTTCAGCTGATGCTGTAATGGAAGGCCGTCATTACAATAGAGATATTAGACTACAAAAAATTGTATATGAAGCTATCATGAGAGTGGTATGGAAGGGTTTCATATCTTGGTTGGGTGAGAATCATAAGGATGATCAGTGTGATTTGGAAGATTTATTGACACATGTGAATCATTTCTCTACAAATAGTTGCATGACATCAGCAGAAGAATTGTTCAAAGAGTTTCGTATGGAAGGATAGTGCAACATTTCAAAGACCACATGAACTTTTTGAGAAATGTAAATTAAACCCTTTCAAAATTCTGAATGTCTTACTTAGATATAATTGAATTACTCCTCTGTTCATTCGAGCATCACAGGAAGGGGTTTGGTTAGCTACATTTGGCTTCCATTCGTACAGTGATCCCTTGGTGTTTTGCCTATGATAGGATAAATTATGCAAGGTGCCTACCTGTATACTATGCCCGGATGACACAATTTGCTAATAAAGATCCTGATATACAGAGCTACTTCATTCAGGGAGGATTTTATGTGCAACTAAGAACCAAAATTTAATTCGGCCATATACCAGTAGGTCAAGCCATCGAAGAAACTATAATCAAAGATAAACAGACTGCAGGAGGAACCAAGGGGTTCAGCTTAAATCTGGCTGCAGAGTCAAAATGCTATCTTACATCTGACACAAAGAATTAAGGTAAAATAAAATTCCATCGATTTTCTGGTCTGTTGGGGGGGGGGGGGGGGAGAGGTTTAAATGTGCCTTTTTTTTTTTTTTTTTTACAGATTTCCGCTTATACTTCGAAAACAGTGCGTCGCACAGAAAATATATACGAGAGAAAAATGAAAGAGGATTAAATTCCCTACAAAAAAATTATATATATATATATATAAGTTTGTTCCTATCTGTTAGTCTCCGTGATATCTGCCTGCAAAAATAGATAATTTTTTGAAAAAAGTTGTTTCGCCTCACGCTTTTCGTCAAACTTGACCTTCTAGCTCTTCATTTTTTTATTTTTACAGGAACATCGTTGGAGAGAAAGTTGTAGAGCATTAAATTTATCTTCAACTGCTCGAAAGTTACAGCGATTTGAGTTTATAAAGTAAATTTCGATATTCTGCTAGAAAACTGCTCATTCCTTTCATTTTTGAGGGCTATGACTCACTATATAACCTTGTATATTGTTTATTTCTCTATATTACCTTATATATTGTGTGTTAATAAATTTTTTTAAGTAATTTTTTTCAATCAAAAATAATTTTTTTACATGACCTTATAATATATTTAGCTTAAGTATTTATAAGTAAACGTATACTTATATAATAACTATGTATGAAGTATGTACATAGTATGTACTGTGGAAACCAGTAATTGGGGACACGGGTTTAAAGAGACAAATTGATTAACGGGGCCATATTAGTTCCGAACAGAGATATAGACCATGTATTTTGTTCGGTTCAGCGGGTATATAAAGTGTGCAATACAGAAATGAAGGGTACTGCCTGATGTGTCCCGAATAAGCGATTTACACTGTACATACATGTAGGTACTTACACAATCATCCAAAAATACGTCTCGTCAACATAGAAAAAATTCACTTTCTTCAAAAAATCTCTAATATATCAGGTAGGAATAAAGTAACGAAACTCAAATTAGAACAAAATCGTTTTATTTACAAAAAAAGGTAGAAAATATTATGTAAGTAATTTATTTCCAAAATATCTTCAAAGTTCAGTCATATCTTCAAAATCCATAAAATATTCATCTTCTTCCACGTCTTCCTCTTGTATCGGTGCGCTGTTCATACACGCTCCATCGCATCCACAGATAGATGAGCAGTGGATACCTGCCTCCCAGCATCCACATCTGCCACCACAGCCAGAAGCACAGCGGCAAAAAATTGAATTCAGGACGCTGTAAGGAGCTATTTGATCCGTTCTTTTGACGGGGTTGAGGGCTCCATCATCGTCTCTTACCCAACCCCAACGTTCTGGATTGAGAGAGTCGTTGTCAAGCCATTGTTGTGTCTGTAAATACACTCTGAAAGCGCGTTGCTTGGCTGTACATTTGGTCGGTGGCAGTGAAGCAAGATTGGCTTTCACCTTGGTGGAGGATTTCACGAAGGAGTTGTATCAGTGATTGTTCAAATCACGTTCACTCGGTGGGGCCTGGTACATGGTGAGAAACATCTCCTCTCCAGTTTGGGCAACTGCATCAGGTGTTGTGGGATCGTAGAAGATGTCAGCTATGGCTATAGTGTCATTTGGCCTTTTTAGGAAACACTTCAAGATGGACAATTTGCTTTTGTTGAATATCGCGCATGTTGTGTCACACCCTGTGAAACTGTGAATGAACAGGATAGATCCACTAAAGTGTAGCTCCTGCAATTGTCTGGTGGAGTATACATTGTCCTCAATGTTTCCTCTTCCAGGCTTCATGAAATATACATTTCTGTCTGGTGAGAGCTGTTAGTAGGACGAACAGGTCAACATCTCCTCCAATAACAATCACAGGCGAATGAGAAGTAACCTTGTTCAAGCCTCATCTTACGATACTACCATCAGCATCTCCTATAGTGGTACTCACCTCTATCCCTCTTGCAGTCAATGTCTCAACTAACAACTCAATCAACTTGGTTTTGTTCTTTTCGTTGGCAAGAAAGTTCTCCTGCTGAACAGTGGCCAGCATATTTCCATCAAAGTTAACATCCACTGATGTTTTAGATATTACTCTCTGCTTCTGTTCGGCGCATTTAGTGGAATTAACGTCTTCATACCCATCAAAAACTACAGCAGAATTGGCACCGCAATGATTGATAAGGTATGATACGTAATGCTCGCAGATGGAAGAGAACTTGGTACCAACATTCCACTTAACTCTATGAAGGAGGAAGCCACAGCCACCATCCACTACAGTGTAACTCATTTTGAGGTCTACCGAACTGCTGCACAAAGGGAAGGCATCGTACAAAACTGACTTTTTAGTTTTCCGCATGCACCTTTCGTCAAAAAGAGTCATTGGGTATGAAGATAACTCATACCTTACTTTCATTACAATTAAGTGCATTAATGAACAGGAGCGGGCAAAACATGATAACACCGTCATACTTTCTCTTTTTTCGTATAAATGCGCAAGTTGTTGGTTATATTTACTTGTAGTGTTATAAGGATTGGATTGGAAAGGATTTATTAACGCCCACCAGAGTTATGCATGAAGGCTTATCAGGGAACGGCTTATAAAAGAAATTATGACCTAACTTAAAATAACACCCATTCCTTACCTAGGATTTCAACCCAGAGCCTCCCGCACCATACCGGCGGCGCACCAGCCGACTGCGCCACGGGAAGCCTTACCTAGTGTTATAAGGATCCGCGGTGGCTGAGCGGGTAGACTGCTCGCTTTCCACCAAGGCGAACCTTGTTTAATCCCCGGCCGGGTCACAAGTTTATTTTATACCATACTACCCATTTGAACACATGATAAAGTAACACTAAGTAACTAAATTACATTCAATTTTTGTATGTCAATTACCAATATATATGTTAATTCTGTGTTGGTCATCGTCCGAGAAATCTCATGGAGGATTTGCAGAGCACCTAGCAATTGGTAATAAAAAGAATTTTTCACTTTCGGAATAACCAGTTACATACATCAGCAAATCATACTCACTTTGTCGTAAAGACGTTAGCAGGAATACAAGTTTCTACATTCTTCCAACACAAATGCATGTAAACGTCATCAATTTATTTTATTGGTCATATATTGTACAATTCACATAGCTGGAAAGAAAAACCTATTTATATGTGCCAAATATAGCATTGGATAGTCTGTTTAATATATTAATTTCTTCTATATTCTCTAACACTTTTAAATATTCTCAATAACTAATCGTTCTATTTTGCTATTAATTGTGGTTATTTTTTTAGTTTTAAAATGTCTCATTACTTCGCTATTTATTCAAGGAAAGATTCCAGAATCCTAGAAAAAACAAAAGCGTAATATCAGTTATCCTTTTGTTAGTTGTAGCACAGATCTTAAACACTGTTATGTTAAAGACGTGGCGAACCATTAACTTATTAATCGAAACTTTCTTCTCGTGATATGCTACATAATAAACTTGCAGAACCTTGTAATGACACAGCGTAACGAACCAGTGGCGGCATTTTGACAGCATCATCGCTATATCAAACAGCCGTGGTTGTCGTTTCAAGGATATCCCTCCCCCTCGGACAGCGCCAAAGATGTTATCACTGCAGCAGCAGCAGCAGCAACACACTACAGATCGCCTCCGTCGCCTCGTTTTCTGCGACGCCTGCGTCGCTGCCTGTCTTGCCGCTCAGCCTCCAGAATGCGCCTCGAGCAGCGGGGGTACGCGACTTCACACTTGGACTCGCCCATCCCCAGCACAGACGCCCGCAGGTTCTCCAACATTGCGGAACTGGTCGACTGAGAGCGCGCCATCTTGCCTCCGATCCAGCTCATGCCGAAACTGGAATATAAAATCAAAACCGTTCAACTGAAATCAAAATATTTAATTATTTAAATCCTTAATTTTCCAATACTCTATGATAAAAAACGTGCTGAGAGTACTTTCGGATTGGTTATGGAATTAACAATTTTGGGACATCTCAAAATGATTATTCTGCATTTCGGCCTGGCATTTGTGTTTACGATGGTATATTATTTTTATCTACCCGTAATAAAAGAAACAATAAACTATATTGATTTGACAACAATATAAATAAATATTTTCCCAAATTAAAATGGATTCATAATACTTATATAATGCAAGAAGGCAAACGAAGGTAGAGGTAACAATTACATGCTAAACTTAACTACATTTGTATTCTGTAAGCATAAATATATATCGAAACATTCTTTCAAGTCTTTGAGCAGCCGGCTAAACTTAACATTCATCTATATATTTGATCTTCTATCGTTTATTTAGATTTAGAAATATTCAAGTCAAACTAGAAGTGAGTGGACTATATCTGCCACTACATGAACACCAGTTCTGTTATATTGGTATTCCTCTTTGCTACTATCCTGCTTGCCTGTAACACACTCTACACTATAGTGGATTGTAATATTTCCATTACTGGCCAACTAGCAATCAATATAACGTGGAGATTACGTCATTACATGTTGAGTTTAGTCGACTTAGTATTTCTAGAGTCCTTGGAATTTCGCGGATACATTTGACAACAAGCTTAGTCTCCATAATCCTTAGTGTACTCGAACCTCAGTTAGTTGTTCATTGGTTATTGCTCCAGTTGTGCCCAGACCCGATAGCACGGGATTCGCTGATAATTTCTTCTAAGGGGTCAGTTATTCGCCCAAATTCGTCCAGGGGCGTGACTTACAAAATTAATTCGTGAAATTTCTGGGTCTCTGATGTATTACGTCGCAGCGAACTTCATGAAAACTGTTGGTTGTGTAATATCATGTCACCAATGTCTGTAAAGTATGCGGGAGTCATAATATTACGGCACACTGAACAACATTATACTGAATGTCACGCGATATCGGTGGCGTTGGGAGTGTTAAGACGAGCATACCTCCAGAGCGGTAGCCAGAGCCGGAACTCGCTGTCCAACTGTCTGGAGAACTTGTTGTTCTCGCAGAGCCAGAGGCGCAGGCACTGGCCGCTGTCCTTGTCCAGCACGTGGAAGGCCTCCAGCGACTCCAAAGCCCGCCGCGCTATCTCGTCCGTCCAGGCGACGTCGGAGCGCTCCACCTCCCGCCGCCGCCGCCCCCCATCATCATGCCACCGAGGTTCAAGTCGATGGGGCGGCCGTCGCCGCCAATGTTGAGGCCGCCGCCGTCGCCGCCCAGGTTGACGTCGAGGCCCCCGCCGCCGGGTCCCCCCATCATGCCGCCGGGTACCCCGCCCATCATTCCGCCACCGCCAGGGAAGGCGGGCAGCATGATCATGCCGCCCCCGCCGCCGCCACCTACTCCGGGAAGGCCCGGCAGCATCATGATGGTGGGTGCCGGGGCTGGCGCGGGGGCGGGAGCTGGTGCTGGACTCGAAGACATCATCTGCAGTTAAAGACACGACGTTGTGGAGGATGATCACTTCTACAGGCTGTTCACCGTTAATTGAGCACTTTTTAAACCAACCTTAGAAAAAATGTCACTGCTCCTACCTGCATATGTTTCAACGTGCACATTGACTGGCGTGAGCCCAGTAAAGTTGGTAGTGGACGGGGAGTAGTTCCGTGACTAAATGTTGAAATAGAAGTGATGGGTAAACATTTCTAGCACTAAAACTATTTCCTTTGTTTTTTTTTAAATGCATTCAAGTGTGACAATTAGCAAACTTGTAAATATTTACTTTTCTAATCATTTCGATGGCACTCCATTGGCGGGCGAATAAAGCGATCAAGCCCGTGACAGTGTTAATTTTACATAAAGCGGAAGGATACACTATGCACACACAAGTATATCTTAAGCAGGGCTTTCGTAAGGGCTCAGTTTGCCGTTTAACAGTCTATGTGCGTATTTAAACGTAATCACAGTTAAGTCAGCAGCAAAATTATATAAAGTATTTCTGTGATTTATATCTCAAATACGAAAGACTGCTTGGATTAGCAGCAACTGAGGTCGATTTACTTTTGCTTTAAATACACATTACAGAAAGTGGATTGGCTCTTAGCATCAATGTCAAGAGCCGACGAGTTTAAAGCGAGGTGAGTATGGAGCAGCGCCGTAATGCATGAATGGTAGAAACGGGAAATCCCCGAGAAAATCCGCCGGCCAGCGGCATCGTCCGGCACGATTCCCACATGTTAATTTCAGAAAGAATTCACGTAATAGTAACACAATGTCTCACGTTAGAATGGCCATCCAAGGAACCTTTCTACGACGCATCCCGCCCAAGTGATTCACTCTAGCAAGGTAACTCACAAGCTAGGCAGAGGGCGAACAGAACAGAACGTATTAAAATGACACCAGTACCCAGTTGAAGGCTATAACTGGTCTTAGTTACTTGAATTTAAAACAAACTTGGAAAAATGGTCGAAACACAAAACTTGCCGCGTTATCAAAATTAAAAACAAGTAATATTTAGAATTACAAAGGCTTAAAATTATATTCTGGTATAATCTAAAACAAAAAGGTTACGTTATAATTCTAAAATGTCAAAAGCTAAGATTCCTCTTCCTCAATCCTTGAACCCTCACCCCGCCATCCTCTCCGGAGACAGAGGGGCCGACGGTGGTTGTCGTTTTCGTGAGGTGTCCGTCGTGTGTTTGAAGTTTGTGTCTGTGTTGTGATTGAGTCAGTGTAATGTTGTTTATGTAAGGTGTTGTACAGTGTAGGCGTTGTTCATATAGTTTATTTTTTCTTGTGTGTATCTGTAATATTTATTGTATTTGTGAGTTGGACGACCACAATATACGAGATTATGTTATTGTTTATAATTATATGTGGTGTATTGTTAGTGAGGGCTCAAGAGGGAAATTTATTAATTTAGTTTCGAAAATTATACTAATAATAAGGCAGAGGGAGAGGGAACAAGATGTGAAAGCTCACCTTACCAGAAACGCTACGACGCGGCCATAGGGGCTGCTGTGGAGTAGTCATTGGATTACTCGCTTCCCACTCAGACAAACCGGGTCCGATTTCTGGTGCGGTCAGTCCAGTATATTCGCATGTGGAAATCGTGCCGGACGATGCCGCTGGCCGGAAGGTTTCCTGGGGGATCTCCGGTTTCCCCCACCCTCGCATTCCGGTGCTGTTCCGTACTCACCCCGTTCCAACCTCATCGGCTCTCAAGACCTCGATGTTTAGAACCCCTCAAATCCCTCCACACCACTCCACTCCATTCGACGTGGCTATAAGTGTTATCTTAGAAAATAAGGTGTTGAACAATCTGGAGAGGACTGGCATGCCTATAAATTCCGTCTCGTGTAGCCGAGCTATGACCAGAGTGTCTGGTTAGTGGGCGAGTCGAGAACCAACCGCGATGAAATTCAATAATGGTGAATTTGTTACGAGGGCTCCGAGTGCTATAGAAGACACTGCAACAGTGGAGTGTATACTCTATTCACGGTTGCTTCACACGTTTCTGAATACCTGCTCTAGTTCTACTTCCAGCATATTATTCCGCCTCGTACAAACTAAGCTTAACTAAGTCTAGAAAACTACACCAAAGGACTACGCACCGAATTCGTGCACACTCATTTGTAAAGATATTTTTCTTTAGAACGACTAGGCACTACCAACATACATGTTTCTTACTGTTTTATTCATATTTATTATAAATGAAAAATGAGAATTCGTAAATGAAATAAAGGCAAAACTTGAATTTAACGAAAATATATACTTTCATGACAACACAGGTATAAAACGCTTGTGATACATGGCATTTAGGAAATCTCTAAACACCTAATACATGGGGAGATTTTTTAAAGGTTTGATTCAAAAAGTGTGAAGACATCAAGAATAGTCTATAATGCGAGCAGACATCTATGGACAGCGGCAGCCTATGAGTTCGTCAAGATACAGGTTGTTCACGGTATGGTGAACACTTATGAAATCAACGCCTGAAAAAAATCAGTGACCCTAACTACATGTGTATTACACCGCACATTGCCATGCGGCCTCCCAGTTAAGTTGGCAGCGAAGGATTAAAAATGGTTCTAAGACGAAGCGTAATGTTTAGAATTATATTATTTGATGGCGCATGAATAGTGAGCAGGCCGATGGATATGTGGTGGAATGGCATAATGTAGTTAGACAAGTACACCCTATGCAGGGTCTTGAAACGTACTCAGTTTACCTGAACAAACTATAGTAGGGAATACTTGGAGTAATTTAAGACGTGCACATGTGACTCTGATTCATCCATGGGGCTGCGGGAATAGTTTAGTAAGAGATCTACTATCTTAAATCTTGTTTATTGTACATTATATACATATGCATATGTAATGTAATTTGTGATAATGAAGCTAACGTGATTCCCGTACTGCTGTTGTGTTGAAGATAGTGGTTGTTTACTGTGGTTACTTTCGTTATAATTGCAGTACGTTACTTAACAAAGGAAGTAACAGTGGGTGCCAAATATAAATATTCTCCCCTTAGTATTATAAAAAATGAAATTAGGTTTGGCTATTTTATTTACTTCATTCTATCTCGGACCTGGCTACGCCCAAAAATTGGTAACAAAGTTAATATTTCAAACAAATTAACTGTGTTAATTAATGCATTGGCACTCATAAGGTCTACGACAGTGATATTTTTTACGTACGACAAACGATACGCAATGTGGAAGGCGAAATTTAAAAAAATTTAAAACTCATAATGTTCGTTGCTTTTCCACCAATATCGCCGTAATTTTTGCAGGAACCAATTTCCCACCCGTTTATTCTAATCGATGCGTGTTAAAATTTTTGATTGCAATATGAAACTACCCACACATAGCTAATTGCATTGATATATTTTTTTTGAACACGAACAGAGTCATCATCAAGATAACCAATTTCGTAAGATTTTGGTATGGACACACCTCAAAAAATTTTGCAACACCGGTTGTTCCCAGCCCACTGTCTGTGCAGAATACCGCACTTGTCATTCCGATGTGTATTTGTAATACACCTACTGCCCCAGTGAACATCGTTCATGAGCAACCAAATTAAACGAGGTGTAAAAATTTTTTAATCGTACATTTAATTGTCCATGAAGTCTGTCACAATGAAAAGTCGCTAGACTCCCACTGATGGTGTCCAAGATTCAGCCGCAAGCTCCAGCGTCCACGGGATTTTTCAGACGGCGGTTTTCATGCAATTACGATCACTTCCACTGTGTGAGATGTTTCAAGGTCGTCGTCTCATCCTCTCTGCGCCACCGCTAAAGGAGTATTTATGTCAAATACCTCACAATCGTCCGACCAAAAATAAATATCTTTTAAACAATAAAAATGTTTGTAGAGTAACACAGTATGATGAAGAATTTATTCGACTAATCTTGTTCAGATGAAAATAAGTGGGACAAGAGTAACAACAAGAAAATATACAAAGAGAAATTAATTAACCACTACATCACGTTTATTGTGTCATAGGTTTTTACCTGAAAATCGTTTGCTTACTTACATCTATGTTTTTGTGCTGGTAGGCTAATATAGAGGAGGTGTACAACTGAGCTGTAATTATATCTAAAAACATCACGCTTACACACGGCCTACCTCTTAACGACTTTTGCTACGAAGCTTGTCTTTCATGGTCAACCCAGGCAAACGTCGTTGACGCCAAAGTGCAAACAGCTCCTATCGATACGCATAGAATCTGGCTCCAGATTGCTGTCGTGAAACTCTGCGTCCAGAAACTCTACTCCGATCCATAATTTTTTTTTTTGCATAGAAATCTTAAGGCCTATATTTCATTGAAAGTTAGGACACCAAAATTTTTCTGGTCGTCTTAAGATTGAAATGTCAGTTATTTCAGTTCTTGCGTATTCATAATAGTAACTATGCTTGCAGTGATCTATAAACATAATCAAGATTCATATGACGGATAAAAGGGCACTTACTTCCTTTGCCGAGGACGCTAAGAGTCTTTGGATCACACGACGCAGAGGGCTATTAACTCGGGTAAAAAGCAGATATGGGTAAGTAGTTTGCAGATGTAAATTCCAATTTTAATATGCAAGACACCCTCTCGAATGATTTTTGGCGTAAATAGGAGAGGCGTTGAAAATTATTATTTTTTGCGAGGGAATGAGTGCAGCAAACAGACGCGCACTTACTTTCTTGATGAGACAGGCGATGATGTTGACCTTGAAGAGGGCGAAGGACAAGAAGGCCATAGCGGTGAGGGCGATGTCCATGGTGTCCTTCATGGAGCCTTTGTCCGCCTTCATGGCCTTGCCTCCGCCGCCCCCGTAGCTTGAGTAGCCGCCTCCGCTACTAGAACCTCCTGCAGGAGTACACACAAGAAAGTAAAAATAAAGGTGAACAAGAAATTGAACACTAAAGTGCATACTAGCTAGTAAGTATGCACGGAACTGTGTTATCCATACACACGACACTAGCTGGTGAGCAAGAAAGTTGATGGTTGATGTCAACTATGTATGATTTGGAAGCAGTTTTTTGGGTTGTGGGGGTAATTTGTACATTAGCAATAGCATCTGCCATAAAAATGAATAAAATATTTAGTCCAATCAGACATATTTGAAGCACTAAATATATACAAATGTAGAAAATGTAAGATCACTCAAAGAAAAAAAAAACCTCTCTTTTTTTTTTATTCATACAGAGAATTATTTATAATAGTGAGAATATTAAACATTTTATCGTATTAAAAACATTACATATATTGTAACAGATTTCTGTCCTGTTCTGTCGTTGTAGTTCTCAGTAAACACCAACGGACTAGCTCAGCGTGAGTTGGAGACTTTGAATACATAATAATGAAAGTTTGTTTATACCAGGATTGCCAATAAATAAAATAAGCAGTCAAATGTTCACTGGAGATTTATTGTCACTGCAAAAAAAAAACTATTGACATTCGCAGCTGATGAACAAAAAAAAAAAAAAAAAAAAAAACAAGACAGAATTGAAGCCACGGCGCCCTATTGACTCCTCGCATCGACGGAAAATAAATTTAATAGTTATTTGAAATGTCCGATACAAAAGAGAAGGTTAAAGTCGCGGGCGCTGGTCGGTGCGAGTAACGTGATCACTCGTTGCAAGCTGTTAGACTGACAGCTGACAAACGATAGTGCTGCGACGGACTGTTGTTATTCCCGAGAAAGGTCGCGAATCCTTTTATATTGGTAGAAAGTTTCCTCATTGAAAACATATTGTTTTCATGCAGTCGGTCACGTCAGCCATAGGTGACCTCTGTTATTTTCCTCGTTTCACCATGTTGTGCCTTGTGGTGGCTGGTGGCTGCCTTGCGGTGGCGGTCTGTTGTTGACGTCTGTTACTACTGATGAAATGAGGAAAGAAAAATAACACATTTTGAAAAAAACGAAAATATATGAAATACAAACAAGTTGTCATTGCCACGACCTTTCACATATTACATGAATTACTATCCTTGAATTAAATATAGACGATTGAAATACTTCCCGTATATGCCAATTATATACATCTAGCTGCAATGCTACAATCTGCTTATTGCCAGCATCAACAAAATATATGTTTTGTTTACGTTATACTTTTACAAGAAAGATGGTGAAAAATAGGACCGTCCCTATATGGCACTATCTAGTAGGTATACAAGCTGCTAGTAACTATCCTACTCGGAGGCCGTTCACACGATGCAAGTCGGGGGTGTACAAGAACTTGCTCACTTTCTTGTACAAGAAAGATGCCAGTGTGTACTAGGCTTAAGACTGGACTCAACAACCATCCGTCGCACCCGCCAATCGTCCGTCCATCCGGCAGTCGTCCGTCTGTGTTTTCGTCTGTCCGTTGAAAGCGATTCACAACAATCCGTCATCCGCCAATCCTGTACGACAAAATCTCAGTGTGACAACTAACATCGTAACCTTTCTTTGGTTGGAGATATATTTTAGTTGTAAATGCATTTTCTAATGAGGAATATTTTGGGGAAATATTTTTTTTCGCGTAATAAGGATTTATACTGAATTCTTTTTACATTTAAAATTCCTGAATTTACCACCAAAGATAAATTAACTCAGCTCCACCACCTTGCACTTTATTTCAAAGTGCTTATTCACGTGTAAGGAATGCCAGAAGGCGGTGGCTCATACGTACGTCCGTCGAAAGTTAAAGTTGGGTAAATAATTGTCGGATGTAGGGATAGAAAATTTTTTTTTCCTGCGATAGGTTGAAGATCACGTGACCGCCGGACGGACGGAGTACTGACGGGCGAGACGAATGGTTGTGAGTCCAGCTAAACTTCGGAGGACTGAATCCGTAGTTAACAATATTAAACTTCTCAAGGTCACATCTGGCTATAAGGAATAACAGCGACGCCCATGGAAAATAACATTAACAAGCTTCGCGTGTAAGCGGTGACTAGGCTATTCACGGTAAAGTGTGCACTTTTGGAAGCCCTCTCATTTGGAATAATAGTCAATAAATGTATTTTATTGTAGCTTTAGACGTTAACACACTGTGTTTGTTACTTACAAGGCAATATTTATTTATAAAGATTGTTAGAGGATAAAACATAGTTGAAATTAAAAAGTAACTAGGGCCTCAAAAGTGCTAATTTTACCGTGAACAGCCTACAGTTTCTTCAGTCATACGTATAATAATACGTGTCAGATTCGTAACTTTACTCTTTTTAGAGCGATGGAATAAAATATAGCAACCAGTGTACAAAAATAACGAAAAGAAACAAACACGGAAAATTGAATAGCACTGTCGTAAATCGCTGTAAAACGTCTTTATAAAAAGTTGTTTTAAAAAACATTCCCACGGATTACGAATCGCGGGGAAGTAAAAGATGAAATAATTTAACCATATTTAGTAATTTAAAATTATAGGATCTTAATAGTATTATAAATGAGAAATTTGTATGTTTATTTGTTACTCATCACGTCATAACAGCACAAAGGATTTAGATTAAATTTGACAGAGGGGTAGGTTATATTCTGTATTAGCACGTACGTTACTTTTAACCCCTGAAAAACGAACAGTTTCATAGGGAATACGTGAAATATGCCACCAGCCATTTGAGTAAGCACGCGGGCGAAGCCACGGGTAACAGCTAGTTTACAATAGTTTGTGCACTCTAGATACATCAGCTACAAATTAGATGCTTGCTGCTACAATTGAGAGGCCAAGACTGGGCCTGCAGGTTGTTCCTTTGTTTTTAATGGTTCGGAGTCTTCCAGCACATGCCATACAAGTCGTGGACAAAATGTGAAAATAACACGAACGTACTAATCTTTGAAGTTTGGTTTGCCCCAAGTAAATCCAGGATTTTTTCATTTATTCGCCTGTTCAACACGGTGAAGCTTGGAAATCATCTTCGCCATCAATGTTTCGTATAGCTGCATGAAAAAACGGTGGGAATTCACATTTAATGTTGCTTAAAATGGAACATTAGGCTAATAAATTTTGTAATTCTGAGATGCTTATTTTTCAGGAGAGTTCTTTGTAGTTTTGTAACGCAAACACTACTCGCCTTCCATCTAGGGGAACCGGGTTCGATTCCCGGCGAGGTCACCCCCGGATTTTCTCATGTGGGAATCGTGCCATACGATGCGGCTGTCAGCAGGTATTCTCGGAGATCTTCCGTTTCCCCCACCCTTGCATTCTGGCGCTGCTCCATACTCGCCTCACTTCACCTTCATCGGCTCTCAAGGCCTCGATGTTAAGAGCCGCTCAAATCTCTTCACTCACAATGCAAGCAAATGTTCGTAGCAGAAATGTAAAGTTCCGCTAGGTTCGCTAATAGAAACAATTGCCAGCATGTGTATCGAGGGTCAAATGTTGGTGTATAAGTATGTCACCTGTTTTCCGCGAAAACATGTATGTGCATAGTGTACTTTGGTATCCTACGCTCATACACATGCCACTTACCTTTGCCTTTGCAGCAGCGTGTCTTTGTGAGAAGATATTTTCTTACCTTACAGAGGCAATCATTGAACGTATGTGATGCGTGGGCAGACGCTTAAGACACGAGACGATTAAAATCAGTCATTCACGAAAGTGGATCTGAAGTAACGATTTTTAGAATACAAATAATCTTGGAGTATTTACACAAAAAAAAATGTGGCTCTAGATATACGGATTTTGATCTGCCAAAGCCCTGAGCACAGAGCACTTAGAGAATACAGAAGTAGGTCAGACAATCGATTGTTCCGCCAGCCTCAGCTGCACACGTTAGTAAAATGACTTCACCGTCCAGCGGCACAGTGGAACACCGTTCGCCAACCAGTGCCTGACAACACACTCACCGGCCCGCTGACAACCCAGCCAATAGTGAACCTTTCGCAGCATGCAGTGACCATCCAGGCACAAGGCCCGTTCCCAGAGCTTCACGCAGCCAATCAGAGAATGAGTACGCCCACATCAAAGGAACCACCATGCCATATCGTCACTGTGTGCACTTCAACATGTCAGACCGACGTGACAACACTAAACCACATCAGTCGCCAAGACTTGTGGGTAGCTTCACTCCCACGCTAATAAAGGCTGTTCAAAATAAAGTGAGCACATTCGAAATCAACCTTCGAAAAAAGTCACTGCTCCTACCTGGGCATGTTTTAACTGGCTCCCTGAGTTACATGCGCCCAGTTAAGTTCGTCAGGATGGATGGGAAAGTAGTTCCGTACCTTAACGTCGAATAAAAATTGCTAGGTCACCATTTCTGCTAACTTATATTATTTATTTTTGATTTCTGTTTTTTTTTTTTTTTTTATTAATGCACCGAAATGTAAAAATGAGCAGGTTCGTAAAATATTTACTTTTATAATAATTTAAAAGTTTCACTTGACCGACGCATGATTATAGTGGTGACGCCCATGACAATGTTAATCTTAAATAAGGCGGAAGAATACACAACGTGCATACAATTAGACCTTAAGCAAGGCTTTCAAAAGTGCTGATTTTATCGTGAATAGCCTATAATCTAAACATTAAGTGATTAGATCTATTATTCGCCTTTTTCTTGAAACTTTTTGAATAAATTCTTTAAAAAATCACCTAATGTATTGACGTGTTTGGGTCTCGTAAATATATCACGTATCATAAGCGTTTGATAATTCTGTTCAATAAAAGTATGTGTGTATGTGTGTGTGTGTATTAAATTGAGTGCTCGCGAATGCGATGTGTTGTCCCTTCGGTGTAGTTCTCTAGACCTGGTTTAAGCTTTGCTTGCATGGGGCGGAGGAATCACGTGAAAGTAGAACTTCAGCAAGACTTCAGAAAAGTTGCAAGTGAAATGTAAATGGATTGTAACAATGGTTGACAACTTAACATAGAGTCCGGAGCCAAGCTCAAACAGAAATACAGCGGCCCGCTGGAAAGCTAAATGATCTGACCCAAGTCTGTGATGATGCAGATTATTTTGTAAAGCCACACAAGCGAGTTATGGGAACCTCGGCTCCCAGTCTCGTGACAGCAGTGCCTCTGGGGGTGTGTGATGGTTCAGCGGCGGTTTCATCTCTGCCTACCTGAGGATCCCACCTCCTATAGGCTGTTCACGGTAAAATGAGCACTTTTGATAGGCCTTCTAAGGTATAATTGTATGCACCTTTTGTAGTCTTCCACCTTATGTAAAATTAACGTTACCGTGGGCCTCATCACTTTATTCATGCGTCGGTCAAGCGAAAAATCGAAATTATTACAAAAGTACTTATTTAGCAAATCATCTCGCTTTTACAATTCAATATATTAAAATGAAATAAAAAGTAAAATGAATAATTTAAGATATCATAAATGATTGCGCGACACTTTTTATTCGACGTTAAGTAATGTAACTATTTTCCATTCGTCGTTACCAACTTTACTGGGCGCATGCCACTCACTTTGCCCGTCAAAATACGCGCAGGTATGAGCAGTAACCTTTTTCTAAGGTTGATTTCAAAAGTGCTCACTTTATAGTGAACAGCCATTACCTCAGCTATTTTACGTGTTTGAAGCCGAGAAGCGCGGGAGTGATGAGGGCGATACTGCCACGCTCATCAAGTGTGTAATCACCGCTAAGCGCAAGACTCTGAAGTGGCGTGCAGTTTACTATGTTGCACTGCGTGTTCCTATGGGACTTTCAACGGTGGCCCTATTATTTTGTTGGTGGAGAGTCTGTAGAAAGGTTTAATGCGCTGGGTCCTTGAGTAGTTTCGTATGCATCTAATGCGTGTATTCTGAGCTACAGCGCTTGTTTTTAGCAGTTATGGATACCCTGAAATGGTGTTTCTAACGTGCGTGACATTTTTAAAGGACTCAGCAGCCCTCGTCTGAAGTGTGTGCTCCTTTATTAGATAACCACATTATACGCACTTTCAATAGTTTAGTGGGAAAACGTGTAGTTCAAACACACTGCAACGCGGTTCAAAGAGAAGGCAGGCCGGAGCCTCAAGTACTCTGTGTGTTATAGGCAGGGGTGGTAAAATTTCGCAAGTTCAATGACCTGTATGCTAGAATCCATAATCCTTCGTATAGTCGAACCTCAGATGTTTGTTCATTGGCTGTTGCCCCAGTGTTATCCCACATTTGACAGTACGGGGTTCGCTTCTTGTTCCCTTGCAAGTCGGCTATTGGCGCGGAGTCGTCCAGGATGTGTCTAATAAACACTGATCCAATTGCAAAGGTGACTTAAGTGTACACGCGTTTGAAATCTATCGTGTCCTAAAATGAATTCGCGAATTTTTCCTATCCCTAGTTATAGGCTGTTTACGGTAAAGTGACGACTTTTGAAATCAACCTCTGGAAAATGTCACTTGTTCTAACTGGATATATTTTAACGGGTACTATGTCAGGCATGCGCTCAGTAAAGTTGGTAACCACGAAAAGAAAGTAGTTCTATGTATCAGCGATAAATTAAAAGTGCTATGTTAACATCTGCGAATACAGAAATTATTGCTTTTGCTTTCTGTTTCTTTATGCGTATAAGCTTAATAATAAGCACATATGTAAATTATTTAAATTTTCCGAAAGTTTCACAATTCCAGTTGACCGACTCATGAACAATGTGATCAAGCCCACGTCAATGTTTATTTTGTATGCGGTGGAAGGACACGCAACGTGCATACAAGTAGATCTTAAGCAGGGCTTTCGAAATTGCTCAGTTGACCGTGAACAGGCTATACCCAAGTGTGGCGTCAGTACCCACCGTCTCTGGAGTATCCTGTCTTGCCGACGGCTTGGTGTGTGGGGGGGAAGGGGCGACGCACAGCCATCAACTCGTCGTCAGACGATCCCTGCTTCGACTCGGCACCGCCCGAGTCGTAGTGTCGGTAGATGTCCTCCAGCGTCGTCGTCCTGCAACACACCGTATCCTGTCACGCACACTGCCCTGGCAAGCCGGTAACCAGCTACTTCTGAACTCGATGGTTAGTTATGTGTAGGGGTAGAGAAATTTCGCGAAAATATTTCAAGACACACTATATTTCAAAACACTGTAGGGTCATCTGCCTATCTTGATTGACTGAATTACTTTTTGACCGTGTTAATTGCCTGCACACGAATCACGTAGGAGCCGTGCCGATGTTGCCGAATTCTGAGTGGCCCGGTAAAATATGAAAAGCCTTCTCAAGTAGACAGCAAACAAATTTTTTTTCGCGAAAAATCACTAGATCTTGTTATGTGCAGGTAGGTAGGAACGACTTACCGTCTTGGCGATTAAAGTGCAGTTGAGTTGGGTTGAGAGGTTTAGGTGGCTGTTAACAACGAGGTCTTGAGAGCCGATGAGGGAGAAATTAAGTGAGAATGGAGCAACGCTGGAATGTAATGTCGGTGGAAATGGTAGATCCAGGAGAAAACCCGCCGACCACCATGATATCCCCTTGCGAAAAATTTGGGAGTGGGCCGGCCAGGTATTGAACCCGGTTCACCTTGGTGGGAGGCGAGCAGTCTAAGCGCTCAGCTATACGCGGTCCCTTAGCGATTTAAGCCTTTACACAATGGAAAACTTCAGCATTTGACTTTACGTTTCCGTTCCTTTGCCGTCCTATACCGATATAAACGTAAAGTTATTGTTTAGACAATTCAAAAACAGTTATACAGTCTTATAAAAATGTGTATCTTGTTATGTAAATCACTATTTGTCACCCGGAAATGTGTTTTATGCAGTTTTCTTTAATGACCTGAGGACATTATCTTAAAATCTCAATTAATACAAAAATTCCCTTGTTTAAGTTATTCATAAGTTTCGGTACATATATTTACTCTTAACGTAACATTCGTTTCCCATTTCTTTTATTTATACAAGATTGCCACGAGCTAGGTTTAATATGCCCAAATGAAAACCTCCTTAGAGTAAAACAAATATTCGTTCTGATGAATTCTCGGCAAAATGTCTGCTTGGAATTGACTTATAAATTTCAACTTTCCGAAGTTGTGAAGTTGAGAGTGCTTAGCTTCAACTTTGACAGATACTGTACATTGTGTCGAGTTCCATTGGAAACATGCCGATAAGCAAACACAAAGTCAAATGCTAAAGTTTTCAGCTGTGTAACGGCCTTCGAAGACGCAAAAACGGGAAAGGAATCGGCCATGGCCAAGGTTAGTTATATTCAGGTTAAGAATAAAACGAAATTTCGTATGGGAAAGTTTGGCGTAGGGAAAATTTCCGCCGCTAGGTGCGCGCGCAGTGTTCCAAAAGCTAACTTTAAATTAAAATTGTAATCTACGTAAATGATAAAAAAAAAGAATGTTTACTGATTTAAGAAGTTATTTTAGATTTAATTTATGATTTTGGCAAATATCCTGATTTTGGCAAATATCCTTTTTTTGAACTTAGAAATTAGAGAAAATCTGGTAAAAGCTGTTCACGGTAAAATGAGCACTTCTGCTTAAGATCTACTTATATACACGTTGTGTGTTCTTCCACCTTATGTAAAATTAACATTGCCATGGGTCTAATCACTTTATTCATGCGTCGGCCATGTGAAACTTTGGAATTATTAGACAAGTAAATATTTTACAAATATGCTCATTTTTATACTTGGATGTATTAAAAATAACAGGAAGCGAAAGAAATAATTTAAGTTATCACAAATGGTTACCTAACACTTTTTATTTGTCGTTAATATGTGGAACTACTTTCCTTCAGTAGTTATCAACTTTACTGGGCGCATGTCACTCGGCGCGCCCGTTAAAATATATGCAGGCAGGGGCAGTGACTTTTTCCTAAGGTTGATTTCAAAGTGCTCACTTTATCGGGAACAGCCTCTATTCATTCTTTCTAAGCACACGTGCGCAATAATGTAAATGTGTGAAGAATCTCTAGCGGAGCTATTCAGTCAGCTTGCCTATTTGGCCACTTACATTGTATTGTAAAGGGCTTTTTAAAGTCCCTCGATTTTATGCTTGAAAACTTAGCAGTGGACGGCTTACAGACTAATTTATAACCTAACTTAAACTAACACCTATTCCTTATCGAAGATTCAAACCCAGAGCCTCCCGCACCTCAGATCGGTGGCGCACCAACCGACTGCGCCACGGGAGGTCGGCTGGCCAATTACAAATAATTATAATGGTTGGTGGGCCGCACTCACCTATAAAAAAAGTCGTAGCCAACTTAATTGTAGTGAATTTATCCATGTGAAGATGTAATAAATGAAATAATATATCATTTTAATACACGTGTGGTTCTTATAGCCTACGTCTGTTAACTTAACCGAGTGAGGTAGCGCAGTGGTAAAGTACTCGACTGGAATTCGGGAAGACTCAGGTACGAGCTCCGGCCTGGCCATCACGATTACAGTTCCCCAGGAATTTTCGAAATGGGTTCAGTCGAATGTTGGAATGGTTCCTTTACGCAGGCGGTGGCCGATTGTTTCTCGTTTTCCTAAATGGATAGTGTTTTCTCGTCATGATCAGGGGCTTATTTTTGCTGAATTGAACTTTATACTTAATGTTGTTTACAAATCATCATATTCAATTTGTAATTAATACAAATAAGAACGGAGAGTAAATATGTGTGTTAGTAATGCTTTCTAAAATAGTTCTCATGCAATAAGCTGAGTGCACACAAATACGGTGCGACGTTTTGTGGTGTGATTCCCTAGCCTACAATTAGATAAGCTTTGTTTGCGCGAGGCAGATGAAAGGCGTGAAAGAACATAAGAAGGGCTTCAGAAACATTCGAAGTGACCACGAATGGACTCTGTGTAAAGGTAAATTCACGAGTTCATTTGGCAGCAGCCTATACTTAATACCACATATTCGGACCACACTTGTTTATTAATTGGCTGCTGAGGCGTTCTTTTTTTGCTCAACTTGCTTGCACGTGATAAGGTCACATTGTTTCTTTCCGTTCAGTACTGGCCGAAGAGTTGTACAGGGCATGGCAATACCGCAGTGCTCAAATCGCAAAAGTAACGCAGGAGTACATATGCATGAAGTCTAGCTTGCACCGAAAGAATGTGCATTTCGCGTAACGCTAAAGGCTATTCGCAGTAAAGTGAGCACTTTTGAAATCAACTTTTGAAAAATGTCACTGCCAATATTTGCGTATATTTTAAAGGGGTTCATGAGTAGCATGGGAGTGAAAGTAGTTCAATGGATTAACGTTGAATTATAAGTGCTAGGTAAACATTTTTGGATGCTGGAAATTACTTATTTTGCTTTCTGTTTTTTTAATGCTTGTAGGTGTAAGAATAAGTAAATTTGTAAAATATTTACTTTCTCAATAATGTCACAGTTTCACTTGGACCGACGCATGAATGAAGTGATCAGGCACGTGGCAATGTTAATTTTACATGGGGCGGAAGAATACACAACGTGCGTACAATTATATCTTAGACAGGGCTTCCGCGAGTGCTCAGTTTGTCGTGAAGAGCCTTGAGTGAGAGGTGAACGCTGTGGTGGTACCTGGCGAGCCACTTCCTGTACTTGGCGGAGCCGGGGTCGGTCAGCAGGTTGTCGGGCAGCGAGCCTGCGTCGGTCTTCCTGCGGTGGGGCGCGGGGGCGGCGGCCGGGGGCGGGCTGCCCAGCCGCTTCTCCGCCCTGGGAACCGCCGACACCATCACCTCGCTGAGGATCTGCCCCGCCACGTAGCTGCGGCACAGGTACTCGTTCATCATCCTCCTGCGCACACACCACAACAAGTAAACTCTCTGTATACATAATGTTGCAAAATTGCATGACGATACTTCGGGGAAACATTCCTCACATAATTGCATGACGATACTTCGGGGAAACATTCCTCACATATGGAGGATGAAAAAATATGATACTAACATAGGTCTCCAAACGCCTCGTTTCCTTACTACAGTCCGTAATACATAACGTTCAGTGTATGGCCCTGAGGCTGAATCGTGTTACTGTGGAATGTCATCGCAGCTGTAATTGGCAGCCCCATACAAGCTCCCTAGGCACCCTTATTTTAATCCACTAGACTTTTACTTATGGGGACATTTAAAGGCACTTGTGTATGCAACCACATTGGACGATGTTGGCACTCTCCGTAACCGTATTGTGGCGGGTTGCGAAACAATCAGGAATTTTGCAGGGATTCATCAACGCATCCGGGTGTCCATGCAACGATGGGTTGATGCATGTGTTCGTGCTGATGGCGGGAATTTTGAACATTTCCTTTATTGCCGACGATAAGCTTTCACACACGTGAAACTAATTCCTGTGCAGTCTCCACTGTTCTGGTGTAGTCTCGCAGTGTGAGGTCTCGTGTATCATGCAAACGAACGCTGCGATGGCATTCCACAGTAACATGATCCACCCCGGAGGCCATACACTGTACGTTATGTATTACGGGCTGTAAAAAAAAAAAAAAAAAAAAAAAAAAAAAAAAAACGTTTGCGGACCTATGTTCATATTATATTTTTTCATCCTCTAGATGTGAGGAATGATTCACCGAAGTATTGTCATGCAACATTTTGTATAGTCTATTCGCGGTTTCTTTGCACGTTTTCAATCTAAGCGTTGGAAAGTGACACCTCGTATGACGTCTTCTGATAATATTTTAGGTTAGATTGAACTTTTGCTTATATTTTACCTTTAAATTAAATTATTTCATTTATAGTTAATATGAATAAAAACAGTGAGAAAACAGGCTGGTTGGTAATGGCTAGTAAGAAAATCCATGCAAAATTTTACGAAAATGAGTGCACATGAATGCAGTGCGTTCTTCCTTTAGTGTAATTTTCTCGCTTTGCTTGCATGATACGGAAGAATATCCTGAAAGCAGGACTTCAGCAGGGCTTCAGAAAAGTTGGAAGTAATCGCGAATGGACTATACAAAAAATTTTTGTACGTTTTACGAACAATTCTTTAGTAAATAGTCACCAAATATTTTCGTGTAACGATACGGGCAAAAAAGATGTTCTATCTTTTCAACACATTCTTTCATCAAACATAAAAAAAGTGTTTGTGTATCGCCATATGTATGACATATACACCTCGAAGAATGTTTTCCACCGCCTGTAATATTGCTCATGAAGAATTCCCGCTGGACTTCTGAATGACACTCGTGGTATTCTTTACATACGGTGTGCATTTTCATCACATACTTTCTCTCGAGCTGTGAGCAGCCTAGTAAGTCCCGATGGTACAAAACACTATTGAAGTTTATACAAATAGAGCCTAAAACTGGATTTACAACAACCCGACAGTCCGACAAAATAGCCCCGACACCGACGAAACTTTTTCATTAGCCAATAAGAAGTAAGGTCACCCTGACAAAATCGCAGCCCCGACATCCAGACAAAAGTAGATTTTGTTTCTACTATCGTCGGGCGTCGGACCGGTCGGCCTCTTTTGACAGTAGAAAAAATACATAAACATGAACATATCCCTTACAAAACAAAATGTCGTGCGGATTTCACTACTGTGGTAAATTTCACATTAAACATGTTATATGCGTGTAGATCCTGGTTATCTTGTAACAGAAAGCTAATGAATTTACTAAAATAAATATTCGTGGAAAAATAACTGCTCTAAAATCAAAAAATACTTGGTATACAAAGTTATCAAAACAAAACAGCCTGCAATGTTTTGTGATTTCTTCACACTCCATAGCAAGTTACTGGCCATTATAGGATTTGCCAAAAGCCAAGGAACACTTGTCGGAAGGAAACTGTCGGGGTATTGTAAACATTGAATTAATTTTGGTGGCGGAAATGATCGGACTCTAACGTCGTGTCTGACTCTCGGGGCGACCTCATTTTGGCATTGTAAATTCAGCATAAGGGCGAGCAAACACTCGTAATCACCACACGTGATTAAAATGTAAACAAGGTATTCGACCAACCAGTCCATCTTTAGTTTTGCGTGTGCTGGGAGTTCGAGACCGCAGCATGCTTGTGTCTACAATATAATAATGGAAACAAATACAAAATAAAATTGATTCCCCCTACCAAGACGTTATTTGCGTGTTCGTGGCCTCGCAGTGCGGGAACCTAAAACCTTAGTTTCCAAATGAGCGAGACCAACTCAGTAAACACAGAATTCTCTTGCGTCCAACTCCGACACAGAATACATACTAAATGTCAGTGTTGTTTCCAAGGTTCTGCTTACCTCGACGTAAACGCTTGGTAAAACGCCCGACGCACAAATATCTGTCGTGGTACAAGTCAAATCTCTCAATAAATACTCGTGAAAACATAATTATCCTACTATGGAATTATTTTTTGCATATAGTGATCACTATAGATTTTATATTGTCTAGTAACTGTTTTTCTTCTTTATGTAAATGTTAAACATTTCTTTCTTTCAAATTATTAGTTCGTTCAATGCGAATTTCTGATATAGTAGCGCTTGGGAAATTTTGGATGTAATTATAAACATAACTACTTGTGACTTCGCTCATGAGGTTTACTTTAACTTATATTGATATATTTTATCTAGTAATGTATGTATATGTGCTATTAAGAGTGTAAAACAAATGCCTAATGGCTGTAAACGAAATGAATGTATCAAATCGTAAATAATAATTTACTGACGGAACGATTCCAACACTACGCCACGCTGACTGGTGGGTGGCGATTGCAATTTACTGACGGAACAGGGCCAGCTCGAAGTAACCGGTTCTGTCGTATTTGCAACGCGGAAATAAATGTACGGCTTCGGCCTAAGTTTAGGGACGGGACGAAGACATTCTCGAGCAGTGTGTTTGCCTGCAAATAGTCAGACGCAACACGCATACATTAAAACGCAACCCGCCATACAGGCAATTAACAAGGTAAGCACGTAGTTGAAGTGCTAAAATTGCAGGAGAAAAGTTGCAAAAGTGGGTTTCGTTTAACGCGAAGGGAAATTCGATCTCAAGAACGTCAGTCATTATAGAACTGCTCGAATTTCGCCTAGGCGTATCATGACTTGTAGCTCCATTCATCTGAATGACCTGGATGAAGGGGTTATGAGACAAAACCAATACCCGTATTCTAATGAAATCTTTAATAAATACAAAATTAATATCCTTTTATGCTAAACATTATATATATCTGTATAATTAAACATATGTATAATTTAAGCAAAGAGAAGGAAAAGTAGCTTGATGTTTATGACACCAAGAAAAATATTTTGCTAGGTATCAAGTACAACTTTTTTTCAGGAATCCTGCTTTCCTGCCGTCGGCACATTACAACCGTTAACTGGCACACACGCGCCCAACTTCTCAGCGTGACATCTACGCGGATTAGGTTTAGAGTTGCTTCGTTCAACATACGTCACAGAATTCGAGGATACTATTGGCTGTTCATTCTGCCACTTTAAGAACTAGTTCGCAAATTCACCACGTTAGTGTGAACGCGCATTGTGAAAACGTGAACGTACAAGTATTTTTCTATACATACATTAAACGTGCGCGTCTCTGTATAGTAGCGATGATCAAAATTCCATATTTGCAACCTGATGAATTATAAAATTTGCATTATAAATAAGTAAATGAATATATATATATATATATATATATATATATATATATATATATATATATATATATATATATATATATATATATATATATATATATAGCATGTGTGTGTAAAAGGGGGGGGGGGTGTTAATAAATTCCATTGCAGTTTAGGAAGTTTACTGAAAACAAAAGTTTACTGTGTGATTAACTGAGTACTGCTAGGATATACTTTTCGTTTTCTTAACCATGCTGTATCCCTACGTGGTAGGTAAAGTTGATATTGCCATGTACCCAGCCGATGTGTTATTACTATAACTGTGAAAAATTATTAGGAACGTAAACATGTTACTAGTAAACCAACTAAACTCTTTTGTGGATGTATCAAACAAAGACAAAATCAACCCCTTAACATTTACTTGAATATTTCGTTTCAGGTGTTGGATCAGAGTATATTTTTGTTCTGACAAGAACTTGCGATTTCCTTTAAAATAATTTACACAATGAGGAGTATGAAAAGAGAATAGCTTAGTTTATTTCGCAATTAAAAAATGGTTGTGTCAAAGCAATAGCCAATAGCATTAAATAGGAAAGAGCACTGTCTGTATTGGTCTTAGCAACTGGCTTCGTAGAGCACCGACTATGATAATACCTATTCTGCTACCGGTCTCGCGTGAACGAGTAGGCTCGTTAAGAGATCAAGTCTTCTGCTCATGTTCCCCACATCGACTCAACAATCACCAATAACCAGTCAATACACATGGTCAACAGTGATGAACATGTTTGTTTACGTTTAAATTTTCAACAAGCTCACCCTTTTATATGTGACTAACTTGAACACAATCTAGTTACTTTGAAACAATGTTGGGCGGAGTGCAAAACATTTAAAAGCACTTTCCTTCATAAATAATGTTCTGAACTTAAGTCATATACATGTTGTTTTTGAAAGCGCCATTGGCGACATGCAATTCAATGTTGAAACATGGATAATTCCTACTGCGCAACTAGCATGCGAGCCCTACCGTGTGTTATTTTTAGGTTAAATAAATCCATTGTCATTAACACACGGAACTATTTCCCCTACGTCTCTGCCAACCTGACAGGGAGCAGTTTGGTCAGCGTGTACAGTAGCCTACACTGCTGTTCATGGGAATCGCAACACTCTCTTTCTTAAGTGAAACTTTATTAAACCACACAGGCTGATATACGTTGGTACATAGGAGAAGTGATTAGTCTTGCAAGCATAGAGAGCGCGTTATTTATCATCCTCGAATCAAACGTTCAATATGATATAGAGTCTTCTCTTACAGCTGTACATGCAGCGATGCGACGATACATTCCATTATACACATGTCACATACCAACATACTTCCTAAATATGCACGCATAGATCAGCCAGTGTTTGGCCAGGTGGTAGACGGTGGTACAAACGTCGCCCCACAATATCCCATACGTGCTCAATAGTGGAAAAATCTGGATACCTGGAAGGCCAATAAATGGCCGACCTCCCGAAGCGCAGTCGGTTGGTGCGCCACCGATCTGAGGTGCGGGAGGCTCTGGGTTCGATTCCCCGGTGATGAATCTTATTGACATATCGCTGCGCTGTCTCGGTGCCTTCTACAATTACGAGACTTGACCGGGAGTCATAACTGATGGAACCTATACCATAACACCTGGTGTCCGCGATGCACGGCGTTCGCGAATTAGTGCAGGATCTTTGTATTGCCGACTGCGGCCGCAAACTCCGCTGCGACCATCATCTGCATTAAGACTGAAGCGGGACTTACGGAACACAATGCGTCGTCATTCGTCTGTCCCATTTTGACGTTCCTTGCGCCATTGACGGCATGTCGCACGGTGATGAGGGGCGATAGACCAACGGCCATGAATGGTTCTTGTTAAGACCGGCAGATGCAGTGCAGACGCCACAGAGTGGATGTGGTGCCACGTTCTGATACTGGACGTCGGTGGATACGAAGATCTTCCTTATATGACGTGCGTCTCTGGCAGTACCAATAACTACTCTACGTGACGTACCACGTGTACATATCCACGCCTTCACACATCTTGTCACGGCGGTGGCTGCACGACCAAAATGAATGGCTATACGACGAATTGACCATGACCATTCGGTTTAGTGCAGTCCGACTGATCTACTCCGTAACGCACCGACTTCTGCATTTCCAACTTGTTGAGGGCCCTTTCAAGCACTGAGTAATGGCCAAAAGCGCCCCTTATATTAAGCACTGCAGTGACGTCTCTGCGACTTAGCTTTAACTATTTGCATTGCGTAATAATGTGGTCTTGATTTTATTGCAGAATTATGATACCTTATGGGTGAAGCGACTTACATGCCCAGCAGTGTATGTGCAGCTAGGTGCTGTGCTTCTTTCAGAGGTTACTTCCAAATGTTCTCAATTAAACGCAAATCAGCTATACCGAGGTTCACTTAAGTGATAATTTACAAAAATGCATAGCCCAAGCGAGTGACTAAGTGGTAGATGCTACCATTGGTTTCCTACTTCGATAGTTCGTGTTTCAGTTGCGTGGACAATTTTCATATCCTAACACTGGACAAGTCATGAAAGTATGTTATTTAGTCAGTTCTTTTAACCGAGTACAATAAAAATTGAATTTTATATTGCTTATACTTATTATGCTAGTCGGAATTTGGGAAACGGGGTGTTATGGATGAGTGCTAAGTGAGTTATGCAAAAAACCAAAATTAACATTGATAATGTTTCATTGATGATATTGGCTGATAGTTTCCATATTGGAAGAGCTTCCATAAGACGACGTAATAAAAAAAACATAACTATGCGTTTAATTTTGGCTTTTTTGCTGTTTGTTATGCTCTACTTTTAAATTATCGTCTGTGGGTCAAACATGTCCGTGATCCGGGTTTTGAACGTGTGAGATTTACGGATATTGTGACAATCGAATATTTTTGTTTGTCGCCAAACGTGCATATTTCCTTCCTATTGTGTTATTTCACTTTTCAGTGCCAATATTTTACACTTCAGTTATCCAGATATAACTGTCAAGCATCAAATAATTAGTTATATTACCAACCGTTAAACATGGGCCATGGGCCAAGACTCCATTTAAGCACACAACTAAGCGTCTGTCGTTAATACACAAGTTCGGAGTTAACTGGGCTGTTTTGAAATCTCTTATTTTGTCTTCCCACAAATTGAGTGTAGCTGTTTCACGGTTAAGTGAGAAGTTTCGGAACTAACCATGGGAAAAATATATCTGCGCGTAACTGCATATACCTTAACGAACACACCAAGAGACGCATTCCCAGTTAAGTTGGCAGTGATTAAGGGAAATTTGTTCCCTGTATAGACGTTCTATTAAAAGTGTCACGTTTATATTTTTAGTCAGTGAGTTTATTTTACTTAATTTATGTATGTTTCATGCACGTGAGTGTATAAATTAGCAGATTAGTAACATGTTGACATCCATTACAAATTCATAGCTACACTTGGTGAGGCGCATGAATAAGGTCAACTGTTTAATGGCAATGTCAATTGTACATATAGTGGAAGGATTCAAATTGGACAAAAATTGATGCTAAGCAAGACTTAAAAAAGTTACCAATTAACTGCAAATGCCCTGTATCTTTGCAACACATTTATAGTTTAATATTTTAGCATATCCATGCATTTGAGAAATCCATGCAATTGACAAACATCTCTGTAATATTGTTACATAAGCGGCGGTAATAACTTGTGATCTTCATAGCCTTACGGCCCTCCATATCTTCATCTTCTCACATATCTGTTGGATGTTACATCTCTATACATAATTCGTGAGAAGGGAGTCAAGGCTCCCCTGTAAGTTCACTTTTCATTAGCTTTGCTAATATCTATTCAGATGTCTATCTCCAAAGTCGGCAGTATACATATCTGTTTACTATATCTTTATACATCCTCTAGCCCCCTGGGTGGGAATACAACCACTGCCAGCACGAGTCCTTTCCCTCCGTGACCTGGTGTTAGGAAAACCACTGACACGGGCTCTGAGGTCACCCCGTGCTTCTCTTTCCTTTTCATGGCACTTGTAGGTTTTCCCGAGGTCTGGCATGCCGATATCCGCGCGCGCCAATACCGTGCGTAAGATCGGCCTACACAGGCACCGACCAGACTCGCATCTCGTCCGTTACCATATCAATGGGTATCCCGCATGGATCCCTTGATCTTGGGCCTCAACAGCCTGACTGTAAAAGAGTCGACCAACCCACCTCCATTCCAGGCCATTATTCTCTGCCGTAATAAGCCTTTCCTGAAGGCAGATACCCCTTGGCATGGGGAACACCCGGGTACCCACGTTTGCTGACCCCCACGAAGAGGGCTTCCCAGCGGTACCACGAGGAGGTGTGGGTCCCCATGGGCCAATAGAGGCTGTGGTCTTGCGCTTGTCTGGCCCTTTCCGTAACCATCTTGCAAATGGGCTCCGAAACTAGGACTTGACAGTAGCCCCGACACTTCATCGTTCGTTTGCTCTCTATGCAAGAATTGTTCACTGTTTCACAGCAGCGAGGGGGAGGTCCTATCCCTTAGTCTCGGGCACTCCCACCAGGCAGTCCACCTAACGTCGGCTCCACCTTACACCCATTCAAAGGTCGGTTCCCCCTGTGTTATTCCAGCATCCACGCAGTCAAGGAGGTTAAGACTTTCTCCCAGTAGGTAACGACTAAACCAACGGGCGTTAGTCACATGATGCCCCAAGCTTCCATGGACTGCCTCACTCCCATTACAGGCCGGTTCCTCGAGGCAGACTAAAAATTTCCAGCAGTTTGGACGGTGGCCGCCATCCTCCCTCCTTTCCAGTACTTTCAGCAAGAGAGGGAACTACTCTAACCCTAAGACATCGCAGCTTCCACCGTGTGCTCTCACTCCAGCATCGCACTATACACCCCTTAGGAGACCGGTCCCCTGGTTTCCAGCGTCTGGCCAACATGCGTAGAGTCATAGTTACGCCCGCCTGTTATATTGTTACAGACATAAATATGTCACAGTTTCGTTATGTCACATTTAAAAGTCAACGTAAGTGCCTAAGAAAAAAGAAGAAACCTATTTTAGTCAACAATGTTTCTAATATAAATTTTTTTACTTTGCTTCTGTATTGGTGCATGTTAAGGGCTCCGCTAGTTGGCGTATGAACTTCGATACATAGTAAACACGTGAATCAAGAACTGTTGCATATTTTGTAGTGGTGTATGAACACAAAAAGAATTTAAGAAACGTCGTGATCAAAGAAAAAGTTTCAAGTTTTTATTCCAACTCCAATAACTAATTCTTTTCGGATGTGTAAATCGTTAAAACGAATGTATTCACAATCAGTGAATTTTATAGTTGTTTTCAGACGCAAGTATTACTTTTTTTAGCGTGTCATGAAATTGTTGGGTCCCCCAACAATTTCATGACACGCAACAATTAAAGTTATATTCAGACAAGTCGCCGACGGAAAGACAGCACGCCAGTTGATCGCCTTGTGCGTAGAGGCGATGAGGCGAATGATGAGCGATCAAGAGTAGGCCCCGACGCTAACTCGTGTCGAGAAGTTGAACTTGCAAAACAACTGCAGGAAGGCAGAACTCTTGAATTAAGGGCTGCAGTTTTTTTCCGTTGCTTTTAAAAGTGCCCGATTACTCATGAAGCAACTATATGTGTTACCTGTGGAAGCCCATCGTCTCAAGGGCATCGCTGACGTCTCCGGCGCTGACGTTGGTCCCAGGAGCTGTGACGTTCGTGAAGTTGCCGTCGATCATCACGTGGTCCAGCAGCAGATTGCCCGGAAGTAGATCCGGGTTGAGGATGTCGTTTAGGATCACCTCTTCTTCGCCGGCTTGCGCGCTCGTGGCCACCAAGCCAGCCACCGCACACAAAACAACCGCGATCATATTTTAAATATTCGCTGAGTGCAGTTGGGGTGGTTTGTTTACCGACCGCTCCAAACGTGCCATACTTGTTGGGTAAGAAATAATACAATTTTATTTGAATGATTCATCGTGCTCTTACATCTCGTAACTAATACCTAGCTGTTTAACAACAGTTGACGTCGTAGCTGAAAAAAATTCTAAAAAAAAAAAAAAAAAAAAAAAAAAGTGGCTTTTTAAGAATTCAATAATGCTTTTAATCATCGGATATTACGAGGATAAATATAAAATAGCTTAGATCAAAACTGAGAGAATAATATTTGAAGTGAATTAGAAAAGTTCACGTGGCATCTTTTCTGATCGCGCATTGAAGTCTCCGCGACCACACTCGCCTGCAGTACACCGCGGAAATGCTGCTGGGTACGGTGGTGTTCAGTTAGGTACGCCTCGCCGCGGGCTCCAGCTCCAATTAGCGCCGTCAAGAACAACAAGCCGTGTCGAACGACCCCTGGAGCCTCCTTCCTGGAGGGCGCTGGAGCGAACCTGCAAAGCGTGAACTCCTCCCGCCGTGAAATAGCAGCGCCCGTTTGTCCGTCAGCCTCCGTCTGCCAGAGATACGGGTTACGGAAAATCTCATTTTGTTTGTATATATTTTGTGTTATCCCCTTCCCGTTTCTTTAAAGCTTCATTTTTACCTACTTTCCAAATTACTGCTGGTTGTTGTGATTACAATTTCACTTGGAAACCTGCTGGTTTTACTGTGCCTTAAACAAGCTTACGTATAATTTTTTGGATGTCATATGTCCCTAGTGCACTCTCGATTACATATTGTAAGTGCAGAGTACATCCTGGATTAGAAATAATACAGATTTACGGTACAGTATACAGAATTTCATGTAATTCGCGGATACGGACTACACCACACGAATCTATGATCAAAACTATGTAGAAATCATTCTTTGGTAAAAAATGCGTAAGATCCTTAGTTTACCAGAAAAACGACATGAAAGGTCCGAAAACCATTGTAGCAAACATCTGTTATACCAATTAGATAAAAGTGAGGTGACGTGGTAATGCTGCAACTAATGTATCCGTCGTAAGACTTGCGGTAAAGGAATGAGCTGAGCCCAGTAGTGCCAAATAGGCTATAGAGTTCACATGGAGTGAGTACTGGGGCATGGCAATGGTTATGAGTGCATTCGGCGGCCAAGCTCCGTATATGCTGCATGCGTCCAACGTGAGGAAAATCGCATTGCTACGGGCGGAGCAACCTTCGAATACCTGTTATGACGTTTCAACGTTTTGTATGCTGACGCTGTATGCTGTGCTTAACTTAAAATAAAGTCATTTTATCTACTTTAATGTCGTTTTTCTCGTAAGTAATGGTCTTATGCTTCTTTTACCAAAGAATATTTTATACTTAGCTTTGATCACAGATTCGTGTGGTACACTTCCTATCCACGAATTACCTGACATCCCGTAGTGTTATTCAGAGATGATCAGGCGTACTGCAAGAACGAAAACTTCGAATCCAAAATATTATATTTCAAATACATGAGATCTACTCAGAATATAATGTTAGAATATTATTCAGAAAAACAAAAACCTCTGCCTTGTTTAGAAAAATATTATGTACGCGCAATAATTGTTTTAAATGATCCCAGCACATAACAAGTCCCCATTTCCCAAACAACTATATAAAGGAAAAATCGTAGCACGGCTCCTCTAAAGTTGTGTAAAGTGACGGTGGCGCCCATTTTTGTTGTGTGACTAAGAAATATGGCCTACTAAAGAAGAAATAACAGCAAATACAGAACTCGGACATAAAAATTTTCAGGTGTTGTAAAAGGTTATCTAAAATAAATAAAATAGCAAACACAAAAATAAGATAAATTTGTATTCATTATTTTAATGAAAGAATACGGAAGAGCTAAAAGAAATGACTAAATCACATGCACAGAATGATTGAGGATATGTTACCGAATCAAGTAGCTACTAAGTAAACATCCAAAAAGTCGAAAAAGTTCACGAATACTCAAGTAATATACTAGGTGATTCGCTTAACTTGAGACTACGCAATATAGTTAAATGTATTCATCGTACGACTATAAAAGTGTCCAAATAAATCCTCACCGTTTTCGAGCGGGCCATTCAAGCCCGCAAAAGTTTGCACAATGTCGCCCCATCTAAGGAAGGGCGGGGATAACATTGAAATTTCAAATGGGGAACCCCATTTTTCATTGCCGATTCGGATTCTACGTCAACACGAATGGAATATTTTCTAGAAACAGCTTTAGTGATATGTTTAGATGACGCTGTAATCTGTGCAAATAAGATTAACTTTGGTGTCATCAATATTGGGAACCACCACATTTCATTCCTAAACGAATCTGCTATGCATACGACTACTTTTGTGGTCGTATGCCATATGTATGTATAAGAAAAAACAAGCTGACCTTCCCAAATGAGATAATTCACACTAAAATAAGATACCCTGATTTATATCAAGAAATATTCAAATTCGCACTATGAAATGTATTCGCAATTTTAAAAAAATTGCTTAAACAAGACAATTTCTGCGTATTTTTTATTTGTAACAGTTTACGATCTCAAAAACACTACAATTAAGATTCTTATGCTATGGAATTAAATTTTTTTATGTGAGGAAAATACACAAGTTGAATGGTATCTTGTACACATATAAAACTAGGGTACCCAGCCCGTAACCTTGTGTTTAGTATTGTCACGTGCCTAGAACAGTTACCATGTTTAGAAAAATTTGGTTATCAAACAAAGAGTGAAAAAAAAATTAATACATACACTCCCGTCAACCTCCCCCCCCCCCCCCCAATTCTTTATCATCTCTTTAGTCATACAAAGACTGAAAAAAAATTGCATAGACATATAAAATGATATGAGCCATACATTTAGAGAAAGCATTACCTTGATACCTATATGCAATAATATCTCTATGCGTTAACACAAAACTTTCATAGGAAAAAGTAATTAAAAAATGAGTTTTTAGGGTCTAAAGTCATGATTGCGTAAACTGATCTAGCTGAAATTCGAACTTGACCTGTATTTGACTCTTAGGATTCACTCTGCAAAATTTGAATAACTTCTGTTGAGTTTCAAGGGACTTAGAAGTATTAAAGACGGACAGACAGGCGGACAGACCGAGATCGCCTCCTTATTATATAGGATAATTAATATTTTTGTGAAGTGCATCCATTAACAGTCAGGTATAGGCTGTTCACGTCAAAATAAGCAATTTTGAAAGCCTTGCTTAAGATCTACTTGTATACACGTGTATTCTTCAGACTTATGTAAGATTTTTGTCATGTGCCTCATCACTTTATTAATGCTTCGGTCAATAGAAACTCTGAAATTATTAGAAAAATAAATATTTAACAAATCTGCCTATTTTTACACTTCATTGTATTAAAAAAACAGGAAGCGGAAGAAATAATTTAAGTTATCACAAACGGTTACCTAACGATTTTTATTCGACGTTAAGATACGGAACTACTTCCCATCCATCGTTACCAACTTTACTGGGCGCATGTCACTCAGGGCGCCCATTAACATATATGCAGGCAGGGACAGTGACTTTTTTTTAAAGGTTGATTTCAAAAGTGCTCACTTTATCGTGAACAGCCTTTACACGGTTGCATCATGTGGCGGGACATGGCGCACATATTACATCCTGTACCTACGCTCTCTCTATTAGGACTCATCACATCGTAGGAAGCAGCGGTGGTGTAGTGATTAGACTACTCGCCTCTCACAGGCGAACCAGGTTCGATTCCCGGCAAGGTCGCTCCAGGGCCGGATTTCTCACGTGGTCGCCTGTAGGCCCATGAAAAATTTTCTTCCCCTCCGCAACCTGTTATTTTTTTAAATTTTTGCTGTATTTATTATTTTACAATCCATAGCAGCGAGATCAGATGCTTTTATCATTACAACATTAATACGTTATAAATTACTGATTACAAAGATAAACAAGTAATAGTCAAACACAAGGTGAAATTTAAGTTATTGAATTAACTTGTTATTAAACTCTATAATTTACTATGGATAGCTTAACTTTTTATTTGTAGGATTGAAAACCCGAAACTCAACGAAGATCTACTAGAAAGTCTTATGTCCCAACTATACCAGTTTCTGTCCCCTGATAAATAGAAAACTGGAAGTTCGTACTTGCGGTTACCGAGGCAACAAGGACCTTCATTAATATCATAAAGCAATTGACTCCCAAACACCAGTCTCTTTGGATTTATTTTAGAATCGGTATACATTTTACTCTAGCACACAGCCATACAAAAAAAAAACACTGAAACTTTTTTTTTTTTTTGCTATTTTGCCCAATGCCATGCCGCCCCTTGGAAAAGTGCCGCTCTAGGACCGGGCCTAGTCGTCCTAATGGAAAATCCGACCCTGGGTCGCTCCCGGATTTTTGCATGCGGGAGTCGTGCCGGACGAACCGCTGGTAGGCGGGTTTTCTCGGGGATCTCCCGTTTCCCCCCACCATTTCATTCCGTCGCTGCTTCATACTCACTTCGCTTCACCCTCGCCTCAACTGAACTTTATTGAACGTCACTAGTGCCTGTGCCCAAGGTGTGTTGTCGAGGAGACCAAATGCTCGCTTCCGCCGCATTTCCTTGTCGTTTATTTGTTACTGAAATCCACAACACGCATCCATGGTTTGAACTACCGAGTTCTTATACCCACTGGAGGCAGATAGCACTGTAGTGAGTTTGATGTTCAGTTTATGTCGTAATTCGATTGCAGGTGCTATTAATACAGTACAAGTATGGTATGATTATCTGTACAGGAGAAAATAGAGCTAACTTTGATTTATGACGAATGTGGACAGAAAGTAGACAGTGTTTTATCGTCCTTTAGGGTGACCGTTTTCCAGACAAGGTGCGGTCGCGCACTTCGTTTTTCCATGTTGTCAAACAGTTCCCAACCGACAAAAGTTTGCCACATTAAAAAATAATATCGCGCAGAGCAACAGTTGCTTTAGAAAATAATCAAGTGGCAGCGCTGACTGCGGTGGCCCATAAACCCCTTTGAAAGTACTCCAGAATTAGCTCGCAGTAGTGTAATATCGCAACCTAGTGTTTGGCGAATATTAAAGCGTTATAAATAGTATTCATATTGTGTGTATGCGCATCAAGAACTACATTGTGATGATTTTCCTAATGGGGTTACATTTTCTCAATAAGCACTGCAGTAGTGGGGGCGGGCGGGTCCTACTTCACCTGGGATTAATTGGGATTGATTGATGGGTTATCGATTTGATTGAAAGTGTTAATCCTTAATCCGATTTTTTAAATCAAAAAGGGTTAAATTTATTGAGAGGGTTAAATTTATTTAAATGGTTAAATGGATTGAAAAGGTTAATTTATAATCAGCTATTTTTTTTTTCTTTCCTTCTTTTTGGGTGGGCATAGCATGATCTCTGTACGATGTTGACAGTGTGGTGTCCTGGAGGCAACTGACAATAGTGGTGTGTTGCAATGTCTTGTATAGGTGTAGAGTCTAGTGCAAGAGTGTGCTAAGTGTAAATTTCTTAGGTTTTTTGGAGGTTTTGAGTGGGATATTGCTTGTAAATGGTAGATAGGCGTTTTTTTTATATAATTACACACAAAAAAAATTCTGAGTGTTCTACGTATGAATAAATTACACACATTGAATCGAAAATGTCAAACTGCTATGTGAATTATAAGTGCAATTATGTGAGTCTTAAATGTAATGCGAGTCTCGAGCTTAGAAATTTAATTTACACACGAGAGCAAACTAACTAAACAAAATTCAGCTAATCATAATGAATAAATATCACATTAACATATACAAATTACATGATTCATCCTGGTGAGTGATATCATATGGCAAAAAAAAACTCTGAATGCGATTTCAACCAGACACAATAGTGTATGTCTATTCTGCTAAGTAAAATACATAATGATAGAAAATCTTATCCCAAATGATTGGTTTCAAAATAACCAATTTGCATCGAAGTGTAGAGATTAATCCCACAATGCTTTATACAATGGAAAAAATGCACAAACATCTTCGAAGAGAAAATTATTTTCAAAATAATGGACGTACTACAAATTTCCATAAAGTGTCGTAAACAGAGCGCACTTGTTAACACAAACTGTATTTTTTAACTGTTAGGAATTTTCATAGACCGAGCTCAGAAATTGAAAATCTTATCGCAATATTGACTTAACATGCGAAAATTTATGTTTTCCTTATAAAATACTTTTATATTAAAACATAAATCACTAAAGCACTAGCACTAGAGATGAAGGTAGGTGCAATATTCCATAGTTGAGGTAAACCCCGATCATACCATCGTCGTCCGCCAAGTTCTAGAGGTGCAGTGAAAATGTGAGGGAGAGCTGTACACATCTGTTCAATCCAAGCTTCTATCACCAACTGAATATGGCAGCGAGTGGGTAGCTGAGGTCACTTTGCTCCAGAGCTTCCTATATGCCCTCCCTTCCCTTGCCAAGATGCAACCCCGGGCTGCCTGTGTATCTCAATTTTTCGGCACTGGGGCAAGATGGCTTCAACTGCCTAGTTGCATTCCGATCGGAGGGCCCTGCCTACCACCTCCTCCCACCCTAACCTCCCATTCCTACCCTGCACCCCTCACCAGAGCGATATGTCCTGGGGTCATTCACCCGTCTGCCCTCTATTGTCAATTTTTCAGCACTGAGGCAAGATGGTGACAACAGCCTACTTGTGCTCAGATCAGGAACCCTGCCTGATTGTAGCCACTCCTCCCACCTCCACCCTTCAGAACCCACCCGAGTCCAGGATGCCAACCACCCCCTACAACTACATCCCCGCCAAGCTGTGTCTGTGAAGTCCTGGGGGTCATTCATCAGTCTGCCCGTGATTGTCATTTTTGCAACTGAGTCAAGATGGCGACAACTGGATACAAAGGTGGAGATCAGGAGAGCCCTGATTACTACCACCTCTCAACCCAAACCTCCCACCCCTGCCCACAAAGGTGACTTGCCTTGAAATTATAGTTTTCTGAAGAGCTCCATTATTGATCCAGCTTGGTGTTTGCAAAAACCTGTTTTACACAGCCCAGCATCAGCCCTGAGAAAGATTTTTAGAATTTTTTGGGTGAGTTTGTTCCCCTGCAGTATCTGTTTCACGGCTATGCACCCACTATTCAGGACTCGTTTATCTAGTGTTGGTTTCCCTGCTTCGATTGGCCAAAGCCCATAGCCTTCTGAATGCATACCCAGAGAGATTTCGCCTGACTTGCTGGCATTTCAACCATATGCAACAGGTTGACTGTATGAGCAGCAAAATTTAAAAAATTTTAAGAGTCCTTGAAATCAAGTTCCCAATATAAGTCCCGAGATAATCCCCAGATTTAACGTTCCAACAATAAGTGTATATTTGAATTAAGCAAACTATGATTTGTAAAATCATACAGAAATACAAGACTTATTTTATTCGCTGGTTATAACAGAACTGTTTTTACAGCTACTGAATCAAAACATATGTTTAATCGTCTAACAGCAAAAAAATATGTATTTCACGAATAATTTTTCCTAGCCCAGAATTTTTTGAGAGTAGTATCATATAGGGAAATATAATATAATCTCGCTAAAGTTTATTTGTCTAAGGGAGTCGATTACAGCGATATGTTTTTTTACAAAAGATACAGGAACGAGTCATTCTAGAACCATGTGGACAATACCAGGTAACAGATAGCCGAGAATTGAGTATGTGCTGGAGCAGATGAAATTTAGGTCTCGAGAGCCGATGAGAGGAAACGAGGTGAGAAGTGCCAGGACATGCATTTGAGACTATGGGGAAACAAGAGAGATCTCCGATAAAACCCTCTGATAAAACCTCTGACACAACATCCACACATTACAAAAAAATTGGTTTTTTATGGTGTGATATGCCCCAGGAGGCGACGTGCTAACCGCTCAACCAACGCATTCCCTTTCTTTACATCTAACCAAACACTTTCCAACAGCAAAATGTATTTCATGTAACATGAAATGCATATATTTGAATTTATTTAATATTTTAATAGTTTCCAATGTAAGTTTAACAAAACAGTACGAATACAGACAGAAATCTTGTTTTTCATAGTTGGAATATAGCTATTTCAACTTTATTCTTAATTTTTTACTTAAATGTCTACATTTTTGTAATTTAACGGGAAATATAGGAATATTTTTACATAACTTGAATTGAATTTTATTGTGTTTCATTTAAAACTAGTTTCAATAAATTTTATTGTGTTTGTCTTGTTCTTCTTCAGTCATCATCGTGTTGTATCTCAAAGAGGTTTAATTTGTGTATATGTAAAATGAAATATTCAAAATGTTTGCTGGACTAGGTTCGGTGCAGATGCAAAAATTTTAGCTGGAGAAACTTTCTTGTAGGCAAAGAGGGACAGAGGTCTTTGTTACCTGCCTCTGTAACGGTATTTGGGGCTCACTTTTAATATGTTCCCTTGGGAGGTTATAAAAGTTGGCCAGCAGGACGTTGTGTCCTACTCCAACCTTCAATTTAAGCAAACCAAGGTTATCTCAAGATACTAGCCTGCTGTCTCATTCCTTTACAAAACAGAATTCATTCTTTCAGCTATGTTTGATTTTATCCATTTTTTTTTTTTGTAATTTTCCCTTAACGCTTCAAAGTTAGTTTTAATTGAATTTTAATTTAGATGATTGTAAGTTTTAGAGTCAAGAAAATTACATCTTCGTGAAAGCAAGCAAAAAGTGAATAAATTTGAATTTAAATATAAGTCATCAACTTACCATTACTGATAGACACGCACTCATAGCATTGCAACAACAAATAATTTTATCATCACTCAATATATATAAGATATTATTGAAAAAAGTTAGTGACATGGGGAATTAAAAAAACAAACAAATAACAAGTCAAACACTATTCCTTTTTAACTTGAAAGAAAATGATTTATTAAAAAATTCGCAATTACTTTCGAGATAGAATAAATTATACATCTTATCATCAAACATGGTACATCACAAACATTCTTTACCACTGACGTCTGAAAAAGGTTACATACCTAAATCATTAATGTATATTACATCACAAATTATAAAAATAAATAAATACAACAATTTGTTTATTCAAATACTCTAACATTTACAAGCACAAGCCAAACAGGCTTTTTTAACCAAAACTACATCTTATGTGATTAAAACTGTAAAAAATATCGCAGCATATCCTGCTATGACTTAAAAACTATTCAAATTATATAACATTTACACGTAGAAGCCAAACAGGTTTTTTTAAACCAAAACCCCATCTTACGTCATTATGCTGTCATATGTGGTTAGAGTGAAAAAATTTACAGCATTATATAATTGAAATAATAAAGTTTATTAAGAAAGTTTCCAACATGAATTTATTTTCTTTACAATCGTTAAAACTGAATGAAATTTCTTAGAAAAATCGTTAGACCAGAATGAATTGACTTCAAAAATCGTTAGAACAGAACGAAATTTCTTTAAAAATCGTTAAAACTGAATGATTAGTCTTTTAAAAATCGTTTTAACTGAATGGAATTTCTTTAAAAATTGTTATAACTGATGAAATTTGTTTAAAAAATTATTAGAACAGAATAACATTTCCTTAACAAATGTTACAAATGAATGAAATTTCTTTAAAAATCGTTACAGCCGAATGAAATTTCTTTTAAAATGGTTAAAACTGAATTATTGGTCTTTAAAAATCGTTAAAACTGAATTAAATTTCTTTAAAAATCATTACACCTGAATGAAATTTCTTTAAAAATCATTACAACTTTATGTTTTGAATCATTAAACTGTAAAAACTTTTCACCCTATTACAAGTAAAAAAAAAATCATTACAATTTTTTTAATAATGAAAAAATTTATAAAAATGTGTGAAATTGTGAATTTTCAATACAATTTATGTCTAGGCTTAAGACCTAAGCTTAATTTGTGTTTCTTAACTGGAATAACATCTATGGGAGAAGGAGTTAAAGAAGGTTAGGTGATTGGGCTATAAATTATTTCTTGCGGCGACGGATTGAATATAGGCAGAGGTGGAGAAATTAATTTATGTCGAGATGTTTCAGGTGACAATATTTCAATGTATGTCTAACTAGGCGCAGGTGATATAACCAAAGTAAAGTTTAAAAATTTGTCTAATTGCTGCAACAAATTTAGATTGGTAAATACAGCTTTTGGAGAGACGTTTAGAGAGGCAGGTGTTAAATCTAACGGTTTACAACAAGAGCAAATCTTGGGTATTGGCAGCCGTTGTTCACCTGTTTTTCTTCTTCTTAAGTCTGAAGCTCCAAACTTTGTAGCTGTGGACACTATCTTAGACATGGTCACCATGGTGGACAGTGCTGCAAACATTAAAGATATGGATACAGAGGCTGACGACGCTCTGGACACTCTCTTAGACCTGAGCACCGTGGCAGACGGTGTTGCAAACTTCGAAGATGGGGACGCAGTAGCTGACGGTGCTGTGGACACTCTTTTAGACATTGGCACCATGGCAGATGGTGCTGCAAACTTTGAAGATGTGGACACAGTGGCTGACATCATTGTGGATACTCTCGTAAATTGGGATAATGATGCCGTCGCTGGTTGCAATGTGAAGGTAAACTCCTCTTCCTCTGAAGAAGTTAAGAAACCGCTAACTAAATAATTCGAACCATTGATTAGTCTATTGAAATATTCTCAATTAAAATCATCAAACTCTTTGTTAAAAACTTCTGTAGATAAGCCAAGAAAGTAATCTTCATATGAGCACGACATCGCAAAGCGAACCGAACTGACAAAAAACTGGAAAAAGTGGAAGGGGTGTAGAGGCTGAAGCCATATTTAAAAAAAATTTCAAATTTCCAGGTAAAATGCTTGAGAAGCCTGATTTCTCCCCTTCAACCAGAAGTCAGAAGTTCAAACACCCATTCCCCTCTCTTCCAGAACCACAGACTTTCAAATATCTTCAAGCTCGCACCCACAACCTCGGCGATAAACTTCTCTGATAAGTTTCTTACTCGACGAAATGAATAACATTTACTTATCAGTAAATTAACTTCTGATTCATAACAAATAAATAAATTTTAATTAATAATCCATTGTAATGATTAACAATGTATTAGAGATCAACATATTTAATAAAACCACATATATATATAATTTATAGAAAAAAATTATAATTTCCATAAAAACCATGCTATAATCTTTTTTAAAGCCTCTCTAAGATTACTTTCATCTTTGAAAGGAAATATTTTTCTTATTCACAATATATGTTATCTAATCAAGAGACCTGGTACAATCTAATTTTAGTATATATGCACCCATTTGCCTAATTCGTATATTGATAATCATATTCACGCTAAACATATACAGATATTTTTCCCATTAATGTTTCCAATTTGGTTAAAATTATATTTTATAAGATATTTTTAGAATTTTGTTGGCAGCAGTTAGCGTGTGAGGGGAAGTAAAATCTTGTTTAATGAATATTTGTTCATTTTTAATATACATCTTGTGTATATTTTTTTCCCTGCATTATGGAGCTTGCAATGTGAATATTACTTTTATCAAGTAGGAGACAAAACATCTTTGCTCTAGAGATTTCAAACAGCTAGTAAGATGTTTTGTCCTTGCTAATCTTAACAGTTAAAATCATTGACCTGAACTCCATTCCAGGGACGGGGATGTCGTTGGCCGCCTCCTTTATGAAAAGCTAGGCACTTGGGTTGTCTCCAGGGTATAATAAAACCAAAATGTGTTATGCAGGGGTTTATTCGACTCAGGTAGGCAAGCTCTGAAATCTTGGTTTCTGTAGTTGGTATTATTAGGGAAAACGTTGAAATTTAGCCTTGAAGGTTTATGAGTTTGGACAGGGAGCGGCCACACTGCTCAGACATCAGATCTGTAAACATAATGGTTTTTTCACGTTTTGAGATATTTTTAGAAACGTTATAAGTATAAGATTTTGAAGTGAGTATAAACAAAATGTTAATAACATTTAATCGGAAAAATTCCACGCAATTCATTTAAACATCTATACATCTGAGCATATCTTCCTTTTTCACGTGCACAAAAGAATTTATATTTTATTAATTAACAGTGTTACATTCGTTATTATTTTTATAAGCTTACAATCATACCTAACCGAGTCTCGAACCCAGTTTATATCAACCAAGCCTTTTCCGGCATGGTATATTATATTGATAGTTATGGAAAAGCAGTTAGAATTCTTGCTTCCAGAACTTTCTCTCAAAAGTCTCTGTGGAGAATATATTTTTCTTCCTTAAACATCTTCACTTTTAATAAGGTTTAGGTTAAATAAATTTTATGAAAGGTATTCATTTTATATCATATTTATTTACAAAATATATACAAACACAGTATGATACAAAAATTTATGAACAACATTTCAACACAAGCAAGTACATAGTAACTACAGGATGATACAAAACAATTATTTCAAAAATATATGCAAATTCAAGCTGTTTCAAAAAAGTTGCTAAAATTATTTCTTTCCGAACAAAGTCGAGATAACTTGCCGATATTCAATTTACATTTTGAGCATGTGATTTTGTTGGCTTGATGAACCATCTTTACGAAGTAGTGGATTACATACAAGCAAATACTTTTCATACTAAATTGCACTCATTACTTCTCTCATCGCAACTAATATGCACAGGTGAATCGGGAGGAGAATTACCAGAGTCTGTTTCACCCCAGTCAGTCATCACTGCCCAAGTTAACATTAATTTTGAGTTTTTGTCTGCAAAGAATAACATTGAATTAGATCCATATGTTTTACGTAATTGTTTGAACAAGGGGCAATTGTATTCTTTTTGAATACAAGTGCCAAGGTGAAGCCCTTGGCACTTCAATTTAGGCTGATATAATTCAAGACAATAGTTTAATGTAGAACCTTTCAACTTATATTTAGCCGATGGGAGGCCTGACTTGCATCTTAAGGTAATATTCCACAGGACTTCACATGTACGGTGATGCACTCTTCATGTAACTATTCTATAGGCCCTCGCCTTACTTCACAGCTTCGACCACCAGCAGATCAGGAGTGTCGGGTCCGCATTAACAGGGTACGCATTATTTTGTAGAAAGACACTTGTTTGTACCCTTCAGTCAATAAAATCGTCAATTAATTTAATAGGCGACTTTTATTGACTTATACATTCCTGAGTACCATAGGATACTGTCCCCTAATGCATATTTTTTCATCAGTGTGTGACGTTTCTGTAATGCTTAGGAGGCTGGCAACTAGTGCCAAGGTGTTGGTCAATAAGGATAGTCTTTAGGTGAGGAGCAGTGAATACAGTTTTGGAATCTCGGTGGAAATAATTACTCAGGGTGCCAGATATTGTCGGGTAGACAATGTCGTGATGTCGGAGAGCAGCTGTTGACTCGCTCCTCAGGGTCTTTCGGCCGATGACCACAGCAATTCCTCCAAATGCAGTTGTTGTCTCCTCGTAGAATAAAATTAATACTGACTGAATAACTCCCTTACTTGTCGAGTTATGAGATATCTGGGCTACCCACACGCCCATACGAAGCACTGTTACTTATTACACCGACTCCTGACCATTTCAAAAATACTTACACAGTAAGTTACACTTTGAGAAAATTAGCAGTAGAAGGCCCGTACCTTAAAAGCCTTGTGGCGAACGGAAAATGATCCACACATGGTAACTCGTCACTGCTGCGATTGATTCAGTTACATGATTACATTTCCGTCGGGAAAGGCTTACATTTGGTGCTACTTACGAACCCGTCAGCTAGGGCAATACTGTGAAAAGACACGTGGTAGCATTAAATACCTTAAGTACAATTTAAGCCTACTCAGGCGATGCAAGCACTGAGTATGTGCGAGGGGCGGTAAGTCTGGAGCAGCTGAAATAAGAAAATGTTCCGATATGCTAAATAACTATTGCTGCGAAATGATTAGTCCAAAATGGTGATGGCTGCTCGAGTGTGTGAAACACGAACCCTGACGTGACACGGCACACCTCTCGCAAAGAGGAACAGCTACTGAACTTTCTCCACATGGCATGCCTGCCTGGCAGGCTGACACCCTGTGCTGCACTATTTCCTTGCACACAACATTTGCAAATCAGACATGCACCCTGTGTGACGATTGTTATATTGCTTCTAAAATTAACTCTGTAAATAGTATTCAATATACCAGAACATTGCACTGTGTTGATGATGTGGAGATGAAAGACATGTGAATGAACATTACAGAAAACTACAAAGAGACACTTTGAAAACACTGAGGGCTTTAGGGCTGCTAAGGCAGGCGTCTTTATTAGTTGCATCCCCTTGTATGAACTTACCATGCCATTTAATTGCACAAATTAAATAATAGAAATTTCACAGGGTCTATTTTCGGATTCCTGTGCCACGTACACGTGGTCTTACTCACTCTGCTCTGCACCTATGTCGTTCCTTGCCACACTGCACTGCACTTGTGCTCGTAGAGCACGCACATATACTGTGTTACAGAACCTGGTGCGGAGGGCAAACGGGCTAAGGAGAAGGGGTCAATGTGGGCACACGTCATGAGCATTAGTGTAAATTATTACTTTTACGGGGCCTTCCTTCCAAAATCAGAGTAAATTCAGTATTAGTATCGGCGTGTGAAGTGGTGGACAACCTTGTCCCTTAGTAAAGGGTTTTAAAAGAACCCTTTGTAATAATTAAACATCAAATCAGACTCTCCTTAATTTAAAAAGTGGATCTAGAGATCGCTGTAGGCTGTCGGACACACAGCCCTCAACATCATAGTTCACTACCGAATGTGGCGATGGGCAATATCAATAGTTCCTGTCCTACACATGTCATATCAGGCGGGGCATGTACACAACTCATCATCTCTGGGTACATACCACATCACATTGATGTAAACATTATCACGATCATAAACTCCAATATAATACAGATAATAGATTAACAACAACTTGAACCAAGATCATTTGATTTAAACCATCATATGTGGTGGTTCATGTACAATGAAAAAAAGAACCTGGTTCAAAGCGTGAAATGTGTTGGTGCAACACTTCAAATACACTGATCTTAGTTCAAACACACAATGAACCTGGATCATGGGCTGTGTTCCATTCCCTGCACTGATGCGACCAGCTGCATAGCCGCCAGTTGCTGTTCTGTTACTCACTGCGTTTATTGCTGGGATGGGGAACAGAAAAAATTCCATGCTCTATTTTCGGTGCATAATTTGAGCGTTTTGTTTTAGAATGGCAAGACATTTACATATATGACAATGATAAACCTGCGATCCTATCATACGATTTCACAGTATAATGTGTTTGCAACTGTCATATAAGTAAACAAGCGATAATAAAATTAATCGAATTATAAATATTAAACAGCCATCATGAGTACATATTAACCTCAAAGTCGTACACACAGCAGATTAACATGTCACATGTTGGCATTCTAGCATCCCCCCCCCCCTTGTTAACATTCGCTTGGGTTCTGTTTACTTATTTAAATGGGAAAAATTAAACAGTATTTAGAATTCGGTAGTGGGGGAGGGGGCTTTAGTTTACGTCTTTCTTGAGACTATTGTTTTGATGTTCTGATGGAGCAGTGGAAAATTTTGCTCGTATGGAAATAACATTCAAATGATTGTTACTTCGAAAAATTTTAACTTCAATAGAAAAACAAAACATTATTAATACATCACTGTTTGAATTCGTAATGGTGCAGCTACACGCACACACTTCCTATTGGAGGCAGTGGCTGCGAGTGAGGTATATGAGAGGGTGTGTAGGGATTTTGGGCTACATTTATAGATAGTAGGAAATGGGTAGGCTGGAAAGTGTAGGGAGGGACCAGGTTCACCTGACAGAACAGGGAAAGAGGATTCTAGGCGATCTGCAAGGTAGAGAATTAGCTGGCTGCATGGAGAGGGTCAGGGCAAATCAGCAGTTGTTGAGATAGCAATCAGTTAGAAGCAAGGAAACAGAAGTAGAGAGAAATGGAGAGGATAGCACTGATGAGGCTGCAGGGGTGGAGATAGGAGGTAAGCAATGTAGGATGGTAAAGCAGAGTACTAGTACAAAGATAATGGTGGTGAACTGTAGGAGTGTGTACAACAAGCTGGAGGGCTTCTGGGGAAATGTTGAAGGATATGGGGCGGACATAGTGGTAGCTGTGGAGACTTGGTTGACTGAGGAAGTACTGGACATTGAGTGTAGGCAGGATAAGTTCACCATCTTCAGAAGAGACAGGGATGGGAGAGGAGGAGGATTAATGGTGCATGTAAGGAAAGGCAGTGGGTTATTGTAGCAGGGGATTTGAATATGCCAGGGGTGAAATGGGTAGAGGGTGCAGAAGGAATGGGTAGCATGAAGCAGAGAATGACAGCACAGTTAGTCAACAGAGGATTAGTCCAAGTAGTAGAAACACCTACGAGATGGAATGAGGAGGGTGTTGGGTCAGTGCTGGATATTGTGTTGGTCAGACCTAGGAATGCTGTAGTTGGTGCAATAGTATTGGATGGTATAAGCGACCATCATATACCGGTTGTGGAAATTGGGATTGGCAGGATGAGGGAAGTGCAAATGGCAGAAAGGTTGGTGTAGCAGTATGGGAGAGGAAATAAGAAGGGGGCAGAAATATTCCTGAAGGACAGGTTTAAAAAATGGTCTATGGAGGAGGGTGTAGAGGGGTTGTGGAGGGAGTTTGGAGGATTAATGGAGGTTATGTTGGAGAAATTTGAGCCAATTAAATGGTTATGGACAGGGGGAGATCTGCCATATTATGGACAGAAGATTTTGAAAATGAAGAAGTGCAGAAAATTACATGCCAAGTGGAGAAATGAAGGGTTGATACGATCTAAAGAAATGATGAAACAAATGGGTAGGGAGCTTGAAAGGAACATCAAACAGGCAAAGAATGTATTTCTGGGAAACATGGTGGAAGAAGGAAAAGGCAAGGAATGGGGGAAATTGTTTAGGTATGTTAGGAGGTTAAGGGGAGGAGAGGAAGGGATCCCTCTGCTGACGGGAAGTGATGGTAGGCATGCGACAAATGACCAAGAAAAATCGGAGATGCTGCAAGGACAGTACTTGTCAGTGTTTGAGGCAAAGGAGGGTTGGAATAGGGGTACAAACATGGTTTGGGGGGTGTTTCGTGAGTTTAAGATGAGGGAGTGGGAGTTAGAAAATGTAATTAGGGGTTTGGAGAGCAATAAGGCAGGGGGACCAGATGGAATAGGAAACGTAGCACTAAAGTTTGGTGGCAAGGAGTTGGCGAAATATTCAGAAGTGCTGTTTAAAAAGTCCTTAGGAGAGGGTAAGTTACCACAAGATTGGAAGGATGCAATGGTGGTACCTATACACAAGCAGGGAGAGGATAGGGGGAGGCCTGGCAGCTACAGACCGGTGAGTCTCACATCAAGTAAGGGAAAAGTAATGGAGAGGCTGGTGGTGCAGTATCTGGTGAGGGTTATGAACAATAGGAATTTGTTGGAGGAGTCCCAGCATGGTTTCAAGAGGGATTACTCATGTGAGACTCAGCTGGCTGGGTTATTAGAGGATCTGGTGCATGTAGTTGATGAGGGGAAGCAGGTGGATGCCTGCTTCATAGATTTTGAGAAGGCATTCTATAAGGTGTCCCATGGGACATTGATGAGGAAAGTGGAAGCGCTGATATCAGACAGGAGGGTAGTGGAATGGAAAGGGAACTTTCTCAGGGGGCGAAGGCAGCGGGTGAAAGTGGGGGAGGCAATATCGGAGGAAGAGGAGGTTATGGCGGGGGTACCACAGGGAAGCGTGCTGGGTCCTTTGTTATTTACCATAATGGTAAATGACATGGGTTTGGGGATTAGGGGAAAATCAGATTGTTTGCAGAAAATTGTGTTGTATATGCTAAAGTTTGAGGGGGGGGGGGGTAGAAATTTCCAGGCGGACATTGACAAGATATGGTTGTGGACCAGGAAAAATAAAATGAAGATAAATGTAAGAAAAACTAAGGTAGTGAGGTTCACAAGGAAGATGATAAGCAGGGACATGTACAGATTGGAGGGACAAGAGATAGTATAAGCAGCAGAATATAAGTATCTGGGTATTGTACTGCAGGGAGACCTCAGGTGCAAAAAACAGGTAGAGAGGGTGGTTGCAAAGGGAAGAAGGGCTCTGGGTATGCGGGGAAGGGTGCTGAATGGAGTCAGCTGTGAGGTGAAGGAGAAGGTGTATGGCACAATGGTATGGTCAATGTTAGAATATGCTGCAGCAGTATGGGACCCGTATGTGGAGGTGGAAGTGCGAGAACTGGAAAAGGTGCAGAAAAAGGCAGCAAGATGGGTGAAGGGTAGGTGGAGAAGGCAGCGGCAAGGCCATCAGTGACGATGAAAGAAATGGGGTGGAGCTCATTGAAGGACAGGAGGAAAGTTGAACGGTTAGTCAGAATGTACAGGATGGTGAATGAAGAGGGAGTATGGGGAGGGCTACACTGCAAGCTAAGTAAGGGGGTGTTTAGAGGAAGAGGAAACAACAGTGAGAAGCTTCAGAGGGTGTGGAAGAGACCGGAGCAGGGTAGGCAGTCCATGCTTGTGAGGTCTGTGAGGGAGTGGAATGTGTTGAGGGAGGAATTGGTATCTGTGAGAGGCATTGGTAAATTCAGGAAGGGAGTGGAAAAGGAGTTGGTTGGGTGAAGGAGAGTTGAGAGAGTTCGTCACCGGGAGGTAGCCTAAATGCGAGTGTATGTAAATGAACATTTAAAAAATGTACATTTCACAAGAAATGCATAGGAAGACGTGCTGCTAAACATGCGTGGTGAACAGGCTGATGTGCGCTGCACAAGTTACATTATATAATTTATTTGCAGAATCAGTCAGTAAAATCAACACTGCACACATTACCAAAAACCAACAAACTTGCCTTTTTGTCGCTGGCGAAGCTCACCTCCAAAGTCTCACTTTTCTGGAATTTTCCCGCCAATGGTACGTCAGTACACGAATCATTCGCGTTTTTCCGTCGTGCTGTTTTTGCGTGAGATTGGTCGGAAATAGAATTATGGAGAAGGTGCACAAATGTGCCTGCGAGAAGTGACCAGAACTACTTCGCTGTGCATATTTCGCATTGTGAAGCTAATGGAATGCGATCTTGGTTGGGAACTCGGATGGGTCAACTAGCCTTTCGGTGAAGATAATTATTCTTATTTTGAAAAAAAAAAAAAAATTCTTTTGACAACTTCTTCAACTGAAAGTCACTAACACAAGAAATATGACCATTAGTAACAGTTTTCCCATTAATTAACTCAATTTTATTTGTGGCTTTTGACCAGTTTATTTGATTCCGTATTTATTGTTTATCCACAACTTACATGAAAGTCCCTTGTAAAAGATACCATGAATTTCTAATTGCCCAACAAATGGGAAAGCACTTTTCGATACTCTGCAAGTTGAAACAGTGCTTCTATTTATTCCAGTGTTATGGGTTTAAATATCCTACCGCTATTTTTTGTAAGTATTGGCAGTGCAGTCGCAGATTGTATGTAGGAACAACGGCGCTTTTAGTTTCAAGTCTTTTTAGTTTTAAGACGTATCGTTGCATCGTTGCCTGTAATGATTGTAATATGGTTGCCAGAACTTGTAAACATTTGTTGGTTGCAGAACTAACCTTTAATATTGTATATATTATTAACAATTCAGAACATAATAATGTTGTGATTGTTCAGCGCAACTTTAAGTGAAACTGAATATTTGTTAGATCATTTTTATCTGACAACCAGTAGAACCCTTGTTATTTGAAAACCTGGGTATAGCATTAATTTCAAATTTTTTTGTTTACTACAACATGTTACATATATGTTGGATGTAGTGCAATTGTTTATTAATTTCAGATACTTCGAACCATGTACATATTGAAAATGGCAATGAGAAGACAGTAGTAATCTGTAGAACCCAAGAACTTGACCTAGAATTTGGATTTTTCCTCGCACACTGTGAGACTAGAGGTCATGACAATGCGGACGTTACAGGTATTGTTTATAGAATAACAATAAGGCCCTGCTACAATAAGCTGATGGATTGTCTATTCCGTTGTTACAATGAAATGTCGGTGCTGTGTTGGTGAAGCGTAGTTCGTTGGACATGTAAAAGGTAGCGCAGCGTTCGCCATGTTTTTTGGATTGTTTATATTTTTGTATTGCGCGCACAATTGCAAAGTGACGTGACAACGGAGCTGTAATAATTGCATGATCGTGTCGGTAGATTTGAAATCGTGGCTAGTGTAGCAGAATACATTTTAATGCTAGTTTTTGTTATGTGGAGGACTGCATATGTGCATCAGTTAACCTCAACCCGATGCCGAATATCCGAATGTTTACTTATTTTCGACCCAACAACACCACTTGCCATCTATTTCGTTGAGTATCGCATACGAAATTATAGCTAAAAACGTTTCTAAACGAATTGTCTTGGAATTTAGTGACAGCAGGTATGTCCTGTTACAAATATATGAATTTTATTTTGTACATCATTTCAGCAAAGTTCCGAATTTCATTGCGCCTATGCAGTAACATTGATTTTATTGCTGCGTGATCGTTGTGGAGCGAATAACATCGGCCAGTCACGTGCAAGTGCTGGTCAGTTGCTGAAAGTTAAAAGTTGGCCAACTCTGCCGCACGAGCACCAGCACTGACGTCACAACATGTAAGCCGGTCAGGATTCAGGATGGCACCGACCAGCACACTTAACCAGCAATTCACCAGCTCGTTGAAGCAGGGCCTTTGTTATGCTTGTAACCAAGCTCTGTTAAGAAGGAATGGAGTAGGCATAGCACTGCACTCACAACCTTCATGAATGGTGACTTATTTTATTCTATATACAGTTTCGCCTTTCACTGTGTTTGAATTTACATGACATGTGCTCCTAGCTCACTTTGTCTTCATAAGTGCATTGGAGACTGAAAATGTGATGTCATTGTATTGATGCCATCGGATGAGACACGAGACAAACTATGAGACAAATACTTACTGGTAATTTGGGCACCAGCAGTGCCTCCCAATCATTGCACGATTGAGACTTAGGTTTCTCAGGGATGCTGTGGGTTTGGTGTCCCCGTCTCACCAGTGTGTACTTACAAACGTGTAGGCAATACTAAACTTTTTACTAAACATCACTTGAAATAAACACTTAATAAAACATATGTGGCTAGGATGCTGTCACTACAGAATAAAAGATACAAGTTCACTGCAGAATTGTTTTATTGATATTATTCATACACATCAACGTGCCAATGAAATTATTATCTCGGTCATGACTAGCCAATTCCGCTTGGGTGTTCCCCAGCCCGTAATTAATCTAGGGCACGCCTAGATGGATGATCTCACCGAGGTGCGTGAAAGCACAGCCTTCATAAGAGAAGAGGGCTGACAGCCGCTACGGTGGACTCACGGTTTCCCCTGAAGACAAGACAAGGTGAATTACAAATTAAACCCTTAATACATATTACCACATGTGATTACTTGGCATCACTAACGCAAACTTGTCAGGGTTCGCCCTCCAGCACGTGGGTAGTGTGGTGATGGTCTATACACAGAGCCGGCTAGGACGGGAATAATTGCACTGTACACTAATTACAAAATTACATAAACCCTTGAATGATACGTGAAACAAGGTGAGACACGAGATGAATATTCACAATATACACACACGTGTGAAAACAAGCTTAGATAGCGCGGATGCTGCTGGATGAAGTTCGTAGCGGACCATGTGGTGTAGGTGAAATTGCAGTGTTTCTGCATGGAAACGGCAAATTAAATTCAGATTAAATATAATTCTTGTTGAGAAAGTGATTTTCTTAACGATTAGAGTGGTTACAGGCTTGTAACATGCCTGATGGTGGAAAAATCAAACATTAATGTAACAGCGTGGTCAAGTACAAAAAGCATCAATTTACGTGAAAAATACATTGTACCCTGAATAAAATTGACATAGAACCCTGAACTAAATGATTGCACATATGATGTTACATAAATAAGCTCTTGAAATGCAATGCTGACGCATACAAATACTTGCCTTCGGTCGGCCACGTGTTTATACGTGATGTTGCCATAAAATATTCAAACACGAAAATTACCCTCAAATACATACATAAAAGCAAAGCTCTTAAAATTGTGTGTAGCAATAATGTAGAAGTTACAATGAAACGCCATAAACATAGGCGGATGGTGCATAATTCAAGTTGCGCAGGTTGCGTGACCTCTCCGACATCTTTCTCCTCCTCCTCGATTAAGTTGAAAATGCCACAAGGGTGCAAGAAATTAATAAAGAGGAAGCATAATGCTGAGGAGAATGTCTGGTAAAATGTACGCAGGCAAAGGTTAACCGGTAAACTAAATAACTAGGGAAACCTAAATCAGTGAACAAAAGTTGTAGTGTGTACGTGACAGTGTCTTACCTCGCCAGCTCTCTTCGACAGACTGTCCAGATACAAGCGTCGCACGGACCTGCAATGGCCGCCTACGGGGTTCACATAAGCGGAAGTGTTATGCACGCAGAGTAAAATATTTTATTATTGAAAATAAATTGGCACAAATTAAATTAAGTATTGTTTTATATTTCTGTAATTTTCTTATGAATTTCAATATTATTTTATTGTGTCTTTGTGATGGCGTTCATGCCGGAATATTAAGTGTTCTTAATCTAGGTGCTGCAGGTACTTTGAATTTTATAACCAAATAATTAAAATTAGTACAAACACTTTAAAACATTTTAAGACATATTAAATACTGCAAATGCAAGAGAACACATTTTACACTGGAAAATAACATTTATATGAAACTTCAAAATTATCGGCCTCTTTGTGCACGTGCAGGACACGTGACATGTGAGCGCCGTCATGGGCTCTAGCACCGCTGGCTGTTAGCCAGCATCAGTATCGTCTGTCAAATTCAAGCCAAGGGGACGAACACATCCTTGAATAGTTTTTTCAGCCAACAGCATCATGAGTGATGGCTCGAACTATGAGAAAATAGCAAAATAAGATAAAGTAATTGAACTATAATTATTTTTTCAGATTTATGTTTGGTGTTATAACATCAAAAGAACAAGGTTGATGAATTCACATTTTCACATGGTAATTCTAAAGAATAGGGACTTTTTTTTATCTTGGAAAGTGTTATAAGTCCACTCTACTATTTACTTAGAACACGAATTTACAAGGGGCATCAAGATATAACCAATACAAACCCCAAATAGATAGTGGGGAGGACTATTAAGGTCAGGGAAATTGTGGGGTAAAACGAGTGAAAAAAAGTATGTAAACAGAAATATGTGTAATTGCAAAAAGACAACCAACCAATACCTAAATTGACAATACTACCAATACCAGCTACAAATATGATAGTGGGGAGTGCTATGAAGACGAGGGAAATTGTGGGGTAAAACGAATAAAAAAAAAAAGAACATTTACATGGTAAAATTTTACCCTGCCATTTCCCTCCAGTTCATACCCTTCCACCTATCGTATTTGTAACTTGTATTGGTAATGTTGTCAATTTAGGTATTGTTTGATTACATCTGTTTGCAATTATGAGTGTTTTCATAATAAAATATAACAATTATATCACAAAAATATATTAAATTGCAAAACGACCTAACCAATCAATACCTAAATTCACAATTTTACCAACACACACAATTTTCTCAGTGCAAATGGGCTACACATTAAAATAATTTCTGGAGAAACTCCAAGCTTCGCTGATGCATGACACTTTGTGTCACAACCTACAAAAAACAGCCAGCGTCCCTTGAATCGCTAGGGATTTACTCCCCTGCTGGCGCTGGGACTCTGGCTCTGTGCATAATTTTTGGCTACACTTGTACAGTATTTTTCCCTGCAAGGGGACTATGCTTCAACAGTATACAGGTTGTACTGTATCACAACAACTACAACCTATAATTAAGTTAGTTTTAAATATACTACATCCTCCACATATCACATTGCTGTAGGCAAAATAATACAAAATTCTTACAACTTATCAAATATTACACACAATAACACTGTACCAATGTATATGTATTTACTCACCTAAATAGACAATGGCAGCGAACAAGAAGTGATGCATACGCTCGCATTCGTCAGGGTACCGCCAGAGGAACATGGACTCCGATAGGTACCCGACAAAGTATGGTGTCTTCCTGCCATACCGAGGAAGACCATGCCTCACACCTTGCCACATACACTCTATCCTTTGGGTGTTCGCTCCTGTATTGGGATCAACAAAATTCATACTATTGATAGCAAAAAATTCATTGTCCTCTGCAAATTCAATTACCGTCACGCATGAGTTGCACCTTGCCTCACTGGAAAAAACACCATGATCTTCTAAAAAATAAAGTAATAGCTGCCAAAAGAGAGTTAATTCAACTAATTGACAAACGTCCAGGTCACACCCTCCACATAGACGATGGTCATGCACAGAAGCACTCATACTAGGACTCTCCATTCGTATATCACAGATATTCACACGAATGGAATCGGACTTCACAACTCACGAGCGCAGCAACACTTCATGACCATGAACCGCACTATCAGGCATTTAACCAGCAACTAATTTACGATATCGGCTGAGGGTAATCAATCGGCAGTTCTCTGTCATGGTGAGGGTATACAATATTATGGTACACTGACACAACATTGTTACATTTCTCTACCATTACTACATAATCATCGTACATTAGGCCAAATACTGATACAATACCACAAATGGTACCTCCAACATGTCGCCCTGCATAAACAAACCACGCAGACTGTTGGTATATGTAACTATTTTATTTTGTAAGTTCTAGTTATTTTATCATCACGCCCCATAGATATCAATCAGGTACATGAATATATACAACATAAGCCTTGAGTAATTCACCAGAAATACATAATATTCTGACACTGATAGTTGTGTTGCTAACCTGTATATCCTCACCACCAATGAATAATTTTACCCTGTAAATGAAATTGTAAACATTAATGATTCCTTTCAAATGGTATTCTCACATTTGATACAAATTTGCGACCTGATATAACTATATCCGACGTTAATTATACGTGTTTTATTGCATAAACACAGCTCTCTTTATAACTTTCCAGAGTGTCATATTTAATATTTTTTTACAGCAAACTACGTGGAGCCCCTTCAAAATTCCTGTCAATTATAATTAGTATTAATCATATCTAACATATTATGTATTACGGTATTTTCCCGATTTTCAAAAAACCCTATTCTTCAGAATTATAGAGCAAGGAAATTTAGCACTGAATCTCAGCATAGCTTCTCATTTTCCCCTACATATTTGCAGTATACCTACTTCATATTCATGGTTAATTCGATGGAAACAGTACACCCAAAACATTAAGAGTGACGAGTTATGATGGCTACTCTAAAGTTATCTGTGGTTTTAAGTTTAGTGACTGTAATGAGATAAAAATGCAATAATGGTGTTTACTGTGGTCTGCAGACATTATTTCTTTCAATAACCATTTTGAATTTGCATTGCTTTGCTAGACAAACTGTTTAAGAACAAGGAGGGTTAATGTTGATTTAAAATACTTCTCTGGAAAGAATACTTTAAAATTTTGGAAAGTAGTATTTTCGGGACTAATTGACATTGCTTAGTCATTTTATAAAAATGCTATTATGCACTGGTAGTTGCTATGAACAATGATTTTCTAGAAATTAGTACAAAAAATTTTGGAAGTTGTATTTTGGGAACTGCAGAATAACTGCAGAATCAATACCAGGCTGGCTTATGCATGTATTCAAGCCATAGTATGTAGGGCTGTGGAAATTGGGACAAATTTGGATAATAAAAGTATAAAAAATTATTATTATTATGAAAATTTCTCAAAAGTTAAATACTTAATTCCTTGAAAAAACGTTTTCTTAAAATGACCAGAAATTAGTATAGACATTCAGATAAAAATCACCCATAAACCGAACATCTCGATCTTGCTTATTTGCATGATTTAACTCAATATGAAAAACACTAAATTCTCAAATATCAACAGAGTATTCCAAATAAACCACAAATACAATCAAACCATATAGTAGTTTATCCACTGTCTAGATTATATTTTGATACGTTAGGAAAGTATACTAGTAGTAAGCATGTACCGTTCTGGCAACAAAATGCACTTACACCTTGCACATGCAGTTACACATGCACTTCCCCCTCCCCCTTGCAGGAGGATTCACGCACCTCTTGGCTGATACTGGGCGTCGGAAAGGTCTGTCGGATGTCGGCAGTACTAGCCTGCAATGGGTTTAAGACATGGGCCCCCGGGCATTTTGGTCGGGGGTAGGGTCGGGCAACCAGTCTGTAATGGGTGTAAAACATGGGGGTGGCATGCTGGGAGCCAGCTTTGGGCAGGGGATCAGCCTGTTATGGGTGTAAGGCTTTGCCGGGTAGAGATGTGTTGACTCCGGAAAGCACACTTCCTCTCCATCCTTGCTTTGGTTGCCAGGTATGTCACTTGCTGATGTCTGGTTGTGATTATTGTTGATCGAAAGGTAAGCTTACTAGCCTTCTTCCTCTGTCTGCTCTTTCGGGCTTGGCTGGCAACCAGTGGTGGTGATAGGATGTTGGCTGATCTGATAAGTGTCGGACCTATGGAGAGCAAGTCGTGTGAAACTTTAAAGGGCTAGTGATGCATCTTTTATAGTCTCTCCTAGCTCAAGGGAACCCACACCTACGAGCATGACCTCCCAGTGGGATGGTACCGCTATCGTTAGCAAACGTGGGAAACTCCCGGGGTGCCCGATGCCTAGTTACTAAAAGGGGTATCTGCTTCCCAAGCCAAGCTTGAATCATGATGGTGGTGCTTCTGGGTGGGCCGGTCAATTCCTTTATGGTCGGAAGGGCCCAAAGGTTGGATTTCAATGAGAAGAAATTCATGAGCATGAGAGACAACTTTCGGGTTGGGGCATTAACCCACCATTCGTGGAGAACCCTAGATGAAAAGGAAGGAGGAGCACGGCTGACCTCACTTTCCTCGGGAGGTTTTCTACTTGGTGTCCGAAGGTCATATTGAGGATGGACTTGTGCTGGCAGTGGTGAGTATCTGGACTATAGGTCCAGGTATTCGTGATGGTAGTAGATAAATGTCTCCTAATATAGAAGTAGGATTGGACATTGGCCAGGTGGCAGCTGGCTAAATGAGAATGATCCTGAGGGCCGGGAGATTAGGAAGTTCTATTGACTTGGTTCAAGGAGGTCTGTGGCCATGGAAATTGCAAAAATGGAGTAATTTACTGAGTACATAAAAACCCCAGTAAGGCCTATGGCTAAGAGGGGTAACAAAGTCCAATATTGTACGGCCTACCCTCTGTGGAACTGCCGGAGATTTGAGGAGTTGTTTTGATGGGTGTCGTGGGTTGGACTGCCACCAGAATGGGCTTGCAGTGACTGGTACACAGAGTGTGGGAATACTGAGTTGGGATGGGTACTTAGATTGTATTTCTGCACTTTCACAATTATGTGTAATTAATCATGTTGACTCTTCAGTTGTCGGAGAGAGACTGAGGTGTTGCGCAATTAGGTGTAATTACACACATTGACTCTTCGACTGCCAGAGAGAGACTGAGATGTGGAGCATGTGGAGCAGTCGGATCACAAATGAGGAGGTTGGGTGGGGAAAGGGGGAAGTTAGGATGAATATGTGTAATTAGATTATTTAATTCGTTTATTTAATCGCGTAGTGAAATAGTTAATTGTGCAATGGTTTATTTATTCATGCAATGGCTAAGTACGCACTTGCGCAATCTACACACGTGCGTGAACACCAACTATATACATATCCTCTCGCTAGAACTGTCCATTCTCTACTGACCTGAGATTGATAGTTCCAAAAGATATTACCCCGCCTGGCCTATTGGATTGTGTTAAAATATATAAGGAGGGAAGTTATTTAAAAAAGTTTTACTACAAGTTTGTAAGTATCGACTACTTACAAATACTTCAGAGCTGCGTAGTCAGTGTGTGATGCAACTAAGATAACCAGCGACATTAAGTATGTTATATAATTACCTTGAAAGTGTATCAAGTGAGCTGCGAACCTGAGTTCTTCGGGTTAAAAGTATGGTGGGGAACCAGCGCGCTACCAGGCAAGGAAACAGACAACAGAACATCGTTCACGGCGTAGCAGGAGGCCTTTGACCTTCGCTTTTGTTACCACCACAGAAAGCAGTGACCTTCGCTTTCTCCTACACTGTCAAGATATCATGAATCACTGTATGTGTTGCGAAGTCTGCAACGTGAAATGTTTCTGCATGTTTTTGGCCATTTTGGCATATGGGAGATCTAAGTCATGAATGACACTTGACATTGAGAGTGAACTTGCATATCTCCCCAAGGAGTTTATAATCTTCTCACGAAATAAAGTTTGCATATAATTTCATGCCTGAAAACTTGAGAGAAGACCCAGATATATCAATATTATACCTTTATTGTGAGGATTGTCCTCGGGGCACCAGCATTAGTAAATTACATTTTTGCTAATTATCCACACATAAGATGAGACTGCATATAGCAAAAAATGCAGCAAATTATCTAACACACAAGGTTTTAATGAACATGACAATGCATCAGTAAATTTTGAATCACCAACAGAAATATTACAATTTGTGTATAAAAGACACTTAAATTTATTGTGGGTGCAAAAATAATATATAAGTAAGTGTAATATTCTTGTGGCAAGTAATTTCTTTTTATTGTGTGTGTGTATTCAATACATTAATAATGTATTGCTGTGTATAAGGTTTCGAAAATAACTACAATAAATCATTTATTGTAAAAGAACTTTCAATCTCATATTCAAATGACGACTATGATTCAAAAGTCTTAACTTTCAGACCACCGTTCCAATAGAATGTATCAACACCAGTCTTGAAAAGCATATATAGACTTCAAACGTACAAACTACATAGGTTTAAGTGTGAAGTTGGTAGTATACCATATGTTGACAGATTCCATTATATAAATGATGTAATAATAGATTTCCCCACCTATGTGTTAGGCAAGTCTGAAAAGAAGTTTTAAATATTAGAAGATACTATGAATGTGTTAATTTTAATTCCTTAGTGAAACAATATAAAATACATGATTTTTCAGTGCCAATGTTTTGCATGCAGTGTAAATATGAGGCATTAAGAAAGTTCATATACCAAAATCCTTCATATATCTGAAGTTCCTTGTAATTTAGTAACAGAAAAATATTTAATCACTGTTTTGTGAAAATATTGACTGTAAGAGCAAAAATGTAATATATTATTTAATTCACTTGTATATATATTGTATATATAATTTAAGAAAACTCACCAATTTTAAATAATGTTTTCATGTAATTATATGTAAGTGTTAATTTTTTTCAGACTATATATGGTGGTCTTGTTAAAATTAAGTTACCAAGAGGAAAATGTATATCATCTGTAATGTATGTGAAAAAAATGATTTAAGTAAAAGATTTACTCAAACAGGGTTTTTATTAAATAAAAACTCACCAAATATATACGTCGATAGCTTTGTTTTATTAAATAATCTTCAGACTCAGAAACTTTTGTTATAAATATTGTACGGATATAAACTGAATCTTCCTTTTAAAACACTCTTCATATTTTCCAATGCACTGATTCACACGAGAGTTGTTAATAATTGTGTAGAATAGCATCTTTTTTGAAGGAGACTTTTAGACCAACGAAAAAAAAGTTAATATGGGTTGTGTATGGCTTACCTGTTCAACATTTATGGGGTCTTGATGATACATTAACTAGAATGTCGAAAATAAAATAGTTAAAATACGAGGAGTTTGTTTGCTTTGTTTACATCGGGCGACATGTTAAGACATACCATTTTCATGGTACTTGTAATTATTATTTGGTCTTGCATACAATGATTAAGTAGTAATGGTATGAAATGTACCATTATTTCAGATACCCCGTAGTATGACAGAGCACCGGTGATCGATCAAACATCTACGCCACAGTTGGAATGTCGGAAATTGCTGAACGTTGTGTGATGTTTGTACCGGTCATAGTTGTGCGAAACAGTGCTTAAAAGCGTGTTTTATTGCAATTAATTCAGTTAGACATGTTAAATCAAATAGTTGTGCAAATATATCTCTATATATAAATGGAAAAGGTGAAATGATAATATTTGTGCTGTAATTTGAGTGAGTATGGAGTGTAATCAAATAGGATACACATTGTGTTGTGTTTGATGATCTGTAACATATGAGTGACAATTTATTAAATAAGTAGGCCCAATGTTATTAATTTTGTTTTGTAGTATTATTATTTAGTATATTTTATTAATTTTATGTGTGTAATATTGCTTTCACTTGCAAGTGTTGAAATAAGCTTTTAGTAAAAGTATGGCAACAACACCCAAACTAGTTTGTTATTCTGAAATACATTTGATATTTACATTATTTACGAATCGTTGCCTCAGAAATATATTTTTTTAGCAGTGAAAGCACAGGTGAACCACTTATAGTGATTTGCCATTCTAAAAACACATTAGCCATTTACGTTGTTTTTGAACCGTTGTCTCAGAAATATATGTTTTAACAGTGAAAGCAAACCACTTACAGTTGTTTATTTTAAAACACATTAGCCATTTTATGTCTCAACATCCACAGAAAATATGTTTTCAGTAAAAGTATGAAGCAGACACCTAGACTTGTTTGTCGCTCTGTCAGAGAGTAGGCAGACCACATTTCTTTAAAATTGTTATCATTCACAACAACGCTACGTCAGTCTCTTAATAGGCTTGGTAGAAACCCAACTGTCATGGGATTGAGAAAATCCCTTCCATCTGACAAGAGACTTGTGCTTACACTTTTAATTACTTTTTCAATTAATATTTATCCAGGGAATTTCCTTTCTGTATTTCAAATTCATAGAAGCTACCTTTAATAACCTCCCCATTGTACGATTCTAGGTAATATACTCTGGGAAATGAATGTCTCATGGAAATTATTTTTAAAATTTCAAATTAACAGTTTACATTGTACTTTTTTTTTTTTTTTTTTTTCAAAAACGTTCTTTACTTTTAGATGTGGACATAGTTGCTAACCTTAAACTTTGGTTTCTTTGTATCATACATGTTAGTAATATTATATACAAGCTTTAGTAATCTGTTGTCTTTAACTTTTTCAGGCACCATCTTGATAGTTCTGTGATGTTTAGAATTATATAGTTTTATCAATTCTAGCAGAATTTTCACCATCTATTAACTCCCACTCAAGTGAAATATTTATAAATTAGTTGTTTAATAGATTTATGGTATCTCTCGGCCACAGCACATTTAATTTCAGAGTATGTTACATAATGATTAATTCCATAGTCCCTCATTAATTTTTTGAAATGATAGTTGAAGAATTCTGTTCGCTGGTTGGTGTGGAGGTTCTGAGGTGTCCTTTCTTGTAATACACTTTTCAATGCAATGCTAACTAGTTTTTCAGATTTATTTTTTAATGGTATGCCCCATGCATATTACGAGTAGACTTCTATTACTGTTAAAATATATTTATAACCTCCATTGTATTTTGAGAGTAAGGACATGTCGCACAAATCCACTTCAAAAAGATAGTTTAGTTTAAAACTAAAATTATAACTTTTTTTCTTGAATAATTAATTCTTGCAGGGGCACGCAACTCTGTGGCAAGCTTACTGAATTTCATGATTAATAAATATAGCTGTTTTCAGTAAATTCCTCTATAATAGAAACTATTTCATTCGTGTGTGAATTATTTCCAGACTGTTTTGATGCAAGGAGCAATTTTAGTCTAGCCACCAATGTGTTCGGATTATTTCAGTATATTTATGAAATTTTATCGCTACCTTCATTTTTAAATGCCCCACTTCCTACAATTTTCCTTAATAAATGTAATTTACGATGATCTTCATCACTTCCTAAATGATTTTATGCTTTCATGTGTAATACTATCTCCTTATATTTGCCCAGGTCAGAGTAACCATTTGGAAATTCTTTAAATAATAATTCAAACAGTCTTTCATCTGCATCTATCACCTTTTCACCTATTTGAATACTATCTACTGGCAGAAACGTAATTACAAAATCCTCCAGAAACCATAAGTTTCCTTGTCTGTGTACGCCAAACATTGTGTCGCGAGTTGGCTAAGTAATTTTTAAAGCTTAATATTTATGTGTTAATTTAGAAAGTCTGCTAGTTACAGGTGCCAATGTGGTGGGAAATTTAAACTAGTTCAAACGGATCCATGGCCCAAACATTCCCGCCTGCCTTGAAGCATCCACACATCAACACTAATCTGTCCTGTTAACAGTATACAAAGGTATAAAACAGAACAATCAATATTTACACAAACAGATTCTATGTACACAGATGGATTTTTTGGTCGTGCACTAGCTGAGAGGAAGAGGACACAAGTTAACAGCTGGCATGGTGAAGGTGACTTGCTGGGTATGGATCTCAGCGATGCACACAACACTGTCTGCCCCAAGGTGGATCTTTACTATTCTACCAATCTTCCACTGCAAGGGGGGCAAATTTTGCTCTTTTACCAAAACCAAGCTGCCTTCAGCGATGTTGTTTTCTCCACTGGTTCACTAACCTTGGGCTGGAAATGATGGAGGTACTTTACATGCCACTGCTTCCAAAACGACTGGTGGATCTGTTGTAGGAGTGACCACCTAGTGAACCTGTTGACTAGAGTTTACGACATGTCCAGTTCAAGCAATATATGTGCTTGACCCATTGTAAGAAAGTGACTGGGAGTTAGTACCAAGAAATCATTGGGATCACTCGACAATGGGCACAGATGTCTTGAATTGAGCATTGCCTCAATCTGGACTAAAACATTGCTAAGTTCTTCATGTGTCAGCAACTGGGTCCACACATCTTTCTTGAGAATGGACTTGACAGATTTGATACCTGCCTCCCAAAGTCCACTGAAGTAAGGAGCTGTTGGAGTGTTGAAGTGCCAGGTAATCTTATGTTCTGCTAAACTGTCTATAGTCTGCTTGCGAGTGTCATTATCAGCAAGAAATTTTTACACTTCTTCCAGTTGATGGCTGGCTGGCTCGCTCCAACAAAGTTAGTGCCACAGTCACTGTAAATGTTGACACATTGTCCGCGTCGAGCGATGAACCTCCTAAAGGCTGCCAGAAATGCTTCTGTTGATAAATCTGAAACAAGCTCAAGTTGTATGGCCTTTGTTGCAAAACACACAAACAGGATATGTGTGCCTGCAGCACACGAGGCTTTCTGAGTCTAGCCATGGTGATGGACATGAGACTTCCGTAATCGACTCAATGTTCATAAATGTCTTGGGGTGGGTTCGAAAGCAGTGTACACATTTATGAAGGTGGCTGCGAATGAGATTCCTGGCACCAAGCACCCAAAATTCTCTTTCAAGAAGTGACTACAGCATCTGGAACTCTGGGTGAAAAACCTTTATATGAAGCTCATCAATCAGCAGCACTGCAAGATGACAATTTTTTGGTAGAAGGATTGGGTGTTTTTCTCTTTGAGTTACAATTCAGCCCTCTGCAGTTGACCACCTTCCCTCAGAATGCCTTCAGAATCCACAAAAGGAATCAGCTTCTGGATGGATGGAGAACAAGGTTGGGACCTGGCAATATGAGCAAATTCTGTTTCGAGATCTTGAATAGGATATTCAGGGCCCTTTGCATTTCATCTAACTGAGCTGGACCTGTGATATGTGACCTGCCTGCCCAAATCTGCATCACAGTGCAACTATTTGTTTTACCTTGTTTCATTTTGACTGTCTTTCCATTAAGTCTACAAATGGTGACTGTGTCAAGGTGGCCTGCAGCACAATAGTTTGATGCTCTTCATTGCAGGTGGGGCTAGAGGCCAATGCTTCTTATCTTCACAGAGCCAAGCAGGTCCTGACCACCAAAGGAGATACTCAACAAGCTGTGCAGGAGTGAGGCCATGAGTGGCACAATCGGCTGGATTCTGTTTACTCGTAACATGATGCCACCAATCGACAGAGTTGCAGCTCTAAATTTCACTTACTCTGTTCCCAACAAAGATTTTCCACATATGTGGTGAAGCCCTAATCCACAAGAGTACAACTGAACAGTCAGTCCAAGAATTTGTCTCTTCCAGGGGCAAAATCGATTAGTACTTATACATCACTAAGCGCAAGCACCGAGCCAGAGTACAGCAGCACAGAGCTCAAGGCGAGGAAGAGGAGCCACACTCGTGCAAGACACTTGTCGAAGATACACTACAGCGGTATACCCCTTCTCTGAGCTGTCAGAGAAACCATGCAGTTCAAAGGTGGCGTCTGCATTGCTAAGGGTGATACGAGGAATGGTTATGTTGGAACAGCAAGAAAACTCATTGCCAATGGTTTCCCACTTTGCAATTATGTCGGGAGGAGCTGGGTAGTCCCAGTCAACACTTGCCAGCCACAGCTGTTGCATCAAATGCTTGTCTAAGTGTGTCAATGGTGACAACCATCCCAGTGGGTCAAAAAGCCCGGCTATGTCTGAAAGAATTCTGTATTTTGTCAGAACCAGGGGTTTCTGTTGAATATCAGAATCAAAAGTGTCTGCTGGGGTTCCATTGCAGCCCTAGAACCTTGAGATATTGGTCTTCATCAAAAGAATACTTCGTATCCAAGAGTTGCACATTCTCGGGACACAAGCCGTCCAGCACAGCAAAGTAGTTACTGGTGGACTTGCGAAGCTGGAACCTACCTCGCTAGAGCAACAGGTATAGTTCCTGTCTCAGCTTCACAGCAGAAGAGACATTGCTGATTCCCGTGACCACATCATCAACATAAGTGTCAGACAACAAAACACATGCAGCACTCGCATAGACATCCTTCTCATCTTCTGCTAACTGATGCAAAGTTCAGAGAGCGAGAAATGGAGTAGAGCTAACACCGTATGTAACAGTGTTAAGACTGTGTACTTCGAGAAGCTGATCTTCAGACTCCCTCCAAAGGATGCACTGGTAATCGCTGTGTGCATCAGGGACCAGAATTTGATGGTACATTTGTTTTATGTCATCTGTAAATATAATCATTGGTATTCAAAACTGAAGCAACACTTCTACTATGTCCCATTAATGCTTATATCCAGTCAACAATACATCATTCAAAGACAAACCAGAATTGGCCTTCACAGATGCATCAAACATGACACAAAGTTTGGTGGTGGTTCTATCAAGCTTGTGTACACAGTGATGTGGGATGTAATAGGAGTGATAGGAATTCACATCTGAACTGTCAACACAACTCATATGATCTGAGTTAATATAATCTTGCATAAATGAAACATAACATGCCTTGAGATCTGGCTGGCATTTAAAACAACACTCAAGTGAATGTAAATGACGAAGTGCAGGGGAGTAGGAGTTTCCTAGGTCAGGGTCCGGACTCTTGAAGGGAAACACAACACTGTAGCGACCATTTTTATCACCAGCATAGCCTTCTGCAAACAACTTTTTACAGGGGACATCATCTGGTGATGGTATTGGTTTATCAGGAGGCAGTTCTTCCAGTTTCCAAAGTCATTCCACAACAGTGTCCAGTGATGGGCTTAACAGACTGGAAGCCACAAAGAATGATGAAATATGTGATGATTGCAAATGAGGCAAACTGCTGTCGACCTTTCCCATCACGATCCAGCCAAAGTGTGTCCAGAGCTACTGGAGTACCAGGCGGTCATTCACACTTGCTTCCTTTCAATAAGTTTGGAAAAGCTCTGCACCCTGGAGTTGCAAAAGCCGGGTCTACCAATTGCAGATGGGCAAGATGACGGCTTAAGGTCCACAGATGCAAATGAGAGGTGTCCTGTTATGTGAGGTAACACAAAGGCATCCATTGAAATTGGCTTGACTACCAGAGTCCAGTAACACTGATGGGTTGGAAGGCCCCTGACACTTCTTGTACATCAATTACAGCGATTGACAGCATAACTACAGCACTGCTGGGTGTCCTCGAAAATGAGGAGCACACAGTCACCGTAGAACTTTAATCACCACTCTAACTGCTATCTGGCGCATCTACGGATTGTCCTGATCCATCTGAGACATCCTCTTGAATGTATTGTTCCAGGAAGAGCAGCAGGGAGTGATGTAGTGATTTGCAGTGATAACACGAGACCACTGAGGGACAGTTTTTGCACTGGTGCGAGGGCTGCAAACAGTTCATAGTTTGAGTTCATTAACAAGTTTAAATCGTTCCTTATGTGACTTCTGTTGAAAGTGGGGGCATTTGTATAACAAATGTGCTGTGTTGCACAAACTGCAAGAAGGGGTAGGTTTCACCATTGGATGAATGGTTACCTTTAGCCAGTTTACGATCTGCTGAAACCGGCACAGGTTTGGTCTTTGAGGGTGCTGACCTAGATTTTGATGCAACTGCTTCCATAGCAAGACAGTGTTTTTATAAAAACTGCACAAAGGACTTGCAAGTGGGTAGCTCAGTGTCTGTCAAGCCCATCCATCTCCCACTGTATTTGAAGTGGGGCATCCAATTTCTTGCAAAGGATGGGCAGTAAGATTAAGTCTCAGTGTTGCACAGGAACTTTCAGAGCTTCTGGTGCTGCCACAGTCTCTGTTACAACTGTCAGCATCTGTCGCAGTGATTTAGGTGATTCAGAGGGTATTGTGGGTGCTTCCAGCAGAGCTTCCACGTGTAAAGAAACAATCTTTTGTTCGAATATCGCTCCAATAACAACTTCCATGCAACTTCAAAATTTTCATCTGACATAGGCAATGCCTGAATCATACTTGATGGCTCAACATTAAGGGACAGCTTTAAATAGGACAACCTTCCAACTGGAGTAAGGTCGGGGTGATCAGCTACCAGAGCACTGAACAAGTTAGAGAAGTTCACCCAGCTATTGCACTTCTACTGAACTGTGGCAAGGAAATCTTGGGAAATGATACATTAACCTTCCTTGTGCTTGTAGATACTGCTTGTACTGCCTCCAACTTGATCGCAAGATATTCTACCATTGCCATAATATTGTAGTATTGATCTTCGAAGTTCAGCCTACAGGCTGAATGTGCATCTTTATCGAAGCCTGTTAGTTGTTCCACTGCCATTTCTACAGTAATGTAATCTGACACAAAGTTACTTTTATTTCCTACAAATCTTGCATGGAATAAATTCCTTTTGGAGGGTTCTGTACCAACACACCTGGCAAAGCCAAGTGTGTGCTTGAAGCATCCTTTGGCCATTGTAGATGCAGTATTGCTGCTTGAGTATCGCTCATGATTAAAGTATCTGAGATGTGCAAGGACTTGTTCACAAACTACGTATCACAACACAAGAGTTGGGTTCATGTGCATAGTGCAGCACAAAGAGAGATATGGAAAACAATTGGTGAGAAAACATACATAAGCTAACAAAAACACTTGATCGTGGCACCAATCTTCTAACTGTAAATGGTCGATGACACCAAGTGATAAGAATGTATGTACCATTCACGTTAAGAGTGAAATATGAAAGATAAGAAAGGAATAAAAAATATAATATAAACCAAATCCAGAACATAGGAACTGACGAAGCTAAGTAACGCACGCAACGAACAAAGAAAACTGCATTCATGCGTGCACAAACACACTATCCCAAATTAACAAACTGTGGTAATGTTCACTGTCTGTCGTAATATACAACCCGAGTGTGAGTTGTATATATTCGCTGCTGATAATCACACTCTTCCATCATGAACGTGCTTACTAAGCAAAGCGAATTTACAACAGATGTATGAGCCCACAATGAACAAAACCAATATAGATCACACACACCGGCTCATATCCGGCCCGGAGGACCAAATGTTTGGGCTCGAGAACAATGTGAATGTATTTTAACAAAAAACCTTTTGAGTTGCAAGTTACTGACACGGAAACTAAGCCCAACTGGTCTTGTACATTTTTGCAGCACCGCTCCAGGCAGATGACGTCACCATCGACAGTGTTGCCACAATATGGCGAGGAAATTAAACTAATTCAAATGGACCCTTGGCCCAAACACTGAAGATGATATTTTATTACTAATTTCACCACCTATAAATTGTGTCAAGTCTTCCAATGTCTCTTTAAGTTGTGATTTAATAACAGTGTTTAGCAATATGTTAGTCACTTGTTAAGTGAGCTAAATATTTGTGTAATCTAGTTTTCTGCATCGCATCCAACATAGTCACTATAATTTGTGAAATTAAAGTAGTGTTCTTATAAACATGTTCATTCCCTTCACTTAACTTTATTAACTTCTCTCGTGTTTCAGCTATTTGCGATTTTAAAATGTCCAATGTAACACTGTTTAAGTTTTTTACAAATAGTTTATTCACCACATCAGCACCTTTCACTTGCGCACCGACATTATGTAATATATGTTCGTACAAATCACAGTTCCCGTCATGTGTTCTGCTTAAACAAGTGTTGTAATGACTACATCTTATACCACTATGTCCGAACTTTGAAATACTCATTCCTCATTTAGTGGTATAAAAGTGTCAAATCCACAGCAATCTCTTCCCTTATGTAAGGGAAGTTCAGGAATAATTACAAGGAAACCGTAATTTTCTTTCCAACAATAAAAACATATCTCTTTAAACTTTGTAAATGACATGTCACCTAAAACATGGTCGTTGTGAATGTGTTGTAGATTTTAATTTATCCATACGGAAAACAATTAAAATATTTGTAATATCTTGCAAATTATGTTTGGGAATATTAGCATAACTTTGTGATAGGTAAAAACAGTCAACATTTGAATGTCTACCAAAACTAAATTACTTTTGAATTTCGCCATGTGGCTCACTCCAGATGTTGTCAAACATAAGTACCGAATTGGGTAATGCTACACTCTGGTATATAGTTTCGTCTTTATTACTGAAAGGCCGAAATTGTATTCTTTCAATTGATGACAAAATAGTCGCTAAACATTTATACTTGTCTTGCTGCAATGTTTTTGAAAACAAATACACATTTTCAAACTGAAGTCCATACGGATGTTATAACAGCGACATAATGACACATATCTTCCCACACGAAGAAGGCCCACTTATTATGCACCGTATGTTCGATGGGAATAGTATTCCATGTTTTTATTCAATTACATTTTCATACAGTTGTGTGTTTTGTGTAGTAAATTTCATATTTAACAAACACTAATGTACTAACATTTAAACTGTATAAACACACACACATATATATATGTATGTGTATATATGTGTATGTATATGTGCATTATGTTTTAAATAATGTCACATACGAAATGCATCAAAAAAGGTCGCAGAGTTTTAAACACATTGGTTAATAAATTACCATTTGAATTACATCTCCCAAGATGTAATTACTGTGGTCCAGGAACAAAACTTGAAAAATGATTGACCCATAATGATCAAGGAATAAATTTGTTAGATAATGCTTGTAAGCAGCACAATATCACTTATTCGCAAACAAACTATTTAAAACAGCGACGTATAGTAAATACAATTTTGGCCGAGAAAGAAGAAAATATTAGAAAGAGTTTCAGTGCCTCAGCAGGGTAGAAACTCAGTGCCTGGGTTATAGGTAAAGTTATGCAAGCTAAGGTGAAAAGATGAATGGGAGTTCGCCAGCCAAAACGAAAAGTCGAAGACGTGAAGAAAGGCGGCCTGCTGCCATTCATTTTTCCCGCGCTAGGTGCTTTGGTTCTCTCCTGGCTGGAGCTTCAACTCTTAATAGAGCAGTTAAACCAAGTGGCAAAGGCATGTTTTTTAGCCCACATAAAGTTGGAAAAGAAAGTTTGAAAAAAATCTCCAAATGCAGAAGAAGCTGAGAAAACCTTATTCCCTCCCACATCGTGCACTCACCAATACAGATATTCTTGCATACTCTAAGAAATTTAAGATTCCATTTTTTCGCAGTGTGTTTATGAGAGATGATTTGCTATGAAAGCAAACATTAAGGAATGTATGATAGTTAATTTAGATTCAAAACACAATGAAGGAATACGTTGGGTGGCATTCATTAAAAACTTACATCAACTATGATAGGTTTGGCAATTTACATCCTCCATTACGTAGTTACTTCCAAGGGACACAAATCAAATACAATTACAAAACTGAACAGTTACCAAACACATATACTTGTGGTCACTTATGTTTAAGGCTCCTGACTATAAATAAGATATTCACTCCTTAAAACCTATTAGTAAAATGTTGGTCACGCTTATCTTAAGTGGTAACTCATCGCAACTGCATTCAGTTTGTTTCCCATCACTGGAATTATATGGTCAATGGCAGATAAGTTTAATTGAAATTGTAACTTATAACTATTCTGAATGTAGACACACATAATCAGTCATTCACATTAATTATTGGTGATGAGAAACATAGAAGAGTTATACCTTTTGGTTCATACTAGCTCTAAATCTAAAAACATTTATTAGAAGTACTCTGTCTGAAAATGTTTATTTCCTATTTTATGGTAACTCTTAATACTTAATACTCTTAATACTAATACTTCTGTATTGTATACAGAAAGCAATATGTTCCCAAGAAAGTAATTATAAAAAGACGTAAACGGAATCATAAAGAGCTCAGTTCAGTTAAGAACCCCATGCGATTAAGATGGGGCAACAAATTGTTTTTAACATATGTAATGCATAGCAGTGTTGATATTGATTTCATGCAAAATGATTCAATTGCAAGTATGTTAAGTTATGAAAATAAGTTTATCATGCAAATCAAATACATGAATTGTCAAACCAAGTTAATATTCTGGCAGTTAGTGTATTGTCGTATAAATGTAAATATTGTAGGCGGGTGATTTTTAAACAGACAACCGAGAATCACACTACACGAATTCATGTGTTCTGTTGCGTTAGGATATAAAATGATAGAGAAACCAAGTACGTTAATTTATCTTCCGATAATAGTAAATCGCATAGACAAATAAGTTGTTACTATAGTGGAACAAAACGGTAAAATTATAATTAATTTTAGAAATGAGGAGTTACCATGCAATTACATTTGAGAAAGATCTAATAGTATAAAAACACTTGCTTTCTATGCATTACAAGAAAAAGGGTATTGTATACAGAAAGCAATATGTTCCCAAGAAAGTAATTATAAAAAGACGTAAACGGAATCATAAAGAGCTCAGTTCAGTTAAGAACCCCATGCGATTAAGATGGGGCAACAAATTGTTTTTAAAAGAATTAGGATATAAAGTTAATCTCAATGGAAAACATTCTTAATGTAGAAGAACCCGTAACTTATGAAGACACTATCACCAACATAGAAATACATGTGTAAAAACCATTCTAAGTAGGTCCATATATGTTGCCGTCAGAACTATGAATTCCTATACAGAATCATGACATTTATACGCTGCCTTTGAAATTGGCTTTGCGGTTCAGAGGAACGTTAAAAAAGACAGCTAATGGGACTAACCCACTAAATACAGGAATAGTTAGAAACTGTTTACTTCATTTGATAGACAGAACTGCATACTTATTGAATGGAGTTGAAATTGATCAAACCCGAGATGTAGGCATCATTTTCACAATAAAAAATTACCTCTCTCATGAAGTATAAACAATGTTAATGCATATACCATATCTGGGTGGAACCAAACACAATAATTATACTACAAATTAACCCCAGTGGAAAATATAAAGTAGCTATACAGTTAAGTATGGTAATGAGCCTCGCTGAACATTATAAACATGTGATAGAATAAGTTATTGTGTTTAGTAATATGCATTTGAATGCTATATGAGACACGCTCAATGACAAGGAGGGTGTAATTTTTGAACTAAGTAGTATAGAATGGTTAATGCCACATTTGAAATTAACACTTGTGAATGTGTCAAGTTTCTTAAATACATATGTTAGACCTTGTATTAAGATTGTGGAATTTGGAGACTTTTCCTTCATTACTGTCCTCTGATAAAATCGTATGGAATGTAAAATCTAGTTTCTTGAATGAAAACCAAGATATTTAATTATTTTTTTCCATATAACCATCAAAATAAGACAGTTCATTATTTGATCATTGCAATATAAAAAGTATTAAACTATTTCACAACAGTCAAGCTTATCCACATACAGACTTTAACACGCATTTCACAAATGGTGAGTAGCAATTTATTTGCTACAATATGTACAAACAATTTAAAGAAACATATTATTCAAAAGACAGCGCACCAATCTTAGATCCTGAATCTTTTACAAATAGAGTGCCTTTATTTGTATTTGATGTTAGTAAGCAAAATGACACCATTACCAATAATGTTATTGATTCGCGAATTAAAATAGTGCAAATGCACACATTCCCCCAAATACTCAAGCTTATGCATTAATCATTCTTGATAGATTAGTTTCTTATAATGTCCAACATAAGTTAGTTAAGGTGTTAATGTAATTGCATTCAGTCACGCTTTAACTTTCATTGAGTAAACATGTTTTGTAATATTCAAGGGTTCCAAAGTCCGAATAGCTTTATCATTAAGGAATTGGCCATTACTGACTTAAATAACATTACCGCTATGTTCACATTCAAACAGCCTTTTGACTGGAAATACTTAAGTCAGAAATATAAACAAACATGTGGGTTACAAAAAATCACCACGGTTTAGTATGGGAGAGTGTGAATGTGTGGAGAATGAAGACATACCGTCTATTGGCATCACATATTTCAAAGATGAGGAGATATTCATGTGTGGATTTGAAAAAAAAACATATTCTAGCTAGGGTGTGGAATGGAATAATAATTGATATGCAGGAAGAGTGCAATTGTCCCCCAAGAGTGCAGTTGTCCCCCATTACATGGTTATAAAACCCCGTTCATCTCCGCAGATGAAAATTCAAAATTATTGTTCAAATGGTCGCTACTGAGGGACTGGGGTGAGGAGGAGATGATTCTGACCGAGACTGCAGTTGAAAATTCAAAATTAGTAGCTCAATGAATATTATAGACTGAGGGTGGAGAGGAGGAGGAGTAAATTGAGGTATCAATAGAGAGGTTGATTAACTATATTTATTTGGTGCAGGTTGTGATGGAGAAGTTTAACCCACAGTTTGAGTAAGCGAGTGTTCTCCGAGGATACAGAAAGGTATAGTTCCGGGTGAATGACAATACTCCAATGCAAATACAAATGTGTGATGAGGAAGAACATTGGAGTTTTTCACTAATTAGTCTGGATTATACATACAATTAGGTTGGCGACTGTATCAAACACAACTGTGCGGTTGTAGCATTGCAATGTGTTATAATTTATATTTTCGGGAATTATTTTTATTTGCTGTATTTTTGTGTAAAAAATAGTTATTCATTTTACATTTAGGAGGTCGTGGCAATGACGATTGGATGATATTTACTTGATGCAACATTTCAGGCAACATAAATAGGGTTAGCGCTACTTTTGTCATCACAGTTCTCAAGTTTTACAGATTCAAGTTCATCTTAGTAGTTTATCAGTCATTCAGTTCAGCAATGTAATAGTTGTGCATGGCAGCGAGTGACCATGCTGCCATCCTGTCTTTAGCTTCATTTTATTTAATTTATTATGAGTGTCAGTTGTTTGTGAAGAGAAAGCAATAAACTTCAGTTAACATTTAAAATCATTCTTTATTTATTTCTCTGAGTCTCAAACTTTAACTGAGCTAGTCGAGCTTGTGTTTGCTGCGGACTCCCTCGAGTATTCATACAGCAAATACTACAATTGTTGACCAACGTGGCAGCAGGAATCATTACAATTGGCACTCATCGTGGGTCTGGATTTGTACACGCCCTGTGATGTGAATTGCCGGCAGCTTCCAGTTCAATAATTATTCAAGCAGCCTGAAACCAGCAGCCGCTGGTGCGCCGGGATCCATTCATCATTTGTTTTCCTGTGTTAGTGTAACTGCATCAACAACAAGTGATACAACAATATAGCTGACACTGCCCGCAGCTACCAGTCAACTGTTCCAGACAGTTTCCATACCACCAGCAGTGTCCAGACAATGAATCAAGTGCATTGAGGTAAATATAAACTTCTTCACCGAAGAAATTGTAGGTACGATCAAGATTGTAAACTCCTAATGTAATTAATTTTGTTGTTATTAATATCACCGTGATTTGCGTATGCACTGTAAATTATTATTTCTTTTTTTTTTGCTGATTGTGCCCTAATAGGCCCTATAATAATACAGGTTAGGAAATATTGGCACAATGATGCAAAAGGCACAAATGAAGAATAAAATATATGTAAGCCTGATTGTACAACTATTGACAGAACAAAAAGCAGAGGTAACAGAACAATTCGACAAGTTAAAAAATGCAATAGACAATAATACCAAATTTTTAAAATAATGGAAGATTCACCTAGATGTAAAATCAACAGGGGTTAAGGAGGAAAGGGTAATTAATACAAATTAGTGGGTAAATAATAATATAGAATTGTCAAATATTTTCAGTAGTGCAAACGAAGTCAAAAATTGCCAAAACAAAGTAGGCCTAGAATCTGTAGTGCAGAACTGTCAGGATGTATCCAGTACTCAAAGTGAAATTGAAAATTGCCAAGAGCAAGATTGTCATGATGTAGATGTAAATAAAATTCAAGTAGTACAATCAAAAATTTGGTGGGTTAATCCCCAAAAAAACCCTCAGTGATTAATTTTGGAAACCCATCAAAATATAATTTGAATTTGTACATCATTATAATGATGAAGTGTGAACTTGTGTAGTATGTGTAAGATTGATTCCACTCCCTTTATGATGTTCAAGTTTTAATAACACTAATATTTATTAATTGTGTTGGGACAGGTTGGAGACCCCTTGAGTTAAATTTGGCACTGACCTAAAGTAAAAGGCAGTAGCTCTATACTTTTCTAGTCAGACCTTGTATTCTCTTTTACATGTTGCATATTAATTAATTTCATTTTTCCACTAACGAACCATGTAAACCAAAACTGAAAGAGAATGTAATATTGTATTTCATTGTCATTTTCTGCTAATGAATTGACACATGACGTCTTCTTCAATAATAGTAAATGCTACTCATCAGTGCAACTGCATCCCTGGCAGTTTGTCTACCGAGTCACGCTGCTGCAGCCAACAAGATTGTTGTATCTACTGGGCTGGGACAGACTTCCCAATAATAATTTATTATTTCGCCCAATGAGTCACCAAGACCATGCAAGAGGTCCGGGGCGAGTTCAAAAGTGTGCCGCGGGATGCCGCCACATGCAAGATACATAGATCCCGCTGCTCTCCACTATGCAGCACGCACAAAGGATCTAGGCACTGGGCTTGCACCTGCTAACCCCCTCCCCAGACGCCCTGTGCCAGTGAAGGAAGTGATGGCCGAGGAGTATATAAGGAGATGCATCCCGGCCTCTGAATCGTCAGTTCTGCTTCAGTTCTCGATTGCCTCTCCTGAGCTCTTATCGCTCCGGCTTTTGGTGCCGAGGCTCAAACCTCTCCTATTACTTCATCGCTCACCTTGTGGGGCTGAAGATTCTCTCCAGTGCAACCGAAGACAGAACCAGCGGCGTCAACAACTACACACTTAGGCACATTCTGTCCCTTATGGACAACTTGAGAGTAGAGCTAGCCCCGAAGTTTCACATTATGCTAGACGCACCAGCAACTGCCACTCCTAATAGCTTTGCGCAGGGCGCCTTCCCCTGTTTCAGATAGGGTGTTTTACCTTCCACCTAGCCTGTGGGGAATTAGGAAATAGCACCTCTGCCATCTGTGTTTATTTCCTTTGGATCAATAAACCCAGATCTTACCAGATATCTTGACTTTCACTCCGAGCTCCTTCCTTGTGGTATATCGGAGCTGGAGAACTCAGCAGGAGACCGGGTTTTCCTTTTCCGAACTCACACGCACAACACACCAGCACATCCTTGGAAGGCCACCCATTCTCTGCCTCAGCAGTGAACGGTAAAGCCACAACACTAGGATACCGTCTCCTGGAAGATGGCTTCCCGGCTTAAAGTCGCCCCCCACCTCACTGCTCACATTGTGGTGCAGAGGAGGGGATCTTCTTGGAATCTGGAGAGACCAGTGACCACTGGACACTCGCCTCACCAGTATTGGAATACCACCCGTTCCTTGCACCCCATGGAGGAACAGTAGATCCATGACACTAGCTAGGCTCCTGGTGGGATAGGCTTGCCGGCTAGGGTGCTCAACTCTCACTGCTCACTGGTGGTGCTACGAGGGTTGCATTCTGGTGCAGGGGAACCTACCCCAGTGGGACAACACCGCGTGGTTCCCCCAACCATCACCCCACAGCTCGCACCTTCTCTACATGGTAGAGGAGTCGAGAGTGAGGCGGTGTTGGCGGCAGTAATTTGCACCTACACATGGACACAACACACACACGTCAACTACCTACCTCCTGCAGCCCCGATTTTTGTGCCTAAGGCCTTATATCTGTAGGATTGGAGTTGAGAGAAGGGTCAAGAAGGCAAGAGCTATTTCCAAAAATCCCCAGGGGCTGCGTTACCTTCCCAGCAGGTTCAGGTTGCTTAGTCCACGTGAGCAAGCTGCATTACTGATATGCCTCACTGTACCAGCACTCACCGTCACATCCGTGGACTTGTTTGAGCCACCCACCAAGGTCGCGGAAGGATACCACCGTATAGCGCAGGAGGCACTGTTCTGTATTCGATCCACCAAAACACCAGAACCACCGTCAAGTACCGCACTAGCACGTACCAACCCTCAGTCTAGTGCTACTCCAGTAGAGGGGACAGAGACAGTACCGGCACGAGTCAAACTACCTCGCAGCTGTATTGCATTACCTCTTAAACCTGCACCACGCCGCCTAAAGATTGTTGAGCCTCACTTCGTACCGAGTCGCTGACCCGCCAGACCTGTGTTGTACACCGGGCGGGCCCCGTGCCTAGACCTGTATAAACTGCTTTGTGACGCGACTCACCTAGCGTACGAGTAAGTCACCCAGGACAGGGTCAGTCAGCTGGGACTGTCACGTGTCAAGGAGGGTACTTTTTGGCACCCAACGTGGGGCGCACGTCGTAATTTGGAAACAAATTAAACCAGACCAGAACAGCATGACCCCGAGGCAAGAAAACTAGTAGTGGCAAAAGGAAAACCCAGATCAGAATTTGGGGAGTCCAGACACACTCCGTAGCGCTCAAGAAACCCTAGCAGACATCGCTGGTTGGTACATCTGGGACGGGATGACCAGAGATATCAGACAATACTTAGGAAGCTGCAAGAAATAGTGTAGGGGGAAAGCATACCTTGCACCCCCTTCGATGACCAAGTCACGATGCCCACAGGCGCCTTGGTCACACATGGCAGCAGACTTGATGGGCCCCTATCCCTGCAGCACTCACAGCAACCGTTATCTACTCGTGGTCACAGAACTGTTCTCCTGCTGGGTAGAAGCCTTTCCCCTGCCCAACCAGGAAACTCGCTACATAATCGGGAAATTCTAGATCGAAATCTTCCCTCGGTGGTTATCCACAGTGCCTACTAATGGACAACGGGACGCAATTCACCGGCCAGAAGTGGCTGGCCGCCAGCGAGGAATGGGGAGTGAAGAAATGGACCACTCCGCCGTACCACCCACAAGTAAACCCTACCGAATGCAGGAACCAAGAAATAAAGAAAATCCTGCCTTTGTGCGTTGGAGACGACCACCACCAATGTGATGAACACATCTTGAGGATATTGTTTGCCCTACGACGGAGAACGAATGATGCTACGAATGCCAGCCTGAGCCAACTCCTGCTAGGAGCTACCTTACGCCAGCCTGGGGACTGGCAGTGAAAAAATTCCCGGTCCATGCTACCACAGCCAGAGGACATTCGGATAGCAGCCTTAGTACGTGCTGAAATGGCAAGGGAAGCGCAGGATAGATGTATTCACCATAAATATCCACAACCTAGGATGGGCATCCGGGCCTTTAGCATGGGCAAATCGGTACTCCTGCGGCTGCATCCACTCAGCAAGTTCAACGCCCAGTTTAGAGTGGGCCTCGCCGGCAAATGGGAGGGCCTATACAAGGTAGCCGGTCGGTGGGATAATGTGTACTGGGTGGAAGACCTCCAAGGACAAATTCGCAAAGCAACGCAGGACAGATATGGCCAATTCTCCATGAAAACGTGGAGGGCGAGGTATGAGAAACAGCCTCTAGAACCTCAGACGTGTCGGAAGACCCGGACAAACCTACCCCCAGGTTCCTACTGCCCGCCAGACCGGCCGAGAAATTGTAACCCCCAGAGATACTCACCGCCTCTCAAGGAACGAGCTACCTGCCACTAGCATGGCCAAATGGGCCACCAAGAGCCCTGGGACCAACAAGCCTTATGATACCCTCAACCCTCACGGACTTCAAAACCAAAATGGGAACCCGAGGGGGAAAGTGGACTCCCGGCACAAACAAGTCATCCTGGCGCAGTCCACTCGATAGGGTGAAACGACCGACGCAACGCCTGCTGAACCCTGTTAGTGAACGGGGTGATACACCGAACAGGGTGGCCCAATCCGAGAACTAAAGATAGTTTTCCCCGGAGATCAGTCAAGCCACAGAGGTGCCCCCGCCAAAGGAACTCCCGGCCTCACCCGGAAGTGCCGGTAGACACTTCCATTCCACCCTGACCAACAGGGAGGAGCCCTTCAAATCTCCATATCTCAATGAGCCTATCATGAAAACCCTCATTGAGCTTGTGCCCGCGGCCGCTCAGTACTTGGAAGAACTGCTATCCGCCCCAAGTACTGCCCTCGAGTCGTGAACAACTGCAACTGTGGACGTGTCTCCCGCGGCGGAACCAGAAGATGCTACATCTTCAGCTGGAGGGGCAGAAAAAGAACGCCCATCCGAAGACCTGCCCCTTACTGTGACAGCAACCCCGGTATCGCCTCATCCCGAGCCCCCAAACACAATGCAGTTCGCCATGGAGGCAGTAGCACCACTAGAACCACTGCCTTTGGTGGCCACCTTGCTGGCATCCACCTTGCTGGCATCCATGACGAGCCGGGAGCCTGTCAGCAAGCTCACATCACCCACCGGTCAGTACTGGACCGCGGGCACGGGAGAGCCTACACCACAGTTCCTGCCACATTCATGCATGCTGTCTCAACGCTCCTGCCAGGTCGGTACTGGGTACCACCATAGAGGCCGCCAACTAAGTTTGTGTGGCCTACTCCGCCGCATGGCGAAGTGAGAAAACGGGGCAGGCCTGTAACGAAGATGTAAGGTAAAAACCCCGCTCCACCCTACAACGTACGTCAGTGAATGAGTGCACGACGAGTAGTACCTCCCACCTAGACAGTGTAGGCATACTGTCAACGTACGCAGATGGGACAGTGCAGTACTTAAAAAAAAAAAGAGCCCCAGCTTAGCTGAGGGGTGACCTTTAGCTTGTGTTCCTGTAAAAGGGAATATCTGTGTTACCGAAATGGACAACTGTGAGTAAGCCAGCTGCCGGCATACAATGTATGAAAGGTAGTATAAATATTTCTATCAATATGAAAGTGCCTGTGTATAACACTTGTTTTGTTTGCTTTCACTTCTTGTTAATGAGTAGATGACAAAATACTGTAACGTAATTCACTTTTGTTGGAAAAAGTTTTACTAATGGTTGCTTAAACTATAACAGTCACTTTAATGCAACCGATAACTTAGAACTGGTGTTTATAGAAAGATAAAAGGCAAACTCAGTAACGTTCTAATCTTGAAAGCATGTTATAAATAAATGTTCTTTGTGCACACAATATAAATCAGCAATGTCAGTGAATATGGTTGTAGATAAAATACTGTTGTTGTCAGAATCAACGACACGTCATGTTTGAAACTAGCCATATTGTCAATAGTTGGCTTTGTTGAAGTAACTGTATCAGTCAGAAGTGTTAGTAAAGTCTTTGTTTAAGAAGACTTGGAATGTAACAATTATGTTGTAAATATTTGGGTCTTAGTTATGTTTACATGTAAACTTTCAGTCAAGTGAAATACCAGTAAAAATGAACCATGTAAAGACATTTAATAACAACAAGAACGTGGTGAGAATAAAATTACTAATCTCAATTTGTTGCAAACTTGAATGCTCTAATTTGTTGCATAACCAGGGTGCTGTGCCTTTCTTCTCTATGTTGATGTAAGATGGTCAAGTGCGACTCTTGTTACGTTTGCCCATAAACTCGCTTCCCCACTTTAATGCACAGACAAGATGACAGAAGGTCTCTGCTGTGCAAAACCCTATAGTTTTTTTTTTTTCAATCTAATTCTGCTCTGCATTAAGATAGGAAGGCCAAAGGCAGGGCCTACACACACTAGCTCAATAGGTGGCCACAGCAGTTAGCTAGAAAACAGGCCTCGCGAGTGGGGCTTTGGGGCACATTTCTTTTAATTTTTTAATATATATAATATTGGATAAAAATTAACTCCCAAGGGTCAAAACTTATTCCGTGTGCCGGCCAATGTGTTTGCTCTTTCCTTTGATTCATACAAATCATATTGTCAGCAACCAAGCCTTACAGCTGTGATGTAGGTCGGTACAAAATAACCCGAAGGCCACGCATATCACTGACACCGGATCCCCCTCTGGATACTTACCCTACACTCCACATTGTCACACGCCACTTCAACTCGCCAGCTGCGAAAAAGAAGAGGAGTTAAGGGGAGAAGACAGTATAGTGAGTGACACTGAGAGAGATGGTTTTGTCTAGTCGACTCCATTGCTGCAAGAATACATTCCAGCCAGCACCTGCCTCAGGCTGCCTGCCCACACATCTGCGAGTAGTGAGAGCAAGCCACAACCGGCACAGAGCCGGCACCCATACAGAGGGTAATAAATTGCTGATGTGGGCACAGTTCTACATCCCCGCATAGGAATTTTTTTTCTCTTCTGAGCTCTTTGCCTAGATGAGTCTTCGTCGCAAGGAGAGAGGGGGCGAATTGATGCATAACATCTTCAATAATAATAAACGACTGCTACTCAACACTGCAACTGCATCCCTAGCAGTTTGTCTACCGAGTCATGATGCCGCAGCCTACCAGATTGTAGTATCTACCGAGCCGGGACAGACGTCCCAATAATAATGTATTATTTTGCTTGATGAGCCACAGAGACCATGCAAGAGGTCCGGGGCGAGTACAGCAGTGTGCCGCGGGATGCCACCACATGCAAGATGCCTACATCCCACCGCTCTCCACTACGCCGCACGCACAAAGGATCTATGCGCTGGGCTTGCACCTGTTAACCCTCTCCCCAGACACCCTATGCCAGTGAAGGAAGGGATGGCCAAGGAGTATATAAGGAGATGCATCCCGGCCTCCGGATCGTTAATTCTGCTTCAGTTCTCGATTGCCTCTCCCGAGCTCTCATCGCTCAAGTTATTGGTGCAGAGGCTCAAACCTCTCCTATTACCGCTCACCTGGTGGGGCCTAAGATCAGCGTAACCAAAGGAAGAACCAGCGGCATCGACAGCTACACACTTACACACATGTGGTCCTTTACTGACAACCTGAGAGTAGAGCTCGCCCTGAGGTTAAACACTACGGTTCACGCACCAGCAACTGCCTCTCCTAAAAGCTCCACAGGGTGCCTTCCCCTGTTTAAGACGGGTGTTTTACCTTCCGCCTAGCCCGTAGGGAATTAGGAAATAGCACATCTGCCATCTGTTTTTATTTCCTTTGGCTCAATAAACCCAAATTTCACCAGAGCTCTTGACTTTCACTCCGAGCTCCTTCCTTGTGTCATATCGGAGCTGGAGAACTCAGCAGGAGGCCAGGATTTCCTTTTCCGAACTCACACCCACAACACACCAGCACATCCTTGGAAGGCCACCCATTCTCTGCCCTGGCAGTGAACGGTAGAGCCACGACACTGGGATATCATCCCCTGGAAGTTGGCTTGCTGGCTCAAAGTCGCCGCCCTCCCCCACCTCACCGCTCACTTCGTGGTGCCGAGGTGGGGATCTTCTTGGAGTATGGGGAGACCAGTGACCTCTGGACACTCAACCTCACCACTATTGGAATGCCACCCGTTCCTTGCATCACATGGGAGGAACGGTAAAGCCATGACATGAGGTATCCTCCCGGTGGGATAGGGATGCTGGCCAGGGTGCTCAACTCTCACCGCTCACTGGTGGTGCCGAGAGGGTTACATTCTGGTACACAGAAACCTACCTCCGCAGGACAACACCATGCAGTTCCCGCAACCATCACCCTGCAGCTTGCACCTTCTCTACCTGGTAGAGGAGTTGAGAGTGAGGCAGTGTTGGCGGCAGTAATTTGCACATACACGTCAACTACCTATCTCCTGCAGCCCCAATTTTTGTGCCTAATGCCTTATACCTGTAGGGGTGGAGTTGAGAGAAGGGCCAAGAAGGCTAGATATTTAGAAAAATCCCCAGGGGCTATGTTACCTTCCCAGTGGGTTCGGTTTTGCTTAGTCCATTTGAGCAAGCTGCATTACTGAGGCGCCTCACCGTACCAGCGCCCACCGTCACATGTGTGGACTTGTTCAAGCCACCTACCAAGGTTGTGGAAGGAAACCACTCTATAGTGCAGGAGGCACTGTTCGGCGGTCAATCCACCAACGCACCAGAACCACAGCCAAGTACCGCACCAGCACATACCACCCCTCAGTCAAGTGCTACTCCGGTAGAGGGAACAGAGACAATACCGGCATGTAATGAACTGTCTCGTCACCCTATTGCACCACCACCTAAACCTGCACCACCCCGCATATAGATTAATAAACCGCCTTGAGACGCGACTCGCCTAGCGCCGAGTAAGTCACCAAGGACAGGGACAGTCTGTCATCCGGGACTGTCACACGTCCGTATCATGTTAACAAAAATTGTATGTGAATATAATATTGTAATGACTTTGAGAACATGTGATGAGTATTATCTGTTTGTAACTAATTTTCATTAATGTAATTTGTGTGATAATGTAACATGATGTATGTTATTGTGCCTTTAACTTTGTATGTAAAATGTATAACTATATAATCAATTAACTTTGTTGCAAGAGATGGAATCACAGTCCAGCTATTAGACAATTTAAATTCTTGTAGGTTTAGATTTGGGACAGGTTTCCTCTAAATCTTCCCCAAATCGACGGGAGTAATGTAGCATTGCAACATTATAATTTATATTTTCGGGAATTATTTTTATATGCTATATTTCTGTGTATGATAGTAATTCATTTAATATTTAGGAGGTTGTCACAGTGATAATTAGTTTTGTACATGTGCGTTTTTCCACATTGAATATTTTATTGGAGTCATTGCATCAGTAGTATAATCATCACAGGATGACAGTGCAACTTTTTCAAGGGTTTAGTAATCTAGACACGGAGCCGCATGTCTCACCATTTGACGAAACTCACTGTACTGATGTCACAGTTGGCTGATGTGACGGCCCACGCATGCATGTAATACTGCGATTTTGAGGCCCACGTAAGAGTTCATAGGCTGTGTTTAGACATTAGCGCACTTTGTGAAGCCATGATTGGATCACATTTATTTGATGAAACATTTCAGGCATCATAAATATGAGTAGCGCTACTTTCTCGTAGTCACAGTTTAGAAGTATCATAGATTCAAGTTTGTCTCAGTTTATCTGTCATTCAGTTCAGCGATGTAGTGTTTGTGAAGGGCAGCGAGTGACCATGCTGCAATTCTCTCTCTTGCTTCTTTTTCTTTAATTTATTATGAGTATCAATTGTTTCTGAAGAGACAGCAATAAACTTCAGTTAACATTTAAAATCATCATTCATTTATTTTTTGTTGGCACTGTTGACAACAACAAATTTTCAAGTGTTCATTTATTTATTTCTCCGAGTCTCAAACTTTAACTGAGCTAGTCAAGCTAGTGTTTGCTGCGGACTCCCATGAGTATCTGTACAGCAAACACTACAATTGCCGACCAACGTGGCAACAGGAATCATTACACTGTGTATAATTTGCAACCTGACACAGATTTGCCTTGTTGTATAAATCAATTAAGGTTTGATGCTCAAAGTGAAGAAATCATGAAATATCCGTCATACAAACAAATTAAATACAAGTTGCAAAGAGAAATGTGTTAAATTAATATTTACTGAATTTGCAAGCACAGTGTAAATAATTGTAATGTTAAAGTGTGATGTCAAGTGTAATGTATTGTCAAAATTGTATAAGAGAAAATGCATAATCAAAATATGTATGTAAATGTGTTGTAATTTTTGCATGTAATAAATAGCTTGAAAACTTGGTTTTTAATATGTTTTATGACAAAAAATGCTTTTTCCATTTGCATGATGAGAGCTTGTAACATTGTGATACATAAAAGTTAATACTAACATTAAAATTGAAATGTAACCTTATGAGCTACATTTAAAAATGAAAAGTGGTAAGTTAATACTCTAAAATACCATTTAAAAGTTATAAGTAAATACTCTAAACTACTAACATTATATTTGACTTATAAACACGAACATGTGATCTACATTAAAAAAATAGTTACAGTTTATAAGAATAATTGTTTCAAATGAAACTAGTAACGTATTTTATAGGGAAAGAATTCCTATACTTTTATGGTTTCTGTGCGACTCCTAACCCACATTCCACATTCCGATCCCACTCGCGTAAATAAAGCATTACCGCCCGCAGAGTATAAAAAGGGGGTGCAATTATTCACTCTTTGCCAGTTAGTCTTCAATCGCCGAGCTGATCAGATGGGTTTGGAACTTCAATAGATGTAATTGGAGCTCAGTCGATCATCAACCACCGAAGGGTGAATATCTCTGCGCTCTGCAGAGTAGAGGGAGAGTACCAGTTGTCGCTGGGTGTGCTTTATCAGCACTCCATCGCACGACAGCCTGCCAGAACCACCCACGCTCTCACCGGTGCTAGTCTTTCGTCTTACCGCACGTAGGATTTTAAATGTAAGTAAATACGTTTTTAAATAATTTTTAAGCCTAACTTTTTTAATATTAGCTTTTTTTTTTAACTTTAATTTTTTTTTGTAATATGTACTTTTTTTAATATTTGCTTGAAACTGTAATATTTTTTAATTATTTTTTTTAGATTTTGAAATTTTAACTTTTATTTAAGTGGCCATATTTAACTGTCATATCTTGGGGGCCCTTCTGTAGAGTAGGCTAGTTGGTAGGGTCCAGCATTCCTGGTAGGTATTCGAACCTCTTCAGAGTAAAAGTGATTAATTATAACATATGTTTAGTGTTACAGGTGTAACAGTGGCGCTGAGGCTTCAAGGGGACCAGCCGAGGTTCGGTGTTTGGGAGACAGTAATTAAACAGGGGGCCAGCAGAAAGAAGGAAGCCAGTGGGTTTGTATATGAGGGTGTCACAAGGTCGCGACCCTCTAGAAGTCACCAAATCGTTGTGACGTCGAGTCACAGGTCCAGGACAACGATGTTTGTCAGAGACCCCATGTGTCTATAGAACGACGTCAACTTATCAGATTCAGTGGTGAGTGCAAAACCCAAGTTGAGTGTGAAACAGGGCTAAGAAATTATATGTAATAGAGGTTGCGGTAATTTAGAATAATTTTGATATATCAACTTAAATGTTGCGAATAAGTTAATATTCAGGAGAGAATTAGTACTGTTACTAAACAGTCGAGTCACTGGTTGTGTTCGAGCTGATAATTGTAATAATTTATAGTGCATCATATCATATCTCAAGCTTTGTTGTTAAATGTAAAAGAAGTAAACATTTATATAGCTGATTGTTAAGAGAAGTAAAGGTGTTATGTTATTTAACGGTTAGTTAAATTATTGAGTTACATAATCACCTGTTTCTAGTTAAACCATTACTGTAACGTGAAAGGTGAAAGCGTTGACACAGGGATTGGTTAATGGGAAATACACATTAGGTACACACACTTTTTTTTTCTATTTAATGTGTCTATAGTTTTTTCGGGTAATGTTTTCTATTGTTTTATGTGTATAATTTTTTTTTTCTCTTGTTTCAGATGGAGTCTTTGGCTAGTGTTCTAGGTTTTGGTGAAAGAGGAAATTGTAGTGTCAGGGTCCCCCTCTGTTAAGCATCGTCACGTTAGTTTGGATCTAGAAAGTTATTCTGATTCGTTGTCTGAATGAGATTCATATTCAGAATCTGGTTCGTTGACATCTGACGTATCTTCGTCGCCAGACTTGATCTATGTCATTTTGGATACTGCATTTTGAGGGAGACTCGTTGATGTGTGAATTTATAATGACAGGGTAGAAACTGACACACATAGTTCAAGTTTCTTTCAGAGACGCAAGGCATCAATTTTGGCAATTATGGATGAGGCACCCAGGCCTTTCAAAATTTATGCCTCCGTAATGAAAAAGTTTTTTTTTTTTTTTTTAACACTGTTGCTGAGGAAAATGCTACGGAGACATTTTCCTTTTCAACTAAACCCACACCCGTCTTCTATTAATCTGATGGTGGAGAAATTTACGAGGAAAACATTGTTCCTCATCTCACTATGGATATAGTGAATTTTGTGTGAGAGGTAGCGACTGGGGGATGAAACTGATATTGCAAATAGATGTTCACCTTTTACAATACAGGCCATTCACCGTAAGTGTATCTCACACAAGCCTATCTAAATTCATTGTCAATCGGGAGGCCTGGATTAATGTGCAATGCTGAGAAGATGAGTGCTTCCTGTATGCCGTTCTAGCAACTTTATTTCCTGCCTCATCACATCTCAACAAACTCCGAGTTCTGAATACTAAGGGATTTATAAATTACTTGAATCGACTAAGTGGGTTGCAGACATATACAACGTAACCGTTCCAATAAAGACATTGACAATAGCTGAGAGAGCTAAGCTTATGGCTCAAACAAGTTGTCATATTTGCAATAAGCTGCTCTGCAAAGTTTTTGTGATTAGCCATGATCATTTGACGAGCGCAGTCAGAGGCCGCGCACACAATAAAGACAATCTTTGTTCAGACTGAAAAGAACCAACTTGTAGATGTATTCCCTAATCTGCAGAATTATGATGTCCACTTTCTTATGAAGCTTTTGTATATGAGACATATCATGCAACCCGACGAAACCATGGTAATCGAAAATTTAGGTGATATCAAGGTTGGAACCACCTTGGAAAACTATAAATGCATTACCAAACTTATTTCCTGTGGAAGAAATATGCAGGGATGTATGCAATACGTGCAGTTGCGCTTCATTGATTCATTTAATTTCATGAGCACATCACTGGAGACATTGGCAGGAAATTTGTCTTCTGCCCTGTTGAGTGTCACCCACTCACTGTTTCCAGACAATACACACTTTGATTTAGCTCAATGAAAGGGAGTATTTCCTTATGACTCTTAAGTCGATGGAATGTCTGGACTGTACCTCACTCCCTTCCAAGGATGCATTTCATAATATAATGAAAGGCCAGGGCATTATCGATTCCGATTACCCTAATGCTCAATCCATGTGGAAAGTGTTCAATTGTCAGAATTTGCTAGAGTACGCAATTCAATATTTACGTGTGGACACATGTTTGTTGGCAGATATATTTGGGAATTTCAGAACTGTATGTTTGGCAGGATACGGTCTTGACCCCGCAATGTACCAGACAGTTCCCTCTCTCGCACGGGATGCCCTTTGCTTAAAACAGGTGTGTGACTGGAGCTGATCACGGACGTAGATATGTACCTTTTTGTAGAATGCAAGGTCAGGAGTGTTATATCCTGGTTCCAAAAGGTATGCAGAAGCCAACAACATTTACATGGAAGATAGGTGTGAACCCAATGTGGCAGACAGGTACATTTGCTACTTCAACGTTAACGGCCAGTATAGTCATATGATAAAAAGTAAGCTGCCTATTGGTAATTTTGAGTGGGTTGAACCAGACATGTTTTCGACGTAGAATTTTGCCAACATGGACAATGATGGGGACACATGTTTTTTCACGGAAGTGGATTTGTAATTTCCTAATGAATGTAACGATGCCCTATCTGATCTGGCCCCAGTATCTGGCATACCCCTGAATGGCGAAACTGAGAAATTGCTTTTAACTGTCGTGCCACGGAAGAATTATGTTATTTACATGGAAATACTGAAGCACATTTGAAGTATGGATCCAAGCTCGACGCTGTTCACAGTGTTCTGCGTTTTGAACTGGCAGCTTGGGTGGCCCCGTACTTTGAATTCAACATTCAGGAATGTGTTCAGGCTGCAAGCGCATTCAAAAAATCAGTTTTTAAATAATGAATAATTCTATCTATGGTAAAATTTTACAGAATGTCCGTTAGAAAAGGGACATACATGTCATATTCGGTATGACATTATATACAGAGCGGCTGAATTAATTGGGTGACCTACATTCAAGGCACAGTAAATCCTCGAGAATTTAGTCCTTATCGAAATGGAAATAGAGTGTGTTAAATTCAACAAGTCTTTATACACTGGTGTTGCCATTTTGGACTCTAAATTATACCTTTATGTTTTCCATTAAAATTACATGCCACCAAAATTTCCTCTGCAGGCTTTGCATCTCTTATATTGCAATAATATGGATTCTCTCATTTATGAAGTTCATTGCCAAGATATTTATAAGAGTATTTCCCATGATTTGGCTACAAGATTTGACACTTCTATGTGCCAGAAAATCTGCAAAAGTTCCCATTGGTTAACAAAGGTGTTATAGGGGTTGTGAAGGATAATGTGCTGGTTGCATCATCACACACTTTGTAGGCCTATGCCCTAAACTTTACTCATACATTGTTTTGAATGAACAGTGTGTGTGTTAAGCCAAGGGGGTAAAACTTAATTTGTTGCAGTATCTCCTGTACGAGGAGTATGTAGACTGCTTAGTGAAAAATTCACTGTTTATGGGGACCCAATTTCACTTTCGTTCGCATGTTCACGAGATCTACACCGGACGAGTAACAAAAGTAGCATGTCAAACAGTGACGACAAATGGTATGTTGAACTAGATAACATGGCGACATTGCCATGGGAGCTCTATAAGTTCTCACAATAAATCTCATCAATATTTACCATACACAACATCTGCTTCAACATATGTAAACCACCACCTCTACCATCTACATCTGTTGCGAGGGCCTAGTCACCATTTACCTTCAATGTAAACACTGTTCCCTGGGTGTGAGAGCAGTTATGCTGTCCACCGGCTTCGAAGGGGAGACTGTCTCACTGCGAGGTCACATCTCCAACCAACCACCAGATGCAAGCACAGTTTTTACCTGCTTTGCCACAAATGTGTGTGTTAAATCCACAATGCTAACATCATTCACCAGCAAGGTCAGTGTTACTGATTCATCATTCACCAGTGAGGACAGTTTCCCTGCTTGCAATGTATACTTACAGCTGTGAGGGTTGGCCCTCCAGCGCAGGAGGGAATCTTACTTTAAACAAAAAGAAAAGTGATTTTTCGAATTTGATGAAAGTGATGCCAAAGAACTGTGATTCTGTAAATAGAAGAAAAGTGACGTAAGAAAATTTGTTGTATAAAAATGATTTTATATATATACTCTTATTGTGTCTATTTCATTTATTTTTTTCTTACCATCTTCCTCAACATGGGTGTTACACGTAAAATTCTAGCTAACAGTAACACAAAATGTTGGGACTTAATATGTACTAAAAACAGTCTTATTGTATAGTAATAATAATAATATTGCATAATACCTTTTAATACAAGCAAAATGTAAATATATGAACAAAATGAAAAAATATTTTTTTAACTTGAAAACATGTTTCTGCCATAGTCCAATATGGCAGCACGGTTAAAATCCTTTAATGCTACCAATAGGAGGTCAGTCAAGAGCTGGCTGTCCTAGGGAGAGGATTTGCACGAAGTTGATGTTTATGTAAGCGTGTAGATTGCACAATTAAATAATTCATTATGCATAATAAGTAATTATGCAAGTGCATATAATAAGTAATTGCTAATTATACAAGTGTGTAGATTGTGCAAGTGTGTACTTAGCCATTGTATAAATAAATTAATAATTGCACAATTATCTATTTCATTACAGAATAAAATAATCTAATTACACTTATGAATCCTACCCCCCCCCCCTTTTTTTTTTCTTCTTCCACCCTCCTCACTTGTGATCCAACCGCTCCACATCTGTCTCTCTCCAATAGCAGAATAGCAGAAGCATCAACGTTGTAATTACACATAATTGCGCAAGTGCACAAATAAAATCTAAGTATGCACTCCAACCCAGTACTCCCACACTCTGTGCACCAGTCGTTGCAAGGCCTTCCTGGCGGCAGTCCAACACCCAACACCAGTCAGAATAACTCCTCAAATCTCCAGCAGTTCCACAGGGTGGACAGGAGGAGGAGGGGGTTCTGCATATGCAAGGTGCAAGTGCAATTTGTCGCTTGAACGGCATGCACCTATTACTTATATTGAAAGCATTTTTTTTCAGTAGTCGTTAGGTAGCAAAAGTTACAAAATGTCACACAGCATTAAACAAAGGCATGCTATCCTAATCTAATAATACCTGAGCTGACTGTGCACGGATCACTGTTATTTCATTGTACACTAACTTACAACGTGTTTATGAAACATGTGTACAAACTCAAGCATGTGATTCGTGCCTCAAAAAGAGGAAGAATGGTATAGGACACCCATGGTCCATCTCAAATAATAAGGTTTGTAGAAGCCCTTAAAGGCGGGGGGTGACGAGCATATTACGTGGGATATTAAGCAAAGTACTTGTGTTAGAGGAACATAAATTGGTATACCTACAGATTAACGAAACAAAAATCTGGGATGAAAGGAAGGTATGTACATCGTACACACCCGATCATGTAAATAATAGGGGTTGGCACCCTTTGATTGCATGCAACATTTACACAGTAAGTTGAAATTGATTGTGGATACCATCATAATTAATAAATAAGGAACTCCTAGTTGCAACTGTCTAGCACCCACCTTTTTCGTGTAGAACGCACACAAAAGTTTCAGTTGTAGCATTGCTATGGCCTGGTGGGAAGGCAACATGCCCTAAACCCAGATGTAAACACATGTTGACTGTAATATGGCATCGCACGCTGAATAATTATTGCCAAGAACAAACGGGCAGCCAACAAATTACAATTGAGTAGTAAATGTGCTACATCGAGGTAGGGCAGCAACAATGGAGGGATGGGGTGGGAAAGAGGGGAAACTGCTATGAAATTCAATGTGTGTCCACTATTGAAATACAGATTCAGGTAAACAAATAACTGACTATAGTACAAAGTTACAGTTTTCAGATAGGATGTCTGTGTCATCACTACCCACACTTGGGCACAACCCGCTAAAACATGTGGTTACAGTATCTGCAGAACGGCCTGAGTTAGGCTGTTATATGGAAAGTTTTTTCTTTGTCTCTACCCCCTTACATCATAATGTGCCACCACACACAACTAAATGTCAATGTAGCTCATTGGCCAATTCTAATTTGTTTGCTGCCTATTTGTTCTTGGCGATAATTATTCAGCGTCCAATGCCATTTGCAGCCAACATGTGTTTAGATCCGGATGTAGGGGGGTTGCCTACTCGCCAGGCCATAGTATTGCTACAACTAAAACATTTGTGTTCGTTTTACTTAAAAACTGTGGGTCCTAGAGAGTTGCAACTAGGAGGTCTTATTTGCTAGTCACGACGTCCTGCTGTGTCCAATGATATCCACAATAAATTTAACCTCATGGTGTAAATGTTGCATACAATCAAAGGGTGCCGACCCCTATTATTTACATGATGGGGATGTGTATGACGTACCATACCTTCCTTTTAAACAAGATATTGGTTTCATTAATCCATATACCAACTTGTGTTCCTCTAAAGCAAGTACTTTGCATAATATCCCACGTAATATGCTTTGTCACCCTCTGACTTTTAGTGCTTCTACAGCCATTATAATTTGAGATGGACCATGGGTGTCCTATATCATTGTTACTCTTTTCCGGTCGTGAATCACATGATGGAGTTTGTACACGTTCCCTAAACACATATATGTGAATGATTCACAGCATTCTATTTAATAAAATAAACAAATTAAGTCACAGTTACTTGTCAATTCAGGGTGTAGGCCTAACCAAGGTTTATTCTACTCAGGTTGAGATCATCAATGTTCAAATTAAATGTTTTGAAACCAAAATTTTTTCCCACTAGGTAAGCTAGTGTCAGCAATGTAAGAGATTTATTCTATTGTGGTGCCTGAGTGGTAGACAGTTCACAAAATGTAATGAATTATAGGCAGGACGAGTGATACACTTATAATGCAATTACTTACTACGCTAGTCTAAGAGAGCTGACGCAAATGAAATAAAATATGCTAATAGGTAATGAAATAATTTCATTATGATTGATATCACAGTGATGGAGGAGATGGTCTCTCGGGCATTGTTTAGTGGAGTCATCCCAGGCAGGCAAGTGAGATCTCTGGCATCGCTCGGAGAAGTAGGGCATCTCCAGGCTTGGTGCGGTATAATATAATAACATGACTGGAGTGGAGGAAAGTCTCCCACCAGTGTGAAGTCAGGGCGTTGGTCTTCAAGCGAGAACATGTACACGGCACCAAACTCGTGATACAGAAGTCATGTGATGGGAAAATAGGCACGTGATGCAGAAATCATGTGGTGGGAATATTGAGAAAAACAGAATGTAATTTGCTGTCAGAAAGTGGGTTTGAATCACACTCACTTGGTGTAGAAATCACTGCAGGCAGTATCGGAATGGATACAGCTTCCGTTGCGGGAAACACAGTGTGTGATAAGTCATGAAAATGTTAGCTAGCTGCCCTGGCAGGCCTGTGGCACTACATCTCTCTCTTTTAGAAAAGTTTTGTTCGGATTGAGCAAAATTTTAGAAAAGTATGTGGCTGAAGCTATAAGAGCTAGTCAGCAAAGTGAAGTGTGTTGAAGAATGAAGTGTGAGAGTGCAACTGCTGTATCAAAAGTAACAGGAAGTGGAGCTAGCCACCAACAGGAATTCAGGTTTCCGGTTGATAAGATAGCAGAAACCAACATAGTATGCATTGACACAGGAGTCTTAATTTCTTAAAGTTTATGAAATTTTCATACTCGTCAATGATATATATATATGTGTATATATATAATATATATAATATATATATATATATATATATATATAACATATATAATATATATATATATATATATATATATATATATATATATATATATATATATATATATATATATTACGTATATATATATATATACGTATATATATATATATGTGTGTATATATATATATGTATATATATATATATACGTATATATATGTATATATATATATATATATATATATATATATATATATATATATATATATATATATATATATATATATATAAACTAAACTCAAAATAGGTAATATCATGTCAGCATCCTCATTACTTAATTTTGATTTTAGCTCACAATCTTAATTTTTCAAAGTTCATGTTGGCAAAGCTGAAACATAGATCACATATATGGCACACATTACACACTCGTTAAACATATTTTGTTACAGCCCTGTATCGTATTTCATACCAAAATTCATTGATATTTTTAATGTTCTTTATCTAATATTTTTAAAATTCATCATATAATATGTTTCAGTTTAAAGTTCATCATGTAAATGAATAGAAAGCACTACCATAGTGCATATATATATATATATGTACACACACACACACACCGGGTGAGGCATTTAAAACAGGCCGCTGTAATAAATCTGCCACTTGTAACAATAGAGGAAAATGTTTCAGACAAATGTTGTTTGGGGGAAAGGGGCCATACCATTACGTTAATAAATAGGTGTGTTGTATGCCGAGGGGTGACTGTAATATGGGGGTCAACTGCTGTATGTTAAATGGGACGATGTGGTTTAATGTTGACATTTCTGATACCTGAGACACATTGTTTACATTCATCTTGTGAAGAGCTGTTCAGAGGTGTGTAATAAAGTATGTCATCCCATTTACAATACCGAAGTTGACTCCCATAGCTCCTTCACCCCAAACAACGTTTGTCTGAACCATTTTCTTCTATCTTTACAAATGGGCGACTTATTAAGTTAGCCGGTTTTAAATGCCTCACCCTGTGTGTGCGTGCGTGCATGTATGTGTGTGTGTGTGTGTGTGTAATCTTTCTCCAAAAAAAGTTTTTTTTTTTCCATGTAATCCCTGTTATATAAAATGGAATGTCTTGTTCTGCAATAGCATGAATAAACATAATAATCATTCTTTTTTTAATATGATATTGGATATACAATTAAGAAACACATTGTAATGTTTCTGTCTGTTGCTCTTTGAAATCATAGATTGTTAATGCAATAATACTTGATGATAAAAAGGCTGTTCACGATAAAGTGAGCACTTTTGAAATCAACCTTAGAAAAAAATCACTGCTCCTGCCTGCACACATTTTAACCGGTGCACTGAGTTACATGCACTCAATAAAGTTAGTAACGATGGATGGAATGTAGTTCCATATCTTAACATTGAATAAAAAGTTTAAGGTAACCATTTATGATAACTTAAATTATATCTTTCACTTCGTGTTGTTTAAATGTACCAAATTGTAAAAATATGCAGATTTTCGAAATATTTATTTTCTAATTATTTTACACTTTCACTTGACCAACACATGAATAAAGTGATGAGGCCCATGGCAATGTTAATTTTACATAAGGTGGAAGAACACACAACGTGCATGCAAGTAGATCCTAACAGGGCTTTCAAAAGTGCTCATTTTACCGTGAACAGCCTATAATAGAAAATCAATGTGCACTATTCTATGCGTTTCACTCACTTTTGCTCTGCTTTGAACACAAACACTTAATCACGACGACGTATGATTGAATTTTTGAAACACGTTATGGTGGTCATCTTTGACATCTACTGCAAGGCTAGAACTGTGCTCGAACTTGTGCTCATCTCAGTGGCATTTGCTTGGTCCTCAGGAAGCAAGGTGGGTGCTGTGGCTACCTTTCAACATAGGATGCCGCATGTGAAACCTGATCAGCATCTCTCCCAACTGTCATCTCAGGAACCAGATGATGAGTGTGAGGCCTCCTACAATGTTGGCTCACAGTACAAAGTGACTGTGCTTCTCAACATGATTACTTATAAGTTTCTGATCTTTCAGTCTTTGTATTTCGGACATAAGATGTTGTAGATCTACATCTTCCTCTGAACTTAGATTGGATAAATTAATTTTAAAGTCTGTTTTTATGGACGAAATCAACTCTTTCTCTTGACTGGTTAGCAAGGACTGAACTTTAGGAAATTTAACTTCTTTAAAGTTATACTTTAAATGCATGATCTTCTTACTATGAGGTAACAACAGAACTTCTTCATTGAGTAACATGCAATTGCTTACCTGGGACATGACTCCCTGCACCGAGATCCATGCCTCCACCACGTGCGTTCCCGTTATCTCATCAGGACAAAGTTTTGTAATTTTTGTTTTCCCTGGTACTGAATAAATCCGACTAGCACCATTTACTGACCTAATAAAAACCTGCATGAACGAGTTACTTAGAACTTCTCTTTTACATAACATATAATCTTGACTAGACTGTGACAATATCATGTTTGCCAAACAAGTTGGCTCTTTTATAGAAAATATTGGAACACTAGCTGGACAGACTATATTATTTCCGTTTTTACAATGCCTGGTATCTGCTTCAGACATCAACACATGAAATTGTCTGTTTTCAGACAACACTATGTAAGGTTTATTTGGTACAACTTGAACATATCTACCTAATTTTCTTTAAACACAGCTAACGGGGTAAGCTCTATAAATTGTGAAATACCTAATCGTGGACTTCAATGGAAACTCAATTATTAGCTGTATACTATCATAGGAAGTTCATGTATGGTTGTTACTTCGTAGTAATTGTACACCTGATCTAAATCAGTTTCTGCTATCAAAGTTTTGCTTGAGGGTAGTTTAAGATCAATTCCTTTAGTAATTTCCTACAAATTTCCAGGTGTAAGTAAAGAAGTAGGCAACCTACTAGGTGCTATATTATCAAATGTTGTTTTTATTTTTGTTACTTCCTGTTTGTCAACCTGAAGAGTCAATTCTAATTCTCTTAACAAACTAGTGTATTTCACCACCTGTACAAGGTTAAGAGAAACCCTATAAAGTCTTCCACTCATTGCATGCATATATTTTATAGTTGACATCAATTCTTTTCCCAAGATTATTACATCTTCTGCATTTTTCTCTACTCTAGCATTTATCCCTTTTACAAGTGTCAATTGTTTCTCTACTACGTGAATTAATTTATCCTGCCTCTTCCCCAATTCACTAGTGATTTGGTGGGTGCAGATATAATCATTGTTTGTAAGTGTGCCAAATAGCAATTTCAAAATGCTACCACCTGCATCTATCAACCCTCACTTGTCACAAGATTGAGTCCTAGGCAATCTCAAAATTAATTCGGATACTTCTTCCTTTAACTCCGCAGTTAATTTATTAAGGACTTTGATTTCCGCAAATGGAGTTTCAAAGTCTGGGTCTTTAGAAAAGATAATTCCTTTGATTAACTCCAACTGGTTCCTAAACTCTTGGGTAATTCTCTCTATTTCTCTGATGGGAAGGTCTAGCTATCACTATCATCCATCTGTCACCCATTAACACGACGTCTATTGGTTGGACCAGAATCACGTCTACACCTATGGTGTTATCTGCAATGTAAACCAATATACCATTCATTTAGTCACTTGCATTGAATTTCCTAATTATTACTCAATTTAGGTTCCATTATGTTTTGAGTCTACGCATCACCGATTTCTGCTTCCTCCTCTTCCACTGAGGGGTTTCTTACATTTGAATGCAAATTATATCACACAGCATGTTCACCTACATTTTCACAAATTTTCGCTTTAAGATAATGCAATGGTTTCCCAACGTCGTCAGTTTCTATATTATCATTATTCTCACTATCATCAATCATGCTATCATCTCTAGGGCTTTTAACACATATTTCTTCTACCTCACCTATTTCTGCTATCTCTGTTAAATCTGCTAAAATCGGGTGTGACTTAGAGCCTTCTTAGAGCGTTTTCTTCACTTGGCTCACTATTGTCATCATCTACTTCATCATTCTAGGCACAAAATTCCTTCCTTGATCTGTGAGCAGGTTTTGTGGACAACCGTACCTTAAAATAACTTGCTGTACAAAGTGTTTATTTACTGTTTCTGCAGATTGATCGGGAATTGGTATCGCCTCACAATATCTCATAAAATATTCAATGAACGTCAAAACATATTTATTCCCTTCCTCACTCTATGTGCAAAGGTCCTAAAATATCTAAATATACCAACTGAAAGGAGAAATCACTTGCGGCAAAGAACCTAACAGTGCTTTTGTCATTTTAGTACTTTTTCTCATTAGGCAATCTTCACAATTTACAGTGTATTAATCCACATCCTTATTTAATGTTGGCTACCAGTACAATGATTTGAGAAGGTTCTGGGTTTGTTTCACTCCTTGGTGAGCAGAAAATGAAGTGACATGGTGATGACTAAATACTCTTTGCATGAGAGATTTTGGAAAAACTACTAGAATTTTATCTCCCTCTCTTTTACATAGATACCTTTCCTATTAATAAAGAAATTTCCTTTCACTTCTTGATTACTTATGCTTGGACAAGTTTCATCCTTATCCTTTCCTTCTTAATGTTTTCACTAGTTAAGTTTGTTAATTCTATTGCATTTACCATTCGCAATAAACAGCATTTGCATGTTTCCTACCCGGTTTATGGATCACTTCAAAATCAAATTCTGATAGACAAGTGCCCATCTAGTGAGTCTTGAAATCGGGTCTTTCAAATTCAATAACCATCTTAGTGCAGCATGTTCAGTGATAACCGTAAACTTGTCCGTACAAGTAAGTTCTGAATTTTTTTGGAGCAAAAACCAAGTCACATGTTCATTTTCTGTGGTTCTATAATTCATCTTGGCTGAATTTAATTGTCTGCTAACATAGACAATTGGATTCTCATGTCCATTCCTCTTTTGAGACAGGACAGCACCTACAGCATAATTACTATAGTTGATTCGCGATAACTTTGGTCTTTTCTGAAGCCCTGCCAAATTTCTACTTTTGGTTACTGATTATGTATCCTTCCGCTAAACGTAAACACTGCTGTGTGACTTGTTCTTTTATAACTGTCCAATGTGTTGGTTGCTGTTTACAGCTGTTCAAAGAATTATGTCATATTGCAGGAATCATTTCCTACGAATTTTCACTATTTAGGCCTATAACAATATTTAGGTCAGTCTTATAACAATTTGTTACACACTATATAGGGCGTTACACATAATACACAATATTTTGCAATGAGGGTGTTTGTTATAACTGTGGCGGAAACAACAGTAGTATTTAACCTGTTGTTATTAATATATGTTTGGAATAAAAATTAAAGCGAAGCGACAACAACCAGTCCAACGAAATGAGACAGTAAATTCAAGCATGCAATTTGTAAAACTTATTTATTGTACTACGTAGCATCGACTAACATAAAAGATAATGGTGAACATGCAAACACGTAGGCCTACCGTAACATTTATTCCACTAATATTTACATGTGTTGGTACTTAATGGTTTGTAGGTTTATTTTATTACTTATTTAAATTTACCTGGGTGGGCCTAGTATTTCATTGGGATAGTGGTAGACATTCAAATCACAGAAACGTAAACTCATTACGAAACTATGTTTCAAACACCTAGCATGAAGGTACAACATTGTGATAAATAGACGTGAATATAAATAATTAACTTCGTCATAATATCAGTTCATGGCTAAAACGTATAAACTTTGCATATATTTAAAATTCACAGGCCTGCATAACAGTTACAATGCAGCCACCGCAGATGGAAATGGCGGCTGCATCCTTGCACATGCAGCGATCACAACACTCGTTCCAGTATATTAATTAACCCTGCCGTGCCAAACGAAACCTATTTATCACAACATTGTAACTTCCCTAGGATGTTTCAAAACACGAGTTCGAACTTGACGCTTCGATCAGAAACACACAGTGTCATTGACACATCGCCACACCACTGCCAGTCCTATGCACTGGGTATAATCGCATGCCGCCGTCATATTGGGAACGCTTTCCACACCACGTTTGCCAATCTGCTGGATTTGTAAGTGTCACGCAACGAGCTGTGTTGCGCCATAGCATCTAAAATATGTAGTTGCACCTAAATAACATATAACAGGTATTTAAACAATAAAATCTGGTTTTAGTTGTAAATTACAATCTCAAACAACATTATTGTTGCCGTAATTAGTATGAAATGTGCTGAAATTATAAATAATGAAATGTATACCTTTCCTACACAGGTGGTACGATTTTCCCAAGAGATAGAAAAGAGAGAGAAAGAACGAGAGAGAGCGACACGCTCTACTTCGCTTATTGAACCTTTATTCCGGACGGAAAAAAAAACACCAGCGCTAGAGCCCATGACGGCGCTCACCACGCATGTGTCAGCTGTACCTGCACGTGCGCAAAGAAGCCAATATTTTTGAACTTTCACATAAATATTATTTTGCTGTGTAAAATGTGTTGTGTATTTTTATTTTTCAGGGTATGGTATGTCTTAATATGTTTTAAAGTTTTTGTTGTTATTTTGAAAATGTTTGGTTATGAAATTCAAAGTGCCTGCGACACCGAGGTTAAGAGCACTAATATTCTGGTGTGAACGCCGTCATAAAGAGACACTAAATTAATATGAAAAATTTACAAGAAAATTTTAAAATGTAAAAGAATATTTAATTTCTTTGTGCCACTTTTATTTCAAAAATAAAATATTTTGCTTGGCATGCATAGCATTTCCGCTTATGTGAACCCCGTAGGCGGCCATGGTAGGTCCGTGCGACGCTTGCCTCTGGACAGTCTGTCGAGGAGAGCTGGCAAGGTAAGACACTGTCATGTACGCACTACAACCTTTTGTCCACTGATGTAGATTTCAATAGCACTTTTAGTATACTGGTTAACCTTTGCTTGAGTACGTTTTGCCAGATATTTTCCCCAGCATTATGCTTCTGCTTAACTAATTAATTTTGCCCTCTTGGTATTTCCAACTTAATTGAGGAGGAGGAGGAGAAATATGTCTGAGAGATCACGCGACCCGCGAAACTTGAATCAGGTGCCATCCACTTCTGCTAAAGGCGTTTCATTGTAATTTCTATATTATTGCTGCGTGCAATTTTAAGGGCTTTGTTTTCATACATGTATTTAAGGGTATTTTCCATGTTTAAATATTTTACGCCAACATCACGTGGCTAACCGACGCCAAGAATAAATTTCTCTACCAAAATAATATTTTGTTGGAATTTAATTTGTTGTTTTTCACAAAGAAATTTTGCAATTCCACCTGCACCACGTGGTCCGCTACGAACTTCATCCAGTGACATCCGTGCCATATAAACTTGTTTTCACACATGTGTGTGTTTATTGTGACTACTCATCTCATGCCCCATCATCTTTAAAGGGTATTTATGTAATTTATGTAATTTTGTAATTTGTGTACGGTGGTATTACTTCCGTCCTAGCAGGCTCTTTGTACAGGCCGTCACCACACTACCCACGTGCTGGTGGGCGAGCCCAGGTGAGTTTGTGTTAGTGATGCCAAGTAATCACACATGTTAATGTTTTCATCAAGGGTTTCATTTGTAATTCACCATTTCCTGTCTTCAGGAAAAAACCGTCAGTCCACCCTAGCGGCTGTCGGCCGTCGGCCCTTGTGAAGATTGTGCTTTCACGCACCTTTGTGAGATCATCCATCTAGGCGTGCGCTAGATTAATTTCGGGCTGAGGAGCACCAAAGTGGAATTGGCTAATCAAGACTGAGGGTATCATAATTGAATTGGCACGTTGATCTGTACGAGTAATAGTAATAAAAGCAAGTCTAAAGTGAACCTACCTCTTTTATTCAATAGTGACAGTGTCCTAGCCACATGAATTTTATTAAGTGCTTATTTTCAAAGTGATGTTTAGTAAAAGTTTAGTATTGCCTACGTGTTTGTAAGTACGCAGGGGTGAGACGGGCACACAGAACCCACAGCATCCCTGAAAACCCTGAGTCTCAATTTTGCGGTGATTGGGAAACACAGCTGGCGCACATATTATCATGAAGTATTTGTGTCATCTTTCGTCTCATGTCTCAACCGACGGCGTCAATTGGTGTTCCCAGTGGGGCCAAGTATGTTCACCCACGTCGCGTCATCCATGTCAACCGCGAGAAGATGGCGGATACCACGCCTGATCAACCGCGAGAAGCCTTCAAGACATCCGCGTAGGCAACCGTGACACCCTCAGCACCCGCGAATGCGTGCATGAGTTACTTAGACATGCTGATCGATTGATGCATGCATTGTGGGAGATTGATTGAAATTTACTTGTTTGAGGGAAGTATGTGGAAGCAACTCTTGTATCAATGCACTCCCTACAATGTGTCTGCGCTGTCAGAGCAATGCGTGTGCCAGCACACCGGATGTGATGGGGCGGGAATGAAGTGGACGGAGTGCAAACAGTGTAGGAAAGACTCGCATTTACAATGCATAGGGCCTGCGGAGTTTACCACCTACCGCGACTGTGTTATAAATTGTGACGAGTGCGGTAAGATGAACTCTGCTGAGATCGCGGCACAGATGACACCAGAGGTGAAACCTATGCCGCCAGTAGTTGTTACGTACACACCACAGGGCTTAACCAGGCCAGATCGCCTTTTGCGGGACATGACTCAGAAGACCCGGGTACATTCCTAGCTGTTTGTGAGGAAAAATTGTATAGGCATCGTGTGCATAGAGACAATTGGACTGAAGTAACTGCTAACAGGTTAGGGGGAACCGCTGCCACGTGGTGGAACGTGGTCAGGGACTATCGAATTACGTGGGAAGAGTTTTGTGAGAGATTGCTAGGTCGGTTCGACACTGACGAAGATGCTATACAGGCACAAGCGCGACTGTATCACGAAAAGCAGAGGGAGTGTGAAGGAATTGAAGATATCTTACAACGCAAGTTAGGCTTGTATAATCGACTACACCCTGGACAGGCAACCCGCGGGGTATTAGAAATAATTGTGGCTTTATCCAAACCAGACATTAGGCTGTTGTTGCACAGAGCCATCCGGGAGAGCGTGGAACTGTTTACCCGGGAGGCACGTGCCTACGAAAGAGATAGCAGGCGGAATGAAGAGAACATGTGCCGGACAGACACAGTGAAACCCTGCTGCCTGTACCCCCCACACTGGTTATTTATGTCACCTGATGACTGCCGTCTGTCAGGCAGATTACACAGTTGCAGCAGCAGCAGCAGGAAAACCCGCCCACTACACGCGAAAGAGTGTTTCAATTAACTGACAGTACCATAAAAGCGCTAAGAATCTGTGTAGAACTTGAGGGAAAAAATGTCACTGCTCTTATTGACACTGCCGCCAGTCATAATTTTGTACGCGAAGGACTGATACAAGCTATAACAACTAGAGTGCCACCGCGCGACATTTGCAATTCGCTACCATACACCAACAGGGAGAAGCGAAAAGTTTTGTGCGAGGAAGTAATTCTGGGACTGCCATGGCTTATTGAAAACCAAGCTGTGATAGAACCGCATCTGAATCGTCTGCACGTGGGGACACGTGGCCAATGGACTGTTTACGCCGTGGGAGCAACACCACCAACAACATTTGCTGAACCAGTATGCCAGTGTGTTCCACACTGAGGGGAAGCTGCAGTTCACCGACATCACACAGCATGGTATCACCACAACGCACGAGGACCCAGTGTACGCCAAGCCATGAGACCCAGGTCTTTTCTTTTGTCACATCATGAACCAGCAGGTATGTGAGATGCTAAGCGACAATTCCATTGAACCTATGCATCTCTATAATTCAGGTATTGCTCTTGCTCCAAAGAAAGATGGCGAATGGCGATTCTGTGTTGATTTTCGCCCCCTCAATAAAATAACAGTAAACATGCTACCACCGGTCATTAATATGAAAGACTGGTAAAGGATTTCTTGTTGTTGTCACAGATTTGTTTACCCATTGGACAGAGGCATTCCGAGTTAGTAACGTCCATGCACACATAGTTGCACAGGTGATGCAAAATGAATTTTTACCTAGATTGGGAAACCCAGAGTATTTATTGACGGACAATGGTACACAATTCATAGGGCGAAAGTGGACAGAATACTGTACCAGGTGGGGAACAGAATACCGTACCACCCCAGCATACCATCACAGGGCAAACCCAAACGAGAGACGTAACCAAGATGTCAAAATCCAATTATTCCAGTTAGGAGAAGATCACACTAGGGGGGCCAAAGTGATCCTGGAGGTAATATTTTGCTTAAGAAATAGAGTAAATGAGGCAACTGGGAAGACACCTGCCGAGATGGCACAAGGTCGCGAACTCTGTGCCCCTGGAGCACCCCGCGAAAACCCGCCCAGACCACCTGAACAAATTGTCGAACACCAGGTGCAAATACATGAGGAAGCCAGTGCGAATCAAATCAGCTACTGTAATGTGTGGATACCGGAGAGCAAGACGCCGCCACCCGAACTTCTACCTGGAATGTATGTGTATGTAAGAAAAAGCCCACTATTGACCGGGGCAAAAAAGTACTGTGCTGGACTGGCACCTAGATGGGCAGGGCCAGTGAGAGTGGTGGAAAAGATGGGAAATTCCACATATTTAGTGAAGTTGGGCTCAAGACGTGTCACGAAATGGCACCGTGACGACCTGCGTATAGCCAGACCACCTGTAGGGAAGAGAGGCAAGGAGACGACGTTACACCCAGTACCGCAGCGAGCTAGGAGAATTTTACCTGGGAATTCACAAAGAAATGTCAACACGTACACTGAGGAAAACAACACTAACACGCGAACACCCAGCTAGGGAATGAACTGTCATTTAAGGGTTTTGCACAGACCCAACAATCAACACCTAGTAGTCAGGAAGTAGGAGCGAGTAGTAGTGAAACATCATTTCTGGGTTTTTCTGTTAATGCCTGTAATGACACGATAAATCAAAGTGATTTTAAGGGATTTCCAAGTTTACACAAAGGAAGTGGTAACATAAATGCACACGTAAATGTCAACACAACCAGTGCCAGTGAAATAAGTTTTAAGGGGTTTCCCCAGGCACAGATGAATTTGGTTGTAATCAAAGTGTAAAAGTAAATTTTGATACAAGTGAAAGCGAGAAACCTTTCTGAGGCTTTCCAGTTCCCGCAAGGGAGAGCCTAGTAGGGCAAGATTGTTTGAAAGGGTTTGGGGAGAATAGTAGGACAGTGAGTGTGATGTAAAATGTCACCAAATCGCAACACAGCACTCGCAAGAGGTGAGGCGAGTCACCACTACGTACCTACATTGTTGTTCCTGCCTATACCCCCACCCCCTGCAAATGCAGTAGAAACAGAAGACCTCCGAGGCCATGTTTTCTTTGCCCTCGACCGGCAACCAGCCGGGCGGAGCCCACCCGAGCAATGTTGTGTTGTTTGCATCGTCTTGGCCTTCAAGGGAGTTGTTATTTGACGCCGGCTAACAGCCAGCGGCGCTAGAGCCCATGACTGCACTCACCACGCATGTGTCATGTGTACCTGCACGTGCGCAGAGAGGCCAATATTTTTTAACTTTCACATAAATACTATTTTGCAATGCAAAATGTGTCTTGTATTTTTGTTTTTCGGGGTTTAATATGTCTTTAAATGATTTAAAGTGTTCTTTATTATTTTGAAAATGTTTGGCTATGAAATTCAAAGTGCACATGGCACCAAGATTAAGAACACTAATATTCCGGCATGAACGCCATCATAAAGAGACACTAAATTAATATGAAAAATTCACAAGAAAATTATAAAATATAAAACAATATTTAATTTATTTGTGCCGCTTTTATGTCAATAATAAATTATTTTACTCGGCGTGCATAACATTTCTGCTTATGTGAACCCCGTAGGTGGCCGTGGTAGGTCCGTGCGACATTTGCCTCTGGACAATCTGTCGAAGAGAGCTGGCAAGGTAAGACACCGCCACGTATGCACTACAACCTTTTGTTCACTGATGTAGATTTCAATAGCACTTTTAGTATACTGGTTAACCTTTGCTTGCGTACATTTTGCCAGATATTTTCCCCATCATTATGCTTCTGCTTAACTAATTAATTTTGCCCTTTTGGCATTTCCAACTTAATTGAGGAGAAGGAGGAGAAATATGTCTGAGAGATCACGCGACCCACGAAACTTGAATCAGGTGCCATCCGCTTCTGCTAAAAAGCGTTTTCATTGTGATTTCTGTATTATTGCTGCATGCAATTTTAAGGGCTTTGTTTTCATACATGTATTTAAGGGTATTTTCCGTGTTTAAATATTTTACGCCAACATCACGTGGCTGATGCCAAGTATATGTCTACGCTATCATTGCGTTTTGAGAGCTTATTTTAGTAATATCATGTGTGCAATATCTTTATTCAGGGTTCTGTGTAACTTTCACGTAAATGGATGCTTTCGGGTTTGACCATGCTGTCAATTTAATGTTTGATTTTTCCACCATCAGGCATGGCATACAAGCCTGTAACCACTGTAATCGCAAAGAGAATAAATTTCTCTATCAGAATAATATTTTGTTGGAATTTAATTTGTTGTTTTTCACAAAGAAATTTTGCAATTCCACCTGCACCACGTGGTCCGCTACGAACTTCATCCAGTGACATCCGTGCCATATAAACTTGGTTTCACACATGTGTGTGTTTATTGTGACTACTCATCTCGTGCCCCCATCATCTTTAAAGGGTATTTATGTAATTTATATAATTTTGTATTTTGTGTACGGTGATATTACTTCCGTCCTAGCAGGCTCTGTGTACAGGCCATCACCACACTATCCACGTGCTGGCGGGCGAGCCCAGGCGAGTTTGTTTTAGTGATGCCAAGTAATCACACATGTTAATGCTTTCATCAAGGGTTTCATTTGTAATTCACTGTGTCCTGTCTTCAGGGAAAAATCGTCAGTCTACCTACCGGCTGTTGGCTCTCTTCCCTTGTGAAGATTGTGCTTTCACGCAACTCTGTGAGATCATCCATCTAGGCGTGCGCTAGATTAATTGCGGGCTGGGGAGCACCAAAGCGGAATTGGCTAATCAAGACTGAGGGTATCGTAATTGAATTGGCACGTTGATCTGTACGAGTAATAATAATAAAAGCAAGTCTAAAGTGAACCTACCTCTATTATTCAGTAGAGACAGTGTCGTAGCCACATGTATTTTATTAAGGGCTTATTTTCAAAGTGATGTTTAGTAAAAGTTTAGTATTGCCTACGTGTTTGTAAGTACGCAGGGGTGAGACGGGCACACAGAACCCACAGCATCCCTGAGAACCCTGATTCTCAATAGTGCGATGATTGGGAAACACCACTAGCGCTCATATTACCAGTAAGTATTTGTGTCATCATTCGTCTCGTGTCTCATCCGACTGCATCAATATAAACTTGTCGGAAATGTTCTGTTTTAATTTGCTGTTGCTGATTAATTCAGTAAGTTATGGATAACCCAAAAATTTAGTTTCTTTTTTTATCCAATTTTTTTTTGAAAAACTTTTAGCAGTTACTAAAAATTTAAGGGGAAGAAAGGGAAAAAGAAAACAGAAATTTTTGTTTCCCAGCACATAGAATGTTTGAATGCCTATATTATAGTATTAGTTTGATTTTCATATTATATATCTTCATGGTATTGCTATAACTTTTTCTATCGTATACATTAATCTGGTCACATTATATGCAACAATCATGTAATCTGTATTAAAAACTCAACATCACAAACAAAATTGTTTAAGGTGGAGTGTTCCATGTGTTATGCTCTCAATCATGAAAATAAATATCTCATACATCATCACGCAAAACAAGGAAACAGGATACCTAACAAACTTGATAACAGGGAAAAGACAAGGAAATTGAAAATGGTTCTAAGTACAGTGAAAACCAATAAAAATTATATCTCTTGTATAATGTGTCTGATTTGATCACATTGATGTATACTTTTGTTAAACCTCCACATGTTTGGGTGACAAGTCATTTGGCAAATGTAAGTACTTTTATCAATGTAAAATGGCATTGCCATTTGTGCTATTGGGAATGACTGTGTGATGGCTGTAGGAAGTGAGGTAGCGACTGGTCACCTTGAAATGTCAAGTGACACCAACACGGTAAGTCTGAAAAACAAACTCCGCCTTCACATTCCTCATTAAAAATAATTCAAAAACGTATGTGTGACATATGGTCGATACTTTGTAAAAGTGGTACACACCCTTGAAGGCGGAGTTGAAACACTTCTTTAGTGTATGTATTACAGAAATATTTTTAATTGAACAATGGCATCCAGGATAGTGTGTATGTAGTTGAACAAATATTTGCAATCACTGCAAAATCAGTTTCCATCATAAAATTATGTCGTAAAGAAAATAAATGCTACAGCCCTGTTGTTTTATAAATTTCTGTAATTCCGAAGCTTAATTTTTCTTTCCATATGACAGCACGTTAAAATTAACAGTAGAATATTTTCTTCAGTTATCACTCTCAACCCAATGTTTGCGAAGAATTTACGCATAAAGATCTCAGTAATTGTTTGCATGTTGCTTGCCTGCCAGGTGCAGTAACACAGTGGTTTTGACCTTTGTGCATGAATTCGTAGCAAATGGTAAGGTTTTAGAGTGATAACTCAAGAAAATTACCTTTTTCGTTAATATTAACATGCTCATTCGTAGTCCATCATTGGAAAAATAATTATGGTTCAGCATCATGAACATGAACAAGACAACAGGGTTCTAACACTTATTTTCTCTAGGGCCTAATTTTATGATGGAAACTGGTTTTGCAGCAGTTGCAAGATATTCATTCTATTACACATTATCCTGGATGTTCAATTTCAAATACTTTCTGTAATATTTATAATAAATGTGTGTTGCAGCTTCACTTTCAAGGATGTGTATTATCCTTATGAAGCATCATTGACCCTATATCGCATTTATATTTTGACTTAATTTTTTTTATAAGCAGCCAATAAACCAATAAAATTACTAATATGATTTAGACACTCTAAATTATGGGTCAATACACTAGTGCAGACAAGCCAGCGGTTTTCTCAATCACCGTGTATAAATAATGGCTATCAACTATGATTTCGTAACATGTATTTACTAAAAAAATTTTGACTTTGCAAAATACAAACGAGACCAATACAATATTTATTTTCACCAACATTAAAACCAAGGCACTACTGCCAACATAAACTCATTACGGACTTGGCAAAGTTCAGCCCATTTCACTTGCCGTGAGGATACTTACAAATCACTATCTTCCATGAATTTCATGATTAATTTGTTGGAGCACCAAAATAAATTAGAAACACTAATAGATAATAAGCGCTGTATAAGAAAACTAATTTCAGAAATCAATAAAGAACCTATCATAGAAATCAAAGCGCTGCCACTCAGTTCTTGTTAACGGGTTAATTTAGCTTGCTCAACGGACAAAATCAATTGCAGTGACACTCCTCTAGCCAATATCAGGCTAAATACAATAATAATTTACAAACTCACTAGGAATCTGGCTAGGGAAATGGTGAACGAGCCTCAAAGCTAAACTGGGACAGAAGGACCTCGTAAAACACTTTAAAAAAGGCCAAACAGTCAGAACTCCAGCGGAATCACTATACAACATCAAAACCCAAAACTCAAACTCTTTAATCACGGGCGACTGTGAATAGCCCTTTCATAGCAGTGATTTTACAGAGCTGGAGTCTTCTCGGGCTAATTCTACCTTTGTGGGAGTTTTATGCAATATTAGAATTACACTAATCATGGCCCAAGGTTAACAACTACAAAGTTCAAACACGCCAGATTCACAGAACTAACTATGGTAATTACCACGGAGAAGTTCCCACTAAGTTTGAATAAAGAGCAATTGATTTTACGTACATTTATTCTCACAATTGCCTTGAACTTGTCTGTCGAAAAGGGCAGATGTAACTAATCCAGACTATCTCACAAAACTACCTGAAAATATTAATTAACTTCAAACTTTTAAATCGCCAGTAAAATTATTTCTGCAACTAAGGAACTGAGTGCGTGTAGGCAAATTCTTGTGCAATCAAGATTGCTAGTCATGGCGATCCGAAGGTTTGTCAACAAGGCACGCGAAATTGCTGTCAGCTGGATCACAGTTGTCGAATGCCACCTTGCAGCTTTGGTGATGACACCCACATGATAGACACAAATCCAAGCAGGAGCATGAGAGAAGTGACTTCAAAGGTGACTGATGGTTAAGTGGAGGAGGGGAAGGCACAACCTAACTCCGGCAGGGGAGAGAGGGGAAGAAACCAAGAAGGCAAGGAGGGGAGCAAGTTGGCAGAGGAGCGTGCGCTTAGTCAGAGAACATAGTTTGATAAATTTTCGGCAACCAGGTGAATGTTGCAATCCCTACTGCCGCTGCGAGATTGTCCACCATTTGGGTGCAGTTGGCATGCATCAACGTCGCAAATTCTTCAACCTTGCAGTCAGTTTGACTCGGTCATGGCCGACCAGTACGCTTACCACCCTCCAAACTTTCTCCCCTGTACAAAGCGTTGGTGTCACTTAAACACAGCACTATGGCACATTGCATCGTTGTCATATTAGTGTTTCGTCTGAAACATTTTGCTAGTGGGTCTCCTCACCTTCTGCAGAACTAGACATTTGTCTGTTGCTCATGCTGCTACAAACCCATTCTGCCATGCATATTCAACTACCATTCACAACTGAGACTATTGTCCCACTTGCACTGTACCATATACTTGCAACTGCCTGTGATGCAACATATCCTTGGGTGTGGTCAGAGTTAGTCTGCGAGTCTGTGTTCTGGTAATGATCTGCTGCAGTGCACCATGACACACTGCAGCCAATCCATGAGCGTATTGACAGTTACTGTGGTGTGCGGCTGCCTACTCTCTGAATGCAGTCAACAAACTTTATTGACTGTAGTAATAGAAGTAACTTTGTGATCTCTTCCCAGCAGTGAGGCAAATTATGGCGAAAGTGTTCCAGTTGATATTACGGGTAATGGTAACTCTATAGCAATTCAATTGACGTTATGGTTTTACTTACATATTTTTGTCATATCATTCAAGAGAAATATAATTGGAATGAGGTATGCCAAGACATGGGAATAACTCAGAAATCAAATATGAATGAATGTTTATCTTTCTTATGTTGAGGAGGCCCTTGTGAAAAGCACTTTTGAGGAATCTTGTTAGTAGATAAAAAACCAGTCTGCTTGCTGTGCTAACTTATTCGTGCAATACAGAACTAAACTAAATCAAGACAAAGAACTCTTGAGAAACCAGCTTGCCCAGAAAAGGCAAAATACCAATAGTATTTAACTTGCTCCATGTTCAAGTGTGAACGGTCTCCATGACCTTACAATTAATGGTGACCTCTGACCATGCCATCTGGATATATGTCAGGTGAATATGAATCAGGAATTTGGCATGTGAGAAACATGGGTGACATTGCCAAATTACCGTGGAATTTTCTTGTGTTAATCACATTTTCCCGTAACTGTATTACATTGCTTCTGCACATTCTGGGCAGGCGATCACATTTTTTCCACTCGGGTAGGAAAACTCTTTACTATAACAAGCCTCCTTTTTTTATGTCAACTTCTGCCTTGCATGAAACAATGCATGGTTATTGCTTTGATGTTCAGACACACTCACTTCTGTTTGTTGTGAATGGATATCATAGCTTAAACTGCTGTGTACCTACTGGCAGATTAATTTTCCATACCTTGTGTTGCAGGACATGCAAGATATGGGTGAAGTGATAAACCTGGTGTCAGATGACGAATCCTGTGATGATGCTGAGGAAAATTCAAGGAACTTGATGATGGAAGACTCTAGTGATGATGTTGAAATTATTTCAGACTCAGAATCTTCCAGTAGCAGCGTTGCCAGCATCACCATATCCAGCACTACACACAACAGTTGGAATGGGCCATCTCAAGTACCGCAAGGCAATACGTTGTCGAGTGCGCCACAAGCTGTGAATGAAGTTGAGGTAATAGTTTCTCTGAAGTTGTCCCTTGAGTACTTATTAAACATTTCAGTTTCATATAGTAACCAGTGTTTAATCAAGCTGCTCATCACATTAAGTTTGAGGAAATATGTATTTTACAAATTGCATACCGTGATGAAAGATGGCAGGTATTTAATCATCCAGGTTGCACCTGAGTTGAAGGAAATGTTGACAACACCTCCTGCCGCTCAGCGGCAGTGATAGATGTGTACAATGCTTACCTCACATGCTGCATGTGTGTGGTTGGCTGCGGGGAATGGGTGGGCCAATGGTAGTCAAAATTCATGCACTCTCCATAGGTCAAGTGTTTATTAACAGAATGTGGGTTTGGGAAACCTTGGGTCAGTCACGATGCATGCTGTACGTGGATAGGATTACTCTAGTTACTCTCACCTTCACCCCTGGCTCTGTGCAGACAAGTATAAATCAGGATTTGTCACACCACTTGAGAGTTACTATTCATTGTTCCTAGTTGTAGCATCTTAGCAATAATTGTTGTTGGTGCTTAGGAACTCACCACTGGTTCACTTGATCTTTTTAAACCTGCTGGCAATTGTGTTAGGTAGTTAGCTAATAAAGTGCTGTCTGACCATGCACTAGCTTTGTTTTTTCTAAAATATAGGAGGGGGAAAGAGGGAGAAGTTACTAGCCCCCCTGCTCGAAAAGAAAACATCTTGGTAAAGGAATGCCATGTGTTTCACTTACAGGCGATTACTGACCAGTGGTGATCTACTCAGGCTGGTATATACAGCTCACTCATCTGGGAACCCTTGCCTTTATGATTGGCATGACTGAATCACAATTTGTAGCTGTACATAAAATACCTAATCACATTGTATGCTTATCACAGTACTGTATATGCAATTTACCCCAACTATTTATTTTCATTAGTGAACTTGGGGCCACACACTTATACCCAGAACTTTATAAAACAGCGCATTAAAATCATGCCATAACATGGTGGTAAGAGTAACCTTGAGGCAGTTGACAAAATCACAAAAAAAGTAAATATCCATTGTGATCTTAAAAGCTTTACAGAAGTATGTATGTGAAATGTGTATTTTTCTCATTGTGTTTTATTGGTGATGGCATTAAATTGCCTTTTTAATGATAATACCCTTTACATTGTTGTTCTAACTTTTTTTGGAATCCCTTTTATTAACATAGGACATGTAAAAACCTTGGGATAATTTTCATAAATACAATAATAAATAAATGTTGTTTGTTTCAGTCAGTTACCAGTAGTGTATTCATACCACAGCTTGTGCAGATTGTGTCAATAAAGCAGGAGGTATGTAGTAGTGCATAATTTTAAGATAATGTGCATTATCTTTATGTTTAGTTCCATTAATGCAACACAGGGAACCAGGATCACAGGCTGTGTCCCAATTTGAAAGAGTGCTCACTTTAGAAAGCGCTCTTTCACATTACTTGGCAAGAGGGCTCTTTTTGAGCATTCTTGCTCTCTCTATTTGGGATGATGCTCCCTCTTTTTGGTAAATAATGCAGCATATGATGAAAATATGTGAAAGTTCTTTAAGGCACGTGCGAGTTCAAACATATGCACAGACAATTTAAATGATATTTATGTAGTAACTACCCTGTACCTTGTTTCAAATTTTAACTACCTTTTTGGCTGAAATGATTTTACAGCCATATGGTCTTATTGAGTAGTGTAATTAACACTTACTATGACCAAAAGTGTTACTAATTACCACATACTAAAATAAAGTGCAGTGTAAATAAGTAATTTTGTTAAATATGATACATTAAAATATTTAACCTATCTGCCATCCAAAATCTTACATCACAGTTGTGAAAAAACATGGTGGATACCAAAGAGCATTAGAAAGTACAGTGAGTGTATAAGTTAGCACTCTCTCTCACTTTTGTACGTTCTCTAACAAATAAAGATAACTAGAGAGTGTTCTCTGTGACATCATGTGGAAGAGCGAGAGCACATGAGAGTGCAGTCTGGGCCAGTTGAGATACATCCGAGAGTAATTTTATTCTGCTCAATTGTGTGGAAATAGGTTTTGTGCTCAAATAAATGTTCCAATTTACTTTGTAATATAAGCTGAAGTGCCAAAAGTCATGGGACAATAGCATAGCAAAGTGCTGCATCTTGATGTGGCATCATCTCTTAATAGTGTAGAAAGATATTTTACGAGACATGTACCCTTGTTGTTTGAATAGTTTCCTCCAACTCCTTTATGTTTTTGGGTGCATGATGTGTACAAATAAACCTCTCTGCCACATCTCATAATAGCTTGTTTCGCTTCATCCAATAGCCAAACAATTGGTCACATCTCTCCAGTGTGCTGCTTAAATCAATTCTGAACAATGTGGGCCAGATGACAATGTGTGTTAAATTAGTGTGTGAGCACCTGAAGTCTGTGAAGGGCTTCAAATGTTTGCCAAACATTGCTGTATAGTGGTAACCAGTTAACAGTATGTTCAGGCAAACCAGTACTGGAGTTGGAGTTCACATCCAAACCCTACCATCAATGTGAAGCAACTGAAACCATGACTCATCAGAGACGACCATGCCACATGTTGCTAGACCTCCATGGTTCAGTTAGTTATGTCACAAGTCTATGTTAGATGCTTTGCCCACCGAAACTAAAGAACACTGCCCAATGAGCTAGATATGTATGCATTTGGTACTTTCTGGCATTGAATGTAGAAGCAATTTCAGCAGTGATGCTTATTACCATGGACAATTTAATTTATGCCAGGCACCACCAGTCACAGTTATTAAATAGTACCTGTTGTCTTTTCTGATGTAATAGTCCCATATACAGTAAATTGAAAAGTGCAGTAATTTTATATAAACTGGGATTCAGTCAGTAAAAGTGAGTCCACTTCAACCCCCTTCATCAGAAATTTATACAATTTTGAAGTTCGTTGTATTTCTTTTTAAATATATTCTTTCCTCATATGGGTATTTAATAAATGTTTTGTAATAGTTAAATAATTTTTTTACAACACAATTTGATAGAGTAGTTCTTTACATTAGGTGGTGGAACAGTGACAGCATCCCTTTGTACCCCTTCTGCACATGCATAATGTTCCATACTTCTGGCAACCACTATTATGCCCATTTTGAACTCTTATCCACTCACATTACCTTGTTATGAGCATCCTCATGAATGATTGGATCAGAACTGATAAAAATCAGGTCATTTTAAGGACTTCTCAGTATTATGACATTACATATCTACTATTACAATTAAACTGTGCAGTATGCTTCTACCATGTAAATTGTGTAAGAACCTATGCTGCAAAAGTGTAGTATATATGTGTGAATATTCTGATCTTTGGAAAAGTACAGTTTTGTATGCCAGAACAAGATGTTAAGATTGCTAAAAAGAAATATACATATTGTGCAAAAACTATTTTAAGTTACTGTAAAGTAAATTACGTCTAGTATATGGCAGATCCCGTCGTTGTTTTGCTCAATTTTTAATGCCTGTGATGACAGGTTGCTGTTTGTTATAAGCTGTTGAGAAAAAATTATGTTTTTATATATCTTTATTTTTGATGTTATTGCATTGATAACTTTGTACTTAACTGCTGGTATGTTCTGGTATGGCATGAAGAATTCATTAGGTAACTCTTCAAATCTGAGCCTAGGTAGGCCGAAAAAATTGGCACCTTTAAAATTTCAAATTTATACTTTTGATTCTTTGCCTGGTTTCCAGTTGTAATTACAGGATTGTGTACGTATATGGTCTTAATTGTACTGCTGGAAATGGAAATCGCTACACCCCTTCTTTCCTAATTTGAAACTTTATTAAATCATCACATGCTGATTGATGCAGATAGTACAAATGAGTAGTGATTAGTCTTTCATGCATAGAGAGCACATTGTTTAGCATCTGCAAAGCATAGGTCCAATCTGGAGTAGAGCACAGCCTCCTCTTGTGGCTACACAGGCAGCGATGCAAAGAGGCACTCCATCATACAGGTGGTAGATAGTGTCCTAAGGCACATACCACCATGCTTCCTACAACTGCACGTGTAGATCAGCCAGTGTTTGGGCAAGTGGTTGATGGTGATGCTAACTACAATCTTCTCTTTCTGTCTAGTTGGTCTGGCAGGACCAGCACCATTGCTACATGATGTACATCCTTTACATATCTACACCGACACACAGTATCTCACACTAGTGACAGCACAGTTAAGATGAATGGATGTATGTTAAGCGAATCATTCGGCCGGCTTCATGCAGTCAGAGCATGTGACCCATTTCAAATGGTGGTATTCTTCACTGAGTATGATACTGTGGCATGCTGATTTACCTCTTACCATGCATACTTCTACCTTTCCAGCCTGTTGTATAGCTCTTTTAAGCACTGGGTACTGTCAACAAGTGCTTCCTATATCATGTGTTGCAGTGACATTTCAGTGAAATGACTTTAACCATTTGCATTATGCATTTGGTGCTATTTGTGATTTTCATTTTGTTTGAAATGTATGACACCTTATGTATAACAATCATGTCCAGCATTGTGCTATGTGGCATGAACTATTTGTAGTGTGTATTTGGTTTACTTGATTTGCATTTGAACATCAATTACAAAACTTTTTGTATAGTATTAGTTCCCTCCTCTTGTCTCAAGACATTACCCCATCTGCCAAACATTTTGGTTTGTATGTAAGGATGCATTGTGAAAGTGTGATCATCCACAGTACAAATATATGATGATATCCGTTTACAGAAGACCCATATTTCAGGTGCTGTGTTCAATACATGGAGAATTTTTTGTTGTGGCTGGAATGGGAAGATCCCTTCTCTATTCAGCTTGTTTATGGGCATTTATATTTTGGAGTGGCCAAAATACTTATTTTAATTCTTGTTATTCAAGTAATTGACTTTTCTTGTAAGAATAAAATGTGACAGATTTAATTGCATTTTGTTTGTTTTTGCAAATAATTTATTATTTTAATAAGAGTAACATAAAAAATCTAAGAATTGAAGAGTTCCAGCACTACTGGTTGCATATATGCAAACATTGTGGATGATATAAACATGCATATGTTTATGTACTCACACATGCACGTCAGTGCCTTTTATCTGTCTTGGCAACCACTGTCTTTTCTCTTGATAGCTTAAGCAGCTGAAAGCATTGTGAAGTAGCAGTGGTTGATTTTTCAAGTAGACACTTTTTTCAGTACAGTTCGAAGTCATGTTCACTTTTGAAATCTTTAAGCAGTTTTTACACTCTTCTAATTCAAGCTTGTTTTCATCACTTTTTTGCCTCAAATTGTTCTTGTTGCAGCCCACCTATTATGGTTATAACGGTTATGAGCCTGTCACTGATAGAAATGATTGTAATGTGCAAGTGAAATCAGAAGTAGATTCACATTCACACATTCCTGAGATTCAGCCAAAAGTGGAAGTACCTGCAGTTGCTGGGGTAAGTGTTAAAAGAAATATGTATATTTGTAAATTTACTTCTAAAAAATTAATTAATTTCCTTAACATAAATAGACATGAAACTGCAGTGCTCCACAATAATTGTTCTGTGCTGTGTAATTGTAAATATCATTGTGTTTAGTAATTACGTTTTTATTATGTAAGTGGCATCATCCAAATATGCTAGTGCATGATCAGGTTTGCTGCACAACTAAGTGTCTCAGTGTTTGCCTCTCCAACCACTGCTGTATCTGACCAGTCCTTTCCCTAAGTACTGGGACTCTGTGGCAATGCTCATTAAGGGGCTTGGAAAGACGTTGCCAGGAGGCCTGCTCTCATCAGCGTTACACACAGTGCATGTTGAGTCTGTGAATTAAACATACGTCGACCGAGCCATAGCCTGATGTCATTTAAACCAAACGTTCCCAAGTTGCACTGTGCTTTTGCACGTGCGTGTTAAAACAGAAGGGAATTGGGAGACATACATGGCTTGTAACTTTATTTAACACGAGTGAACAGCAAGCGGTACTAGCTGCCCTCAGAAAGGTATGAAAGAAAATGTATGACTTTACAGATTGTCGCACAGCGCTGGACATTATCGCCTCTGTGGTTGGAGGGAGGGCACACGACTGTTTAAAATTGTGTTGTATTGTGACACTTATTTTATAAATATAGCAAACAAACACTGTCCATACCAAAAAAAAACTGCAAATACGTTTGCTCTTGTGTACTTCCACTCTTTATCAGGGTTGCCACAGGTCTGGAAAAACCTGGGAAACAGGGAAATGTCAGGGAATTCGAAAACTGTAAGGAAATGTCAGGGTATTTCAAACAAGTTAGCTAAATGTTAAGGAATTCTGCAATATGCATGAAATAATTGGCTGTTCTGTCATCAATTGTGCACCGCTGCTGAATCATCTAAAATTGTTTTAATGGTTGTGAACTAAATGCGTAGGCATTTTTCTTTGCAGTCTATGTGCTGAGCAGTTTTGTAATGTAAAATAAGTATTTTGGTGGAAATATGTATTATAATGCAAAGGTGCCAATCCTTAAAGAAAACAATTAGAAAAGGTCAGGGAAAAGTTTTTTTTGTCTGGAAATCAGGGCAATGTCAGAATTTTCCAATGGAAAAAAGGTCGCAACCCTGTTTATGTAAACCGTATCATTTTTTGTATGTTTTATACAAAAAACTTGTATTCTTCAGAACACTCTTTGTATTGTTCATATTCTGAAGTTATGTGTGCCGTACATTATTTGTTTCTTTTGTTAACTTAATATTTATCTTTGAATTGTAGTGGCAATGGTGAGTTCATGTTATTCTGTTGTTATGACTGGCTGTGTCCATTTCAGATCATGAGACTAAATAAAAAAAGTGCACACACGGAACTCAGCAAAACAAAAATAAATATAAAAAAAAAACCTTTTAAAACACCACAGACAGATAATTAGGAAAAGCTGTTTCCTTGTCAATAGAAAACATATAAATATAAAATTTAAACGACAAAAGACGAACGGACAACTTATTACTAAACAGGACAGACAACTCATTACTAAACAGGAAAATTAAGAAAAGACAACGGACAACTTATACTAAACAGGACAGACAACTCATTACTAAACAGAAAAAGACAAAAGAAAAGACAACACAATGGTGAAAATGAAAACGCCACACAAGTGAACAAAACAGTGCAAAAAACAATAGCAGTGGACATAGTTAACAATAAATATTATAACACACAAAAAATTGGACAAACCACAATGAAACACAAGTCATGTAAAATATTTCTTGTCAGATTATGAAACCAAGTAATTCAACACTACAAACTACAAATGACCAGTGAAAAATAAATATAAACCAATAGAGAGGACACATTGACAAAAAAGATAACTCAATAATAATTAGAAGTCTTCATGATGTTTAACAGCCGGGAATCTGCCCTTTTCTTCAGCTGAGACATTAGACTTTATGAATAATTGCAGTAGACTGAGCTGAGGTGGAAAACCGGGAGTATATGTAAGATTCTGGCACCACTCCGAGCCCATGTATAGAAGGGCAGGTAGTCTCTGATTGGGGGTGCTTGGAAGAATGCTTGCTGGTTGGACCGAGAGGCAGCCTACGGCTTGCAGGTACTGATGCGTGACCCTTTTTGCGCATCAGCAATGCGCACTCTACTTTTCAACTTTGTCCCATCTTCGAGCACGCTGCTCATAATGGTGCAAGTCATCACTCCTAAACACTAATATGGGACACGTGCTTACAGAGTACGTTGATGTACGCCAAGCAGGACTACAGATACGTGGTCGGAAATTGTACTGTTTTGCCGAAACTCCAAGAAGATGTCACACTGTTGCCCTACACCCGATGTGGGATATTACTGTTGGTTTAGATATAGCTACCATCCAGGAAGGTCAAGCTAGTGTCTCTGCTTACCGCTGGAGGGCAGTACCTATTCTACTCCAGCAGTATCCAGCCTCTTAGCGAGGCGATAAAGAATGCCAACACCTCCAACCAAGGCGATAAGTTATGAAAGGATCCTGTTCAGAGTCAGAATAAACTGCACCTGCGGAAAGAGGCTAGCCACCCCCCGTATCCCTCGGAGGGCCAACGAGCTTGGAGAATTAATATAAAAGGAGGAGTCATTCCTTGGCTCAACACAGTTGCTGCACCCTCCAGCTTGCATAAGGTCGAGGGTAAGCATTAGGGGTAAATGGTAGACAACCCTTCACTCCCAGCTTGCAAAAGCTGGAGAACGATCTGAAATGGTGCTGACCACTAGATCTCTCCATGATCAAGCTCCAGAAGACAGTTTCTGACTCTACATGTTGCTTCAGCCACCAGCAGGAACCCTGCAGACTCTGCCACTGCTGATAGACTACTTCCAGAAGCTTCAGAAGATGTCATCTGTGCTCCTATCTTGTAAAACCTCCAGCAACCCCCCTCCCTGTGGTAGCAGGTTACGCTGACGTCCCTTCCGGACCTATTGTTCATTCTAATTACCAGTATGGTAATTTATTTAGGTTCCTTCAGAACCTACCCTAGATAGGTTTCAGCGTTTTCGAAGCGCTATATAATGGTTTAATTCCAGTTATTTATTAACTCGCCTAGCTCTTGTGCAGAATGTCTTGGTCTGCATTTAAATACAATCACCTCTTGATGTATGGTTATCGCAGGTATCAATAAACCGCATCCACCAACAATTTTTTATGGTCCCTGCGAAATCCCTATGTATATAATGTTAACCTAAACTGATTGTATCGTTTATCGCATGGTACGTCGCTCAAAGTATATTTCGGGTCCCATCACCTAATATTTCTGGAACTATCGTTTTTAAGCTGATTGTTCATGCAAATGTCTTGTAACTGGATGTGAAATACCTCATGCGCGCTACCGTTTTGGACTACTGTGCGGCGCACTGTCTATAGTCCATTCCTGACTGGAAGAGACTTTTGAAAACGAACCTTTGCAAAATCAAGCTATGCCAAATATGTTTACCTGTTTTTCCAATAACCTGTATTCCACAAATATATAACACTGTGGTTAACTTTAGAGTACTGGGTTATTGAATAAATGAAACTTTACCTTAATATTTATTTCGTATTCAATATGAATTAACAACAGCAAGAGCAGTGACATGTTGGCAACGGCCGGTAAGAAATAATTTACAGCTAAAATATTATTTTAACCTAGTTTTTTAGTATGCTATTTGTAAATTAAACGGTGCCTATTGAAATATTAAAATATTTAGGTAGCCCCAATGGCAACATATTTCATTTTTACAGATTAAAATAACAGCGTAAAATATTGTGTGTTGGCCATAGTGGCACGGTGTTTGTTTTATCCAGCGAGGAAGCTTCTGTTGGCTGGACGAGCCCATATATATATATATATATATATATATATATATATATATATATATATATATATATATATATTCGGGAAGCTTTGCTTTGCTTTGCTTTGCTTTGCTTTGCTTTGCTTTGCTTTGCTTTAAATTAGAAAATTGTACGTGTTTTCAATTGTAGCATATTTCATACTTATTACTGCAAAATTATGATTTTGTAATTTCACAACTGAAAAGAGATTTTAATACTTATTTTAATGTATTTAGATGTGATGGCGGGACGGATACCCTTGGAGGTTGGCAGACGTGGCGAGCCATAACATGGTGTATTGCTTTTTGCCAAACGAAGCGGAAATTATTCCGAAAAATACTTCAAATTACTACATCCTGTTTGTAGACATAGTATTTTTTTAACCTGCCTAGGCAAGTTACAATGTTTTGATAAATCTGTGGTTCCATGGCAGTAATAAATATACTGTTACGTGTGTTTCGTTAACTGCTGCGTGTGAAATGGTGTGGCGTTGCTGCGTGGTGGTCGTTTGGCTGGCCCTGGCAGTGTGCGTAATTTCAAATATTTGATGTGCACTATTTATACGTTTTAACTGTGAACTGTTTTTATGACGTCTGTTTTAATTTATCACAACATTGTACCTTTGCCGTAGGTGTTTGAAACACAGTCACAGTCCCAACAAAATACTAATGCCAGCCCGATAAATTTTATTAAACCTAATAAACAGTAAGTAGCAATACATAGAAATATAAGCGAAATAAAAGTTACTGTAGGCTTATTTGTGTGCTAGTTCGCCGCTATTCTATAAGTTTATCTGACAAAAAATAAGCAACACGAGTTGCGTGCTTGAATTTAATGTGCCTTTTTCGTTTGACTAGTTGTTCCTTTGTTTTAATATTTATTCCAATTGAGGCCGTCCTTTTAAAGAAATAATCCAACACATATTAATATAAAAAGGATAAATACTACATTCTTTACCTTGCAGTTGTAACAGTGTTAAACACAGTCACTGCGAAATATTAACGTGCATTACATGTATTGTGCTATGTCATGGAAAACAAATATGTTAATGTAAAATAACCGTAATAACTATCATCATTTCAGGCATTTTTAAAACTTCATAAAGCTGACCTAAATAATGTTAGAGTCCTAAACTGTGAATATTCGTGCAGAATGGTTTTTGGAATATGACAGAATTCTTTGAAAAGCTTTAAACAGTAAACAACACATTTGACAGGTATAAAAGTAGAATTCACATTTCAATATTTATGTTTAGGTGTAGCAAATGTATACGAACACATGTACACACACACAATAGAATGTAAACATTGATTTTGACATGCTACATGGCAGTGATATGGCAATGTTTGTTTACATTTGGCAAAAGGATACAAAACGGGCCTGCAAGTAGATATTTAGCAGGGCTCTGAGAAAGTTTCATCCAGTGGGGAATGGACTATAGTGTTTTGTCTTCCCAACATGTCTGTCAACACTGTGGCGTGGTGCAACAAATGAGTCTGGCTTGCTACTTCACCTACATGCCTGACGGGAGGAGAAGTGGTTATTTAGCAACCAGCGTGAGGACCTAGCATCCTTTCTCTCTTCCCCCCCCCCCCCTTTTTTTCTACTTCTTTTGCCTTCCGCCCGCCATCATTCAAAAAAGTTGTACCTATCATCAAAGCAAATGGTTTCACCTGCAAATGTTATACAAAATAAATTCTTGAGGTTGGTTTTTCCGTATAAACTGCTCCACAATCTGCCTATAATGCTATGCATTCAAAATTTTGTATTGTAGTTTGCTATAGATGTGCAAAAAAGTAAATTAAACACTGCTGTAAACCAACCCTGATATTCGGGGTGAATCCAAAGAACAAATATTAACTCATCGCAATTAACACAAGCCTTGGATGTGCCTAAAAAATGTAATCCTAGAATTATTTTATGAGATAATTGAGGGAACACCCAAAAGGGGAAATTCCAAGAAAATCTCCCAATTTTAAAGTGTAAATTCACAACCTGATTACTTTGGAGTATGTCGCCATTCACGACACTCAAACACTTTTTACTATTACAGACCCGACTCTTGGAAAACAATTTAGAAGTTATGAACTTATCCAAAAACAATTTGCTTATTACACAGTGTGTAGCCCCTATTTCTACAAGAGCGGAAAAATTCATGCTACCGACTATAATCTGCATGGAACATGTTGTTACTATATGCGGTGTGTTAACTCCATTCTGACTGACACGCCCTCGTCTCAATCACGAACCGTTTCCCACCTTTATACATGCATTCCTAATGTATTCAGTCTCACTGCAGTGGAAACATGTACGCTGTTCAAAAGGACGTCTGCTACTTTGACAATCTTTCCCAATGTGTCCCCTAGCTTATTATTTGGTCCATGACCGTGAAAGCCCGGTGATGCTGCAAGGCCGGCCAGCTGATTGGGGGGGGGGGGGGGGGGTGGATGAGAGCTAGGAACTCGCTCAATGCGGCTAAATGTCCTTGAATCTCAGTGGCAAATTGTCTCAGCTCTACAATGCTGCATGGAGGAAATAAGAGCGTGAATGCACACGGATGTAAGGTGTTAAATTTTCAATTATAGTCGCCACTAATTCGCTTTCAGGAAGTCGCAAACACAAAGCCTTATGATCAGCACATATTGACACTCAATGAAATAGCATATAGTTTCATCGGGGCGCTGGAACCTGCAGATGAAGTCATCTTCTACCTGTTGCCTCACCCTAGGTGGAAGCAAAGCCTGCAAAACACAGCACTTAAAGGACTCCAAGGTTCCCCCTTCAAGGGAGGCAATTTCTTCATGTAGCAATAGCAGCAGGAAACCTTCACATTTAACAGCGAGACCCTTTAATAAATCATGTTCAGCATGCAACCCTAAGCTTGCCAGCTTACTGATGACAATTAGGAAAGTCAAAATATGAGCAGGGAAAAGGGATGTTAAGAGGAACCATTTCTAATGACATGTGAAATAATTTACTATTATTATGGGACTGGGAATGAATACTATTAGTGAAACTTACCAAGCCCATCTCCCAGAAGGGTGGCGCCTGGGATTTGTTACGGACTCTCCAAACGTTGTCGCAGTTTTCTGCAACTCTGCCGCAGTGGAATTTGCATCGGTAGGAATGCCATGGTCCTCAAGGAATCCAAGTAGATCTTCTTACATTTTTACTGCATTCATAAGATGGCGACAATGAGAAAGCAACTTGTATTCTTATTCTTCTTATGCATTTACTGCACTCGTGGGCAGAAAACTGCGACAACTTTTGGAGTGTCGCCAAAGAGTTTGCCAAATGTTCGGAATGCCTTAATGACCTTGACCTAATCACAGAGTGAAGCAGAAAAAGGGGAAGAGGGGGGAAACACCCCTATATATAGATGTCACCCCAGCTAAAAGAGGGTAATGAGGGAGGGTACAGAGGGGATTGCAAGGCAAGGGATTGAGAGTCTGTAACAAATCCCAGGCGCCACCCACAAACTAAATAAAACTACACATGCAACAGCTAATGGAAATTACTCTAGGCATGCAAAATCACACCATATCATTATAAAGCCCAAACTAATATTTAAAGCTTTAAATTTAAACACAAGCTAGAGTCACCGGAGGCCACGACTCGCCTCAGTTTGTTGCATTTGTGCCGGCTCTTTAAATCACAAGACTGATTCCCCATTTCTGCAAAGTAACATTACTGACAATTTATAAGTCGTGAAATTCGTGGTAACAGGCATCTCATTGCCACGACCTTGACAAAAGCCAGCAACACTAGTGCTGTCGCAATTTTATTGGCACTTGTGAAATAAGAATTGAAAATATTTGAAAAGCATACAGTAGTGACATGCATACACTTTGGTGTGTGGATTATTACAACTACCTAGTGAAAATGAAACACTAATTGTAAAAAACCATCTGATTTTAATGTTCATTGTAATTGTAAAAGATGCAAAATTCCAAACGTAGGAAAATGTTCATCTGGCAAAAGCCTCTACCTAAGCATGACATTTGCTAATCATTTAAAATTCTTCATTAAAATATTTAATATTTCATAAGTTTATTCTGCAAAATAAAATACAGTTTACTTTGTCGGGCACCATTCAATAGAACATGAGATTCATAAAGTCTTGGGTACACTTTGGGCAGTGGTTCTCCAAATTAAAATTCTTTAACAATTGCATAAAATTTAAAATTTCTCAAAAATTGAAAAATAATAAACTGGGAAGTATTCATCAGTTTTAAACTTTATTAGTTACAAAAATAATTGAAAGTCTCCACAACTAGTGTTTGTCTGGTTTGACAAAGTTCAACATTGGGATTTAGAATATTCTTTGCCTAGGATACCTGCCCGAGGCTTAGCTACTCTGCAATGGGTCATAGGCTAGACTTTTAGATCTCTTAAAAATACCAAACCTATTATATTTGGGCCTCTTTATCACCTGCCCTTGACTCATACTTAATAGTGCTAGACAAACAACATACTATATTCACACTTTGCAATATTTTAGCACTTTAAAATAATTTCTAGAGGCTGCTGTCTTGTTGAGCATCTATTCTAGTCAAAGCTTGGTCCAGGAAGAAAGATAATTGGATGAAACAGCAGCTTACTTTTCGGATTTTGACGCAATATTCCGATTTCCAATCACAGCCAGTTTCCTGTAAGGAGCTGTCTGAGATTAAGATATTGGGAATATGACAATGGCGACAAACATCAAAATCAGCTGGCTAGCCGTGATGTAATAGGAGTAAACAACAAGTGTGCTTCCTACATGGTGCATGCCTATACATCTCTGGTTGCTAATCACCCTTGAAAAAGTGTTAAAACACAAAAATACGAACAAATAAGACAGTTTAAACATTTGATAAATCACTTATAGGTAGAATACAAACAATTTACATACATCTGCATAAAAATAAACAATACTTGAAATTACCACGACTTTTGCAAAACGTTATCATAGTAGTTAAGAACAAGTGTTTGAAAATGGCGGTATACATACAAGAAACACAAACATTGTACAAAACTCCCTCCAAAGAATGTAAATTTAGACTTAACCTTAATAAAGGTACAAAATACCATTTTAATATACACATTACCAAAAGTAAACAAAATCCTTAGAAAATACATAAACACACTAACAAATACATAAACATCTTGAAAATGTAAATAAAAAACTTGAAAATCCATGCAAATACTGTGACTTGGCACAATAATAAATGTAAAAGAGCCCTAAAGAAAAGCTAAGAACCTGTACTGCTTAGGGCTGGTTTCAGCAACGAAGATTAATTTTTCGGAATATCGAGATAATTTTATCCAGTTGAGAGGTTTAACTTCAATTTTAATCTAGATAGTGTTATTTGCCACGTATTATCCACCTTTAAGAATACGTCATTAAAATTATCTCAATATTCTGACTTAATTGCGATGTTATATTTCGCTGGCTCATTTGGTATTTTACGTTTAATAAAGTGATTATTTTTTAGTAGTTGAGATGGTGTTTTCACAACAAAAAGAAACAAAACAAATTAATATGTATTACAAAGAAAAAACTGTTAGAGGTAGTGATGGAAGGTATCAACATAACCTAAATACGTGGAAAATTGCATTTTTCAAAATGTTTTCATATCGCAATATGTAATATTATTGATAGTTTAAATGTTATTTTCCTTAGAACATACTTTTCTAAAGGGCGAATAGTACTTATTTGAAGAAATATACTTATTCAGGCAAACCACTGGAATAAATGCTGTACGGTGAAAATTAAACCTCTGAAAATACAGGATTAAATATATATTTCATAAGTTACTGATATTTTTGCAGCCGAATTATAGTTTGTTGCATAGCTCATAAATTTGATTATTATGGATGTTTTGAACATGTACGAGTTTTACGACCAGGCCTGTATTCATAACCTCAAATTGAATGCATTATTGTTTACCGAATCATATACAACGAATAAAAATAAACTGCAAGAATCTGGCAATATTATATATATATTAAAATTTATTAAAAGTGCTATATATATATATATATATATATATAGAAAACAGATAAAATGCAGTTACTGTTTCCCAAACTAGTTTCTAAACATCGACATTTTCCTGAATACTCTTGCATTAATTTTGCTACCGTTTCCAGATTATGCAGATATCAATGATACAGATTCTCAACTGCTTATGCCGCAGATTACAGCGATGCAGATACCAGTTTTGATTAGCACAATCATAATTCCCAATACTTGGAAATACTTTTTATTGCTTAAATTAAAGTATTCAGTTTTGTGAACACTCTAAGCACTTTGTATTAGATGTCTACAGCATAGAAATTAAATAAAACACTAATTCTAATAATACATGATAAGATAGACAATTTAACTTGGCAAATAAGGGATTTAAAAGTCAAGGTAAAACTGTTACCAGACGATATAGCATTCATCACAAACTCAGTTGATTAAAGTCAACCTTCAAAACTTCAGGCAATCTGATGTGGACTTGGATTTTAGATTTGAGAAATACCATACATAATCTCAACATGCATGTTTGTATAAACCAACAGCCTAAAGATGTCATTAAAAAGAACTTATTGAAATCAATTTAATATTAAATATTCTCTTGAAATTGGGTAAAATCTTTTTTATTAATATTAATATTTTCACTAAGTATTTCTTTGTAGGCTGGGCCATACTCAGTCCCTTGGTTAAAATGACAACTGATATATTTGCGACAATTTTTGCCAATTTTTACTTGCAGAGTCTCATTCAGACCTTACCATTCTAACCAAAACTGCAACTGACAGTTTCCAATAAGAACTACACCCATCAAAATGTAGTGTATTTGCTTTATCTTTCTATTTTCTATAACAGCAATGTCTTAGAATGTGTGATACATTTTCATTGCCGCCAACCCACGAGTGCAGTAAATGCATAAGAAGAATAAGAATACAAGTTGCGTTCTCATTGTCGCCAACTTATGAATGCAGTAAAAATGTAAGAAGAAAATAAAACAAAAAACTCTTGCGGTATGTAAACAATACTATCTATAGCACCTGTTGTTGAGATTAACTGCATTATTTTGCATTCACGTAGTGTCCAAAAACAAATGATGCACACTATTTTTGGCAAATGTACCAACAGGAAATATGGTAAAATGTAAGCAACGGGAACAAATCATCGAAAAACAATTCATATTATATTTTGCATTTCGGACAGAATATGTGATGGATGCAGTAAATTAATGCTTTACGAGATATAGCATGCCGCGTTATTTAACATTGTGTTAAATAAATTAGTGCTACTAATTAGTGAATAATAATCAGCAAATAATTTCCAGATGATGCCGATGGTTGTGGTACTAGCCGATTAATCAATATTGGTATTGGTCCATTCCTATTTATTACTGTTTAATGTTATGCTAATCATCTACAAATAATAATTCTCTATTATTTTCCAAACTTCTTTGCGAGTAGTCTAATATATTTGTTTATGTTTTACAGATTGACACGCATCCCTATCTTCTTGATAGTGGTTAGAGCGCTGACTGCGCTCCCGAGTTCAGTAGGTGATCCTACGCGGCATGTTTGTTGTTACTCTAACCCGGTGGGTCGTGGCAGGTTCGATGAGAGCCACTTAGTGGGAGGATACCGTCTGAGGGGAGGGGAATCAAACCCCAGAGTGAGTTGAACCGTGATTGTTTCCCATCCGAGGAGAACAATCTTCCTCACTGCAAGAGCTGCCAAAATGTGGGACACCAGCTGTCCCAGAGGGTACGAGTCATGATACGGGTTAATTTGTGGTGATGGTAGGGGTGGATGATCCCGCAGGAGGGGTTGATGTGATACGCAGGGTCACGTAGGCCGGCATGTGGGGGTGTATTTTATGGGAGAATGAACTATGCTGGATTTTGGGGTGACCTTCAGTGGCAGTCGAACCCTGATCACCTTTCTGGAAGCTAAGCGAATTACACACATGTTCTGTATCCCTTTGTCATAGTCTAGCTTAGGTGGTGTTTTAGTTACTGCAGGCAGGGGAGTCTCCGGCTGGAGACAGCTTATTAGTTTCTGGTTGGGCCACGTCCAACGTCAAGGGGAATGAACGGAGAAACGGGTCGAGGTGTAAAGTTGGGGTCTGTAGATGGGAGCGTGTCCTCACTCCTAACTTCTGCGTCTACCTTTGAGCTAGTTAACCTCTGTAAAGCTCGTCGCTCTCTGCACCAGTTTGGCTCTGGATACCACCCTTCTTATTGTGCATCTGACCAGCCTTCTGTCCTTCCTGCAGACGTACAGTCCTGGGGGTGTGTCTTATTCAAACACACCTAAGGCACTGATGGAGAGATGTGCAGTCTGGAATTAGGACACCACCGAGGGTAGGCGAGGGAGCACCGGAAACCCAGGAGCAGCGGAATGTCTTTTTGGACTCAAAGCTTTCTTCAAGCCCTGTCTCCTGTGAAGTTCAGCACGCTTCACAACTATTCCTTAGTGGGGTTTTATAGTATGCAACCAAAATGTTTCAGTGACAGAAAATTAATAAAATAAACAAGTGAGCAAGGAACAAATATTAAAAGTAAGGTAGTCAACAATTTCAATTTCACATCATATTTATTATTACAATTTTGGAAATGGGAAATCCCGGTTGGATTATGCAGGCTAGCTAAGAATCAGTTATTTACGTAAGTTAATTCAGGAGAAGATGAGCCTGGAAAAAGAATAAAGCAAAATTATTCTGATTACAATTTGTACGTTAATGTATGTTAGTTTATGCTCTTTACTGCCAATCCTCTCAAGGGGAATTTGTGCAGAAGGGAAAACATTGTGATGACCTGCTACCACAGAGTCAAGGGAGTGACTGGGGTAAAAGGGGTGCAGGGGGTTTGATGTCGGGTTTACCTCTGGAGTGATGTGCAGTTTTTGGTTGCAGGGAGAGCCTTCTTCAAGCTGGTGGAGAGGTTGAAGCCTTCTGCAAGCCGCTAGAGAAGTTGGAGCCTTTGCAGGCTGTAGGAGAGGAGAAAGTGAAGTCTTGGTCAGACCCAGGAGTGCTCGCTGACCTATGTGGCCGGCAAGCCCCGTGCTTGTGCCTCATATAGTTGAAAATTCCTGGATCAGCTATCTTCTGGGGGTGTGAGGGAGTTTAGCCTTTCCTCGCAGGGGTTGGTTTTTTTATTAGGTTTGCGGCGCCGCCACTCATTTCTTATCTCCCTGCGCTGAGGCGACGACAAGTTTACCACCTCGGCCCGAGGCTTGGCGGGTGTGGCGTCAAGGAGCAGCAGAGGTGCTGCGATCCTGTGGTGTCGGTTTTAACTTCCTTCTCAATTATCTCTGGATAGTGGCTTGTGGGGTAAAACAATCTTGACTCAAGGGGGTGGTGACCACATGTCGGAATCTGGGCGGGCAGTATAATCCATAATTAAACACGTTAATTATTTTTACGTTTGAGGCTGTCCATGCGTGGAGTAGATTCTATCTGTACGTGAAGAGTACTCTGCTACTGTTTGTAACTTGCCCCGAGCTCTTGCTTGCTCATTTGTGGGGCAAAGTCACCCGTAGTGTACGCAGATGCACTGTGCAGCAGTGTGACATGCGTCAAGTTTAATCCTGATAATGAGACTATCCACTAAAATTGCTGGTTAAAATACTTTAACTAGATATGCAGAGAAAATCGAGATAAGGTGCGTGGTGAAACATAAAATACAGATAATCAAGATAAGTTGGCATTTAATCTCTATAAATCATCATTATTTCGTGAAAACTGGTTGCCAACATCATCTGCAAATGTTTAGTATAATGTATGCATGTGACTGGGCAACTGCAAGCATCTTTCAAAGAGAGACACTTTCAGAGCTATGCCATAAAAACTCATTAAGTCCGCAAAGGATTAATTAAAATAGTGCAAGATAAGTAACACTAATTTTACCATGAAAGTAGCATGAGATTGGCATTGATAGTCCTCAGTAGAATAAATAGTTTTAAAAAGTGTTACATGCACTCTGTTGTTTTTTGCTACCATGGTCCTTGATGAGTGTGATAGCTCTCGAAGTGAAGATACAAAATCAGTGATAGTTCGAGCACATTGTGACTCGTGATTTACAAACAGATGACGATAATATGTTTCATAGCTAAATATAATTGGGAGGTTTGTTTAGAACCTTGCTGTATTGTCAACACATCCTGTGATGTGCATCATCACACTTCAAAACTTTTTAAGTAACAATTTGTAATATAATATTCTAACAATTATTTTATTTACTTTTATTGAGGCTATTTTGTGTTCATTGTTACAGGAAGGGGTTAATGGTACCAACCATCATGGTATAGAAGCAGTTATTGCCAAACTGGGTGCAGTAAACGGTAACCATGTGGACCAGTGGCAAACAATCGAAGACCCACTGGTAAGTGAATGCAAAATGGGTTTCTTTGTCCTTGTTATCACATTAGCAGTAGGTGGAAGAGACACCACACATTCCTATACTGAATTCACATACTGCTTCTTTGATAAAAAGGCATTAGGGAATATGGGAAACTCTTTAACATGTTCTCTGCAAGTAAACCAAGCTAACTCTATACCATACATATTTTTCCATTTCATGCTAAGTTGCTGAGAGGTCTTATTATTCATTTGCACTTTTATATGTTCATATCTCTGACTGGTTCACATATTTTTTGTAAACTTTTTAGCTAAACAGTGTAAAACAAATATGTAATTAATATTTTAACATAATACATTTTTATCTTCCCACTGATTAAATTACTGTAAAAAATTATATTGTGTGGTCTGCATTTCCCCTCATAACAATTCATAAAATTAGGACATTCATTTTCATAATCACTATAGTATTTACAGTGCTGCCAAAGAGACATTTCTTGCAAAACTACACCTCCGCACCTTTCGCAGTTTTCTCATCTTTTTCAATATTTCATTGTGTTAGTAGAGTGATCCAATGCTCTGGCATTGGAAACTGACAAACTCTTTGAGTGCATTTAGAGTGTTTTTAAATTGAACTTGGTTTCTTTTATTGTATTCATCAGAATTTAGCATGCAGACAGTAGTTTAGATAGCTGAACAAATTATTGGGTGGAAAAAACTGTATACACAAATATTGGAATTCTACAACTGTTACACAGTCATACCTCTGTTAAAGGGATGGAATGTATTAAAACTGAAAGTATTTTAGATTGTAATTTGGTCTGTTATTCTTTAATGTTTTTGAGTAATAACATGTTTACAAAATTTAAGGGTACATAGGCGGTGGAACCAGAGGGTCAGGGTTGTCATATGACCCCTCAATAATCTGCTGTAAGTTTCAGTTTCTCAGAAGAAATAATAAATGTGCAATAAAATTACAACTTTTGTTGTTTAATACTGTACAAAAAGACAATTCGAGTATTATTTTCAAATATGCTTCTAGTAGAATGGTGCAGTATTTCTAGAACTTATATGATCTGAGATTCCACAAAATACAATAATAAATGAGCCTACAGAAGGCGAAAAATGGTGGGAGGGGAAAATTTTGAGGGGGGGGGGTTTATGATTCGAAGAGCCTAACTTCCCATTGCGGGGTTATCATGGCAGAGTGCTTTATTAGATGGGTGTAGCCTCAGGTAGTCTTGTAGGTGGCCGTGGCCTTTCTCTCCTGCAGATACTACCCACCCCTTTTGGTGTAAGGCATGGAGGGGTGCTACAACCTGGCCCCGCAAGAGGGGGAGCAGGCAGCAATCAGTCCCTAGCTAAGAGTGTTCTGCTGTCACTGCAGCCAGGCCAATGCAGAGCCCTATCCTTACTCCAACCAGCAACACAAACGGTGCAGTGGTTGGAGGGTGGGTTTTCTCTGAGTCGTTCGACAACAACTGCGGGTGTGGACCCAAAGGCGGTCAGACACCCAGAACCAGTAAAAAAAACCTCTGGCATGTTAATGGTGCGCTGAACCGAGTGCAAACTGACTTAGCTGTCTAACCTGCTTATGGGTTGTCTTGCTAATGGTTGTGGCTCTGCCTTTCAGTACACAAGAGTGCACCAAACGAATGGCTGTCGAGCGTGTGTGTTGGAATGATGTACGGGTCCCTGAGGGAGAGCCCGCAGTCCTACACCAGACGGTAAGATCAGGTGGTCCAAAACCCTGTCTCCTGCTCCATTCTGGTGGGTGTGGTATTTACGTGAGATCACACAGTCACCTGAGGAAAGGAAAATCAAAGTATTTGAGAACACGTGTTTTATTCTTGAGAGGAATAGACACAGTGGTGCATACTACCTCCTAAACTACCATGAACTTTCTGGAAGTGTAAACTACGCAAATACAGGTAAAGGGGACCTGGTTTTAAATTGGGTATGGCAGATTCAACTAGGAAGCTATTAACTTTCCCTATCTATCCTGTTCCATGTCCTGAAGGGTTGTGGGGGTTATTGTTACCAGGGGTAAGCGGCAAGGGGGGTTGACGACTTCTTCAAGGTCTGCATAGGGAGATCCTCTGGAAGGTCTGGACAATGGTGCTGTAGGCACTGATGAGCTTCAAGGTTGTCTGGATGATGTAGAGCAGTCAGAGAGTTCCAGCACACGGAAGTGGTGGAACGAGCTGGCGGGGCTGTGTGGCTCTCAGAAGAGCCAACGAATAACTGGCAATTTTCGGCTGCGCCCAGCTATAAATACATGCCCGCTTGCCCTTGCTGGGGCTGCAGGGTGGGAGTCAAGACATCACTGGTGGAGGCGGACCCAAGAGTTGTCTGCTGTGGCATCTGCTGGTGGTTGAATTGCAGGTGGCGCTACACCTCGGCGCACCCTTGAACTTCTTGACTGCTGGGGTAGTTTCAGCCACTCTGCCACTGCCTCACTCATCTTCTTTGAGGGTGGGTTTACATCTCTTTCGGACTGCGGTGAACAGTACAATGCTTATGTGTCTGTATTACTCCCAGCCACTAGGGATGTTACCTTTAGCCACTCCAGTAAATATTATACTTGGTTCGGACCCCTTCCAGTGTGCCAGGAAATTTTCTACAGATGAAACTAAATGGTGCCATAATTCTGGAAAGCGTCACATGTCAATGCATAAATTTTTGCAGAAATTTCTGCCATTATTGGGAGTTATTGTGCAGATGTATTTGATTTAAATTGATGTGCGCTTCTCTTTGTGTTGTAGTTGATAGGGGTTAGGATGCAGACCACCCTCCTTGGTTTGTCGGAAGAGAGGGGAGTCAAACCCCAGAGTGAGGCGAACTGAAATTGTTTCCCACCCAGGGAGTTTGATCTTTCTCACTGCTAGAGTTGCCAGATGTCCCTGGGTATATGAGTGGTACAATAGAGAGAGGGGTATTTAAATGAGGGTGATGGTGGCAATGGGTGATCTGTCCAGAGATATAGGGGCCATCCGCAAAGGCCTCGTCGGGTGGCATGCGGGAATATAGTTGGCAGAGGAGGAGTTTGCATGAAGTTTGGGACAACCTTAGGTGGGAGTCTAACCTGAATGATTTTCCCAGAAGTCAACTTTATTAAGCAAGAATTAATTGGGGCCCTCTCTGGAACTACCTCAGAAGGGGTAACGCTTGCTACCAGTGGCAAAGTCTCAGACTGAGTATGTTGGGTCCCCTATGGATCGTATTCTGGCCAACACACACCTAATAAGTAATCATACGAGGACACTTGTGTAGGAGGTAAAAGGGGCGAGTTTGGCCAGGGTATGAATTCATTTTCCATCGGTGGGGATTCTAACTTGCTTATGGTTTCGTTAGAGGGGTTGGCTTTAAGAGCTTTCTCTAAAGCAATGCGTTCTCTATGTCGTCGCCGGCACTGAAAACCACCCTTCTTATTATGCATCGGCTCTGTCCCCTGACCTTTCCGCAGACGTGCAGACCTGGAGGCATGGCTTGTGCAGTCCAGTATTGAGACGTCACTGGAGATAGACACGGGAGCACCGGAAACCCAGGAGCTGCGACGTGTCTTTTGCAGACTAAGGTTTTACGCAAGCTCCGTCTCCTGTAGAGATCGGTACACCTCACTGCTGATCTCCAACGGGTTTGTATTATTTCACGTCACAAACTTTCCTCATAGACTGAAAAACTAGAATTACTAATTACAAGGAATAATTAACTAGCTAAAAATGTGTTAAAATGTATAACGCACAGAAGCAGGCGAAGGTAAGCGTGGTAATTAATTAATAAAGTAATGCAGAAATTATTCTATGGTAAATTACACATTTTTACAGCATCTCCCAATTTACAGTGATTTATCCAGAGGGTAAACTAAGGCACGACGACTTGCTACCGTGGAGTCATGGAAGTTGACTGGGGTAAAGGATGCAGGGTGCAGAAGTTGGGTTACCTCTGGTGCAGTGGTGGATGAGCCTTATCAAAACTGCAGTGATGGTGCAGCCTTTGCAGTCTGCAGAGGCGGTTTGAAGTCTTGTTGCAGCCTTCTGGAGTTTGAGCCATGTCTCAGGCTGAGGAGAGATGAGAGACATCTTACACAGACCAGGGAGTGCTCACTGACCTACACAGCTGGTGAGCCCAGCGTCTCTGCTGAAGCGTGGTAGCGGACTTCTTATATATGAGAAATCTCTCTATCAGCGCACTTCTGGGGGTGCGAGGTAGAGTAGTCTTCCAACTCAGGGGTCAGTTTATCAGTGTTGCGGTGACGCTGCTCATTTATCTCCCCGCTTTGAGGGATGTGACATCACAAGGTTTCAGAGGTGCTGCCATCTCCTGGGTTTGCTGGAACTTTTTCCACAGCTAAAAGTTGGGTAGTGGTTCGTCAAAAATATTTTATTTAATTGCGGGTTTTGCGCTTTCATGCGGGATTCGGGGCGGGTCCTACATTTAATAATTAATTGCATCAATTGGTTTTACGTATGCGGGTGTCCAACGCATGGAGTCTCCTTGCTCGATACGCGAAATTACTTTGCAGCTGTTACTGACTTGGCCCGATTCTCCTTTGCTTGAGATGGGTTGAAATTGCCCGTAGAGAGTGCATCTGCGGTGCGCAGCTTTGTTGTCATGTGTCAAAATAGTAGTTGCATCCTGTGGTTTTAATAATGATTATTTCCACATTAAAATGTGCTAAGTTCGAATTATAAAATGCTTTCTGTATTTCTTTTCCAGTTCCATTTTATCTATTGACGATAGGAATCAAATGTTTCAGATCATGCTTCAATTTGAGGGACTTTCTTTGTAGTTTGCATTGATATGACAAAGCAGATTATAAAAGTATAACAAGTGAAGTGAGGAGAACAAATATATCAGTAATGATAGAGGAAACAAGATGGCCATACATTTCTTGGTTGTCATTTATTGTGCACTTTCTGCCAAGTAAAAGTAGTGAGTAATGTTTCATGATATTTGTTGCTCAAGTTTATATGTATATCTACAATCTGTGAAGTGTTTATTTATCCATAGTTTTTCTTGCAATTGTCAGCTGTATCTGGTGGTTAAAAATTTCCTCACTTTATTTAAATGATTTTTGAACGAATTCTTTTTCTTCTGTTTTAGTTGCCAATTAACAAGACAGACAGCAATGTCTCTAATCTTGGAGATCAAGATCATGGAGCACATCCACAAATTGCTCGTGATGACTACAAATTGGAAAAGGAGACAATTTCACAGGGGGTGAATGACTCTGAAGAGAACAAAGTACCTGTTTTTTGCAATCACTGTGGCAGAACATATTATGATAAAACTGCTTTGAATAAACACATTAAAAACCATTATATTGCTTACACTGAAAAGTGTGCATTATGTGGGAAGAAATTTAAGGATAAAGGAAGACTCAGCTATCACATGTTGGATCACACAGGTGAGCGACCATTCCGCTGTGATTTGTGTGGTGCCGGCTTTAAGATCTTGTACCACCTTCAGTACCACATGTTCTCCCATACAGACGAACGCCCTCACGTATGCGAGACGTGCGGAAAGCGTTTCAAACAGTACTGCCATCTCAAACAACACAGAAAGAAGCACAGTGAGTTTTTCATTTTCAAGTGCCCCGAGTGCGGTAAGATCTTCCATGGTGCAGGGACTTTGAAATCGCATAGGTATAAGCACACTGGAGAATGGCCTTTCAGGTGTCAAATTTGCTCTAAGGGCTTTTCTAGTTTAAAGTGGTGCGAAATTCATGAAAACAAGCATATTAAAACTGAAACTAGTCCAATTTCGAATGTGGCTGTTACGAAATCAGTTGAAGCTCCTTCAAGATTAGCTACCCTTCCCACTGAAGCGAGCACCCAAACTTTATTTCCAGCGGATACCCTTATGCCAACCCCTCCCACTGGAGCGAGCACGCAAACTTTACTTCCAGCAGATACCCCTGTGCCAACAGCAGCTGTTACGTCGACCACATCTGTCTGTGAATTAGAAATTAAGACAGAAATACCTGACAATATCCCCCTCACTGCTGATCAACATTTCCCACTTAATAGATTCTTAGAATTCATCAGGTAAAAGGCAAAAACCAGTTGATTCTGGAGCAAATTTCGAAAAATGTCCGTGTTCATTTGATGTGGAACAAATTCCCTCTGGCATGTAGGCAGTAAAAACTATCAAAAACTAATTATTGTTTACGTTTTCTGAAGTCTGTAGACATTAAGTTGTATTACCAGTCTGACAAGTCTGTTTTTGTAAACCAGAATTTAAGTGCTGCAATAAAGCTTAACTGCTGAACATTGTTAACCTTGAATGTACTGAACTTTCCAACATAGTAAAACCTTTTCCCCATATGTTTAGAAATGTCACTAAACTTAATGTCAGTCTCTTAAATACAGTGTAATTCAGTAAACTTCCGATTTTGTGGGGTTATGACTGGCTAAGGGTTCACAGATAACCAATATTCGTGGTTAAAGCAATTTTTGGGGGGGGGGGGGTGTTTTTTACTTTAGACCTACTTATTGTACACTTAAGTTATGTTAACAAATATAATAATCATATAAGAAAGAATTCAATTTTTTGCCTGCCAGTGTGTGGCAGCGACATAAATGATATTAACATAGGTAATCACATACACAAAATCCTTATCAGCTGATGCATGAACAAGTACAAGAAAATTTCACATTGACTATTTTGACAGCCTACATTCGCACAACAGACATCAGAGAAATATGCGGGCAGGAAGGAGATTGCAGACAAAATGTCTATGTATTTTATTTTATATTATTAGAAAACAGCTGTTATTGGTCTAACAAATTAAACTTGTTCTAGAATAATTAGTAGGTGTTAAAAAAAATTGAACGTCATATGCGATAGTTTAGCTTCGCGTCTCTCTTCTTCATAGGCCATAGCTGGTGCTTGCTGCTAACTTCATCATGTGCATACTTCATATTAATTGAAGAGAATTTTAAAATACTTCTATATTAATTTGACTTAATATATTTCAAACCGGAGTAGTTTTTAGCCCACACTAATGAAAAATTTACTTTTATAAGGACATGATAGATATACTTTTGCAACACAGCAGTGAAATAGGTGGTCATGCTGCCATCTGTTGGCCAGTGCATGCAGCTTGCTTAGGAAACCACGCCTCCATGAAATGACTAGTTTTTTAATGTGTAAAATGCAAAAATGCTAATGAATTATCTGAGTTTTAAGTTCTCCGTAAGCTCTGTAAATATTTCAATGTAACATGTTTCCGTGTGAAGTGATTCTGCATGCTAATAATTTGGATTCGGCCTGCAATTGCCAAGCCTTTGTGAGGCTAATTATTTTTTATTTTATTTTTTTCTACCCAACTCCCCTTACACTTCAGTAACATAGCAAAAATAAATGTTGTTTATTTATTAAAACCACTTCATGTTGTTTGCGATGAAATAATTTTTGAGACAAATTATATTTATGTTAATGCAATATTTTGTAATCCAGCTGCACTCGGTCCACGGTTAATTTATAAATAGCTTCTGCATGTATAAACTACCGTAAACTACACAATCTCACCTTTTTGATGAGCAGATGCCACATTTAATCGTCAAATACTTTTTTATTATGAATGAAAATTTGCTATCTGACAATTTGCCAAAATGCGTAATAATTACAAGTTTCACTTATATTTTCTGTTAAAAAGTGTGTAAATGTAGTACCAGAACACTTTTAGTATTAAAATTAATCAGTACCCGCGTCACTTGACTGCAGCCTGGTATAGGCTGTTCACGGTGAAATGAGCACTTTTGAAAGCTCTGCTTAAAATCTACTTGTATACATGTTGTGTATTCTTCCGCATTATGAAAAAATTAACATTGCCATGGGCTTCAGCACTTTATTCATGAATTGGTCGAATAAAACTGTACAATTATTAGGAAAGTAAATACATTACAAATCTGCTAATTTTACACTTCGATGCATTAAAAAAAAAAACAGAAAGCAAAAAAATATGCTTTTTAAGTTATCACAAATGGTTACCTAACACTTTTTATTTAGCGTTAAGATATGGAACTACTTTCCATCCATAGTTACCAACTTTACTGGGCGAATACGGTATCACTCAGTGAGCCCATTAAAATATATGAATGCAGGGTAGTGACTTTTCTAATGTTCATTTCTAAAGTTCTCACTGCATCGTGAACAGCCTTTAATTAACAGTGTGTATGGGTTATTAATAGCAGCGGCATGCAACTGGTGACAGCTGTTTAGTATTCAATAGACAATAAGTGAAACCCTGTTAAGATGTTTCAGAAAAATAGTGAAACATGTATGCTTATTAAGCAGGAAAACTTATGTATTTGTAATAGACAAACTTGCAAATATTTTAAAGCTTACTAAGCAGGAAAATTTATTAACAGAAAACTTCTTAAGAGGGTTTTACTGTATTTGACTTTTAACTGGTAGCTCTCCACAATTAAGGCCCCCCCCCCCCCCCCCCCCCCCGGAAAAATTGGGAATTTACTGTATTTGATTGCCAAAAAAATCAGTGTGATTAGGAATATCAGTAGTTTGCTTTTAGCAGCTGAAAAATGGGGGAGGAAAAGAAAGATAATCTTATACAGTAATTTCTCTGTTGAAAGTCTTTCTATTAAGTGACTTTTTTTTTTCAAGTAAAAGTCATTAACTCATATCATTCAGTTTAAAGAGATTTTTTCCTAGTTCCTTGAAAGTTTTTATGCTGTAAATATATGTATATGTTTAAATTTTTAATTTAAAATGAGAATTCATAATTTTAGGCTCTGAGAATAGAGTATATCATAAGTTGACATTCTTTCAAGTGTAAACCAGTAGTGTTTACTTGACATGTCCAACACAGTCATTCATGGATCATATGAGCTACCTAAGCAGTTGAGGAACTTAACAAAATGAACAGTTAAGTTACACAAGAAATTCAATGTGGAGAAGACAATTAGTTTGTGTGTGCATAACCTAGCAGTCAGTGGAACATGAGCAATGAGCAACATACAGCAAATTAGACAGGCATACAGTAAACTCCCGATTAACCGTGTTAGTCTGGGCCAGGGAAAACATGAATAAGCAAATTTACACATTTTTACTATTATTGGAACAGTGATTTTGGTCTCGAAAATTATGATAAAAATCGCTACCTATTATTCATTTCAAAGCAAAAGCAAATCACACACTGTATGCGCAGGATTTAAAGTACACAATAATTTAACTGGTATTTATGTTGCACTGAATATAGTGTAATTCATGGCGCATCGAGTATACACAGCCTTTCGCTGGTGCTAGACAAGCGCGTTAGGCAGGCGACATAGAGCGATAGATAAGCGGTCCATAGCTGTGTGTATCGCTTTCTCAACGTGCCTCACTCAGACCCGTCCTTTAGATGGCAGAGTTATTTTTAAATGTAGAATGCAATGCAGTAAGAGTAGACTATAACAGGACTTTAAATGAGGCAACCTGGCATTTAAACAATACAGTACAATCCCCATTTTAAAAATCACCCTTACAATAGAAAAGTATTAAAATTTTACCGTCTTACAATCGCGCACAAAAGTTTAAAATTTCTGAAATGTTTAGTTGTTTGTAAACATTTAAACATTTGATATGGAAATAATGTAAGAAAAGTTCAACTGTGCTTTTCTTGATAAGGCTTCATTTTTCTTTTGTTTGGCATCGGAATTGATGTTTTTGTTTATAACACACCATACTCAACTGGTTTTATTATTTCTAACTTTTCCGCGATAGTCTAACCTGCTCTTTTACATTTTGTTGACGTTGCAAAAACGACACTAAACAGTAAATAATGACCCGGGCCAGTGATTGATAAACTGGTATGACGTGTTAATGGTGGAGGGGGAAGAGGGGGGGGGGGGGGGGCAGCTTAGGCCGAAACCGAAATGGTAAATATTCGTTACTTTGAAATTTGTCTTTTCGTAAGTTTCACTGTGGAAGTTGTCGACAATCACTTGTTTAGCACTCGGTATGACACATTTTTACATTAACAGTGAAAAATATTTTTATCAAAAATTTAATGCTAAAAACTGATGTAATATTTGTGCGATATCACTGGAATGCTGCACATATGTTAATAAATAAGAAAATAATAAGTTATTACATGAATGACTTCAGAAAAATTTGTTGCTAATTATATAAACAAAGCACAACAGTTACTTCCTTTGTAAAACATGCCTAGTGTATTTTATGAACAATTATTTGTTTTATAAAACATTCATGCATGTGTTCATTTTGTATTTTTGCTAGATTTAAAATACAAAATTACCAAATACGTCACCATTTTTGTATACAAAATCAGGTCACATGATCATTTTGTCAACAAAATGTGCTATTTCGGACACAGCCTGAGATGAGTCAGAGTCAGACGCGCTTCAATGAACGTAAATGGATGTCACACAGGTCTCTGTGACAGACTGACAGTTAGAAGAGATAAACATCAGTTCACAGGGCAAAGTGATAGACGACGTACAGTGTTGCTGCTTGTTAAACGACACACTTTACAACATCTCCTTACCGCCGCACGGATAAGTCGAAAACCGGTGAAGCAAAGCACGAATAAACCAGAGTGTACTGTATTTGCAGGATGGCCACTTGACCTGAAAAACGTGAAAATCTGGAAAAGTCTATGGATATTTTCTGCTTGAATGATTGGCCACCCTACTTGGTGAATATTGACCACATTAAACATAAAACAAACCCCAATAATTAATCAAAAAAAATTTCAGAGGAGACAGTGTGAAAATAAAAGGAACACCAATATAAGGCCACACTTCAACGAACATTAATTTTTTCCTTGTTAAAGTTTATGTGAAAGAAAAGATTAATTAACATGACAAAAAACACACAGAGGAATGAAAAGTGAATACTAAAAACCATTGTCGGACACAATATGGCAACACCAAAACAAAACGCAGTATAGTTAATGAAACAAGACTTAACCAGAAAACATTACAGAACAAAAAATGATAATTCTATACACATAATTTAAGCAAGACTTCACAATGTTTTGTGGCTTGGAATCTGTCCCCCTTCTCAGATGACACTGTATACATAAAAGACTTGTCAGACAGGTTGTACATGATCAGTTTATATTGCGTACACAGTATACCTTTGTTGCATGACAAATGTAAATTAACTTTGTTTTGTTTACAAAGTGTCGATACAAAAATTTAATGCTGTAAGTTAATATACTAATATAGCAAATCAGTGTTGTTAAATTGTCATACATTATCATTGTTTAAATTGATTTCATTTGAAACTTCATCAGAGTAATGTTATAATTCAGAGTTCTGTTATGTAATATTGAAGAGTAATCTGTTTTGTAACTGCAACATGTTACTTCCTCTAATGTATTTTGTAGCTACAAGGCCGTGGGTTTTAATTTCTTTTTTTGTATTCAATATATTAAATACATATTTATTATTGTATCCATTTTTTTTTTTTAATGTTGTTAGCAAAGACAGAATTGGAAGCTCAAATACTGTAGTACCCAAACATAAGTGTGCTGATTAGTGTGTGTGTGTGTATGTATGGGTGCAAGACACAATGTCACACAGACCTTACTGTGTAACTAAGCATGTAGAAAGTTATGTTTTGTTATGATTTTCCTAGCTTTGTACAGCTTTGTGGGGACTGATGGTTATTTCTCACAACCAGCCTATTAACAAAAGGTAGGTGTGGTTTGCCTGAAACTAAATAAAGTTTTTCTTTGAATTTTTGGAGGAATGTTTGTTCCCCATTCATACATTTTATGCAACTTGCAGTGTACAAAGGTATGTAGTAATAAAATGTGTAAATTATGTACAACTATGTATTTCTCAAACACAAAATCAAATATAAGTACAATGGACCTCCAGATTTTATGAGTGCCACATTTCTTGGGACTGACTCCATATAACTGCTGCTGCTCCTATTTTAAATCAACTTATTTTTGCTGCAAACAGAATGTGTTAGAAGTGCATTCTTCATTTAAATAGTTAATTGTCTGTGGTGCAAAAAAAAATTTTTTGTGAAATATTTATTTAGCTTATTAGATGAAGATCTTTCAAATGAAATGACTCTACAGGAGGGTATAAGAACCATCCCATTGAAGCCTAGAAAGTGTAAATGTAGAGCACATTGTAACTAAGGGAACATAAAGCCCATTTTTAATTGTTTCTTGCAGGAAAATATGGAACACCACCATAACAAGTACTATGGGCTGTAATCAGTGTGTGTCATAATTTATTATTATCCCCAAACATGTAGTGTAAATAGAAAGGTCTGACGCAAGATCAATACACTAGGTGCTAGAGGGGGTGTGCAAGCTTTTACTTACTGCGCCAAGGGTAACCTCGTCAGTTTTTGGCCAAGAGCTAGGAGGAGCACTCCTATGTGGTTTCTGGGGTCTGACTCTTCCGGGCTGCTGGAATCCTCCCATTATAAAGAATCAGACTGGTTGGCTGTCGGCAGGACACAAAGTCTACAGCATTCAATACAATTGGGCACTTAGGAGCTGCCACTAGTTTCTGTATACCTGGGCGACAGATCACTGGGAATGATCGTGCAACAACGGGCAGTACAGTCATTGGCTTAGTGTCCTGGGAGGTTGTGTTGTAGGTGTGGGACGAAGGACGTTGGGAACCCGGTATGCTACGACAGGAGGTTGTGGAGTCAAGGAGAGGCGGACCAGTTCCGCAATCCACTGAGGCAGTTCCGACGGTCCTGTGCGTTTCAGGTTGCTGAAGATGTGCTTGAGTATCTCCAGTATCACTGTGGCCTGCAGATGCCTGAGTGTCTTGGCTTGCTCTCTGGGCTGGAGTCTGGCGATATAGGTTACTAAGGCCGGGGAGTACTTGTGCTGGCGTCCAGAGGCAAGTAGGGTCAGCCTCACTTTTTCCTTGAGACCACGTCTCTTGGAATATGGCATGAGGAAACACAGTACACCACCATCGTCAAGGAATGGAAGGCAGGCTTCTTGTTTCCCCCCCCCCCCTCGCCAAATTAAGTGTTAAGCCACAAACAGACAATAACTCAATGGACACCCTATTCGGGCACCTGGCGGCGTTGGGTGCTGGAAGTCGAGCCGCACTGGTTAAGGTCCCCAACCTAGTGAACGTCTGTCTCTGTTGGCGGAGTCCACTGTAGAGAGGCTTACGGACACCAAGCTGACAAGCTACATCGAAGACAGAGTACCCCATTCCACCCACAGGATGGAAAGGTTGGCCGAAGTAGGTGTGTGTGGGTGTAAAATGTGAGTCTGATGTTTCGCTTGAGAAAACTTCCCTGGGGTTACCTATGTTCCCTTCCCTTTGACACAACTGGGAGCTAGGTACTACATCTACAGGAAAGGTGAATCTCAAGGTTTCAAATCAGTTCACGTTTATTTCCAACAATGAAAATAACGTGGTGACCTACTCGCTACTGCACATTAGCACAAGTAATCAGCGTGGAAGCTGGACGTATGTTGAAGTGGCCGGTAGAGGCAACCGGTGCTGCACTGGGGTGTGTGTGTGAAGTGTGGCATGGCATGTATGGATGGGTTGGTTCGGTTCTTCAGTTCCAATTTATACCGGTTCTTGAGATTTGACTCGGAACCGGCTTTAGGTTAACGACGACTACTCGGTTCTCATTTCTATACAGCAATAAATTTAGTAATATTTTCAGATTATATACTTAGTATGAAGCATTATGAATGAATCTAGTTATTGCAAAACTCCGTCATTACAAAAATAACTGTAACGAGAAACTTATCAAAACAAACAAAAATTGCAGTTACCGCCAAAACAATAAGGTTAATCAACCTGTAACAAGCATTTTTTTCTTGGCAGCAATATTACCTTACAGCGGATTACTATTGCAGTTGAAAGCAAATAAATATTAATTTATTTGGTACTAATGATCACAAAAGTAGTTTTCAAGGACAGGCGTTTTATCAAATACAGTATTTGGTTTATATTCTGTCAGTTAATCGAGACAAAACGTAAACAGTCGCGTGGTGGCAATGTCATAGATAAATATATACAGAGAAGATACTACACTAAGCATCGAGTGAAACAAAATGGCTGATGTTTATGTAAAGATTTTTAGCTTTGAATCATTCTAATTGTTACATGTTTACATCTTCTAAATACGGCATTCTGGAGTATTATACGAGATAAAAAATTACATTAACAAACGGAGTAGAGTATGTGCATGCATTTTGTGAGAGCTTTTGGACGTGATATGTGAATAATGTTTGGCTTTTTTTAAGTTATTTAAGTCTGAAGTTATTAAAATGTCATCCGAATACTAGAACTGAACACTGGAACTGATATTCAAATGTAGAATCGGTACCAGAACCAAAATTTTTTGTTATTCGACCAATCCCTAATGACATGTCTAAGTAACTATTTTGCCTATTGTTGCCATAGTTCCGTACGTAGATGACAGTATGCTGTACTGTGTACAATGCAGGGATACTAAGCAAGGTGAGGAAGGGATAGTCCTGAGAATGACTGAAAGATAAAGGATAAAGATTTCCCTATCTCAAACACGTCCGGGGTGAGGAGGAGGGTGGGAGTTAGCAGGGCGCTTCTTGGAGAGTTACCTAACTAACGTAGTATAGTGGGCATAGCCTTAAACTGATTTTGAGCAACGGGTGCTGGAATAAAAGTGAAGAAATAGGGGTTGTCTGAGCAACAAATGCTAGACTGGCGGGAGACTTGTTCTGAACAACGGGTGCTAGAGACATAATCAAACTGCTCCTGGAGGTGCAAAACGAGACCTCCTTTTTACTCATTCGAGTGGCTCTGTGCCCGATACTGATTGGCCGGCATCAGGGCTGGATGGATGTAGAGCCGGGGGGGGGGGGGGGGGGGGGGGGTAGCGATGGATGGCATAGCACGCAGCTGTGATATCACCGGCCGGCTGAGGAGGAAGGGAAGCAGAGAGGAACGATAATACAACTAGTGCTATATAGTGGTGGAGAAATGAACTCGTCCTGCATGCATAATTACAGTGGGCCAATGAATAAAACAAGCTAAATAGTAGACAGAACAATCTTAGCTCACGTGGGGAGAAAACTGTGAAAAAAAAAAAAAAATTCTATTTCAACAATGCTGAACATCTGGATGGAGCTGAGGTCATCTGAATACCAATACTGGGGAATGCGTCATGCGTCAGGTCAAAAGAATGTCAACAACTTTTTTTTCCCCCTTTCTTTATACTCTTCACATGTGAAAGAAAAGGATAGTAATCCATCTTGTCCGTTCTTCCCTCTGTTCTCTTCCATGGTTGGTTGGTTGTTCTTTATCTGAACAGGGATACAAGGGATGGAGAAAACTATTGATCAGTGAGTAGCTAGAAGAAAGAAGGTAGCAAACAATAAATGAGCATGCTCAAGCAAGATGAAGGTGGAGATATGTCAATGAAGAATTGTTTTAATTATTATTCCTATCAGTATGTTCAGTGTTTCAAGCTGTTATTGTTAACAATCAAATGAAAAAGTAATCAGTATCAAGTTTAATATTTCAAATTATTTTATTGTGAAGACAGTGTTAACAAGAGTGAAGTCCGTAGATTGCGTAGTCTTCAGCCTTTAACATTGTTTATGTTTAAAATGAAGCCAAAAAATGTTGCTGTTTTAAAAATATTCAGTGTTCAAATTTAGAAACCGTATAATTTCGGTGGTCAAGATAGCTGTGATATTTATTTTCAGGCAGTATGTGTATGCATTTGGAAATGAGGGACAGCAAAAATGTGTTTGTTGGCAAGGGGGATGGCAAAAATAATTCTCTCTCTCAATTATATTTAAGTGAATTTCGTGTCTTACAGCCCGACTAATCTTCAAGGGAACAGTGGTCCCATGTGCAAAGTGTTACTTTAATGAAATGGTGCTGCTCAGTAAATTTTGTTATAGCACGGGTGGGTACACATAACCTCCCTTTGTTGTCAAAAAAAAAGGGCAGAATATCACATGCTCAGTATGAACACATTTATAGCAGCCCCAAAATAAACTTTAAATATTTATTATGTTTGCTTTCGTATTCAGAAACATTGTGTATATGGTCAAAGATGAAATGTAATGTTGCCAAGCTACCTCTGCTTTAATCACATTTCCTTCTCATACTTGCATGATGATTTCAAACTTCTGTAGAAGTGTGACGGTTTAATGCTTCTTTCCACTTATAGTGTAAAATATAAAAGTCTAAATCAGTACTATAAAAACATGAACAGGTCCTTAGTACCATATTTACTCGTGTATAGTGTGCACCATGATTTTTGCAACAAGTTCCAGGGAAAAAAATTTTTTTAATGAAATTGCACCAAAAATTTGTGGCACCCTATTAGTAAGTATGGAACAAATTATTCTTTTTTACATTAATGTGTGGTGATTGTGATATGTTTGGAAAATACTTTAATTAAATAATTTGGGTGCAAAAAGCCAAAATAAAAATTCCAGAACAGTCTTCCTCCTACTACTCAACGTTTCCAGCTTCATTTTTCTTTTTTATCCTCCCCCTCCCCTCCCCCCCTTTTCTGGGAACATGGCTCGGTAGCCACTGCCATGGAAACAAAGAGGGATGCCGAATTAGAATTACCACCGGCAACATCTGGGTGTTATTACAAGGGGTGGAGGGCCGTAAAAATAAAAACTTGGTAGCTCAGGTTGTGTGGCGTGACAGGATGCCATTAGTTGGGGAGTGGTTTCGATCTACATATAACTGAAGGGTCACAGAGAGAGAGAGAGAGAGAGATAAGAGTGATGTAAGAGGGAGAGATGAGACAACAGACAGTCCTGCCACTTTCCTCAACATCCCCTTCCTCCCTTTTTTTCCGTGTATAGTGCACACCCCAGAAATTCTTTTTATTTTGGGAAAAAAGGGTGCGCTATACACGAGTAAATACATAAATCAGAGCAGCATAAAAATATTTCCAAAACTATAAATGAAATTGCAGTGCAGTAAAATTGCATAATCAGGTCATCAACAATCAATCCAATCAATTCCAAATGCAATCCAAACTCCAGATCCAAAATAAAAGCCAACAATCAAACTGATATCAGCCCTGTCGCAAAATGGATTAAAAAGTCAAACATTGTGCGAAGACTAATAAAAGTGCTATGGTTGACGAGACTGTTGATACTAAAAGAAGGGAGGAATGTGTGACTTCAGCTACTGTTTGGCTGCTCCTATGATGCACACAGAATTGTACAGTGTTTAGAGATCATTGTGCATTTGCGTGTGCATGTGGTGTACTTACCAGCTGCAGGCAGCATGCCCACTTCAAACCACTCTGGTCGCAGTTTTCGACCAATTTTAACCAAGTTTTCATTTTCCCTATATTTTGTAACTGTGGTAATACAAATGTATTGTTTAATAATTTTGACAAACTTTTTGCATTTTTACCAGGGTTTTGCTATAGTTCATCAATTTTTGGAGAATTTTATTTTATGGTTCTTGATAAAGCTATCATAAAATTGCTTCCCTTGTAAAATTTGGTTTCATAAAATTGACGGTCTGCTGTACTTGAGACATAAGACAACAAGTTAGATTTATGCCGTTGGTAGTTACTGTTACTCAATCATGAGAACTCTCAGTACCATTAGACTTGTTGGTTAAACTTGTATGCACAGTCTATTCACCTGATGTAAAGGCTATAATTAGTGTTAGTCAGGCTTGCCAAGCTTTCAGTGCAAGGTGTGGCCAGGTTTAATCAACATTTTTTTTTTTTTTTTTTTTTTTTTTTTTTTTTTTTCCCCATGGACTTCAGTTTGTAACCTTCACTCGATTTTGTATTTGTCTCACCAAAATGAAGCAAAATAGAAGAACCTACATAATTTGTGAGGCAGTCTAAATATGCATTTGATTTTGCTGCAACTTTTATGTCTTATTTTAGATGTTAGTCTTTAATATGAGACATTTCCCATTCCACAGGAAATTGTAGGGATAAAACTGACTTATTCAAATTAATTTTCTAATCCCATTGTTTTTCTCTCCATTTTTAGATGAAGTTGTTAGTTCAGTCCCCACAGAGTTTGTCTAGATTTTTATATGCATATAATTATTGAATTGAATATGTTAGATTAGTGATTTTCCTTCATGTACTCATGTGTCCATTCGTAGCAAGCACAGATGTGTAGGATATGTTTGGAAGAGAATGTACCTGAGAGACTGCAGTTGTGTGTACAGTATTAAAGTGGTGATCATGCAGTATTTTTATGCTCCATGGGCGAGTTTGGCAGTCAACTGAAGGTTGTTAGTTCTTGTGTTTAGATCAATAAAGAAACTGTTAAATTGCATTAATTTGAAGTGTGGCTGAAATTATTGTGATCCATAAGTAGAAGTAAATTGAGTCTAGTGCCTCACTGCTTCTAACAAAATGGAGGCAACTTAAAAACTTTTTTGTAGTTTTGTTACCTGAACTCTTCATTCAGCCTATTGTTTGTCATTCAGCCTCATGTATAAATTAATATTGCTACAGACCTACTGCCCAATATCCATGTCCCTCAAGGAGCATTGTGAAATTGTTATAGGCACTTTAGAAAGCTTTGTTTAAAATTTACTTTTCCTTCTCATTTTGTTTATGTATTGCAATATGTACAATTAACATTACCATGGACATGATCACGCAAGTGAATTGTTTGAAATACAAATTTGTTACTAATATGTAAATTCATACTCAGAAATGTGTTAAACAAAGTAATAGTACTAATTCAATGTCCATAAATTTAAACATTACACTTTCAGAGTACATCAAGTCTTAACTATTATTTTCATTACTTCACTGCCAACTGACCAGGGATGAGCATGCATGCCAGTGGGTATTATAGCACGTTTGTAGTTACAGCAGTGATTTTTTTTTTTTAACTCTTTATTTCAGAAGTGCTTACTGTACAGTGAACAGTTTTTATCAACATAAATAGCAGTATATGTTACATTGATGCTAGTGCTTATTCTACTGTACAAGGTGTGGCTGTTAAGTAATGAGTCTGGTGAGAAAAATGAGGTTTTGTGCCAGACTATTTCTATATACTGTATGTAACTTTAATTTCCATTAACATAGGTACTTCCCTCCTCGATGTATAAACTGCTGCAAACGTACATATCTTCCACTGTTCAAATCCATGCTGCAGCCCCGTCAGCTGTCACCCTCAACAGGCCTGACATTTTTCTTTTTACCTCTTCAATAAATTGAAAAATTTGTTCTTTTCAATATGCAGGCGGAAGTTACACATTGCCAAATTTGGTGGTAATGGGAAATGCTAGAACATGTATTATAGATACGTTTGTTCACTAAAGTATACTTAACAGAGAGAGGATATTGTGAGCAGACACGTCCTGCTGCAAAATTCAAGAGTTGTTCTTCCAAAGATCTGGTCCCTTTATTCTCACTTGTTCTCTCAACTTAATCAGTACCTCAATTTTGCAAAAAGTTTCATCTTCACTCATTGCTAAATATTACTGCTAACTGTGATTCCAGCAAGATGGTAAAACAGCTTTCCCTTTCACCAAAGCCCAGAGGCAAACCAGATCATGTGGGAAGGTGAACCTAGGGAAGTTGGTTCCAGAGCATCAAGGACTCCTGCTCCACATCAGCTTTGCTCCCCACCAAGTGTACAGCTTAGGGGTGCTTGTATCATAACGTAATAATGCCTCATACATTAAAAAAAAATGTACTAGGGTCGATACCACATTTTCTCTATACTCGATACAAGTTTCAATACCAAAACATTCTCACGATACTTGATACCAATACTTTTCTCTGTACCAAATTAAAATTTTTATGAACACAAAACAACTTAGTCGAGAAAATTGCTCATTTTACTAGTGTTGTTGATGCACACTGAAACTATATAAGAACCCACATTACACATGAAACAAATAATGGATGGCCTGTAACTCAAACGTTCTTAACCAATGATACACCATCCTTAGATTCTATAGAATCACGTTTCCACAGTGAAAGCTATAATCAAACTTTGAGGGAAAAAGATAACTCGGTCAATACACACTTATTTTGTGATTTTGCAGTTATTTTGCGGCTTCAAGGAAAATACTGTAACATTTGTTTAATAAAACATCTGACAACCGAAAGTGAATTGAGTGAGTGACAAGTACTGCAATTTTCCATCTGTCCAGTCCAGCACTCACCACAAGGTGTGGCTTCACTTCCTCTCCTTACACGTCTGGTGTGAGGGGAAGTGGTTGCCTAGCAACTAGCATTTAGTTTACTATAATACTGAAACCATTGTATTGGTAAACTGCAGCACAATTAAAAGCAATTTTTAACTTCTTTCAGTTTACAGTGTCTACAAAAATAAAAAATAAAAATACATTGGTCTATATTTATACAAATACTTAATTGTGAACACAGGAAACGGGAAACATGCATAAGGTTATTTACATGTTTTGTTGCTGTTGACAGTCAAGTGATAGGCTTGAAACAAAAATGGTGGATTGTTTTTATATATGCATTGGTCCTACAATAAACAATATTGTTACTTGCAAACTATGTACTCTTAAAACCTAGTTCTTTCACAAAACAAAACTAATGATTTGCACTCTGGTGCTTTGCTACACATTTGGGTTGGTGTAAAATATTTGTGAACAGGAAGATTCAAAATAAATGCATGTCACAGAATTAACGAAAATGTTACAAATTAACTTGTACAATAGCACCTTTTTTTTATAAAAAAAAATCTGGAGAAACTTACACATGTCTTAAAATAAAATACAAAACTGATATACCAAATTTACATGGTGCAGAGTACTTGTATTTTTATTAACCGGTGGGAAAGCTTTTCATAACTGAAAACTGAAATAAAAATTTTGAATATAACCAATGATATAAGTTCGATATAACCTAAGTCATTTTAGCCTGTATAGATAATTTTTCAAGGAACCAAAATAAACTGATGCATGTTAACAAGCAATGCATACAGACTTGATCATCATTGAGAATTCAATATGTGGTTTGTTGGTGTGGGTGGGAGCAAAATGTCACGTGCCGGACATTTGCCTGATACACAGCCACATAGTGGTTTACACCCCCAACTGTAGGTGCCCATTATCCCTGGACATGACATGAAAGGAGACCCTAGGATGGAGCGGCGCTGGAATGCAAGGGCGGGTCCCAGCTGGAAAGCCCGACACTTGGTGATTGTTGCCTCGCCCCAACTCTGATGCCAGGAATGATGTCTTTGTTCGCTGAACGAGTGTGTGTGAGAGAATAGAAAGGCAGTGCGCTGCTGTGAAAACAACTCTCCAACCCATGATACTCCCGCTCCAAAACTCGTCAATCTCAAGCTGGTAGATTATCTCAGCAGGGTGGAGCTTGGGACAAAACTACAAACTTTATTTGAACAACAGTGGAAGTTGAGCATCTTTTCCTTTGAGGCGCTAGTTTCCGGATGCGCTTGCACTCCAAGCGGGAATGTAAATTATTCACAATTTTTGCATAAGATATCCAAAGTTCGAATGCAAATAATTTGTAAATTACTATAGGTAACTATTCAAATTTTCTGTCTCTAATAAATACCATTATCACAATTTTAAAATTTGATACGTGATATTTTCATGCAATACTCAATATTACAAAGTATTGAGGTATCGCAGCATCGAGGATCCCATCCATAATATGTACTATAATAGCTTTTGCCATTAAACATTTCACTTTATATAACACTGTAAAACACTCCATTGCTTACCTTATTTTGCTGCCGATCATATCATGTATGAAATAACCTGGCAGTGATTTGTTAAGAGGGTTTGTTTTGAAAGTGCACTTTTATTTTTAAGTTTATAACTGTGCGACTTTCTTTTAACCTACCTTCATCAGTTATCACTTCATTTGCATTGATTCAAGTTGTGTTGCTCTTTTTATTGGTGATTGTCTAACCAGCTCAGTCTCTTCCAGCAGAATTAAACACATCAATTTCAAGTGCGTGTGACAGAAGCAAATGCCATATTCGTTAATTGAAGTGCACATATTTTTGGAAGCCAACAGTGAAAAACTAAGAAAGAGCAATAAATTTTGGCTAAGGATTTTTGCCAACTTTGTGAATAAATGTTTTTAGAGATTGGTGAATTTATTTTGCATCGTCTCATGCCACAAAGACTACGTTGTAAACACATACTGCATAAGAAATTTCTCTACAGAAATACGTACCGTGGTAAAATATTTACTCACAAATTTAGTAATCACAGTTATGTAGGTTAATTATTTCTTGTTTTTTCTATATCTGCTCTCAAAAACTTGTGAAATGAGATTGTTTAAAATGCAGATTTAAGTCCGACACACTGTTGAGCACCACAACTAACAATCCTTCAAAAGTTTTTAGTGATGATATCATGTTGGTAATCGTGTATGTGTTCTTCAAAAACTATTGACGATAAAGTATCCTTCTTCCAAGTCTTGAAAACTATAGCCAATGATGATCTGCATCAGCCCAAAATACTGGGTTGTCTACATTTCTCAGATTCTTTGTCAAAGAACATAGTACGCACATGTGCTGCAGTACTAAGTCCTGGTTGAGTTTTGGTCTTTCTAAATTTCAACTCCTATTGTCGACAAATTATTCCTTGCAGGTGTATTATTCATCTGTTGCATTATCTCACTGAAGCTATATAGACAATGTTACCACAGTTGAATTAGTGGAAATTCAAGAAATGTTTAGTAAGTAAATATTTGGTTAGCTACTCTTGCAGTGAAATAGGTTCAATTTCACACAGTAGTAGAAAATCTACTTTTTTTTTGCGGAGGGAAGAGGGGATCCATGCTCATATCTCCAATCTAGTAAAAAAAAAAAACTGGATGGATACTACATTGTTAGCAGTGAATTATGAACAGTAGCTGGGTATGACCCAAGCACTTGCATCTTAGGAACACACTGAGGACTATAACAGACAAGCATTAAAAACTTGATACGAGACATGTGGTGGGTTTCTTGTTGAAATATTAAAATAGATGGACAGATAAGAAACTGCATAATCTGCAAAACACCATTCAAAGTACAGTACATGGGGCGGCCTGATAGTAGGGAAATAGACGTTACACCGATATGTAGTTTTTATACTCGTTTTGTTTAATTAATTCTTTGTTTAGTGAACTTAAGGGGGAAAAACTACGTTAGTGGGTGGATCCAGTCTTTATCTACAAGTACTTAGTGACACGTCCCCTTTTGCGTGTAAAATGTTTGTTTAGTTTGACACATTTGACCACATGAGTTACATTCTAGCTCGTGACCTACCTCCTTTACCAATGCTTGTCTATTATATCACCCACCCAAGCATATTTCCACAACACAAGTTTACACAACTTCCAGAGTATGCTGGAAAAAATCTTGATAAGTAACAAAAGTAAAAGAAAAACTCTGACATTCTTTATTGACAAATTAATTAGAACACAAAGGATTAAAATAAAATGTTTTCCACTTAAACAAGTTTATACATTACATAAATTTGGTACAGTTGATTTTAGAGTTGTCATAATAGTATAATTTTCACAGTGTTAATAGGCATATGTAGAGAATACTGTACATAGGGTCTGTGGCACTGTTAATTGTTGCAGGTGGCTGTGGGAGGATGTACAGTAATCAAAAAATATAAACTTTGCAAAACTAGTTAAACAATACTTTGCTGATCACAACCAACTATTCGTGCTAATTTCTTACATTCAAAGTGAAATCTGAATTTGAATTGTGTGCGCAACAGATTATAGTTTGTTCACTGAAAAAAAGAGTACTTTTGATGTCCTGGTTACTTTTTCCTTTCAGATATTGTTTATCCTTTAACTACCTTTGTAAAATAAATATTGCCATGTAGGTAATAAACACAGTGTGTATATTCCACCACACACGGAAGTTAACGTCTAAAGCTAAAATAAAATGTATTTACTATTGACTATTATTCCAAATGAGAGGTTTTTCAAAAGTTCTCACTTTGTCGAGAATAGCCTATACTTGATGCATACTGTGTTTCAAATTTTTTTTATCACTTGTAAGATTAATACTTTTTTTGGTATATCTATCAAATTGAAGTATTTGTGAAACATGGTTTTCATAACTGTTGCAGTAATACAGTTTTATCAGATTAAAGTCTTGAAAAAGATGAGACTAACTACAAACACATTCTTGTGTAATCGTACTATGTAAAATACTTTGAATGTGCCTCATTGTGTGGAAACAATAAGCAGAAAATATTGCTGTGAATTTAGGTTTTCTTTTGTTATTCAAAATAGGCACTATATCAGACATCATTACTACTCATTTTTGTAATGTATAAATGATAAATTTAAAGTTTTGATCACTTGATTGTTGAAGCTAGGTATAGCTGACAGCCATGTTGGAAGTGTGCATTGTATTGGGAGTGTTTGAATGTTTGAAGGGGCAGGGGCTATTGACATGCATTTCACTGTCACAAATACTACATGCTTCTGTTTTTGGATTAGTTATTAGTTTGCCTTGTACTGTACAGTAATACTTTAAATTATGTTGAAATAATGAAGTTGTTGAAACTATTGTTAGTTAACCATCTTTGTAACTTGCTTTGTGTTGCAAGTAAAATTTTACCATCTTGGTACATTTTATTTATGTTATCTATTTATGTAGAAGTGGTAAAATTATTTACTTAACAGTGATTAAATATGCATTAATTTTTATTGGAAATTATACTTATTGGCTTGATAACTGTTGTTTCTACACAACCATTTGTAAAATGAGTGATCAAGTGACACTGTGGTAGTTAGAAGTGGAAATATATAATTAACACGCTAGTTAAATATTAATTTCATGTTGATGCGTGCCCAGACTAGGGAGTTTTATTGGCTAGGGCTATTCACATCAAACTTTGATCAACAACGTTTGAGGTTCAGTACGACATAACCTTCTTTCTTTTACTTCTGAAAAATTAGGCTTTCATCGTGGTCACTTTTACAATTTTAGTTCATGATGCTAGAATCACAAGGAATGTATTAATGCCAGCGTACAAGACAGTCCTGGCGGCCTGTCAGAAGGCAACGACATCAAGAGATTGTCATGGCCCTGCAAACGGGTTGGCCCACCTGTTGGTAAATTGCTCGGCTGTAGACTCTGTCTCTGCCCTGGTGATGGCTGGTGACCGCCCTAGGCATCCCCAGGACATGGAGTGCTCTAGTTTGGTTGGTTGCTAGAGTATGACTTAGGGGGGTACCAACTGTCTTAATTAAAGGTGGAAAAAAAGGGTGTCGGTAGTGCTGAGGGGTGTGAACTCTGCCCCGCTTAAGCAAAGTGCTGTTAAGTGCCAAAGGGGGAATTGGTTTGCAATTCTGGTTACTTTCGGAGGTGTAAGCTCTCTTTCCCAACTTTCTCTGCACACCTCCCTTCTGGGTGTATGGCATAGGTGATAGGAGCAAGTATGACCTTGCAAAAGGCAAGTCGGTGACCCGGTTTCCTAATGTGTACTTCTAAGAATCACAGCCACACAAGCAGAAACTATACCTTGTGCTCCCTTCGTTTGGCCCCGCAGAGAGCGGTGGACAGCGCGGTAGGTTGGTTCAAGCTACATGACAGGAGACTTTGGTGTGGTATCCACAAGGGGGGGGGGGGGGGGGGGTCAGTCAATTAAAGCTAGTTCCAGCTCCCTTCCGGTCCCATAAAGAGTGGTGGTGAGGTATGGAATAACCAGATTGCTCGATTCAATTGGCGGAGGAGTTTCGAGTGGTCAAGGCTCTACAGAGTTCTAGCTAGGGGCAAAGCTCTGGTGGCCGTCTAATGTGTATGTTTCTGGCTTTAAATAGCAAGTGGTCTCAAGGCTTCACTCGGGTGGGCTGCATTTATGTAGGAAACGACAAGTGACACACAAGAAATTGGCGTACAGATAATAGCTTGGAAAACATGTGTATATTCACAGAGTAATAACATGGTGGCCCTGTAAAACCTCCTATACTAATACGAATTGACTTGGACATAGACTACGTTGCAGTTACTATCCGGTAAGGCACGGTCCTACAGGAACTGCCACAACCATTATCAAATGTGGTCAATACTAAGGGCTGGTAAGGAAGGAGCAGACGTCTTCAGGCGCCATTGATAGTCAAGTCTTCCAGAGGCAGGAGGGTCTGCAGTGGTGCGGAAGAGGCTTCTGGAGGAGTTGTCGTCAACTGGTAGCTGATTCTGGCCCTGAAGAGAGCGGTGAAATCTGTGGGCATATCAGTGACCGCATACCACTAGTGGCTTCCTTCGGCACAAGTCTAAGCGGTGGAGGAAACACAGACCGACTTCTGCTGGTCTCGTGTGGGTATTTATACTAATTGTTTCGTGGACCGGAGAAGGCGAGGGGTGAGGAAGGAGATAAGCTCCTCCTGTGCTCGGCGGCTCTCATCTGCTGGCATGGTTTGCTGGGCAGTGTAATCGCTAATGCAGTGGTCTTCAGCCCTTATCTCGTCCACAGGGTGCTTTTGGAATGCGTTCTGCCCTCCCTCGGCTGCCGTAGAACTATGTGGCCTGGGATGGTAGGCTAGGTGTCTCAGTCCAGCAGTAAAATCTCACTTGGGGGGGGGGGGGGGTTGTTGTCATGACTTCTGGCTTGGAGATCTGGGTGAACAGTACAAGCTGGACTGACGTGTGTGTAATATCATCCAACCTTGTGCAGGAGTATCCTGTAGCTATGTTTCCAGCCTCTTCAGTACTGTTCACCCCAAAGGGGTAAACATTGCGTCCAAATGGGTTGAAGTCAAGGTGCATAAAAGCTGCGGCGCAGAGCATCATGCATCAATGTGTTCAACATAAAGAAAGCAGTTGCAGTATCAGTACATAGGGGAAGGTATGCCATTTCCTTTTCACAAGTTATTTCTTGAATATCAGGTGTCCAACATCGCATGAAACCTTGCAGCATGCTATGTAATGTGTGGGCAGGAATGCTTTGTGTCTGTGCACCTGATCCAGTGTTGCAGAACTGTTTCGTCAATTTTAACGATCTTGCCGTGATCAAGCACCTTGTTACGATGTTGCAGGCCCAAGTGGTGCCAAAACATTTTCTGGACTGTGGTGGGAGGCTCATGTTTTAAATAAGTTTCCACTGCAAATGCATGGTGCCATGATTACTAAACAGCACATCACCCTGCTAATGGACATCCATTTGCACACACTAGCACTTCATACCTGGTTTTGCACACCACCTGCCTGGCACAATATTCAAGAAATAACTAATGAAATGTAAGTGGCATATTTTACACTGGTAACTGATAATAACTTTAAATACTTTCTATCACTTGTACTTTTCCACCGTGTTGAAAACCTATTTATTTTGCCTAATCATGTATTACATATGACTTTATAGTCAAAAATCTTACGAAACATTTAGAGCTAACATTACTTCTGTCTCCTCAAAACACTTTAGCAGAATGAGTAATTTTTATGTAAAAGCAACACAGCATATCGAACGTGCAAGATATTTGTTGTATTTTATAGCAGCTTACCGCCATTAATGATTTTAATTAAAACATTACCAGTATTGTAGAAACCAAGGAAGCACCCACATCTCGAACCACTACAAGAAATGTTCTCCGGCAGAGACAAATTTTCATTTCTACTTCCATATATATCTTACGTTTAGAGGATGGTAATGTGTGTTGTATTTATTTCCTTCTTTATAAAAACTACTTGATTGAACATACCTAATAGGCCAACAGTGAAACTGCCCACTGGTTAGTCGTGGAATTGGCAAAAGTGGAGATCACAGCATGTGTTTTTTATTAGATAAGAATCAATTTTTGTTTTACATTTACATAATGATGAAATGATTTCATGCATTATATCTTGGTTCAGTGTGAGGATAACTTTTATAAAAAGTTACGTACATGCTATTTAATACTTAGTACATTTGCAAATTTAGTGTTCTGTTCTTCTCTACTTTTTGGCTTGTTTATAGAATTACTGTAACACTATTTATTGCATTATCAGTGTTATCAAATGTGTATTTTTACTGCATTTTCAAAACATTTTATATTTAAAAATATAAAGATGCAAATAAATTTTTTGTACCCCAACCCCCCCAAGATTTTGTCTTCTCAGTTCCTCCATATTTGGTGTAATGCTGTTAAAATATGAAGTTGGTAGTAAATAAGGAGTGTTTTGAGTTTTCACTCCCTCCGTCAATATTGTAATTTTTAATGGCTCGTGCAATTTTGTTATAATATACATTTTTTTTTGTGAAAAAGTTTCCTCAGATTAAATTTTTCTTTCCTGTGAAAGTGTAATAGGTTTTACAGATACACATAAATAGGAGATATACTACTACATTCAATGTGGTTGTGGTAAGAATTTTATACGAATGTGTATTTTGTGCCAAACATCTGAGAAATTAGAAACCTGGTAAACATGTTGCTAATAACGACAATTTTTTTTTGTTAGATTATTCATGATTCATTATCCAGTGTCAAGTATCACATTTCAAATTGAAATACATTGCCATTTTGAGGGCACAAGGGCTTGTTGTAGCAGAACTTGTAATTAAAGTTGCAGCCATACAACCTACTTAATAACAAAATTTTGAGAAATGTTATGCTTTCGCTTATCAAATAATCAATTATCTGGGAGAGAAAAGTCATTGAAAAATAAGTCAAATGTACTGTTCAACCGGTACAAAAATAATGCTCACACACAAATATTGGATTGTAAATGGGCCAAAGTAATTGGTTAACCAAGCACCAGAGTTTATAAGAAAAAAAATATTGAAAAGGAAAGTAAATATGTACATCAAATTGATGCACTCCCCGGCCTTCGGAGTCGTGGAGTGCCACTTGCGGCAGGGGGGAGGAGGGTGTGCGAGATCCTATCTCCATCCGGCCTCATTCAGGAGTAATCTGAGCTCGGTGGTTCTGAGTGCTGATTCCCTCCGGGGTGCAACTGTTTTACCCTTCTGTGGTGATAGTGATGCTAATGGGTATTTCGCCTGGCGAGTCGAGGATTTGCTCATGTTGGGGGTCTTATTGGGGCACCATCTAGTAGAAGGGCTGGGAGTGGATGGAGGGGAACCAAACCCCCGGGTGAGCTTGATCAGGAACATCGTCTGCCTCCCAGGGAACTTGATCTTGCTCACCGTGAAAGCCGTCAAGAAACGTGACGCCAGCTGTCACCAATTACAATGTTAAAATTAATCAGAAATTATGTTAGTGGGGATGAGAACTATAATGAAGTGGAAGTGAAAGTATTGGTGCTGGGTAATTACCTAATCGACTTCACTGGTGTTACCAGGACGCGTGTAAGGAGTTAGCCTGGTTGATTTGCATGTTTGGACAAAGTTAGCTGCCGAGGTAATTGCCTTGTTATGTATAGGTTTTGGGGGGTGGGGATAACTATTTAAATAATATTCCCTATTAAGAATCTGGCAAGTGGTAGGGGTAGTTCTCGTAACAGGTTCTTGCTGGGGTGTCGGTTTCACTACTGGCTCAGGCACCGTGGAAGTTACATAGCTTGCGTGCTCTAGTCCGGCCACGGCCAACAGATTTCTAGCAGCGGGTCCAAGAAAGAGTTAAAATTTTCGTCGATTGACAGGATCTCCCTAGTTTGCTTGACAGGTCTCACGAGTTGAAGGGGAAGTAGCGTAGGATCACTCAGGGGTTCGTTGTGGTACCCATCGTCTAATCCTGATGTTGTGACCACATCCTTTAGTATGTATTTGTTAACTGAACACAAATCTAGTAAAATCAATAATGTTGTATTGGTGAGCTCTTATACTCACTACTATTTAGGAAGGCACGCTCATGACCTTGAAGTCGGCACCCAAGCCGACCCTAAGTGTGTCTTGGGCAGACACCGCCGATGTAATGAGTGTGATATATGACTGACTAGATGTTCAGCGTTTCTGTGGACAGACAAGTGTACCGAACACGGCTCAGGAATTCCCCGACTTATTCAGACTAAAAACTTTGCAAGCTCCAGGAATCCTAAGTGTTTCGGCCCACTCGTGTTTGGTCCACAGAGGTCGCTAATTTAGAACTGAGTCACAAATTGCAATACAATCACAACACAAATTAATAAAATACGTGAGAAGGAATTTAATAACTACCTCACCGGGGTTAAGTTTAGCACAGTGTATTTATTGCTGCTTTGTGAAAACAAAGGGGATATGTGGTTCTGTATAAAAAATAAGCTAAAATAATTTGTATAAATTATTTTGCGTTACATTACATCAGGTGAAGGCAAGCGTGAGTTTTCAAATTCTAACCAGTGCTATTCACAATAGACAGCAAAATAACGAGGGGTGGTTTTGTCCAGAAGGGACGATGATGATGCATGTCACACTGCTGCGCAGTGCGACTGCGCACACTACTGGTTGACTTTGCCCCTTCAGCGAGTGCAGAGAGCCTTGGAACAAGTCTAAAGGGGCGTACATTAATTATAGTGGCTACATGGTTGATTCCACGTGTTGGACAACTACGGACACGGAAAATAATTAAAGTGTTTAATTATGGGAATTGCACTGCCCACCCAGAATTAGACATGCGGTCACCACCCCCTCAACCAGAGATTTTTTTACCCGACGAGCCACGGACCAGCAGACACCGATATGTAAGTTGAAAGAGTCACCACAGGATCGCAGCACCCCTGCCCCCGTGACATCACAGCTGCCAATCCTCAAGAAGAGGCTGTGAACTTTTCATCTGCCTCCACCCTGGGTGATAAGGAAAGTGTGGTGCTGCTCGCTACCCTGAGATAATCTACCCATGTGGTGGAAGGCTAGCAACCCCTGCATCCCTGTGGGAGCCATGAAGCTAAGATTTTGACTATGTCAGGAATACTGAAAACGTTGGTTGACTCTCCTGGATCTGGAGAAGACCATCTCTACCAGCAGCCTGTGAAGGCTCTCCGGAAGTAACTTCGTCTGCAACCTTGCACCTCTTGCTTAGTCATTCCTTGAATTCCACTGTAGTAGGCAGTCGCGACATTCCCTCTGAACAACCATACTTCTGATAACTAACTCGCTGTTTAGTAGTCTTTGAACTTGCTTGTTTGGAGAGAATTCATCCAGGTTTGCCTTCACCTGGTTTAAAATTAAATAATTAACAATTATTGTTGGCTAGATTATAAAAGAACCGGATCCCCAGCATTTTCTCAAGCGTCAATAAAACACTACGATAAACTCTAAACCTTGATGAGATGGTTATTTATGCATCGTTAATCATTTTAATTAATTTAATATGGCGCTCAACAGCTGTGGAATAAGTGTGAGTGGGCAAAGACATATTGGGATTCCTGGATGTGTCTGGTACACCAGCACTTGCTTGCGGTACCATTCCGACTAGCCTATCATTTCTCCCTGCGAGTGACTGAATAAGATACTCCCATGAGGAGTGTACTACAGCAGCTAGAGGGAAGAGTGAGACCAACCAGTACATTAATGAAAAGAGCCTCGAAGAGAAAGAACTCTTGCAATATAACATTATTTTGGCAAAGGTAATTTTCATAAATTTAGATGACTAGAAAGGGAGGACTGCTTAGCAGAAATCAACATCGAGCTCGACGGGCCCTACACAGACACACAGAGCACCACCAGTCGACCCGCTCATGACACTGCACCTCCAACCCCCTTATTGAAGTCACTGCCCCCGCACCACGTCTGGTTTTGCGCTATATAGCTTGTGAACAGGGATCCTAACTAGGTTCTGAACAAGAATCAGTTGGCCGTGGCCAAGCTACAAATACATTAGCATTTTCAGCCTGTCTAACTCCGCACCGATTGCGAAGCCACCTACTCCATCCCAAGTTAGCAACATTGCACCACCAAAGACATGTACAATCCGAATGGCAGCTGGGAAGGTAATTAAACTCGCCATACCTACACCAAAATTCCGGATAACTTCCCCTCCACATTTTGTTCCTTCTTGTAAGTCTATGAGGACGGCCCCTTTTAGATGTCCCAGAAGTGAACAAGACCCATGGAACAAGGCCTTATCACTGAACACAATTTCCTGTAGAAAGTGTTCATCAGTGTCCACCTTGTTAAGCATCTGTACAGCAAATGCATGTCTGGGCAGATTGCTTACAAATGCAGTTTTTAAGTTATAAAACTGCAATGGTGCTTTAGCATTTTGTGAACTGTGACTGACATGTCAGTTGGCGACTAGGAACAAAGTTCTGCACTGTTGATATGGTAATTGGCTTATGTGAAACTAACTTAATTGCATTATTTCCCATTGTGGAATCGATTATGGGTGTAATCGTCTGACGGGAGGTGTCGGGGATACCTGGTTTACTCAACGTATCATCGGCCGAAGATGATTCTGCTGGTATCGGCTGGCTGGAACTGGAGGTGCAGGTAGCTGGCTGTAGGATGTTGATACCATGCTGGCCAACACTGTATAGTCAGTTCCAGGCGGCTGACTCCAGGCTCCAAACACTGGGGTTAGCCACCCTGTACCTCACCTCTGTATCCTGTATTAAGTCTTGTAAAACGGGATGGTATTCCCTGGGAATATGTATGTGCAACGGTAAATAAATACAGGTATACACAGGAGGTAGGCCTCTCTAACAAACAGATTAAGGCGGTGCTGTCCCATTCAGCTTGCCTACTCAAAGTAGGAGGGGCTAGTACACACTTGCTTGGCATCGATATAAGCTGTCCTTTGCTCCTCCCTCCTTGAGCCATGCCTTTCTGAAAAAGGCATAGAGGTTGTATTGCCACTGAACGATAGATGCTATGCACCATGGACACGAGACAGGTCCATACTTAAGCGTACTTCCAGCAGTGGCTGTCGGCATGAGCTGTGCTCCAGAAAGCTCCCCCGCCACTGGCTGGTGAATTAGCAGCATTGAGCCGTATGGGCCACCTTCCTGCCACTACTGGGTATAAGTCGCAACTAGGGCCAGGCCGTAACCCTCGAGCAAATACCCCCGCCAGCACCGAGGTGGTCCAGTAAGGATACAACTCAAAGCGTACTCTCTCTCCTTGGTTGGATGAGTTTCTACTGGTGGTGACTGCGGTTCTATCCCCGGAGGGCTAGAACGCGTGGCCGTCGAATCATGTGTGTTTTAGACGTATGGATTCCTGATGGGGATCCACAATCCTACTCTAGATCGTACAAATATCTTCAACAATCCGGTCTCTGTCGGCAGAGCACAACATGTATGGTTCCTGTGGTCAAGGTGAAAAACCCTCTAGAAAGAATACTCCTGGTAAAGGAACAAAGCTGTATTTATTAACTGCGTGATAAATACAGCGGCACGTGCTATCTCCTAACCAAGCAGACTGTGTGTATGGAAGTATCCTACGCTGGACAGGTGTAGGTAACCTGTTCCTAAGTTAGTTACAAAAACAAATGGCGTAGACTGCTATTAAAAATACTTAGCGCAGCTAACTATATTTAGGGATGTCTAGATGAGATAATTAAGGAAAGGGGATCCACCGCACTAATAGCTGGGAGTTTAGTAGAGGTGGCTGCTGTTCCAGGAGGATCCAGTAGCGGAGGGTGTTGTGTAGTAGAAGTTGAAGAGCTTCTGATAGATGAATAAGGCTGTCAGCAATGAAGCCTCCTCTGGTAACTGCGGCTACAGAAGACCTGGAGATGGCTGCTGAAGACTTGTTGACTTGTCGAAGGCCCCAACACATGAAGTGGTGGAGCAAGCTCAAGAATCAGGAACAACTTGCGAGCCCAGTCTTGCACGTACTTTTATATGCGGAAGGACAGGTGTGGCACCAAGCTGCGGTGGGAGGTGTGACGTCTCATGACGTCCCTCTAGTGCGAGGCCGGGGGGTGGGGGAGGGGTAGCTACCCTCTGTCTGGCTCTAGACTTTGTACATATTCAGTGGTACTCAACTTTTCCCCGAAGTGACCGACGGCTTGCAGGCTCAGCGCGGGAGAGGGGAGGACAATGTGCTTGCTGGCTTGTGCAACATTCGTTTCCACGCATGTGGAATCGCCGTCCAGGGTTGTGGCAAACCAAAACATCTGTGTACTAGGTTGGCGGAGTCCGGCCCTCGCTCGGGTGTAGTAGGAGTACTAGTGTTTGGCAAGTCGTAATATTGTTCGTATTAAAATACATGGGAGCGGCATGCGTCAATAAGCCCCCCCCCCCTTCGTTGGGCGAATTTGGTGGAGTAGGGTATGAAGAAAGCATGCCCCCTCATCTGGAAGTTCTCTGGGTATAGAGTCTGGAAAAAAATTTTCAAAGCTAGGCGGAACCTTTAACGTTGGGCTGCTTGACCACTGTAATTGCGCTCACTCAGTGCACTGGAGACACGTAGCGCATAGCCGTACTGCTGTCTCACTTGTCGGGCGAGCTCCTTCTCTACCCCTCGCCCGGCATATTGGAACGTCCCTCTGGTATTGGGTTCCTCCTTCCCCCCGTGGCGAGTATTAGTGTCAGGAGTGATACTGTGTATCGGGTGTCCCACCCGCTTACTTTATTTACGTGCGTTGATGACAAAATGTAGCATAGCACTGTGGGCAATCACAATAATATTTACAAGAACCTGTGAAAAAAAAACTACATAAAAACACGGACACCACAAATACGATTGGGAATAAAAAAATTTGTACAAGCCTTACTAGTGGAAGACAGGGTAAAGTCACCAACTATTGCGGTGCTTGCTGTGGTGATTTATGAAAAAGTCTAGCACGCTCTCCGGGATAGTCTGTGGGTCTCACAGCAAGCAAAACATTTACGTGTGCTCACAATAACCCTTTTCCCTTAGCCCGTTTGCCTGCCACACCAGGTTCCACAATGCAGTGTGCACGCATGCTCTACGAGCGCAAGTGCAGCGCACGAGCAGAGCAGAGCGAGCTGCAACCACGTGCGCGTGACGCACAAATATAAAAGTAGACCCTGTTAAATTTCTGTTTATTAATTTTAGCATCTACAGGGCAAGATAAGTTCACACAAGGGGACACAACCAATAAAGATGCCTGCCTTAGCAGCCCTAAAGCCCTCAGTGTTTTAAAGTGTCTTTTTTCTAAGTTTCTGTTATGTTCATCCACGCAGTTGTAATGTTATGTCTTAATGAATATTAATTACAGGGTTATTTTTGTAAGCAATATGCAACAACCGGCATGGAGGGTACATGTCCGATATGCAAATGTTGTGTGCAAGGAAGTAGTGCAGCGCGGAGTGCTAGCCCGCCAAACTGGCTGGCACACCACGTAGGAAAGTTTAGTAGACGTTCATCTTTGCGAGGGGTGTGCCATGTCACAGCGGGGCTCGTGTTTCGCACACTCAGGCAGCCATCATCATGTTGGACTAATCTCTTAAATGCAATAGTTAATTAATATACTGGAACCTTTTCGTTTTCAGCAGCCTGAGACTTTACCGCCCCTCGCGCCTACCCAGTGTTTGCATTGCCTGGGTAGGCTTAAAATGCACTAATTATTTTCTGTGACCTCATGAAGGTTTAATAGTATTACCCAAGCTGATGGGCTAGCAAGCAGCACCAATGTAAGTTTTCTCCTACGGAGATGTAGCAACGTAATTGAATAAATCTCAGCAGTGATGAGTTTCCATGTGTGATTTATTTCTAGTTCGCCGCAAGGCATTTAAGGTAGCCTTCTCCCGCCAATTTTCTTAACCTGGAATTTACTGTACAATTATGTTTAAAATGGTCACGAGTCAGTATAACAAGTAACAGTGCTTTGTACGGGCGTGTGGGGAGCCCAGATATTCCACAACATAACTAGTATGAGAATTATTCAATCATTACCAATTTTATTCTAAGAGGAGACAACAACTGCACTTGAAGGATTTGCCGTCGTTGGCCGAATGACCCTGCGGAACAAGTCAGCACTCCGACTTCACGATATTGTCATCCTGACAATATCTGGCGCCCTGGGTAATTATCTCCACAGAGATTCCAAACTACGTTCACCGCTCCTCGCCTAACCAATATTTTTTTCCACCAACACCTACACATCAACAGGTTACAAGTTTGCCAACCTCAGGCCCTCCATTACCCAAATTGAACGGTTAACGAAACTATAAGAGTACATTTTACAAAGGAATTTAACAAATGGATAATTGGCGCACGTTGGTCACTTAAATACTAACAAACATAACACTTCACTAGGAAATGAAATTGAATTTAATATATCTTGCATCTGGTGTCACCGTGGTGAGTTAATGGGAGCTCTGTGGCCCAGAGTTCAGAGTCGAATCTTAGTTGGTGCATAAGATATTAAAAAATAAGTACACAAGCAAACAGATGAGAAAAACATAGTAACAATGACACATAACCCTGCAAGAAATGTGAATAATTTTCGTAGGTGTTGTCTCCAAAAGGACACTAAGAAAACTCAAAGGCACATTTACATGTGCAACTACACCAAGTCATTTAAATAAAAATCTAAGCCTTGTAGGGAGTCCATTTTACATGTAGTACTAATTCTAACTTGTATAATACGAAGTGGTGAGGTGTAAACAGTCTGACTTTCGCTGGTTGAGATTACCACAGTGTAACAACTGCTGTTTTTATGAGTTCAATTATTTCAAGTATCACTTAGTAGTGTGTTTGAATAATGCATATTAAATTTACCTCACCGGTTCGTATCCTTTCCTTGCTTCTGACAGCTAGTTAGGTTATCTAAGGTCGTTGCACTGTGTTAAACTGGCCTAATGTGTCTATTCCTGGTTCTCACTGTCTATGACTGGGCGGCTAGTTTAACTGTCACTAGTTACAGGTCTGTAACGAGTGCTGTTTCACTTATTGGTAGTGGTCTACAACTATCTGACTTAGCTCTTGTACAACTGAGCACTGCACTTACTGTTCAGCATACTTGGCCTTCGACGGTATTCCCCTCCATTGGAGCTCGGTATGGGCCGGATACAGTCACATGAACCTTGACGTGGGTCTACATGGTAACTCTCTGTACTGGCCAGGCGTCAACTCAGCTTTGGCAGCACGAGGGGGCATCAGGTGTCGCTGTTCAGCGCATGGTGCTGAGGTGCCTGCTTCTGCAGCAGACGTTGGGGAGGGCCCTCGACTGCACGGGTTACTACTCCGTTGGGTAGGCCATTTCTGGGACGTGGCAGTGCGAGGGAGTGGCGAACGACCACCCTCGACCTCTGGTGCTCCTCTATGAAGTTCTGTGTAGTTAGAATCATCGATGGTTGAGACATCCAGATCCTTCATTGAGGCAGCGTAAGGGAGTGGCGGACAACCGCCCCAACCACCCTCAACCTCGACTGCAGGTAGTACACCAGGAACCGGGTAGTGGGTGGTATCAAAGGTCTCAATGCCTGATGCGGCAGTGCAAGGGAGTGGTGGAGGACCGCCCTCGACCTCGACTGCTGGTGATTCTCTACGAAGAGCCGAGTAATAGGAGGTATGGATGGTCTCGATGTCCAGGTAATTAACTTATTGTATCGGATGGGGCTGTATCCCCCTGGGGAAGAGGAGGTTGTGGGTCATCGGGATCAGTAGAGCTGGATGTCCCAGGTGCATTGACTGCCAATCGAGTGGGAGGCAGAATGGGCCTCTCATCCTCGACGGCGCTGACAGTGGAGCTTCCTGTGTGGCAGGTGGTTGGGGCGGAGCATTGTTGTCGACTGCTCGATGCTCCCTGCAGGAACAGGAATCGGCTTCATGGAAACTTGACCTTGACCCCTGTTCTGGGCGTTTCCTCCAGTTCGGCAGTTAGTGTTGGGTCAGTGGCATCTTCGCTGCCTGATGGTCGTCGCGAGCCGTCAGGCACGGACTTTTATAATCCTAAGGAAAGGTGCTGCACCCGGCTGCGGTCAGAGGTGTGGCGTTGTCTCATGATGTCCCTCTAGCATGAGGCCAGGGTGGGGTAGCTACCCTCTGTTTGGCTCTCAACTTTGTGCGTATTCGGTGGCGCTCTGCTTTGCCCCGAGGCGGCTGACAGCTTGTAGGCTCGTAGGGGAGGGGAGGGTGTTTGGAATTGCCGTCCAGGGTTGTGGCAATCCAAAACGTCCATGTACTAGGTTGGCGGAGTGTGTCTGTCTGTCTCTCTCTCTCTCTGTCTGTCTCTCTCTCTCTTTCTCGGGTGTAGTAGGAATACTAGTGTCTGATGAGTCGCAATAGTTTGTATTAAAATACATGGGAGTGGCACGCATCAGTAAAGCACAAAAAATTTGGTTTGGCCGAGTTTGGTGACACTGCAGTTTGTTTTGCGTGAATACGTCTATGTTGACACGCTCAGATGCATTAATATTTATTTTACGTTCTCGGCACCGCTTCACTCGATCAAGTACGGTTTTATGGGTATCAATGGATTACTTTTGAGATGCTCTTTCAAACCATATACAATTTCTGTATTCCGACTTGGCTTTTTGACATTTGACAAGTATAGGCCAAAATTGTGTTAAATTTTCTTAACTTTTTACATAAAACACACACACTTTCACCATAACTATGCCACACAAATGTTTTTATACACATAATCGATTGGTGTTGACGAGAGCTGTAGATTGAAACAAACGAGCATCGTAGCTTCTAAACAAAAGTTATACTATGCTGAAGTTACGAGACGCTGCAAAACGGACTCAAAATTGTGGCCTGCCCCCCACCGCACGAGATGCTTCGCAGTCCTCACTCAACGTAACATTTTCTTTGATCCTTTGCTAATTGAGTGGTGTAACTGAATTTGAATGTAGACGACAGATTTGGAGCTGCAATGCCAAACTATATACTCCGATTTTATCGGATTTTCTGGATTGCCTTCCACTATGGTTGCAAATTCAAAGACGTATTCACATTAAAAACAGAGAGGTGATCGTAACTATATAGCAAAGGCAGTGATAAGGCATGGTACCTGACGTGCATGCTGGGTAGCAATGTGTTTGTAATACACGTTTATAAAACAAACTATTTCATGTGCACACAAAAAAAAACATGTCACACTAGAGTGGAATACACCTTTCAATACATCATGCTTTTTGCAAACACTATTTCGAAGTTCGTTCAACATAGTCAAAAAATACATTTTCAAACTCTTGTAGCTTTAAATATTCTGATTGAATTCCTCCAGAACTAGAATAGGGTATTGCTTTGAACTTTGCTACAAACTTTCCACCTATGAAATGATAGGGTTACAACTTAACATCCCGTAGGTACGTGCACAATGATGATAGCCACAATGGAGCACTTTGTGTGCATGGTAGTGTCGTCGCTCTTACTCCCGCACTTCTCTGCCGGAAACAGTTCCAGGTCGATGGGCCTGTTAAAAGATTTTTGAATCAGCGATGGCGACAACCCATAAAAGAAACCACACAATGACCACTTTAGTACAATGTTTATTTATATTATACACAAACAGATGCACACTTTCACTGCCTTCAAAGTATTACAATATCTAAAATGTATTCCACGTTTGTATTATAACGTTATAGTAATAGCATTCATCCACACAAATTTGTAAGAATTGATTCAAAGCTATGCACACAGAAGTGTTTACGACAATCTCACAGAAATAAATCACAACTGCAAGGTGAACAAAAAGAAATACAAATTATCTAATGGGTAACTTTCTCTGTTCGATATATGCTAAATGAAGGGATTTGTATGATCTCTGGAAGTAGATACGGAACCTTCTACTGAAACATTTAAGTATGTAATAAACCAGTTGTCACAAAATCTTTGGGTACTGGGAGTGGTAAAGTTTCTTTCTTTCTTTACCAAGCTTGAAGTATTTATAACGCAACAAGTTAGTCTCCACATGATACAGATTTTTTCCCTTCCTAATTTATAATATGGTTTTTCCAAAACTTGCATTTTAGACTATCATTGTACTTCATATTCACCCAAGTTTTCGAACTGAAGGTTCTTAAGTTGAATCCATTTTCACTTCATTACTCACAATGTGTCGCCCACATTTTTAAAGCTATATGTTCTACAAATAATTTATGAATAGTGTAAAAGTGACAGCAAATTTCTGAAACTTATATAAACTATTAATTCAAACCTGAAATAAAAACAATGGCTGCATGCTGCATAATAAAGAGATAAAGTTTTAAATTGATGGTCATCAAATTCCTTCACCTCCCCAATATTGTAAAATAAAATACTTACTTGCATAATTTATAAAAATCACTAAACACCAAACACAATTAAACTGTTTTAACTGGTTCTTTATTACTTGACTTATTTACAGACTTTTTTTTCACTTCAATGTTTATATCACATATGCACTGAAGAAATGCAAAAAAAAAAAGAAAATACAGTTATTCTAGAGAAAGTAATTCAGTACAGCAACTGCAGCAAACCTGAGATGGGTCCTCTGCCTAAACATTTTTATTTCTAATTTGCATAAGTTCATTAAGCTGAAAATCCAGTTAAAAGTGGTATCTCATGTCTATATGCTGGCTGGAATTTACCTAATGTTGAGGCATGAGGTTGCCAAGATTTAGGTACTTGTTCGTTAAATTTCAAAAGCCTCAGTTCAACAAAATACAACGAAAAGCAAAGCTATGTACTACTGAAACCAATCAAATGAAATCAAATCAACACAATGTAAGACTACAGCACTATTGTAGCATTTGGTGCACTAATACAGCATTTATTACTCAGATGATCAGAATGCTCACATTAAGGCACATAAAAAAAAAACCTTTTCAAAAGCAATGACACACTGCAAAGTTTAAAAAGCAAAACTAAAGATGGTCTCGAATATTTACTCTAGAAATTTCTCTATCAAATTCCCTCATGACATCCACACAAATATTTCATAATCACTCTAATTTCACCACCAGTAAAAACAAAAATCATTTCAACTTGCTTAGGCATTCACTGGAATCTCTTAATTTTTTTATTTAAGATAAAACAGTTTACAATACCTAGTGAAGTAATAAAAATGTTCTAAAATTATGTAACCTACTGTAGAAATCATAGAATTTGTTAAAAAGTTTTAATTACATAGTGAAAAACTTTAAAATAGACTGTGATATTGTATTTTCTGTTCATCTTGCACAGTGTTTTTTGAGAACTTCCAAAAGATGCAAATCAACCTGTTAATTAAAATGCTCAAGTAATTTCACAAATAAAATCACAAAAATTAAATCCTGTTGGTTTTACTCTGTTCACAGATGAATGAACTTTCATCTGTGTTTGGTTTAATCTGAATAATATTATAAACATGAAAGTTTGTATGTTTGGTTGTTACTCAATCATGTCGTAACGGCTCGACGGATTTGGATGTAATTTGGTACAGGGGTAGATTATATTCTGGATTGGGTATTTTTCATCACGGAAAAACTAATGGTTTGTTAGAGAATATATAAAAACCATCTGAGTAGGCGCTGGTTGGTGGTCTGTTTTTTTATACTCATTAAGGAATTTGCGAGCGGGTGGAGCCGCACAGCCAGTTGAAATATATTTAAGGTTGCAAGTAGGCCACTAAGCTACCAAAAATATGTAAAAGGACAGGAATTAGTGCTCAAAGCATAGTACTTGTTGACACATACACAAAGAAGGACGACACATTTTCCAGGCAGTGAGTTGTAGCCCTTCCACCATACTGCAGTGTCCTACAACTCGCCGCATGATAAAGCTGGCTTAAACAGCAAAATGTTGCAAACGCACAACCGCATGGAAAAGTGTGAGTGTGTGCAAGTGCGCACCCCTGTCTGAAAGTACTATACTGTGAGTACTTGAATTCCTGTCCTGTTACTTACCTTACAAATATATTTAAGCTCACTTACCCAACTATTGACATGGATTTTCCAAAAGTCTCTTTGCTTTTGACACATATTCACTGTTTTCGGACAACATCAGAAAACATGGTGCAAAAAAAACAAAAAGTTGGCATCAATGTAATTAATAACTATTTTTTATACTTATAACAATGTACTAGACTGTATGCTTGGTAGTAATAAACAAACAAAACCAATTACAAGGCTTTTACAGAATACAGGTCCTAATGGGACCAAATTATTTCTGTAATTGCTTCTATAAAAATTCTGTAACAAACTTGAATTCAATCATGTTCTGACAGTAACATGCCACTATTAAAACTAGTGAGCAATTATAAAAGAGATAACGAAATTTGTAACAATCTCCGATATACCACATACATGCTAAAATAATTTGATAAACTGTGATCTGAGGTAAACAAATACACCTAGTAAAGCCTTTCAGTCAAAACTTGTATGGAATAAATTGACCTACAATCGTAGGAACAAGTTAGAAAAAAATTGATAATTGAAGGGGAAAAAATCTTAAAGAGTTCTATAGCCCTCTTGTTTATACAATGTTAAAAAATTCACTTTCCTTCAATGTTATACTAAAAACACCGAACAAACTTGGACAATCATGTCAAAATTGGCACCTTTTATCAAGTTATGTATAAATGCAATAGTTAAATTAAACACAAACTGACTCAAAAATTATGATATTTTGCTGAAGGATAGTAAAATGTGAGCCTTCTTTCCACACTTAGAGGGTCTCTACGTACAAGGTGGGAGGGAACTGTGTAGCTAGCTTGAAGTGGGCAAGGTGGGGAAAAGGCAGGGAGAGAATATGTAAAGATAGAGGGAGAAAAAAGCAAAGCCCTTCATAAGTGCTTTCCTACTATGTGCAGACTTGGGAGCAATGGTGGAGACTAGCAGCTAGAACCTGAACCAACTGTTGCTTCTGTTGGAATTTTTTTTTTCTCATAACATACTGACAATCCACATCCAGTGATAATTTAAACATGTACTCCACATGAGTCGTATCCACATTCTTCAAATTTACATTTCTGAATAGCAAAACCCCTCAGATTTATTTTCCAAAAAAAAAGTCTTACATCAATAAACATAGAGACAACTTGAATTCACATTTTTTCTGGAATAATTTTATACAGTTTTAACGTACATTTCCTAGTTTTTGGTTTCATTTCCACTGTCATAAAAACTATGTTTTCAGTCTTCAATTTAATTTTCCTCAACACAAAACAATTAGGAAGTCAGCCAGATGTTTGCTGAAGTCATAATGTTATCCAAGGCTGGATTGAAGGTAGAAGAAAGTGCTAATCTACTAATTTTCTTTGATTAAAAACATTTTCCACAAAAAAAATTTACAATGATTTCACAACAGTTACTTAGAAAAAATTTGAAAAAACTGTGGACAGTGTTTGTTGCTGACATTGAAAAAATTGTATTTTGTGTAGTACTAACAGCAAAACAGTTATGTTTTGTAAAGATAAATTACTCTATCTAAAATTGTTAATTTTCCATTTCAGAGATAGAAATCTGGCACTAAGTAATTAACTTTCATGTTAAACTATTCATTATTATAGGTTCTAGTGGAATCTGCTTGGTTTCAGTTATAATAGTAACAAAATCAAACTGAGAATGCAGATGATGACTTATCCATATGTCAAAATGCCCCTTTGAAAATTTTTATCTGTTATATGATTGAACTGAACTGCCACTATAATACATCCTTTTTGATAACTAAAGTTCATACCATGAAGCAGCATAAAAAATGACTGACTTTTGCAAACGGAGAACAGAAATGTGTAAATTAGCACTTGAAAGCAATATTCGTTAAAATTCACTGTATAAGGTATGAATTGAATTGCTACTTGCATATCCAGTATTCTCAATCCAAGCTAGTTGCTGATCCAAAATAAATTCCAGTCCATTCCAAATTTTTATGAAATCACTACAAAAACAAGAGAAGTACATCCCTGCGCCACAAAGGTAAAATGCACAGTAAGGGGCTCTATGAACGACAAGATCAGAATTACAAGGCATGATAGAGCAGATGAGTGGAATATTTATGAACATGTGGTGCAGAGTTGGCAACAGCAGCAACTTACTGTATTTTGGAATGTATAAGCCTCTTGCAGGTATAGGCCTTGCCATGATTCTAATTCTTTAAAACTCAAAATAAAAAGTCTTATGTATAAGCCAGGCGAGATTTTTGAAACCTGAAGTTCACATAACAGCACAGATGTTTGACAACCCTATGCACACATGAAGCGATCCCAGACATCTTTGGCATCAGCATACTTTCACATACACATGACTGGCATGATCTTGCATGTGACCTTTGCCATGCTGTTTACACCCTACCACTACTCATCCTCCTCTGTGCCATCAGTTACATACAGTTTCTCTTGTGTGTGTATTCCACAGACACACAGTAGGCTGTCTGGGCACTGTTCTACAAAGATAAATGATAATGGGGAAAGAACAGACCAGTTACCACACAAAATTTAAATTGCAAGTTGCAGTATATCCATGCAAACACTTGAAACAAGCAGCTGGTCAAAAATGTTGTGATTAAAAGATGCATGGAAGTGGTGCAGAGGAAAATGTACATCAGTAAACCTACCAAAGAAAATATGTACACACTTTACAGGCCATTACAGTACCTGGACTTGGAGCAAGAGTTGTTTCAGCACATGGTTACTACCAAGCAAAATGGATTTTTTTTATTACCACGCAAAATTGATTTCTTGTTACCACAGAAATGCTACTATCTGAAGCAAGGAAAATTGAAACAAGGAACAATATTCGCACAGCAGAATTTAAAACACAGTTGCAACATTTTGTGAAGGTGTATGATTTGAGAATTAGTTGAGGGATGTGGCTTGCTCAGACAATTCCCAAATTGTATGATGAAAAATTACTGAATATTTTAGAAATTCATTATAAAACTCAAAATCTGCATAACTACTTGCTCACTCAGATAGGTAACGCTAACCACATCTCTGTTTATTCTGATACGCTGAGGTCGACGACTATTGATTATACAGGATCTCACCCCATTAATATTTAAACTGGATCAGAGCAGCAAAGATGTACCATTGTGCTCAGCATTACATCATATGGACGAAAATTACCACTCTTATGTTGTGCTGAAGTGGAAAACTGTTCCAAAAGAGAATTTTCTGCTGGTATAAAAGTTTGTGCATGAGAAAACAGGTGGATGACAGAGGAATATGTGAGAGATGGCATTATAGTGTCTAGTGTAAGCAATTGGTGCGCTCCTAGCAGCAGTCATTGCTCGTCTTGGAAAGTTTTTTGTCACATCGCAGAGAACAATAAGAGATGCCTTCATCAAGACAGATTAGATATTGCTGTAATTTTGGAAGGATTGATAGGAATGTTACAACTACTTGATGTTCAAAACACATGTCTGGCATCTGTACAATGTTTAGGTGCAGACAACTCGAGAGGCCACGAAAACTGGACACCTGTGTGACCTGTAGAAATGTGTGACTGGATTGTAGAGCTTGGCATACCAAGTCTGCAGAAACTATTTTAATAATAATAATAAAAACTCAAAATCAACGTGTTTTTTTTCCAACAAAATTGATGATACTAAAGACAAACTTTTGTGAGAAGACAAGGTCGATGATGACAGAGATGGAGGAAGTGGTAGTGAAAGTGAGGAGTGAACAAAAATGTCAAGGAGAAAATCTATTTTCTGTATATAACTTTACATACTTGATGTACGTAAGGAAAAAATTAACATTTCTATCATTTTACTACAATGATGCAGGGCCTACATAAAGTTAAAACAGTTTTCTTTTTAATTAACACAATTTCAAGATTGATTATTCTTGTGTTTAATTACATAATTTTTTATTTAAAATATTGGTGAAATTTAAATACATAACTGGATCCATAAACTGCAGATCAGTGCGTTCATCTAAATTTTATTTATTACAGGTGGGAATCAAAAATAGTGTGAAAGTGTTGAATACAGAACATGTCACATTTCTTGTGGCCAGAAATGTGCTTCCTCTTTACTCATCCTCCCTCCCTCTAAAAATCGCATTAACAGGCCAAAACTCATGTTTTCATACAACTGAGTAAAAAAAATATGCAGCCTATACATATAAAAATACAGTACTGTTACTGCTCAGTCACAAGCCTGAAAAAGCAATGGATGAAGATCAAGCCAAAACATAAGAAATTTCAAACAAGGTGAAAATGGATACGCATGCCCATTCCCTCAGTAATGAGAAAACAGTATTTTCAAAACCCAAATTATATCACAGTGACATATGCTTTACCAGATGCTAAAAATACTTAATGTATCATCTTAACATGGCAATTAATCTAAAAGATGTGGATTCAAAAACACACGTATAGTGGATTCTCTATCCATTGTATCTCAGGGGACTGACAAAATATTTCAATACACGTGGACCTTCATTGCATGTGGTCTTGAAATGCAGATAAATTAAAAATGGGAACACAGAATATGTTCCATGGATACAGGATTTCAATCCATTCGACTTCAATACATAGAGGTTACACTAGTATGTATCATGAAGTCAACTTATGTACAGCTTATGTACACATGATGAAACTAATGTACTCCAAAAAGATTTTAGAAAGGAAACTTCATTATTCAACTGCAAAAAAATTGCAGTAGCAGCAGTCTGTCCTCTATGCAGCATTAACTATGTCACCTATCCAAACCCTGTACAATGGCACAATTTTGCTGAAACTCACCTGTATGTACCAGTATATGCTCCTTTAACATTCTTTCGTTAGCGAACTTCCTTTCGCACAACATACACTTAACAGGTATCACCAGTTTTCCCTGTGCTGGACCTGGAAAACTGACACGCTCATGTCTTAATACATGTCCCCTATACTCTGCTTCAGTAATGCACACTTTACAACATATAGCACAAAGAAGTCCACCTCTGATTGTCATCTTCTTACTTAAAGATGTACAGTTGTCATCCATCTTTGTAGTTTCACTATCTGCCTTTAAGGGTTGACACCCAGTTCTTGTTCGAGTTCCTATACAAGTCTTACGGGATTCTGAAACAGTAAGTCCTCCTATGATACCATTTTTGAATGCAAACTTGTCACTAATATTTATAGTTTTATTCTCTATGGGTAGAATCCCATGTCTCAATGGAGCAGTTTCTACAAAGGGATCTGTTTCGCTAAAGGATTTTGAAGCTGACTGTACTTTCAAATGGTCTTTCATGTGCTCAAAGTACTCAATTTCTGTAGTAACAACTTTCTTACAAATTCGACACACATATTCACTCATCGCTGCATGCAACAGTTGATGCTCCTCAAGTAGCTTGGTTCCGTAGAAAGTCTTTGGACAATACTCACACTTGAGAACTGTCTCACCGAAATGGGAGAGCACGTGCTCATAAAGTGACGACTTTGAAGGTAGCTCAGCAGAACACAGCACACACTTATGTAGTACATGTGTTGCAATGTGTGACCGCAGACTTTCTGCATCCACAAACGTCTTGGCACAGTGTATGCAAGCAAATGCAGATTTCTGACAGTGTTTTGCCACATGAATCCTCAGACTTTCTTGGCAAGCAAATAACTCTTCACACAACAAGCACAAATGTGGCTCTGTTACCTCCTCATTCACAAATTTTTCTTCTGCATTAGCTTGTCCATTTGAACAAGATCTCACTTCACGATCACAGACCTGAATGCTACTGCTGACATTTGACATTTCATTTGCTACACCGAGATCTGTTTTTTTGTTTTCTGTGGTCAGATTCGCTTCAATTGATGCAACCAACCTTTTAGGTTTAACTAATGATCTATGTAATTTCTTTTTTCTTTGGCGCCAGTGATTTCTTCTAGAAAAATTATTTCTTTTCCTTTGTTTTGATGATGTAGATGTAACAAATTTCTGATCTACATCAGAAGACTTTAGAGGGAAGGATTCTGAAAATTCCTGATCCATTATTAGGTTTTTATTCTTTTTACAATCATCCACATTAGGGCATTCATTTTTCACTTCAGTCCTCTGTCCTACAACCAACACATTATGAGGTTTCTCCTGAAAATCTCTTTTGATCACTGTGCTGAGAGCATTTTCTTTGTTGCAGTCTTCTTCAGCTAGACTTTCCTTCTCATTAGACTTTAAGTCATTTTTAAATGTATCCGAGAGTTTCTTGCAAAATCCTAGTTTTCCTCGTTTTTCACTCAAAACTAGACCAATTTTACATTTGCTATTACTGAATGTAACACTAGGAAACTTGGTAATTCTTTTTGTATTTCCTGGAGAGCCTGTTTTTACATTTTTCTTCATATTCACTTTAGGGTCACAACTTCTCAAAACTTCATTTGTACTTAAATTGACTCCTACTCCACTTCCAAATCCCATCTTGCTGTTAGTTAATTTTATTTTCTTCGGAGTTTTCACATGAAAGTAATTTTGTGCTAATACACTCTCTCCACACTGTATAGAAACATGAGAGTACTTTGGCAAACTTGGATCTTCTTCACGACTGAATTCATTCTCAATCGACCCTACTTTGATCTGACACCCCAACTTTAATTTCACATAAGTGTGATCAGAAAGAAGACCCTCCTCCCTTGGACGGCGCCTTTTCCTAACACGCTGTTTCTTTGGAGAACACTGAACTGAAGGCTGTTTATTTTCAACAGTTTTAGTTACTTTATGTAAAACTGGATCCAACCTCTGCACCTCTTGGGTAGTTTTATTTATTTTCTTGTGTTGATCTGGATTCAATATGTGTGCCTCAGGAACAGATGGGGAAGACAGTCTTGCAAAATTGCTGGGTGGCAAACTGTAAGTGTTGTCTTCTGGCTCTTCCTAGAAATAAAACATCTGCATTAACATAAAAATAAAATAAATAAAAGTGCAGCTACTACAATACTGTGACTAAATTTTAAACATGCAAATTCTTTTCTATCTTCCTTTCCTACCAAAAGAAAAAACAATTCCACACGAGCAGAGAAGTATTTATTACTGTATTTAAAGAGAATATCTAAAGGACAAATTTAATGACCTCAAACATTGTGCAAAGGATTGTGCGACATTTTCAGGACGCTGTGACTGATCTCACACAATGTGTTACAACTTTAATGACAAAGTTAATGATGATGAAGAAGAAGAAGAAGATGAGGATGGTGGTGGTGATAATAATGATGATAATACACAATAACAATAATAATAGTAAAGCACCTGTAGCTGCACTTTCATCACAAAGGATCTACAAAAGTTTTCTCCCGATTACATCAGGAAATATTTTCCCTTAAAATTAATAGCCAGAGGAATGAAAATTACCATCTTTGGTCTTAATGCTCTCTTTCAGCTAACTTGCATGTGCTTTTGAAGAAAATAAGAACGTAAGTTGTCTTTATTGTTCAGACTGTGCATGACAATACTGTATTGGCTGTACTGGTCCAAATATAGGCCTATATTTTAGTCAGTTTTAATAACCTTGAAATCTAATAACTGCCTATGAGACACTTAGATGAGAATAGAAGTGAAAAGTGATATACATATGCTTTGTGAACTTATAAATTGAACAGCATAAATGGTCTACTGTTTAAAATTACTCTTTACTTATACAAGATTTATTATTGTAATAGACATGTAATTGCACCTTACTTGGAAACCTATGGTTTTTGCCCTTCAGGGGCATACCAGGGTACAGACTGGGTATATGATTAGATTGGCTTTACCAATAAAGCATTTACACCTAATTTGCATCATTCTCACTTCTCAGCATGTATGGTTTTCTCTACCTTCTCCCTCTAAATACCCCTTCCATCGTGTTTTCAACAATACTTCCAGGTTTTGGGATGACTCTATCCAATCTTCCTTGAGGCAGTAATAAAATCCAGCGCCTCTATCTCACTGCTGAGAACTGGGGTACTGGCAGTAGTGCCATCTACAGAGATAGAAGTGCAGGGGCTCTTCACTGTTCCCAAAAGAGATAGAAGTGCAGGGGCTCTCAACTGTTCCCAACAGTGGAGTACCACTTGAGTTGTCAGCACCTTTCTAGGTGCTCCTCAGAGGGAAAGTGGGCAGTACACCTCACAGTAAGGGGTTTACACCTACAAATTTCCAACAGAAAATTGGAGTGATGGTGGTAGCACCGTCCTCAACTATCTCAAAAGGAGATATGAGTGTCACCCCACAGGCACTGGTATCAGAGAGGCTTCAGCTCTACAAGATGCCCACTTTTGTTTCCACTATCTTACACCCTACTTAAGCTATGCTACAATCTATCTGAGCACCCACTATAACTGTACCTATCTCCCTCTCTTGAATGCCACGTCATCAGGCTGGGTGGCAGAAGGCAGCAAAGATTGCCTTGTGCCAGGCTAAGCATGCTGCAGGGTCAAACACAAGTGCACTCAAGGTCTAACCTGAACTAAGAGGTCATACATCAAAAGAATGCCGCCTCATCAGGGACCAACAACTGAACCTAGACAGACAGCTCTGGAGCCACAGAGTTATCTCAGACTGATATACAGTTTGATCATATGATCTGTGTAGAGGGCCAATAGAATTATTTCTTCTGTGAGACTTGCATAAAAAAATAGAACATGTTCTATCTCCTAATTTTGTATGATATCTGTCATGCATGAGAAATATGATGTGTGACGGCGTAGGGAACGGGACATCACGTCAAAGTAGGGTGCTTTTGTTTCTGTGCAAGTCCGTTGCGCAGGTAGGGGCCGGACTGTACTGTGGAGGCATCTGGATGATGGCTCGCCGGCCTCGTACAGATCCATTATAGAAAGTTGGGCCTATGCGCACCTATTCAAAGCACATGATTGGGCTGGCTTATGACTGGCGTCATTTTTCCTCGACAGTCACTGGCTCTGCCCTGCTGTCTTCGACTCCGGCTGGAATGGGCGGCTGGACAGGCTGGTACAGGTGCCGGCTGGTCGGAACATGGTTGGCTGGTGCTGGTGTCCCGCTGGTGGCCTGCTAGTCTAAGCGAACCACTCCCAGGGATATAGTGTAACCCTGGTGGAGTAATCTGACGACAGGATGGGCAGCTCCAGGAACCCTAATTGGGAGGCCAAAGAGATTGGCTGGGAGGGTAGTGGAGTGGGGTTCCACTAGGTGTTGGGCTGCTTGTGCTCTCTCCTGGGGTGATATACACCTGAGGGCTGGTATAGGTTGATTACTTAGGGGGTGGCGAAATGCAAGAATAGCAGCTGTCCTCCATGTGATCCTCCTGTTCCCTTGTCGGTGGGCGAACATCATGGACAGGAAAGGTGCAATGGTTCATCCTTTAGAATGCGGCAGGCAACAAACCTTTAGCTAGAGTGTACTCCAGAAGTTCCTGGGTCAAGCCTCATCAGGCCTGGCACCCCCTTCAGTGAGTTAATACCCTCTGGAGGGAATGGGTTATTTGACTTAGTTGGCCCAGATGCTTCATCGTGTGTCTTTCTAGTGGTTGGGGCTCTACTATACGTGCGCACCAGGTACCTTCACATATCTGGTCCACAGTATGGATGGCCGCCTACTTTGTTGTGTGTGCGATGTACGTGCAGTCCTGGTTAGGGGCTGCCTGCAGTTCTGCTCTATGTTGGAAACTGTTGCCAATTCGCAGTCCCCTGCCGCTCCCTTCTAGGGTAACATCTACTGGGTTGGGGAAAATATACACGTTCACTTCAAAGCAAGAAAGACAGAAGTTAGCTACAATACAAGTTTTATTCTCTCAAAAATAGAACACGGTGACCCGTACTACCTCCTAGCGCTACACACATTAGGTGTTCAATGGACTTTGTATTAGAGCAAGACAGGTGAGGGAGGCCTGTCAGCCGTGGAATCAAATGAACCCTAAATGTGGCTTGTAGTCCTGAGGGGATCCAGGACACCACATGTGGTGTAGGTGTTGGGTGTGGTGATTCTTGACAAGTCTGAAGGGTAGTAATGACTCTTTGGCTGCACTAGTAGATAAGACGTCATCAAAGAACTGGTAGAACTCTGTAGCTCTCTCGAGAGTCCTCAGGAGGACTGTGGCTGTGTAGTAGAGAGCCTTAGCACGACTATGCTAATGCAAGCTACATAAACAACTGGCATTCCTGCCAGGTGCACAGCGTTATATTCCTGCAGACTGGGGGTTCCGTTGTGTCTCTGGCACTTCTGTCATCTTTGGCTGCCACCACCTCAGATTCGGGTCGGGCAGCAACACTGATGCCATCTCTTGGCGGGGTGCCAGCAAGGTGGTTAGGGCAGCTGTGCAGGTGGTATCCACCCCTCGATTAAGGGACTAACTCTTGCATGCCAGCTGCGGCTTCTTACAAGCAGCGGGAGCAATGATGTGACTTCATTTCAATACGTGGGTGCTGGCCTTGGAGGTGACCAGTCGGGGTTCAACACCCTCAGGGGCACGTGACGTGCATGTGATGATGCAAAGTCGAAAAGAATATTGTATGGGAAGTGTCATGTATCAAATCTCGTACGAAATTTAAAACAAGATTAGCCCACTTGTATGAGTTTAGCATGTATCTTGCATTGTGTAAAAGCTACTTAACCAAAAAATTCGATAATTTCTAAACAAAACATTTTATCATCCTTATTCAAAGTGTATTATTTAAATTTTATCACAACTTACCAATGTTTTCACATTGATGCATGTCACTCCTACTACCAATCAACTTCGATTATGACTCATTGCTAAGATTCCTACTTCCACTGCTACACACGTAAGAAATACATACCAAAAATTTTCTACATGAATTCTAGGCTTCCTACTCTACCACGCAACAGGAACTTATAAGTGAACTCTCGTCATCTGAAGGGTACGCAACCCGGCAGCCATGACCCCCCTCCCTTCCCCTCACTGAGAGCCTACAAGCTGCCCAGACCTCGGGCAAGGCCACGCGCTACCGACGAGGCACGAAGCAGAAACGCTGACTACTGTAGACCAGAGTTTTCGAATCCCATGCCAACCAGAGCAGGATGCTCACCCTACCTGCAGCCAGCGCCGGCAGCCTACAAGCTTCACCTATATAAGTCCTTACGCTGCCGGGCTCGGGCAGTCATTCTTGTTTCATCTCTCGCTATATCCCAGAGCACTGCTCAGTGCCGGGGCCTCCAGAGAACTTCGAAGCTTTGAGTACGCCCCCTGCGGCTACTTCACAGTTGACGATCAGTCATCCCGATAACCAGCGAACACGCTCACTCTTGAAGAAACTTTGTCTCTTCAAGACACCTTTATTAGAACAGTTTAGAAGTAACATATATTTTACCATCTAGATTTATCTTTCCTGCTTACATCCGAGAACCAGGTAGTAACCTTCAGCACTCAATTGCCTGGCTGGAGGTAGCCCGCATCGCATGTTTATTGAGACTTCAATAAACATACTCTTGTTTCCTACCTTTCAGCTTTTATTTCTTAGAGTATCTGTCTGCCTGCTAGATACAGGTTGCTATGTACATCCTTGACAATAACCGGGTATTTTATAATAACCAAATTAGCTTCAACTACGGGCACCCTTCAGGGGTCCATCATATTTTCTCACATACCCATTAGATGGACATCTGTTGCTTCGCATCTGTCAGAGCACTGTCTAGTGCTGGCAGAGAGGAACAGAGGAGCCACAACCACTAGCAACACCTTCATTCAAGGAGGGGTGACAAACCCAGGTTCCTTCTTTACACCACCATGACCACAGCGCCCAAGAAGCAGCAGTAAGTAAGTGCTTACCAACACCCCTCGCCTCCTGTCATCTATCTAAACTAAACACCGCTTTTGCTCTGGCAGACAAAATCCTCGACCCACATGCCCAGTAACTCTAACCAGGCATGTGTCATTATTTTTAATATTTTTTTAAGCTGCACTTACAAAATTATTGAACACAACAACAGAAAATTAAAAAATACAATGTTCCACAAATAAATGTAAAGTACAAATGAGTGTGCAGCATCAAATTTGTACAGACTTGGATACAAATGTCTATGACATCATTTTATGTATCATGTCTAACTACATATCACTCGTATTTATCCTCAAATTTAGTAGAATATGTTTTTGTCAAATAAATGCTGGTAACAAGAAAATATGAGTATCATATTTCAAATCGCTAAAATAACAATCTACTAACATCTGCCTTGACATCTAAAATAACCATGTAGTCTTCGCATTCAGGCAGCGTCAATGTGGATGAGAGGAAACTACTGCTAAGATGAGCCAGCTGTCCTACCCATAAAGGACTGACCTGTTGCTCCAGCCAGCCCGAAGAATTGACAAGCTGATAAAAAGATAAGTATGTAGCACACACAGAATGAAGTGTGGGAAAGAGTATGTTCTGCGCTCCTAACATGAAAAATTCCCACCTGAAAAATACATACCTGGGCCTGAGAGTAAACAGAGACCCCAGTAGTGTATTATTAATGAAGCAATAGAGGTCATATATTCTTACAACAATAAATATCATAAATTCTACTAGCCACAAAATCATTAAAGTTCCTTACACCATTATAAAAACTAAAAATTAGGTGGGATTTTTAACCAATTTGAATACACAAAAAGTTAAAAAGGTTTGAAATGCATATACAGAAATGTGCAAATGTATTATTTTTAAGTAGGTACTATATAGATAGGTATTAACAAAGTCAATAATTCAGAAGTAGGTTTAGGTGAATGTTCTGGGAGTACATATATACAGTCATACCCTGATTTTACGTGTACCAAATTTAATGAGGCAATGATTTTACGAGGCCATTCTCAGGAATCGTCAAAAAAATTGCAAAAATTCTGGGAAAAAAAGTAAAAATCTTAATAAAAATTATACAAAAAACATTTGCCGGGCCACTGCGATAAAATATATTGGTTTTAATAGTGCTACTCTTAATTTGTATGCCGCAATATAGACAAACCAACAAAATTTGTTACAAAACGTAGCAGTGGTGTTTTGAAATGAGTGCACAGCACAGTGCCGGAAGGTTAGCCTGCCCTATGCTGCGCGACACTTCCCGTCACAAAGGGATTCTATCCTTCACCCACCCTCTCTCACTCACCCCTCTTCCCCCATGCATACACTGCTACTGCTAGTCTCCACCTCCTTACAATTGAATGAAAATGGAAAAGAAAGCAAAAAATGAAAAACAGAAATGTAGAATAAATAATACTGAAATAACATGCAAAATAAATCATTACTGGTGTTTTAGAAGAATTAAAATTTGGTAAACCATCCTGCACTGACCTTGAACTGGTCCGCACCAATACGGTGTGGCTGCATGGTCAGCAGATTGACGTGTATAGTGATGGGGGTGGCTAACAGACTAGCTGCAACTAATGTAAGGGGAAGGAGGGTGAAGAGGTGTGGCATCGCATGGCTGGATACCAAGCGCTGCTACACTGGCAAGAGAGAGAGTGGGTAGAGAGGTGTGGCTGGCCATCTTGATGCTTGAAGTGATAGGCAGAGGGGCAGGTGGCTATACCTTTCTCCCTCCAGGCATATCTAATAAACATAGCTTGTTTACTCGCCTCCAGCACCGAGTTGTTGCCTGCTGACCGGCCGTGTTATGTGCTGCCAGCTGGCATTCCACATCTAGTCATGCGTCACTCGTAATAGATGCTGCGTAAATTACGCTGAATTTTTTATTTTATGGTTTGGTGATAAAAAGTTAGGGTGCATAAATTACACAGTGGCATAAAATATGCAAAAATATACTGTATCTCTCGTGGCGACTGGTGGCACCACCAGTCCACTATAGTGTGCATAACAACAAGGCTGGCTTAGTTGTACAATTAAAAAAACTGTGCCAATGTGATAAATGTTTAAATATAGACATTGTGCTGTCTACTTAATGAGTGTGCACCGTTGTGTTTATCCTTTTTTCGGTAACAAAGGAAAGCCTTATAATAAAATGTTTTAGGGTATAAATTTATTTGGAAGATGTGTCTATTAAAATTAATTAATATTCCATTAACAAACGGTTTGATTTTTTATTTTTCTGCACGAAGCTACTGAAAACAAACTTTGTGCTCACTTAAAGTAACATGGCACCCAATATTCCTTCTTTTTATTTGGGACAAGGAAAAGGTTGTATATACGCTCTGGGGTGTGATTATATTTGGTAGTAGTCTGTCTATTGAATTAAATAAATATTTCATCAGTAAATTTTTAATTTTACTGCAAGAAGCAACTGGAAATGAACTTCGTACTCACTTAAAGTAACACGGTGCCCGATGTTTCCTCTTTTTCTGTGAGAAGCGAAGGGCGTATATGCTATTCTGGGGCTGTGACCAGTTGGATGGGAATCAAACCCTAGGATCAGTTTGATTGCAAAAATCTCCCTCCCAGGGAGCTTGACCTTGCCCACCGTAAAGGCAGTCAAAATACAGGATGCCAACGGTCACCAAAGAAAGAATGAATTTATATGAAATTATGTTGAATGGAGATGAAAATTATAATGAAATGGAGGTGTATGGTGTACGCCTCATGGCCTTACAAACGGGTACGAAGTCGATGGTAGTGGATACTGTCTTGGGTTTACCAATGGGTTTCGGATGAATTACTATGTTGAGCACTTTCCCAACGGCGGTATAGATTCTACACGTAGTAGGGGATGTAGTGATACTTGGCTGAGGGGGATCGTTTTACCATAGGTCCAGATGTTGTGGGGATTACTAAATAGCTTATGTAGTTGTAATGTTGCCACAGCCAACAAATCCCTAATCATGGATCCAGGTAAGTGTCATGATTCTCGTTGATTGAGGAAACTTCCCTATGTGGTTCGAAGGACCTTACCTAGGGCTCGGGTGGAAGTGGTGCAGGCTCAACTAGTGAGTTCGACAGGATGTATACCACCTGACTGTGATAGTTCTCGCTGTAGGGCCCTTCGGGCTAGGCGTTGAATGTGACTGTTGTGACCTCTTCCTTTCTTATGCATCTGAACTCTTTACTAATGAAATACAAGCAAAATAAAATAGAGAACGTATTAATGTCTTCTCAAATGGGGGCTCTTCCCAAATACTAACTGAACAGACTCCCTCGCTCATATCCTAGCAATCTGGGCTCAGCCCTCCTGGGGAGTGTCTGGTACAGTCACTCCGAGGCGATGAGCGTGAACTATGACTAGCTAGTGTCGGAGCGTTTCTGCAGATATGCCTATGTGCACCGGACAAGCCTTAGGAATCCCGGTCTTATGCAGACTGTAGCCTTATGCAAGCTCCAGGAAACCTAACCACTCACACGTAATCTGCAGTGGTTGCTTAGTTAGTGTTTTGAGCTGACCGTTATCAACGAGTATTCACAATTTAAAAAAAAATTAAATTTTAAATGAATATGAGGCATAAGAAATAACTACCTCACCAATAATTAAATTTTACACAGAATTTTTATTACTGCTTTTGGAAGACAATGGGGATATACGGTTCTTTATAATCAAAACTAAAATAATCAATTAGAATTATTTTACATTATGTCAGGTGAAGGCGAACATGATTATTTAATTTCAAACTCAAAATAAAATTCCAGGCAACTAAGACACAATTTACAGTGAGTTAACGAGGGATGGTTTATGTCTGGAAGGGACGTTGTTATGGCCTGCTACCATGGAAGTCAAGGAGTAACTTAAGTAAAGGGGCGCAGGGGTGAGGACATCGGGTTACCTTCGGATCTTCACCAAGGAGGTTCTCTCCGCAGGCTGCGGAGTAGGTGCTGGTGCTGCTGGAGGAGTCGTCTGCCGGCTGCTGGAGTTGGAGGATGAAAGGCTTTGCAACCTTGTACAATAAGGCTGACCTTCTTCAGACCCAGGAAAGCCCTCCGACCTTACGGAGGTCGGACGGGTCGACGTACTCTCCGGTGAGCATTTTCGCTGTTCCTTATTTATCCAAAATTTCAGCTTTGTGGCTGTCACAGAGGTGTGGGGGTTGCTAGCCTTCCATCGTAGGGGTACATTATTTTGGGGCTGTGAGCTGTGCGACACATTAATTTTCCTGGAAGGAGGCTGATGACATATTTACCACCTTCTCTCGAGGCTCGGCGGCAATGATGTTACTGGTCGCAGGGGTGTTGCTCTCCTGCGGTGATTCTGTTAACTTTCTTATCTGCTCTATCATGTCCGTGGCTCGTTGGGTAAAACAAGTTTCGGTTTTGGGGTGGTGACCGCATGCCAAATTCTGAGAAGGCAGTACAATTTCAATTATTAATCACATTAATTATTTGTGTGTCTGTAGTTGTCCAATGCATGGAATTAACCCTGTAGCCACGGGATTGTCTGCCGCTTTTGACTTGCCTCAAACTACTCTCAGCGCTTGCTGATGGGGCGAAGTCGTCCAGTAAAGGGTGCAGGCGCACTGCACAGTAGGGCGACATGCGTCTATATATATATGGCCTGCCATTTCATGTCATGTACCCACAGGCTTATTTTTGTGAAATATAAATATTTCCATGTAACAAAAGAAAGATTAATTCCTTTCAATAAGTATGGAATTTTCTGTAATTTGTATATGTTGTCTGATGAAATATTGTTTTGCATTAATAAAAGAAACTGGATATCATGTATTATTTTTGTATCTACATATTTGAGGTTAATGTGATTTTTATGCTTAAAACCCTTTGCAAACAAAAACACAGCTGCACATCAATGATCTACACTGTCCAGGATAAATTATAATATTTCTTTTAGCAGTTAAAAAACTTATTCAGTACCTTAATTTCTTCCTTCACGACTGGAAATACAATAGGAAACGGTTCCTGTTCACAACTTCCCCAGCTGTCTTCAATCTTGATCTGACCTACACCATTATTGATTTCAGTTTCTGGTTCAGACTGCGAAATGTTAAAAGCAAAACTGTATTAGCAAAAAATTATTTGTGTTAAATACAGTAAGAGACCAAAATTTAGGAAGCAACACAAAGAAATAAATGCACAAGAATCAAGAATTTATGAACAGGTATACATGACATTCAATAACATTTTAATACATTTAATTGATACAATTAACTCGCATGCACATGTGCACATGCAGATGCACTAACATGCACACAAAAAAAACACAGTTTTAAATATATATATATATATATATATATATATATATATATATATATATATATATATATATATATATATATATATATATATATATATATATATATATAATATTCCTGAATGAGTACAAAAGATAACACTGTTCCCAGTTCCATGAGAAAAGATAATGTTAACAATGAGTTTTTGTGCCTCCTTTCGGACAAAATTACTAAGCTGAATCGGCCTGTACAATTGAAAACAAAAGTAATGAGAATTTCACAGTTTCATTAGGCTTACTGCCTGATGGTTAGGCTGAGAAACAACTAATTCAAATAGTAGGAATTAAACCAATTATGTTTTATAACATCAATGATAAAAATTTTATTCCTAGAGTTATTATTAGCTGGCATAGATTTGTCAAAATAGATGAATTTACTTTATCTTAAGTTAATTAGCTAGAACTAAAACAATATAAAATTAAGTTGTAGTTTGCAAATCCGGACGAGATAAATTCGCATACATCAATTAATAAGAAAACACAATGAATCCAATTATTTTTGTTACCATAATTCCCTGGCCTCCAAACAGCCCCGATCTCAATCCAACTGAACATCTGTAGGACCATCTCAATTGTGTTCGCCATCTGTCTCCTCCACTACGGACCCTTCAACAGCTAGCAAGTGGGCATAATAATGTGATTTGACTGTGTGTGTTCTTTTATGCAAAAATCTTTTTTCTTCTGAACAAAACTTAATATTAAAAGTGATTTGTATTGGTTCCCCTGAGACCCCAAGTTGTAAATGACTCCTATAGTTGCACATTGTATACCCCATTTTCCCAAGCTAGCATCCATAGTACATGTGTTGACTTATTATGCAAGGAGTTCTGAGCTAGTCAGGTATAAGACAAGTCCGTATCTGATTTAGCTAATGTCTACACAAAAATATGCTCATCAGTATGAAGATTATAACTACAAAATATTTTGAAATGTGTATTTATGTGTATCCATACTGTGATTAGAAATTCCCTTAAAAACTGTTCATTCCTAACATTAACCAGCCAAAATGCAATAATACAATATTAATTACAAATCCTAGTGAAGTGGAGATATTTGGGGCTCTCTTTTAACATAGGGTATTTTAGAGAGACAATGAAGGTTGACGCATGTTGCTATAGGGGGGGGGGGGGGGGTGTGTGACTATCCTAGTGGGTAGTATGTTAATGTTGATCATCCTACCAAGTCCAGCTTAGCCTACCACGACAGTTAACATATCTTCAAATGGCCTTAGGAGGAGTTAGGGATCTTGATACAGCAATCCATCTCTTGGGGGCAGGTTATCCACGGACTGGAGGGGAATCAAACACCAGAGTGAATCGGATAGAGGTGGCTTCCCACCCAGGAAGCGCAGTCCTTCTCACAATTAGGGCCACGAATTTATGCAGGATGCCAGCAATCCCAAAGGGGTGTAATGGTGAGGTGTTTAATCTAGAGTGATGATGGGGGTGCGTGGGCTAGCAGACGACACTAGTTGGTCGAGTGGGTTGGCGGGCTGGAACGAAATCTACAGAGGGGCGTACCACACGGGGACGGGAGTCGGGTTGTGCAAGGAGTCAAACCCTGATCACCTTTCCCGTTGCCAACTTAATGTCACAATATTTTGGGAGTACTGTGCCCGCGGGATGTTTCACTCGGATATGCCGTCCTGAGTAGCCTCATTCTCTTGACTTAATCATTTCTCCTGAACCTCATAGTCCGTTGTCGGATACCCAGGCCAATTGCCACCAATTAAGTGGTCTAATGGAGATGAAATGTGCAATGGAATAAACTGAGAAATGGGTCGTGGTGTTTGATCTGGACAGCTAACCGGCGGTTCGTCCTCAGACGTGGATTGAGCGTTAGCTCGAGCAAGGGCATGACATTCCCTATGTCTTTGCTTACTGGAAGCACCACCTTTCTTATTGTACAGCTGATTAGAAGGAATCACACAATACCAAAAATATATAGGGAGCAGGGGTCCGCTACCTACAAGTAACGGTACACAAGTATTCAACGTTATGTGGTTGTTTATTTTGGGGTTTGGGTCTCTGGGGAGTAAACGCAATTTACTAATACAAAAGCATAATTAAATTAAATTGTTTTATAAACAATCCGAATAAGAACATATGTTTATGAGAATCACGTGAATAAATCAGGAGCCAGGCGAAGGTGAGCCTGAGGGAAGTAAACTATAGCTCTGCAACTTTGGATAAAAATGAAAAACTATAGCAACGCAATTTACAGTGACTAGATTAATTAAGGGGGAAGCTAATCAGGTAGGTAAGATGAAACACGATGACTCGCAACCGCGGAGTCAAGGGAAGTTGACTAAGGTAGGGATTACCGGGTTAAGGTGGGGTATACCTGTAGCTGTTGAACTTCTCACGTGCAGGTCTTCGGCGAAGTGCAGGTTCGGAGAGAGAGATTCTTGATGCAGGTTAAGGTGCAGGTCAAGAAAGGAGGGTTGGCGGTAGGAGGCAGAGGAGCCCTGGGTCGAGCTCGAATGAGATCCTTCTACTAGCTGAGTGTAGGAGAGTGGGTATTGAGCAGCAGAATACTTTCGGACTGGAGGAAGGTAAGTCCTTGCAGACTGAGGAGGATGAGGCCTTGTGGACTGAGAAGAGTCTTCAACAGACTGAGGATTGGGCTCGCGTCCTCATCAGCCGCCGAGCCCGGCACCACTTAGTCATGCTGGCTGCTGGGGCTGTATTTATACTAAATTTTCTCTGGTCAGCATTTCTTCGGGCTGCTGCAGGGGGGTTGCGTAACCTTCCACCACAGGGGCACATTTATCGGGGGTGCAGATGTGCTGCGGGTTTCTTATCACACCACGTGGAGATGAGGACAAATTAAAACCCCTGGCTATGAGGCGAGCCGGGTGTGACGTCATAAGGTCACAGGGGTGCTGCCATCGCTCATGATAGTAGGAACTTCTTCCAGGGGCCAGACATGAGTAGTAGAATTCTCAATAAATATAATTTCAATCACGGGGTACCTTTTGCATGTATAATTCTGGACGGGCAATGGGGATTGCAATTACGCATGTAATTTATAATGATGCGATCGGCCACCCAGACTTATGGGCTTCCTTGCGCGATACATTTAATTCGGATTGCAGCTTATATATTCCGCCCCGGAGTGCACGTGGCTCGTAGATGGGGCGGAATTGTCCATAGAATGCGCAGTCGTGCTGCGCAGCATTCCGGCATACGTCAAGGTAAAGCGAGACAAGTTTTGGAGCAGCACTAGAATGATAGGGCAGGGAAAATGGGAAAGATCCTTGAAACAAACCCAGTTGTTGGACCGTACAACTCGTCACCTGATGAAGCTGGCAACCACATGAAAAATGTGCCATCCTTCTCTGTGGATGTGCCTGTAGACAATTACTACTAGACTGTGAGTACTTGAGCAGGTACCTTCTAATAAAAATGATACACAAGAGGTTTATACTTAGCTCCCTTGTCACCCAAAATGCTAAAAATATTGAGCAGTAGATGGATTTACCATGCATGTTGGCATCTACTAGGTTTTTGTATCAGGTGAGACACACAGACTCGGGGGGGGGGGGGGGGCCTTAATGAGGTGCTGTCTGCAAGATCTGGAGCATGGCTGTTTGAGTTTTCAAGCTGCAGACTTACCTCTGACATACCTTACTGCCATAGGTTAAGTGCTCGCCAGTTAAGGTTCCGGATGTGCGGATGTGACTGGCTGTGCAGGGGCAGGCAGGCGTCCGGCTTACTGTCTGTGGTTGGCTGCAATGATCTGGCATCGTCGGCTGGTTCGTCACCCAGCTCCAGACGCAGACTCAGGCGGAGGTACTGGACAACAGGGCGAGCAGCTCCGGAGATCTTCTCCAAGGGGCCAAACATATTAAGGGGGGAGAACTGAAAGGTGAGGCCTCAACATTGATAGGCGGCATGAGCTTGTTCCTGGGGGGGGGGGGGGGGGGGGGGGGGGGTTAAGCAGTTGAAGACTGGAGAAGGTTGGTTAAGCAATGCCTGTTTTTCTGCAAGGATAGCAGCCACCCTTCTGTCACTCCACTTACTTCCCCTTCTGTAGGTAAACTGCATTTACAGAGAAAAGATGCTACAGTTCACATCCACACTGGAGTGGCAGGCAATGATAAGTGTAACTCAGAAGGGGTAGATACCTCCTTTTCAGACCTGGGGGTCAATTAAATATAAGTATCTAACATTTGCACTGGCGTAACACAACGCAAATAAAACTCACATGCATTTGCAACCATATACACGGTTGCAATTAAATACACTGAACGCAAGTGGGCGGGGCTCTTTTCGGCACACATTTCCACTCCCACTACCCGAACTACAGTGGTCAATGAAATAATTTGTTACAGGTCTTCACGTCAACTTGGATACATAGGTTGCAAAGGATTTTACATGCACTACTGTGTTTTTAAGTAGCCATGAATAATGTTTTTATCGTGCCTAAAAGTTGTTGATATTTTGTAGTAGTTATAACCTAAATGACAACTGGCGGGTGTTATGTTTATACTGCGACGTTTGGACGTGGAGAGCCGCTTATTTCACTAATTGATGAAGTGTGACAATTGGTGATTAATATGTGAACTACATATTTTTACAGACAATAAATTAAAATTTTAATGTTGCAACAAAATATCAGACACACTTGAGGTTGTGTGTTTGATGTTATTTACATTAATGAAGAGATGTGATATCGTAAATTATAAACGTTAATACGATTTGTGACCGTGTTCGAAGTGTAACCGACCTAATATTGTGTTTACTTCTCTGTTTGTTTAGAAAACATGCAATTCTTCATAGCGTTTTTTTTCCAGTTCATTACGAATTTCTATATGGCTGATATTTTCTCCACAAATGCAATCGGTGCAGTGCTCAAGTTGAATATTTAGGTTTATGTAAGTTATGTTTGTAGTTTATGTTACATTCGCAGACTTCTAAAGATATTCGTGTTGCATGGCGTGCCATAAGCATTTTTATCACCAATAGTCACAGCAACCTTTTTTTTGAGTTCCATAACAAATCCCCCCTCCAAAATATGAAGCAAAAAATTTTAAGCACTTCATTAAAAATTATTTTGGGACTCTTTGATGGAAATAAAAGTGTTTTATCTTATGCGAAAAGTTAAGCTAGAAGCATCCTCAGAAAACATCCTTTCTACATTCTACCCACTTCAATTTGTTGTTCAAATCACTCTAATTTAGTCATTTACACAATTTGCCACCAATAACAATTAACCTAAACGTATTTTTTGACAATTATTAAATGATAGCCATGTTGCTCGTTAGTTACATGTGTCGACTGTGCATGTGTAGCAAGAGCAATTGCAATTGTGCCGAGGTATTTACCCGGGCACAGATTTCTCTGCATTTTGCACCTATGTTTTTTCATATTTAATACCATTTTGGTGCAACGCAAGTGCAAATTTTGCATTTGCACCCATAGAAACGTGTATTTAATCGGCCCTCTGGCACTCCTACTGGTGAGTCTATACACGGTGGCTAGAGTGGGTTAACTGACAAGGGTGATCTAGCCTCTTTGTCGTGTGTCTTGCTTGTGGTCGGGGCTCGACCATATGTGCGCACCAGGTACCTTTGTGTACCTGGTCCACAGTAAGGATGGCCGTCTAATGTGTGGCGTTTCGGGTGACATATGTCAAATCCTTTTACGAGACTGGCCGCATTCCTACTCTAGGTTCAGAAAATCAGTACACAAACCACGGTTCACTGTCGCTCCTTTGTGGGGTGACCCTTTATAGGAAGGACTACATTCAATTCACACAAGAAGGTACAGATGGCAGTTAAACTAAAGACATGTTTTACTCCATCTAGAACAGAACACTGTGACCCATACTCTTCTACGTTGAATCAATGCACTGATTAACTTACAAAAGGTGAAAAAGCAAGACAAGTGAAGGAGTCTGTTGGCTTGAAGAGCCTGCCTGAAGGGCATGCTAAGAGCAAGAGCAACGAATTAGGTAGCCATCAGAACTGTACCCTAACAGAAGCTGTGTTGTCATGAAGGGACTTTGTGAAGGGGTGGGGTTTATTGGGGTGTTGTGGGTTGACGGCAAGTGTCAAGTGGGGAGAAACAATGACTCTTCAGCGGTGCGTGCTGAAGAAGTCAGGCATTGGTCACTTGTGATAGCTGGGTGTTTCCTCCCGAGGCGACGGAGAGTAGACAGAGCAGAGAGCCTTAGCACGACTGGTGCTAAGGCGAGCTGCTGGTATCAACTGACATTCTGTGGCGGTGCATAGCCCTTTATTCTCCTGGTCAGGGGTGTCTTGGGTTCCTTCGGGCATCTGGCGATTCATGGGCGATGCTGCACTGGCTACGCTCCCTCGGGAAATGCTGGAAACAAGGTAGTTGCCTGGTGTGTGGGCAGTATCAGTCACTTGCTTAGGGGCAACTCGCTTGCCTTGCTGCTTGGTCTCCCTTCTCACGGGATTGTGTTAGGCAGAGGTGATTTATATTCCTCTCTTACTTGAGATGCATTCCCCTCTCCAGACATTCACCATGTTTAAGGAGACAGAATGCTGGTCTGGGAAGCAGCCAGTATGAGTTCTTATCTCTTTTGGGTCACGTGATGCGTACGTGATGATACTGAGTTAACAGGAAAAAATAAACAGTGAAACTACGCATCAAACGTCAACCTTTACAAATGAAACTGAAGCTATATTGTTTTTACCATTCAACTAACATTCAATGCAAAACCTAAATAACAAAGCTCAGTTTCGAGATACAGTGAAATATGCATTTTTGTGGCATTTATACTGTGCACAACTCATATGAACTATTCCTTGAACAAGCGTCTCTGTTTCGTAGAAAAAATTGTTTTTAAGCTTTGAAAAGAATGAAAAAAAAAGTACAGCCGCAAGATGCAACAACAGCAAATATTATCAAAATTGGTGTTGCTGTCAAACTGAAAATGAACTGCGGTGTGAAATGCAAAATGGACAAAACTTTTATAACAGTATGATCAATGAGATTTCAAAAAAGAAGAATCTACTTTTCTTGCAAATATATTTTATAACTCATTTGTAATGATGTAAACTATTTATTATGTTGCAATGTCTACTTCGTCTTGAATATTTTGCACGTGGTAAACACAGCGGTCATTGCCACTGGTTGGTGAGTTTTCTTGGGGTCCCTCGGTTCCCTCCGCTATAGCATTCCATTACTGTTCCTTTACCATTTGACTTCAATCTCATTGGCGCTGAAGATAGTAGTTCAGCACCACCAAAATCTCTCTATATTAAATGTATGTACAGTTTACGATGATGATAAATTTACAAATAAACTCATATGCTTGAAATTGAACTTGCAACAACACTTTCGTTATAATTTTTAGTTGTATAGTACAACATAATTAATTTTAATTAATTTTACTATAATGTTTAGCGTATTGTAAAGCATGTAAATATATGCCGGAACAGTTTAAAAGTTCATATTTGTTAATTAAAACATTATAACATTCATGTTCCCATGCATACACGCATGTAAAGGCTGTTCACGATAAAGTGAGCACTTTTTAAATCAACATTAGAAAATAATCACTGCTCCAACCTGCATATATTATAACAGGTGCATTGAGTGACATGCACCCAATAAAATTGGTAACGACGGAGGGGAAGTAGTTCATAAGTGTTAGGTAACAATTTGTTATAACTTAAATTAATTCTTTCTCTGTCTACTTTTTCTTAATGCACCGAAGTGTAAAAATGAGCATATTTGTAAAATATATATTTTTCTAATAATTTCACAGTTTCACTTGACCGACACAAGAATAAAGTGACGACGTCCATGACAATGTTAATTTTGCATAAGAAGGGATAATACACAACGTGCATACAAGTAGATCTTAAGCAGGGCTTTGAAAAGTGCTCATTTTACCATGAATAGCCTATATATGTGTGTGTTATGTGTGTAATGCTCCTCCCATAGCTTACCCACAAAATATTCTCACCAAACGCCACTGCTTCAGACAAATGTAATGGATGCCAACTGACATACACGTCACATGCCACGCTCGGTGCGGTATAGTGAAGTATAAATTGCAGAAAACTACCTCACACTACTACCGCTTCCTTTCCATGCTTGTACTTCCCCTCTCCCCCACTTTCTTCCTCATGCTGACAAATATAAGCTAATGTTTTCACAACAAACATGAAATCAAATTTTTACCTTCTTTTTCAACCCCCATTCCCATGACTAAATGCTCTGGATGAAAACAGGTTATTTATGTCTATCTCAAATGTTACATTCTTTGATATTTGTTATTGAGACTGTAAAATGTTCACAACTTTTCATGTGGCAGATTTTGCTTATGAGAATGCTAAAGTGATTACTGTTACTACACGGATGATTAAGGACATTTATAAATAATATGATAAATCCATTAATTATAACAGATTTCAGATAAAGCTTCTTAAACAAGAATGGTTATCCCTTCACTATGGTATAAATGTAGTAATGACCTAATTTCTATTACTATGTTGCTAGAAGCTTAAAATTATCCTTGAAGTGAATGGAGTTATTGCATGTCACATAGTGCCCCTGAAAACTGGAACGACCTCCTGACAAGGAGGCAGAAAAAGTTACCTATTCCAGCCTCACAATGACTTAACAATTGAACAATGCGATAATGTAAGTATTTGAAATTCTCTGAAATAACTTTTGAAGTATTTTTGCTACATACACAAACACCATAACAAAATGCTAGCAATTCATTCTAATTTCCATCTGAAACTAAAACTTTAAATTAAACCTAATTATTCAACATTATGTCATAAAAGTAAAAACATACTAGCAATATTTATAAAAATCCAAGCTGAAGCTAGATGCATTTCAATGACATACAATAATAATGATTTTCATGACAGTAAAATTTATTTTTCACGAACTGATACAATTTCTGACAAGCTGTCTCACCTGTGGCTCATCTTTGATTGTGAACTCATCCTCTTCAGATAGATATAAATCTGGCTCAGTCTTAATATACACAAAATCCTGGGTAACGTTCTCTGTTTCTGTTTCTGCCTGTAAGAGATTACAATAACAACTTTAAATCTTTAATTTTTTGGGAAATATATAATACAGTAAAATTCTGCTAAGACGTTTTTGAAGGGACTGAAAAAATAATGCTTATTACCCAGAAAAACTTCTTAAAAGGGTCAATTTACACATGTGCATATATAATTAAGGTGCAAAAGTATTCAACTTATTAAGCAGGAAAATTTCTTAAGTGGGGACTTCTAAACAAGGTTTCACTGATAAATGTACTTGCAGGATTTTCCACTTTAATAAGCGTTGAATGGTACAGCATGTTCATGCATCACGTCAGAACAATAATTTGATGTAAGAATTTAAGTTAAGGAAAATTTTGTCTAATTTCATTAATGACTTACAAATATTGAAAGTTCAATTGAAACAAACTCTCATGGCATATGGCAACCAAACGAAAGAAAACTATCCTACAGTGATAATAGGTAAATAAATATCACTTGAACAATAATTTCTGTCCAATTATCTTAAGTTAAAACAAATATTCTTGGCAAAGTATTAATTTGACACTAATTATTAATGCAAAAAGATGCATCATACCTCAAAGATGAAACTTAAGCATGGTATAAAACCATTCAAAGGGAAAATAACGAACTTCACAGTGCACAACTACCATAATTTTTTAGTTCCTCACACATTAACATTTCAGCACAGGAAAATAACTATAAACTTCACAGTGCATAACTACCGTAGTTTTTTAGTTTCTCACACATCGTAAACTGAGCTTACAAAGAGCAGAGTAGTCATGAGTGCCAAAATACCAGTTTTACACAATTCGCTAATGATTCAATCGCAAAATACACCTATTGCATTTGCCACTTGATAAGTGGGGTGATCAGTTTGGAGCACCGAGTGCTGGAAAAGACTTGACAATTTAATTGGATATGAGCAACGCGTGCTGGAAACAAAAACTGCCATCAATCTGATGGCTCCTGTGACATCACCAGTTGGCTGGAAGGGGATGCAAAGCAAAAGACAAGCGATATTACTACTAGTGCGATCTAGCAGGAAGTAAATGAATTTGCTTGTCCTCCTAGCATGATTATGGTGGACCGGTGAATAATAAAAGCTGTGAGGCAGGCAGTACAATCTCACATAATAATTTTAAGCTTAAAACTCTGTGCAAGGGACCTCAGGGATGGAGCTGAAGTAGTTAAAATCATATCACAAAAGCTTCATATGTCAATATTTTTAATGGGACAAAAAAATTAAATAGCATAAATGTACATCTTGCATAAAAATTAGTGGTACATAGAAATATAAATTACTTTTCAAATAATAACTTACAAATTTCTGTGGTGGTAGATAGCCTGGTTTTCTAGCATTTTGAATATGCTGCCCATTCACACGAAAACTTTGTTTTGGCTCTCTGGGAACAGTATCAAATTTTGTCGGGACAGCAAATGGTGTCAAAGCACTCCTCCCATTGTATATCCTGTAAGATACACAGCAAAATAATTAAACAATAAATAAATGATCTGAAAACTTTGTAAAAGTTTCTTTGTAAATATTTGCAATTCAACAGATAAGCTGTAACACTCTTCAACTCATATTGAAACATAGATACAAGTTCAGACAGACAAGCATTTCAGTATACAACATGTGCAAGTGATTTATTGGATACACTGAAAATTAAAATTTTTTACAATGGAACTTGGTAAAAGTTCTTGTAAACATGTCGTAACAGTTCCTTAAACAAAAGTCAGTTTGGTAAATGGGGAAAAGAAGCAATAAATTATGCGTGACAGATCCAGGGAGTGCCGTAAGTACACATTATGTATACGTATCAGCCATGCAGGTGACAACAGTGAGGTTGAGCTTGTGCTACGATATCTCAAGTAGAGATATGTGAATTTAATTTTTTTGGCATAAACATCTGAACTTTTCACTTCTTAACATACTCGGATCACACCTCTTTATTCATTAACTGCTCACATGGCTAGATTTCACTTGGTTGCAGGTGATAAGATCACAACATTTCTCTTGTTTTTTACTGGCTAAAGAGCCATCCACAATATGTCATCCTAACAACTGTGGTCCAATTACAAAGAAGCACATGAGTATTCATACATATTACTGTATGTTAAATTATTTTATACTTATTTTATAACTAGTAAAACAATAGATGATCCTGCAAATTTCAAGTTATCATAGATCTGCAATCTGGCATCTTAATGCAAAAAAAACCCTGAAATAAGTTTATTGTAAAGTTCGTAAAATTTGAGGTAAAAAAATTTAAAAGAAGGATTGGTGAAGCAAATGTAGGCTTTCCAATGAAATGAGGAATATGCATTCAAAAAACTGGAGTACCTGTTTTCTGGGATCATTTAAATAAATTTATGGGGAACACATCATATCAGTGCTGTCCACTCTTTTAAAACAAATTTTGTAGTTTTATTAGAAAAGAATGTTACAAAATAAACGAGATGACATCTCAAATTTGTTCCATGTGTAAACAGTATGACACCCAGAACTCAAGTTTTAATAGAACATGAAAAACAGATTGTCCATGTGACACGGTAAGAAAAAGCAGTAGTAATCAATATAATGGCATACAGTTCTTCACAGCCAAAAAAATTCAAGCAAACAGAATGCTTTAGTAAGATGATTTTTATGGTACTGTACAGAAGTTTTCTCTTTCTTCTGAGTTCTTACTCTTACTAATGATAATGACTAATGTTAACTGCAAAACTCCTTATAGTGGGCAATTCAAAAGAACGTACAGAACTTCCTCAGCTCCACAGATGTAAACAATAGAAAATGGAAAGCAGTTAGGAACAGGCAGCAATCACTATACAACTAGCTGTGGATCATCCAGTCTTGAGTGCTTTTAACATACCAAAAGCAGTTGTCTTCAAAATGATGGCAACAAATCCTACTATTTTTTGTTGGCACCCAGTTTGGCTTTTTAATTGCTCGCAACCACCGTTCCACCAACTTGGGTTTTGTTAATGGGAATCTGAAAAATAACATAAAATTAATATGTAATATTACTCTCATGTTCAAGTACTTTCAACCATTAATGTTTGGCACATGAAAGCAGTTAGAATAACAAAACACTTTACACAAACAATTCATTACACACAACAAAACTGATGAAGGCAATCAACTACTCTTTCCAGGATTTCCATAGTTTCCTTTATTACCGCATTTTCTATTTAAACAAAGAATTAACTGCTAAATTCCTGGGTATCTGCAAAGTTCCTAGTCTGATTCCCATTACAGAATGCAGACCTGTATTCATCACAGTTCTCCACAACACACACTGTTTGCAAGTATTTCAGCTTACTAATAATAGGCACATGGCAATAAATGGTCATAGCACATTAAAACAAACCACTTCAAGTTAACTAAAAAATTAAAGTATCACTGTTAAAAAAAAATTACATTAAAAGTTTTCAAAAACCAGTATGAAAAACTACATTCATAAAGTAGATAAAGTACGCATTCACGAAAGTACAAAGACATCTGAAAGAACTGTAATCACAGAATACTACAGTGGAATGAAAACATTTGGACTGGAAAGCTTAGCAATGGGGTTGAATGCTCTTTATGGATGAGAGCCAATTTGGCCTCGCTAGTGATACCAGATGTCCATACATCTAGAGAGAGCAGAGAACATGCAATTATCCCTCCAACATTGTCAAAATGTACTGGTTTGCACATGGCAGAGTTCTTGATTGGGAAGCATGATGCTTGGTAGCAGTATGGAGCTCCACATCTTCCAACAAACTTCAGTTACAGGTGACCACTATTGTGTAGTGTGTAGAGATTCTCCTCCCTCAAGCGAGTCTTTACCCCAGGGATGATGCGGGCCTTTTCATGGACAACAAAACTACACATCGTATAGAGGCGATATCACTCAGCAGTTGGAGAATGAAAATACTGACGCTGCGTGAATAGTGAATAGGCCTGCACTGTCCATGGACTTAAATACAATCAAACACATGTGGGATGTTACCAGGAGACATTTGGCAGCATATCGTAAGCCACATGTAATGACTCCAAAGCTGCAATCATCACAATGGGCCACGCTGCCTCAAAGAGCTCGTCGACAACCTGATACTAAGCATGAACAGATGGTTCACATCCTGCATCATCGTCAGAGGGTGATCACATCACCTATTAAAGATTGCATAATATTTGCCTATCACCTGTCACATAGACATTTCTTCTGTCCTGCTGTACTCAGAACTCACTTTTGAATAAAAGTTCCTTTGCATCCTTTGGATTCCTTTCTTGGTGTTGTTCGCCTTTCCCATACTCTAACATCTCAATGATGTTACCATATGCTTTGTACCTATTTAACTCACTATTGCATGACATTACATGTGAAAACACGTCCCGGCCTTAATTTGTGCACACTAATGTATGTATACTGGTACTGCTAGTTGATCAAGCTACACTTATGCACAGAGAACTATATAAGAAAACATTAAGTCTCACTGTCTTAGGATTGGCCAGTCAGCCATGGGAAGGTCCCACAATTTCTTATAAGTATACTGCATGCCACATGTCTGCAAGCCTGGACGACGCTTACAAACATGCATACTATCATCAGCCACTATCTCTAAAATGGAGTATAGAGAAGCAGGTAGTCTGAGAATATAGCACAAAATTATTTCTACTGATAGGAAAATATTTACTACTTCAATAAGTTCAACATTGCAAAGGTCAAAGTATATATGAAATAATAAATATGTATAGTGTTAAAAGTACATGCAGAGATGATAATGGCATACTATCGACAGTAGTGCACGGCTTTGAAAACATGAAGGAGTACAAGCAAAAAGTGGTTGCCACAGACTTTTCTGTTAATCTTTACATAATGTGGTAGGCTCTAATATGTTTGGTTACATCATTATCTTTCGCGCTCTGTCTATTAGTGATGGGTCGTTCGTGAACAATTTTTTTCAAAATGAACTAATCAATGACTGAAAGAAATTGTTCGGTTCATTCACTATGAAAATAATTGATTCTTTGAGTCACTAATTCAGAAGTAGAACACGAGCCAAAAGAACACTTAAAAGGTGGAGAGGATAAAAGAATCAGGAAATTTTATTAATTCGTAAAAATAATCGGGAGTGAAGCATCAAAGCTTGTACAATGGCAGAGAAGAGAGGGAGATAGCATTCACAACAAGCATCGTGTTACTACCACGATTGTAGATACCGCCTGCACATGCATAATGTTGTAACTTAATACTTGACAATGCCGAGAAGTATAGAATTTCATGGTTCCAGTACACAAAATTTTCAGTGAAAATAAAATAAAAAGTCCTTTAGCAACCATGTTAACTAGAGTATTGCCAACCCTAGTATACATATGCTACATGTAGCCCAATTTGGGGTGGTTGTGGCATGTAGCATATGAAAACAATTATGCTATGATAAATTAGCCTAATTTTTGTATATACTGCAACTACATTATCACTTTCACTGATAATGAGACACTTGTAGCAAGGTACGTAAAAAAGTCAGAATACTGTATAGGTTTCATTCCAAGTAAAAGAATAATGGGTTAAACGTAAAGACATCCCTGTATCCCAGAACCAGTAACCTGACTTCAGAAACAGGACAAACTTTTTCTAACAGTGACAGAGGATGAAGCTCTTCCGAAGCAATAAAAGATTATTTTAGTATATTCAAATATTATGGTGCATGTACATACTAAAACACATATATAAAAGAAGGGAAATGGAAACTAGGTTCTTATTTTAAATTACATAATCACAGTGTTATATTTAATATACATTACATATTATTCTAAAAAAAAAAATTTCAGTTTTTTATATTAATGTATTATAAAAGTTATATATATTTTACCTTAGCACAATTATTTATAGTGAGGTTTGCAGCACTGGAACTATACCAAGCACAGAACTTCTTGACTGCTGAAGGTCAGGCAATTGGCCGCAGCAAGTTGAGCAACATGTTTTTCAGATGCGTTCATAAAATCATGAAATATTTAATTAAAATTAGGCTACTTTTTGCAGGAAGCTAATTTTACTGAATAAGTAAGTGAAAATCCTTTCAGTAGCTTTAACCATTCGTATTATTCATTAGTAAGGAGAATGTGTGACAGTTGGCATAAACTCACAACTATTTTTCAGAACAGAGGATATTATTCATTCTTCCCTTGAAAGGGAACCATATTTCATAGGCATATCTAAATGTGCCTGCCTTGCTTTGAAAGCAGGTGATAATGAATTTTGAATTATGCTTAGTTGACACAAGATAATACGTAGCACAGTTGCCTCATTCCAATCAGTGTTGGTGTCCGCGCTGTTCTGTAGCTTCAGTTCTGTGACGGACTTTAAATGTTTCTCATCATTTTTCAGTTGCTTGCATGTAAAGTTTTCATCGAAATTATGGCGCTAAGTAAACCTGTACTATCACCAGTGTCAGATGGCCTTCAAACTCAGCTCAGTAATATTCTGTTTGTTTTAATTATGACATACAGAACTGTTGGGCTGAGACTCTCCCTCGTTTTTATTTATTACTAAACAGGTATTCTGTGAAATGTTAATGATTTAATATTTTACAACATTGTTCAGATTATTTTGGTAAATTATTCTGTCATTTAACGATGAATTAGTTTGGAACATTATTACTTATATTCTCGATGCTGCCCAGATATGTTTCCAATTGTAATTCTATAAATATTTTATGTTTATGTAATGTTAAATGAGCGGGCAACTTCAAGAGCAGACAGTATGGCTGTCCCGTGTGTCTCACCGGGATGCCAGGTGGGTCGTTAATTAAGCGACACCCGCCACGATGCGGCTGAGTGTGAGCAGAGGAAGACTGTGGGGTGTGGCCTGTTAGATATTAGCCGCTGAGGTGGACGAAAGGGAACTCTTTCATGAACCATTGAGCACATTGTGTGCTCGAGGAGTGCACTACACAGAAGCACCCAACATAATTTTGAATAAGTGATCTTAACAGACTTCACCCGCTTTGAAAGAACTATAGTTCAGATGGAGAGAAGTATATCTCGGTAGATTTGCAACCTTTTGTGGTGCGCCATAAGTTAGAGGGAAGTAGATGGTCAACTCCACTGGCACTGCTGATCTTCAAGGTGGTATGTGTAAAATCATGGTTAAGTTGAGAATTATTGGTATTTAGGAGCCTAGGCTACGAACTTTCGAGCAGTTCATTGATGGCTCGTAAGAGCCATGAATTACTTAACTTAATAAAATGAGGATAGTGAGATACCTAAATAGTAGTATTGGGTTACTTTATTTATAATGTGTGAGATCAGTATTCTTTTAACAATAAATGTCAGAAGATTTGATTTGGCTGATTAGAAATCATTTCAATAAATGTGGTTAACTTATTTTTTGCTTGTTTATTTGATAATCACACTCATAAAAGATAAATTTAATTCCCTGACAATTTTAGAAAACGATAATTACTTTTGGTTTTCTGAATAATCTAGAGGTAGGCTATGACTGAAAAATCTCCCAAGCATCATTGACGATGAGGAAGTGGAGTCCTCATAAAAAGTCTCAAGCTAAGGAATATTTGGGAATGATTCCCTGGCAACCTTGCCCAGTTTGTAAGAGTAGGGCGCATGTGTTTTACCATCTATTTGGTCCCAATCCCCAAAACAGGGGATACAGCAAACACTGCTCTCATAAGATAACAATTAAGGGCCACTGTCGAAAATGCAACTGATCTTTTCCTGTAGGCCAGATCTAAGACTTTACCTTCCCATTATGAATATTCCTGTACATGGAGTGACTGACTTTAGTTGTAGTTTCTTTGGTTAAAAAAGTACTTAACATGGTGTAAATGCACGTCACATATTCTAGTGAATAAGAAGAAAGGAACAGTCATCCCAATCTTCGAGGTAGTAGTAAAATAGAACATTGAGATAGTGCTCCCTCACCTGCATGAAAACTATAATTATATAAGAAATACTGTGGATGCAAGTCTGTCTATGTATTAGTTAGGGAAGATGAGGGAACAAGATAGGCAAGTTTCCAAATGGGAAACCATTGACATTTCACGTACCATATGTTAGCCATACTGGTGGGTAAATAGCCAGGCGAGTTTCCAACGAGGAAACTAGTAACTATTTTTCTGTAAATAAAATTTGTTATTTGCAGTTCCCATGTAAATTGTATATATAACGTCTTGACTCATTAATAACACTGTTTCTGTTCTCCATGATACTCCACGTCCTCTCGAAGAAGGCCTTAAGCCGTCGGTTGCCTTTGGTGACTGATCAAAATAAATCGCAATTCCATCTCAGCGATAGGTTCCCTGATAACCTGTAAGTCACTTACGAAATTGGGGTGGTGGTAGGTATTACCTCTCTTTAATATCTTCTGGAGTTATTGTCGAACAGCCATAAACTACTGCATCCTTTGTCGCTACTGGCCTTCAGCTGGTAGCAGCATGACACCAGTAATTGCAAAATGGAAATGGGTCACAAACAACTTTGATCTATAATCATTAATATACATTAATTTTATTTATCTAAATTAATAAACTAAGAATTTTGCAACAGTACAAGTTTTAAACAAATTTAGCAGTTTGACAGTGAGGGCAGCTATGTGCGACTGTTTCAACAAATTCCATGACAAAATCGTTGACTTTTTTTTTGTTTTAAGAAACTGAATGATGGGTGGGAGTTTGTAATGAAAATGAATTGCATAATATGCATGGACAGCTAGGAGCTTGTGCTGCCATTATAAGCTATATCAACAAAGTTGAATTATTTTATGTATGCTACAACCAACTGTAAGTAAATAATTATTACATTTATGTTTAACAGCTATTGCTAGTTTGTAAATTTTGTAACAAGACAAAGGCTAAATATAGCACCGCTGCAGTTACTGTTCAGTTCACTTCAGTTAGTAGAGAATGATGTAAGGCACCATGTTGAAAAATAAAGAGAAATTAATTCCCGTTTGGAATATTTACTCAGTTTTATTGAACTTTCCAAAACCCAATCACAGGCTTGCAACACCAACACGAACAGGTTTACTCAATAGAACGTTGAACAGTGTCACAGTAGTAATTAATGTTCCTTCAAAAAAAACTTGCATCACAAGAAACCGTACACATCCTGCTCAGATCATGGTTGCCTCAAGGCTATAGGACGTCCGTTACAAAGCCGAGGGCACTCGCAACGCAGCTCCGCACTTGGCTATCCCATCTCCTAGCTAAAAATCTAAAAATAGGATTTGGCCGGGGCTCACCTCCTCCTATTGGCTAAACTAACTAAGTCACAGAGAAGGTTTAGAACAAATAATGCTTACTACATGAAAAAAAAAAAAAAAAAAAAAAAAAAAAAAACTTACCTCAAAACTGACTAAGACTTCAAAAATGGCAAATGCACTACAGATAACTGCTTGAAATACTGACAAAAATTAAAACTGATAAGACCTTACTATTCCATGGGGCACCAAAGAGTAATTTAGAACATTACATTCACTAACAAAAGAAACCGGGAATTTGACCAAATCCGATTTAAAAATAACCATAAAAACCATTAACAAACACGTAATGAGCAAAGCTACAATTGAGGTGTCAGATCATTTTTAACCTACTAGAATTCAGATCTCATGACACATGTCCTATAACGCAATATACGCTTGATAGATCTGGCAACACTGCTTGGTAACGCTTGCCAATAGACTGAAACTGAGAGGCCAAGAAGTCCTGTGACTAGTATAAAAGAATAACAGATAAAGACTATGCAGGTGCCACAAGAGCTGAAAAGAAGAAGCAGAGATAATGGATACCAGAAATGAAGAGAGTGTCATAACTCTAAAAGAACGACAGTACAAGAGAACGAAAAGAACTAAATGAACTATTATTTTGAACAAATTGATTCACTGAATTGATCCAAACAAATTGATTCTGTACCATGTAGTGCACTCTGGAGTAAACACAGTATCATAATAGCCCATATGTTGGATGACCACCTTTTATTTCTGAAATGTGTAAAACATAACCTAGGCCATCTCAGTGCAATATCCAGAATTTTAAATTATGCACCACATGACAGCATATTAAATTGAGTGTTGGCAAAACTTGTGATTTAGTTAGTGAGTAAAAAGAAATGAATACTGTTCCAAAGACATATGTGTATTCAGCTATGCTCAGTTCAGAACCCAGTATGTAAGATGCGTAGAAACTCACCTTTGACAACAACATCCTCGTTATTGGCAAACAATTATTTGCCACACCAGCTGTGAAACTTATTATACACAACTACACACATACCAAAGCACTTTTTTAATAATTTGCAGCTGAAAATATGTAGAGGAGGGGTAGGATGAAATGTGCATACTCAGAAAAGGTGTCAGACGTGTCAAATCCAGCTAAAAGTTATTTATTCAAAAATATTCAAACGTAGCTCTCTCAAAAATAAAATGTCTTGAAATTAGTTCAGAAAAATGAAAATATCTCAATACGGTGAAAAACACTTGACTTCTCTCTCAAGTTAAATTATGGTTAAAGTTAACTGAAGCTAATTTAGGTGCCTTGCCAACATGACGTCACTTAGAATGTTCTACACCAACGGCGTAATGTATAAAGTCCAAGATGAAATAAAATTGAAAACTTGATGATAAAAAGTTCTGTAGTTAAATACCAGGATGTAGGCGAAGGCAAGACGGTGTATCTAGTAAAAGGAACGGAGGTAGGAAAATGCAGAGCTGGGTACGGTGCTGCTCTACGTGTCTCAACGGCTCACGAACATTACAGGTCTAGCTAGCTACCTTACTCCTAAACAGCTGCTGAAATAAAATAATGCGGAGTGCTTACTCTCTCAACTCAACGCAAAACACAAATCCAAACTGTTAGAAATTTAAACACCTTAAACTCTAATTAAAATTCCTCCGCTGCGTCCAACTGCAGGACGAGCATCCTAGCCTTACGTCTAGCGTAATTGAAGGTTTGTGGCAGAGAGAGCAAACTTTCAAACGGCCCACGCGGCCTAACCCCACGCCGAGCTCTCCAGCCAATCGGAGTACAGAATTTGAACCTGTTAGCCAATTGCAAGGCTTCCTGACTAACAATCTAAAATGACACACTCCAAATGGACTAAATCCCTATTCAATACAGTTAGGGGTCTCGCAGGAGTTCATCAAAAATATACAAGAAATTCCCTGAAACATTCACAATAAAGATAAGACCAAAAATAATGCAAAATATTTAGTTATTAATTAAAATTAAAACAAAAGAAAATCTAACTATCTATTTCAATTGAAAAATTGATTATTGCCATTCGTACATCTAAGTTTAAATATTCTAATCATATAAAAATTTAAAATAATAATATAATAAAAATCACGAAAGATAAAACACACGTGAAACATAGGTAAAATTACAAGTATTATGCATAACAGTGTCCAATGTGTGAAACAAACATTAATTATGAAAAATAGGTGCTGATAGTGAAAAATGTTGTGTTACAATTCGTAATTCAGAATTGTTCTGCAAATCACTACTGTCTATTGGATTCCAGGGATCGTCAGTGATATTCTCCTTCTTTGTGATGTTGCTCATGCTTGCAGATATTTGGCTCATCTTGTATGACTATGTATGACTTGACCACTGCATAAGCAACTAACATAGAAAAATCAATAAGAATATTAAATGACATTTTACTACTCCCATGCCCTGAATTGTGCATTCTGGAAGTGATTGCCACACCAGAACCTAAAGTATTTGTAACCACTGTTCTATTTAGTGTTCCTTTGCTTTGTACCTCCATGGTAAGCATGCATAAAGCTTTCCATTACAACTTACCGGTACATTGATATCTTCTCTGCTGTGCCATATCGACTGGTGCAGTTTGGAACAGTACATCCCTGTGGCATTGCAAATAATATACAGCACCTACACAAAAAGAACTTGCACTGTAAAAAATTTTAGTATGAAAATGTTTTACACTAGAATAAAATTCAGCATTTCTCATGTATCAGATCTTACAAGCCTGAAGACAAGTAAGGTTTCTAAATTTGTGGCTATGTCCCACCAAACATCCACAGGAAAAAAAAGTCCTATCTCCTTCGCCTCAAATAATGATGTTACAGACTACCCTAAGATAAATTTTTTCTACAAGCACTATACATGTCAACCTGCACACATATTTCAAAGATTCATTTTACAATTTGAAAATGTCACTAGACATATTATTACCAAAAAAAACTGCAACTTCCATTCCAGGAAATATAACCTTAACACACATTATATTCACAGAAAAATAAGTTAAAAAATTATGTACTTTTTCCATTTTTTTTATATTTGAAGAAAAAAAAAAAGAGTCAAATCTTACAAAATTTTAATTTTTGCAGTGTTCCAATAAAATGTCTATATAATACCCTGACAAATCTTTGGCAAAACTTCATCCTGACTCATGTAACCAGTCAAGAGAAAGTACTATTTCGGACATAAATTCCCACCACTATCATTTGATTCAGTTGTACAGTAGTTTTGGGAACAAATTTTGATTACAATTAACATATAGAAAGCTGCTGAGCACATATTAAAGCCAGAGAGAGACAATTGGTATGTACTAGTGGCCCAAGATTACTTTACTCTGCGGCCTAAGGCCTTTCGCCTTTCAAGCCAAGAGGCCCGTACTGTGGCTGATGCATTCGTAGAGCATGTCTTCTCGAGGTTTGGGATGCCACTATAACTCCATTCCGATAAGGGAAGAAATTTTGAAGCTGCTGTGTTCCCAGATGAAAAAGAGTAGAACTCCAGCATTACACCCTCAGTCGAATGTAATAGTCAAGAGGTTAATCACACTCTTGAGCAGTACCTGTCAATCTTTGTAGCAGACAACCCAAAGGATTGGGATTCAAATGTGCCATTCTTTCTCCTTGCTTACTGCTTGGCAGTTCATGACTTTACAAGGGTAACACCATGATGCTGTTTGGAAGAGAGTTACACCTCCCTAGTGACCAACAAAGAGAGGTGAAGCTGCTGCCCCATATTATGTAAGCAAATTATGTCACAGACTAGTTCGTATTCATGATTTTGCTCAATAGCACCTCAGAATAAAAATATTCACAGGATGAATACTCTGTATTTTTTTTAATTTTATTGCATCTGTAAGATCTTTTCCCAATACATAGCTGTACGAAGATATTAGACAAGTCAAATTACACTATACAAAGTTTATACTCTGGACATAGTAAACACACACATATATATGTCAAACTACACGTACACGCATCACATCTTTTCCTCATAATTTGACCAACCCTCCTGTATGACAGGAGAATGTCAGGCGAGGTATTTCCAGGACAGCTCTTTAGATCACTGATGTGATCTTTCAGATTTGTCATCAAGGCTCTTTGGCAAAGCCTAAGGTTGTCCACATTGACTAACTTGCACTCTATGAGGGTTTGGATGTTGCAGAGAGTGTTCAGGATGAACAGACATGAGGAGGGGGCAGCGTTACATGCTCGCCGCTTTGAATCACTTCCCTTGCCCCATCCTGCCTAAGTGCATAAGTGGGGCAGAGTGTGTCGAGGCTGGGCGAACGGATGAGCGGAGCAGCATGTGTCAAAGCCGGGTGGGCAGACACACAGGAGGTTAACCCATGCAGTTCGTGGAGATTTACAAAGGGGCACCACTGCCGCGATTAGCTTATCGCGACCAGTGCCGTCTTCTGTCAGTGAGAGGATTGAATGTCTGGGGTTATTGTTGCAAATATATTCTGGTCATGGCCACCATCTCTTTCAGCATGCGTTGAGGTGCGGGAAACCTTCTGGATCAGGCCAACTAGACTAGTTAAGTAGTGATGGTCCCCCCGAGTATACAGTCTAGAGTTTGGAGGATTGTATGATGGCTTTAAGAGACAGGTGCGTGAAGACAGCAAACTGACAAGTGTGACCAGCAATAGTGAAGTTTGTGGACTGCGAACGTCAGTACAGTGGAGAATGGAACTAACTGGCGGACGTTGCTGTTCGTGCAGGAACAGGTCTCTGAACCGAGTCACGACCCACCAGACCCCGTGTTACCAAAATTAAACTCAACCCAGTGTATGTATAGCGCAATTCTACTCTTCTGTGTCCCTGAAAGCAGATTCTAAAATTCACAAGGGAAAGTGTTCCTTTTGCTCCCCCTAAGTGAGGCGTAAACAGCCTGAGAGTGTGAAGCCACGTGGGTTTTGTTTTGACATGGAACACGAGCTAATGAAACTCATAATTCTTTACTTAATTTTGCATTGCTAATGTCACAATTTGTTTGTTAGAAAGGGCAGTTTTAGTGTTTTGAAAATGTAGTAAATTAACACATAAAAGATACTGGCGTCCGCTATGCCACTTACTCCAAGCTAAAATTCTTTGCTTTGTATTAAATTATTTTCATAATTTAATTACTCCATGTGTTCTAGTGTGTCAACGTAAATATTAAATGCAATGTTAATTGTTTTGTTAGCCTCCACATACCTTGCCAGCCCATTCTGGCTTGTTTTGTTAATTATCTTTTCCGGCTAAAAATATGTTAACAGTTAATAGATATTGCTTGTTGGAAATATTGCACAATTTGTTCCAGTGTTACTTGCGCATTTTTCAGTGTTTATTTATGTACCTATTGTCATGTGTACTTTTTATGAATTTCCCTTTCAATGTTGGCGGGAGATCTCCGATGAGGTAGCCGGATGTCTCAGCCACCACCTTCAGTCTGATCTTGGAGGGCCTTGAGGATATACGCGTGCCACATCGCAGGAGCCTTCAAATTCCTTTGTCTACTCACTTAGCTGCAACAGTAAGTTTTATCATACCGGAACCGTTTACTTATGTTTGATCCTCCCATGAGTATCTTCATCTCCGTCAGACTCGCAACTCTGGACTGTGATTGTAGCAGGGCAGGTAACTGGCTTTTCCACGTCACGTTCAGCATCCTTTCCTATGTCTAAATTGTAATTCACTTCTTTAGATAGAGCGAAACCTCTCACTTCCTTGGACCCATTACATATACTTTCCTTCTTTATAGCTGTAAGTAAGGTAGTAAGCTTAAATTTTTGTCCTGAGTAAGATGTACTTCGAGCCGTTTCCACAAAAGTGGAGGGTTACATTCTAAGTATTTTGCCCGAGGAACTACTTTAGTTGTTGTACGGAACCATTGATGGATTCAAATGTGTTCACCAGGCACTTTTTCCACCTCATGTTTGCAAATTATGCTAACGGGACTTAGTGTTTCGTTTTCAGAGACAGAATGAGGAAATTTGCCCGAGAAACTACTTTTGTTGTTGTGCGGAACCATTGATGGATTCAAATGTGTTCTCCAGGCACTTTTCCACCTCACGATCGCAAATTATGCTAACGGGACTTAGTGTTTCGTTTTCAGAGGCAGAATGAGGAAATATGCGAGTTTATTGACTCAATTTGTTCATTTCATCAGGCGTTAGGCATGTCCCTGCCAGAACGTGAATTAATCAGTATAATTACTGAGAATTTTGCTCCCAACGTCAAGGCCAACTGCGTGCTTTTGTCCGCACCCGCAAAAATTCCACGGAACTCTGCCCACTGACGGCTCAAGTTCAAGGTCGGGTTGCCGTCCACGGGCATTATCAGACTCGCTACCCCCCCCCCCCCCCCCCACTCCCATTTCCAGCAGCAAGATGAGATGCTTAAGGTAGAGCATCAGGCGAGGTTATGCCTCTTCAACAGATGGAAATACGCAGTTCCTTTATACGATGCGCAAATTGCACTCAGGCAGGTCATGTGGTGGCAGAATACTCTTTAGAGAAAACCAGTCACGTTAATCTGTACTGTTTTCACTGTGGCGAGCAAGTCCACGTGAGACGTTCTTGCTTCTGTCAGCGTCTGGGAAACACTGCTTGACTGGTCAAAGGCATAGGCTTCCTAGTCACGTGAATAAAAAAAAAGTCCTGCGCAGTCCTGTGAGTTACGTTACCATTACCTGTGGTGGGCGCAATTACTTGGCATTCATAGGCACTGAAGCAACACATTGTGTTATCTGAGAAAAATTTCTGAATCAGCTTTTACAACTTAAGAATGTTGTCCAATGCTGAAAAGCTTGTCCAATGCTGAAAAGCATCTTTGTGTCGCAAATGATGATGATATTAAAACTGACACTGTAGTGGACTTACACTTTAAGATAGGGTGATTCTCCTGCACTTTCCAGTTCTAGATTCTCCCCCATCTTGTGCATAATGTAGTGATTGGGTTAGGATTTCTTGCAAAAACTAGGGCAGTGGTAAATTTTGAGTCTTTTTATTTGTCGTTTGGTTTTGCACCTAATATATTTGTGCGTTTACATGTCCGTGATCTTCAGGCGGTTTATGTTGCTGACAATGATGTCAGTACAACTGAGTTCAAGCAAGAACTAGAACAACATAAAGCCCAATTCAGGTATGTGATCACCAAACAAATCAGAGAGTGTGACGTGCTACCGTATAAATTTTGTTTGACAGACCACATTCCGGTAAGGGACCATCACTTCCGGTGTCCTCCACATAAGTTGCAGGCTTTTCGGGAGAAACTTCTAGCAGCAGGCGTGATTGTGCCCTCTACTTCAGATTATTGCTCCCTGGGTTTCCTAGTGAGGAAAAGGAATTTGGATAAATATCGTTTAGTGGTCAACCATTCGCTTGTTAACAAAAAGATACATAAGGACCCTTTTCCTCTTCCTACCATCGATTATGCCCTCTAACACCTACGCAAAGCCCATGTTTTTCTGTGCTGGACCTTAACAACAGTTTCCACCAATGCCTACTAGCCGTCTTGTAGAAAATATACTGCCTTCAGCACCCCCTGGGGCCAGTACGAATTTACGAGGACACCCAAGGAAACAACTTTGGGAGTCAGGCCTTGTCATGTGCGCTCAAACACATGTTTTCAGAATTTAAGTTTAAGTTTATCTTTAACTATGAAAACATTATCGTTTGTAGTGGGGATACGGAATCCTATCAGACCCATCTGAGACACGTGTTGGAGAAGATGCGTGAAGCAGGCCTCACAGTAAATCCTGACAAGGTCATGCTAAGATCTAATACAGTTAAATTCCTTGGTTATCTTTTGTGTGAAGGGTGCATCTAAATTGATCCCGATCGCATAACATCGATACTAATTCCCGCTTCCATGTAATCTTAAGGAAGTACAGAAATTCCCGGAATTAATGGGGTACTATGCTAGATTTATCGACCACTGAACCGGCTGAAGAAAAAAAGGGTCGAGTTTGTCTGGGATCCCAAACAAGAGACTGCCTTCGTACCTTAAAGGAAAAGTTGTGATCATCTCCGGCTTTACATCAGCCAAAATTTTCAGAGCGATTTGTGGTGTAAGTCGATGCCTCGTCCTTGGCTTTGGGAGTCATCCTGAGCCAAAGACGAGTCAGGGTTTAGCTCCGATGGCTTTCGGTAATTGAAGCCTCTCTGAAGCAGAAAAGGGTCTTGGCATTTATGAAAAGGAAACCCTCGCGTGTATCTTTGGCCAGGAAAAGTTTGTGCAATACATCAAGCACAATGAATGTGATCTTTTTACGGATAACCAGGCTCTCAGCTGGGTGCTTAGTCACCCTCAGCAGTTGGGAAAACTCGGACGTTGGGTCTTACGCCTTTCCCACTTCCGGTTTAAGGTGCACACGTTTGGGGCACTGAAAATCAAATGGCCGAGGTGCTGTCCCATATGTACGATCCTGAGGAGTTTGAGATTAAGCTGGAAGAGATTCCCATTGCCTCTAAGTGTTATACAGGATTTTCCGAATTTGTCGTCAAGTTAGAACAGACTCAAAGTGAGGATCCTTTTTGTTCCCAGCTGGCTAAGGACTTGAAGTCTGGTGTGGTAAAGCCATATGTCTTGTACCAAAACATCTTGTATTATACGGATAAAAATGGGCGGGCTAGAAAGATTGTGGTCTCTTCTGCACTATGGTGATCACTTATTTCCATGTTATGATGTTGGGTGGTCACCAAGGGATCAGTCGCACCTTTCATAAGATAGCAAATTACTTCACTTTGCAGACTCTTAAAGGGGATGTGGTGGATTATGTTCGCACTTGCAATTCCTGCCAATGTTGCAAGCAATCTGCAATGCTAAGGTGGGGCAAGCAGTGATGCAGTTGCCCAAAGTTCCTTGGGAAACTGTCCTTCCGGACATTTTTGGCCCGTTGACCCATTCCAAGAAAGGAAACCAATGTGTTTTGATTGTTCTCTACACCTTTTCTACGTTTGTTATTCTTCTGGCGCTGTGGAACATAAAAGCCACTATGACTGTCAAGGCTCTCTGCGATCAGATTTGGAAGTTTAGCACACCTGCCCAAATTTTGAAGGAAGATGTGAAGTACTTTACTTCCGTAGTATTAAAAGATATGTGCTTTAAATGGGCGATGAAGCATTTTACTTCAAGCTCATATTATCCTGAAAAGAATCAGGTGGAGAGATTCAATAAGGATCTCAAGGCATGGCTCACAATTTTTTATAATCAAGATTATTCTTTGTGGAACAAGGATTTGGACCTTTTAAATGTTGGTTTAAACAGTGCGCTTCATGGATGCACTGGGGTACCTCCTTCTTTACCCTTCCTTGGGTGTTCGCTTAACCATCCTCTCCTGAACATCCAGATTATTCCATCTCCTTCTTCCTATCTGACTTGGCCCAAGATCAGCTGTTTGACTAAGTGTCCGCCATTTAGAGGTAGCTAAATGCCTACTTAATGATCGGTTGGACCAGTCGCATTCCCCTGCTAACTTCCACGTTGGCGACTTGGTCCATTGTAACAATTTTATCCTTCCTGATACTGCTCATGATGTTTCCAGCAAATTATTTCCTAAGTTTACCGATCCCTTCAAGATTGAGAAGTTCCTAGGCCCTAATACTGTTAAATTAATTTCTCCCTCAACTGCCCACACATTCAAGAAGGCTCCTACGAGCCATATTAAGCCCTACAAGCCTAGAGTGAAAAATCATTGTCAGCGTTAATTGCAATTTTTTAATATATTGTAACTATGGTTGGATGTAATTGGATTCACAGTTGTTTACCTATTGTCTTATTCCTCCCCCTTTTTTGTTATTTAGCTTCCTCTATTTTTTTTCCACTTGTTTGTTTTTCACCTGTCTTCCCCGAGCTGTCCCGAAGTTGCCTGCTGCCATCGCTGTTCATGGAGCTGAACTGGTGTTCGGAGGCTGCGGTTCCGTTAGCGACCTCCCAACAGATTGCTCGAGAAGATACCCAATCTGGCGCTCGGCTGCCCACCTGTACATGTGCCATCCCCGGGGATGGAACTTCGTCGTTTTGGATTGTCAGCAAGTGACAAAAAACATGTTATGTTGATTGTTTGTGATGCTTCTTCCTGTTTTATGTACTGAACTCTTTCTGAATCTTAATAGCTTTCTTTACACTCTCTCTTCAAGAAACTACTTCTCCCTATTATGTACTGCTGCAATGACTTGTCCGTTGTGTAGATCAGGCAGCCAGAGCTTTCTGTGGGCCTCTATGGAACTTTTTTTGAACTAGCAGTTTTTTGGGAGGCGAGTTGCAATGGTATTCAAATTTGGCGCCCCGCTGAGCAGTTGTACACGTCGTTGCAGTGAGCAACATGCCTCCCCCACCTCGCTGGAGACTCGGCTCCCCTCCCTCTTCCCATCGTTTTCCTACACTGCCTCCCCGCCTCTACTGCAATCCAAATTTTTATACTGATCGCCGGAGCTCACTTCTCGCCTGACACACCTGAGATTACCTTAACTGCCTTCTGCAAAACCGAAATCGAGGACTTCAACCTACGCATAACCCGGGTCAGGCTATATTATGGTCTTTAGGAACAATGAGGCAAATTGTGATATTGTAGCATTGGAAATTACTTTCAGTGCTAAAGAGTTTGCGAAGGTGTTGGCAGAGATTGAAATTGGTGAGTGAAGGAACAAGCGTAAATTAATATTTGGATGTAAAGATTTTTATAAACGTTTTTTCTTATTGAAGTACTAGTTGTCTTTGGAAGCGCCGTAGTTTGAGTAATATTGAATGTTTGAGCCACACAGTCAAAAGTATAGTAGGGAAGAATTAGTATTTGCTAGTTTGCTGTATGTTTTCAGTGCACATTAATAGTGGGCCGTCACATTTGTCTCTCAGTCGTGAGTTAACGCCTCAGTGTGTTCCTTCACTCATGTGATTATTTTCAACCAGTAATAAGGCAAGTTTTATATTATACTAGCAGCCCAGCATCGCTTCGCTCAGGTTTTATGGAGTTACTAGCTTTTATCCACAGCTCCGCTAGCACACGTTTATAAGGGGTAAATAATTAAGTTTTTTGACACTAAGCCTTGCCATATTACATAATCATGGTGCATCTAAATTTTGATTGCATGATACTTTTGTTAAATTGTGTTCTACTCACTGAGCTACTGAGGTCCCACTATTGGGTGCTCTAGCCTCTGACCAGCTGCGGCAACACTATTGGGTTCTCTAGCATCTGAGCTTCTGCAGCAACCTTATTGGGTTCTCTAGACACTGAGCTTCTGCAGCCCCCTTATTGGGTGCTCTAGCCACTGAGCTACAGCGGCCCACTTGATATATCTGATATCCACTGAGTCACTACGGCCCCACTTAGAATAACGTTAGCCACTGGACCACTAAGACTTATTGGAAGGAAAGGTTTACAGACCATAGACAAAACAGAAAGGGGAAATAACAATTTTTTTTAACAATGCTTTTTTTATGCAGTAAACATCCTAAGAAAAGCTTAATCTAAGAATTTTCCTGAAGGAAATGAGATATTTTCACGGGATAAAAAGTAGCCTGTGTCACTCTCCAGTCCTCAAACTATATCTGTGCAAAAAAATCACTTTGAAGAAGGACAAACAAACACACATTCCCGTTTATATAGTAGTAAGGATTAAAATACATAACTATATATTTTTGACTATCTGAGACTACTTGCGACTATCCGCAACTACTTGAGACTACTGGTGACTACTTGCGACTACCCGTGATTACTTGCCACTACCCATGATAACTTGCGACTACCTGCAACTACTTGGGAATTTATAATATTAAGATCCACTGAGCCACTGCGGCCCTACTTGAGATTGCTCTAGTCACTGAGCCATTACGTCCCCACTTGAGAGTGCTCTAGCCACTGGGTCACTGTGGTCTCACTTGGGATCACTCTAGCCACTTGGCAACTGCATCTCCACTTGAGATCGTTCTAGCCACTGGGTAACTGCATCTCCACTTGGGATCGCTCTAGCTACTGGGCCACTGTAGCCCCACTCGGGATCGCTCTAACTACCGGGCCACTGTGGCCCCACTTGAGATCTCTATCCATGGAGCCACTGCAGCCCAACTTGGGATCGCTCTAGCCACTGGGCCTCTGTGGCCCCACTTGATATATTTATATCCACTCAGCCACTGCGGCCCCACTTGAGAGTGCTCTAGCCACTGAGCCACTGTGTCTCCACTTGGAATTTCTCTAGTCACTGGGCCACAGCGGCCCCAACTTGAGATCTTTCTGCCCATTCAGCCGCTGCGGCCCAACTTGGGATCGCTCTAGCCACTGCAGCTCCACTTGGCATTACTCTACCCACTGGGTCTCTGGGGCCCCACTTGATATATGCCTATGTCCATCTGGAAGAATGTAGCTTACTAACAGTGAAAGAATTATAAAAATTGTGGGCCACTGTGGTCCCACTTGACATTACTCTACCCATTACGCTTCTGTGGCCCCACTTGATATATTTCTATCCACTGAGCACTAATTCTTCCCTTGTATTCCTTTCACTGTGTTCTTGTACCATTCTCTAATGAACCTGCTGTCGACAAAGTTTTTAAGTTAAATAAATAGTTTACTTGTGTGTTTAGATGGTGATTTATTTAACGGTAGGCTGTACTCATTACAGTAAATAACAACTCCTTACATTTTATCGTTTCCCAAAGGTAGTTAAAATAAAGAAAACTTAGATAAAGCCAATAGTTTCCCGTAACTACACCATCTGCAAAATTGAAAAAATATCACGTAATTTTTTTAACGCTATTTCACCCTTATTAAGGTTTTTTGAAATACTTTGAGGGCAATTAATTGGACATAAGCATATTTGAATATTTATGATGAATCATGGGTATTTTAAATGAGGCGTGCTTCGTCAAACAGTGAGTACTATAGCCGCTACACCACCACGGCCTCTGTCATCTTAAGCAGGGAGGAATTGAGAGAGGTTTAGGTGGTTGGCTCCATATTTAATAGTGCTACTACCACTGAGCCACTACATCCCCACTTGGGATCGCTCTACCCACTGGGCCACTGCCGCTCCACTTGGCATTACTCTACCCACTGTAACTCTGTGGCCCACTTGATATATGCCTATGGAAGAATGTAGCTTTCTAACAGTGAAAGAATTATAAGAATATGCCCTGTAGTTTTGGTAGAGCATGCTTAGAAAGCAGCCAAGTAGCTCATTTTCTCAGACTTGGTTTACAAATTTTGAAATTTCTCAAGGACTGTTTTTACTTTCTGAATTTAACATAGCCTATGACCATCTGGAAGAATGTACCTTTCCAATAGTGAAAGAATTATAAGGATCGGCCGTGTAGTTTCTGAGATTACCTGAGACATATAAACAAATAAACTCACATTACTTCTTTATAATATTAGTATAGATGGTCAGGTTAGCGTGTGATAGATTTTAACTGTTTTTAAGTGTTATCACTTTACGTGCATGTCCTCTGAAGGGCTTTGTGCCACGGCACGCATGATTGGTAATTTTATTTCAGTGCTAAATGTTTTATTGCACGTTAAATAAATAGTACAGGCAGTAAGTATTTTTAATGTTTTGTCAATTTGTTCATTGATTTCTCGTAATGATAGGGTAATTGTGCAGGTGTAAGGATATTTGCCACGCTATCAAAGTTTAATTGGAATACACATCTTGGTGGAGCATGCAACATATATCTTTATTCTAGTGTACAAAGTCAATATTTTATTTAATTAATTGTGAGTGACGAGTTATTTAAGACATTTTATAAAAAGCTTGGCATCAACTGTTTATTTTACCATGCAACATTACTTGTTTAATCAGGCTCACATAAGAAAATAATTATTGTAATTGACTTCATAAGTTGTTGAATTCTCTATTAGAGTTATGCTCCAGTTTGGCCTATTATAGTTTTTCATGTTTATGAAGCCAAGAGATTTTAGCATTGAGAGTTGTCTGCCCAATTCAAATGTGCTCAGAGCAGGTAGTCAATCAGGGTTCCAGTTCGTATGCATTTTATTATATGTATAAAACATGAAAATATTATTAAGAGGCTTTTACTTTTAATGTTCCTGATGCACTGTGTTAGTATTTTGAATGAACAAATTGTGTAATATCAAATGTACCTGTACGCAAGAGTTTGTCAATAAACTAGAATTACTGAAAGTGTTTGGTCAATAATAGAAATTGCACAAACAGTGTGGTGCAGCCCAGTAAAATCACATAATTCAGAGCTAATTTAGGTTTGACAAATTATTATGCTAAATTTGTACCCAATTTGGCCACTATTTCACATTCATTGTACAGATTGCTGAAAAAGGGTGCACAGTGGGAGTTAACTAAAGAGTGTGTGCAAGGCATTCAAAAGATAAAGGAGGTTATGGTAGCAGTTTCAGTGATGGCACATTATGAACCTGGAGTAACCTCAAAGATAGCATGTGATGCATCACAGTATGGTTTGGGTGCAGTCTTTTTTCATATATATCCGGATACGCCAGAGAGGCCAATTGCCTATGCATCCCGCACACTAAGTAAAATCGAATTTAATTACTCCCAAATAGAAACAGAGAACCCGCATTGGTTTTCGGGGTTAAGTATTTTTATCAGTATCTTTTACGGCAATGAGTTTGTGTTGGTGACAGACCACAAGCCACTTTTATCCATATTTGGACCCAAAAATGGTATTCCCATAATGGCGGCAAGCAGGCTGCAGAGATATGCTTTGTTTCTGTATAACTTTGAATAAAAAATTGAATTTGCGAAGTCCCAAAACCATGGTAATGTGGACACTTTATCTCTGGTTCCATTGAAAATCACAGAACTGTACTTAATATATGTTTAATACGTTGATGGTGAGGCCACCTACTTGGATTACGTGCAGGGTGGAGAAATGCCAATAACAGAGAAAGTGGTGAGGCGAGAAACAAAAACTGATCCCGCATTGTCCAAAGTTTTAGGTTACAGGACATTGAAAAGGAAATTATACCATATTGGCAGCTTAAGGAGCAACTGTCAGTATAAATGGGCATTTTAATGTAGGGTTATCGGGTAGTGGTTCCCATTCATTGCTGGAGGGTGGGGAGGGGGGAGGTGTTTGTTAACGAGGTTACACTGCTGTCATTTAATAGTTAAAGTGAAATCTTTAGCGAGGACCTATTATTGGTGGCCTGGTATGGATAATGACATTGAAGCAGTGGCAAAAACTTGTTCAAATTGTGAGATGGAAAAACCAAATCCAACAAAATGTGAACTGCAGAATTGGCCCTTTATCACAGGCCCGTGGCAAAGAATTCATGTAGATTTTCCGGGACCCTGGCAAGGTAAGTTGTATCTAATCATGCTGGAGGCTTTTTCAAAATGGTTGGAGGAAGCAGAAGTGCCTTCAACAGCAGCCAAACATACCATTAAAGTGTTGCAGTCTTTGTTTGCACGTTTTGGTTTGTGCACACATTTGGTCAGTAATGGTCCACCATTCAATTATGTGGCGTTTCAAAAATTTTTGGCAGCAAACGGTGTGCAGTCCATTTTGACTCCCACATATCATCCACAATCAAATGGGCATGCTGAAAACAGTGTTAAGCTATACAAGCACTAGCTATGAACGGCGGTATGTAGTGGTACCAATATCCTTCAGACCTTCACTATTTTGCTGTCAGACACTCGAAATTCAGTACACTGTACTGCAGGAGAAACTCCTGCCAGTTTGATGTTTGGTAGGCCGCTGCGTACAATTTATGACTTGTTGCCACCAAATCTAAGCAAAAGGGTAGAAGAGAATCAGCAAAAGCAGAGGTCGCACTACAAGGGTCACTAATGAGAATAATTGGGTTAAAGGAGTGGTCATAGAAATGTGATGCATTTGGTGGAAACAGTCATGGGACCAGTAGTAAAGAGACACGTAGATCAGATGCTTTTATCAATGTGACGCCATCGGCTGAGACACGAGACGAACGATGACACAAATACTTACTGGTAATTTGGGCGCCAACGGTGCTTCCCAATCACCGCACTATTGAGAATCAGGGTTCTCAGGGATGCTGTTCGTTCTGTGTGTCCGTCTCACCCGTATGTACTTACAAACACGTAGGCAATACTAAACTTTTTACTAAACATCACTGAATAAAATATATGTGACTAGGACACTGTCACTACTGAATAAATAAATTAAGTTCACTGTAGACTTGTTTTTATTTATATTATTCATACACATCAACGTGCCAATGAAATGATTATCTCGGTTATGACTAACCAATTCTGCTTGAGTGTTCCCCAGCGCGTAATTAATCTAGCGCACATCTAGATGGATGATCTCACCGAGGTGCGTGAAAGCACAGCCTTCACAAGGGAAGAGGGCCGACAGCCGCTAGGGTGGACTGACAGTTTTCCCCTGAACACCCTTAATACACATTAACACATGTGATTACTCTGTATCACTAACGCAAGCTCATCGGGGCTACCCCTCCAGCACGTGGGTAGTGTGGTGACGGCAGAGCTGGCTAGGACGAGAATAACTGCACCGTACACTAATTACAAAAATACATAGACCCTTGAATGATACATGAAATTAGATGGGACACGAGATGAATATTCACAATAAACACACACACGTGCGAAAACATGCTTAGATGGCGCGGATGCCGCTGGATGAAGTTCATAGCGGACAACATGGTGCAGGTGAGATTGCAATATTTCTGCGTGGAAACGGCAAACTAAATTCAGATAAAATATTATTCTTGTTGAGAAAAAGATTCTCTTTACAATTAGAGTGGTTACAGGCTTGTAACATGCCTGATGGCGGTAAAATCAAACAATGTGACTGTGTGGTCAAGTACAAAAAGCATTAATTTACGTGAAAAAGACATTGAACCCTGAATAAAATTGACATAGAACCCTGAAATAAATTATTGCACATACAATGCTATATAAATAAGCTCTTTAAATGCAATGATGGCATATACAAAGACTTGGCTTCGGTCGGCCACGCGGTTATACGTGATGTTGCCATAAAATATGCAAACATGAAAATTACCCTCAAATACATACATAAAAACAAAGCTCTTAAAATCATGTGTAGCAATAATGTAGAAGTTACAATGAAACGCCATAAACATAGGCGGATGGCGCCTGATTCAAGTTGCGCGGGTTAAGTGACCTCTCCGGCATCTTTCTCCTCAATCAAGTTAAAATGCAACAAGGGCGCAAGAAAATAATAAAACGGAAGCATAATGCTGGGAAAAAAATCTGGCAAAAACGTACGCAAGCAAAAATTAACCGGTAAAATAAATTAACTATGGAAACCTAAATCAGTGAGCAAAAGTTGTAGTGTGTACGTGACAGTGTCTTACCTCGCCAGCTCTCCTCGACAGACTGTCCAGATACAAGCGTCGCACGGACCTACCATGGCCGCCTACGGGGTTCACATAAGCGAAAGTGCTATGCACAGCGAGTAAAATATTTTATATTGAAAATAAAATGGCACAAATTAAATTAAGTAATTGTTTTACATTTTTATAATTTTCTTATGAATTTCAATATGATTTCAGTGTCTCTTTATCACGACGTTCATGCTGGAATATTAAGTGTTCTTAATCTCGGTGCCGCGCGCACTTTGAATTTTGTAACCAAACAATTAAAAATTAGTACAAACAATTTTAGAACATTTTAAGACATATTAAACACTGCAAATACACGAGAACACATTTTAAACTGGAAAATAACATTTATGTGAAAGTTCAAAATTATCGGCCTCTGCGCACATGCGGGACACGGGACACGTGAGCTCTAGTGCCGTTGGCTGTTAGCTGGCGTCAAATGTTGCATGTTAAGTAATGTTGTTAAAACAGGACAGATGCCAGATTTTACTGATGTAAATGAGGTGAGCAAAGTGTCGAGTATGATTGGTAGGGACTCTGGTGTAAATGATGCGGACACTGCACCAAGCCCAGAGGCTGCAAATAACAGCGAGGGTATCAATGGTTTTGGGGCAGCAACAAAACCACAAGTGGGTGAGGATGCGTGCATTGATACCTACTTTCCCCACCTCACCCATAAATTCAAACAGGATATATCCTTTGCTTGAGCGAAAAAAAGATGTAAGGTTAGATCTGTAACAGTATTAATGTTGACTAGTCCAACATTTTAATTTTTTGTTTTGTAAGGAAGCAGTGAAATTTAGGGTGAAGGTGTGATGTATTGATTGGCATTTAGACCTAAGAGAATTTCATGTATGCTGTTTGGCAAAAGTGATAATTGTAACTATTATTATTGACTAGGCTGGTAGCAACTTTTTTCCAAACTCTCATCTGTCTCCGACATGGTTTTGTTGTCACAATGTACGCACACAAATAAACTGGTGTCAGTTGGATTTGTTGTGGCTCAATTGGCATGGTAGTGATACATTCCGGATTTCTCATAAGGTGGAGACTCCACAGTTTCATTATTCATTGCACTTCATCAATGTTCTTAATTAATAAGTCTTTTCAAAGTGAATTTGCCATGTTCAGTGTTGATTACTGCTAAAGATTTAATAAGTATCTTTTCTTTCTTTATTTTCATGTGTGTTGTTATAATTACACTGATAATTAATAACTAATGATGATGATGATACCAATTTTTTGAGATATTACTCTGTTTTGTTGCACCAATTATTTTGATTGATAATACTTATTTTCCTAAGCAACGGTACATACCATCCAAACAGTTTATACAGCCAACATAAGTAAGGTTACCACCTATTATATGTTCAAATAGTTCAAAAATATGTTGTGTGTAAGTTACAGCCAAGTATCTTGTGGCTTACACTCATTTGTAAGCCTTATTATTGACACTTATACACTTACAGACCGGTGAGTCTCACATCAAATACACAAAAAGTAATGGAGAGACTGGTGGTGCAGTATGTGGTTAGGGTTATTAACAATAGGAATTGGTAGGAGGAGTCCCAGCATGGTTTCAGGAGTGGACACTCATGAGAGACTCAGCTGGCTGGGTTATTAGAGGATCTGGTGCAGGTAGTTGATGAGGGGAAGCACATGGATGCCTGCTTCATAGATTTTGAGATGGCATTTGATACGGTGCCCCATGGGACATCGATGAAGAAAGTAGAGGCGCTGATACCAGACAGGAGGGTAGTGGAATGGATAGGGGACTTCCTTAGGGGGCGAAGGCAGAGGGTAAAAGTGGGGAATGCAAAATCGGAGGAAGAGGAGGTTACGACAGGGGTACTGGGTCCTTTGTTATTTACCATAATGGTGAATGGTTTGGGGATTAGGGGAAAAATAAGATTGTTTGCAGACGATTGTGTTGTGTATGCTGATGTGGGAGGAGGGGGAAATTTGCAGGCAGACATTGACAAGATATGGTTGTGGACCAGGAAAAATAAAATGAAGATAAATGCAAGAAAAACTAATGTAGTGAGGTTCACAAGGAAGTAGGTGATAAGCAGGGACATGAACAGATGGGAGGGACAAGAGGTAGAAGAAGCAGCAGAATATAAGTATCTAGGGATTGTACTGCAGCGAGACCTCGGATGGAAAAAACAGGTAGAGAGTGGTTGCAAAGGGAAGAAGGGCTCTGGGTATGCTGGAAAGGTGCTGAAGGGAGTCAGCTGTGCTGTGAAGGAGAAGGCGTATGGCACAATGGTACGGCCAATGTTAGAATATGCTGCAGCAGTATGGGACCCGTATGTAGACGTGGAGGTGCGAGAACTGGAAAAGGTGCAGAGAAAGGCAGCAAGATGGGTGAAGAGTAGGTGGAGAAGGCAGGGGCAAGATGGTGAGGAAGAAGGGAACTATAGACCATCAGTGATGATGAAAGAAATTGGGTGGAGCTCATTGAGGGGCTGGAGGAAAGTTGAACGGCTAGTCAGGATGTACAGGATGGTGAATGAAGTGGGAGGAAGGAGAGGGCTACACTGCAAGCTAAGTAAGGGAGTATTTAGAGGAAGAGGAAACAACAGTGAGAAGCTTCAGAGGGTGTGGAGGAGAACGGAGGGGGGTAGGCAGCCCATGCTTGTGAGGTCTGTGAAGGAGTGGAATGTGTTGAGGAAGGAATTGGTATCTGTGAGAGGGGTTGGTAAGTTCAGGAAGGGAGTGGAAACGGAGTTGGTTGGGTGAAAGAGAGGTGAGAGAGCTTGCACCAGGTGGTAGCCTAATTGCAAGTGTATGTATGTGTCTATGATACGCGTAAAAAAAATGTATGTCTGTGATCGCTCGTACAATGTTTACTCATATATATATATATATATATATTATATATATATATATATATATATATATAACATATGTAGATGGACACAGTCATTACACAAGTCTACTACACCACTGCCAATTATATAAACTGCTACTTTAAAACAGTTGCACAAAATCTTTTAAAATCTCAAAATAGTCCACAAAATATAAAGCAATGGTCAATCAACAGGATTAAGCCTTCAAAGATGATGTTCCCTGTTACTGACTACGAGGTTAAAAAATGTATTAATACATTAAGCAATTCAAACTCGACAGGTAAGGACGGAATTCCTATTAAGATACTTAAGATAAATGTCCACACTTAGTTTAATCCCTTGGTATTTTTAATTAATTAAGAAATCATTTGAAAGTTACATCCTTCCGAATGACTTTAAATAGCTAAGGTTATACTTGTGTTTAAAAAATGAAGAAACTAATATAAAAAATAGACATATTTCTCTTATAAGTGTAATATTTAAAATATTTGACTTAGTAATGAAAAATCTACTTATTAAGCATTTTGACATGTACAAATTAATACATTCCTCCCAAAATGGAATTATGAACGGGAAGAGTACCTTACCTACCTACTGGATCTGCCATAGCAGAATTGACATCAAATATTCACGTATTAGACAACAAACATACTGTAGAAATTTTCTTGACTTATCTAAAGCTTTTGAAATAGTTGATCACAATATAGGCTACTCTTAGAGAAACTTGTCACAATTGGTATAAGAGGGACTGTTTAACCGTTTTAAGTCATATAAAAAAAAAAAAAAAAGGACTATAAATGGTACAACTTGAATACATAAACAGTCCAAGTTATCAGGAAACCCACTACTCTGATCCTAAGAATATTAATATTGGGATACCCCAGGGTAGTAGCGTCCTTGGACATTTCCTATTTTTAATTTATGTAAATTTTCTTTGTACCAGTTTAACTAACTTAATTGTAATTTAGTATCATATGCGGATTATACAAATATTATTGTAACAAATTCAGACAGCAAGTTCCTGGAAATAATCTTCAACCAAACTTTAGCTGAACTGCGATTTACATCACAAATTATATTTAAATGCTAAAAATACTAATTTTATTAAATTCTCCCGTAAAAATCATACACATCCTTTGAATATAAATAATGACCAAAATACAATAAAGAGGGTACAAAATTACTATGTTTCTAGGGGCTCATAATGACAAACATAGTTGGAATCATCACGTTGAAAATATAACTACAAAGTCGTGTGTGGCATTATGTAGGCCTAAGTTATTTTAATAGTTGTAGCCTTGTGTCTCTTAATACAGGTTATGTTGCTTACAATTGGCAAATTATCAAAATTCAATTTTAAAAATAGGTTTCTTACATGACCACTGCTTGTACAGTGTGGATCTTGTGAAGTAATATTTTAGTACTTATTTTAGTATTAGTTTACTTGATTGTACATAGTGTTGGTATGTGTTGTATTACATTTGTTCATGGATTGTACATTCTGCGTCACTGAATGGAAATCTGCATAAATAAAATCATATAATTGGAGAGATTGTACTTAGTTCCAACGGACGAATTATGCCGGCACGTCCCTAAAATAACTGTTCCCTGTGTAATATAGTCAGACAAAGGGAATGAAAAAAACAACAGGCTGTAAAATGTATTTATTAACTTCCAATGGAGCAGCATTGATTGCAACAGGGTCTAACGTGAATCGTTGTTTAATACAAACACAAGTAAAACGGATGCTTTCCGACAACGTTCTCCTCGCGCGATTTTTATATGCAGCTTTCGCGTCATCCTATATACGGGAAAAAATTGTACAAACACCGCCGGCCGTCAACCATATTAGGCAAAAATTAGACACAAGACATCCTAGTCCAGTTTTAATTTAATCAAAACACATTTCAAATAGTTGTAAAAAATATGCAATAGGCAACACCTACTACTTAAAAATACGACCTTTTCAAATTTAAAAAGTATCGCAGTAAAAACGTAAAAGGTATACGACATTGATCAGAAGCATATGTAATTCTAATGCTGCCAACTATGCCGTTTGCCAATAACTGCAGTTAAAAAAAAACTTCGAAATGGAAAGAAACAAATCACTTGATTCTAAATTAGACACATTTTTCACGAACGTATTACACTCAGAACGCATACCACATCCCAACTTCACATAGATAATAATAAAAACATACGCAAAGGAGATATTTTCACTGCAATCTTATTACGAAAGTCCATCCATACAGTATATCGTAAACAAGCAGAACTATATTAGATTAATTTTTACAATACAACATACTCGCAAGCAGCGAACGTCAACGGAGCAGTTTTTTGCGTGAAACAACACACTGATGTCGACATCTAACGAGCAGTCATGACGGGGACATGCAGAAATGGCTCATACTCACGAGGTATCAATGAGGCAGTCCTCAAAATGAACAACATTTGAAGAATTGGCCCCGTGTTAAGTAAATTAATGGCATTTTCGATATAAAATCAAATTCAACAACGTTTCGCTAAAAGTTTGAATAAAATCCAAATTATCAGAATGAAAACGAACAACTTTTCACCCATACCGATCACCTTCTGCCTTCTGGAAGCCACCTAGCGGACAACTGAATAACCATGACAAAATGGCGACGAAAGTGGAAAATTTAACCAAATAATAACTAACTGGTTTAAGGATCACTGAACATACTAATATATGTAAAATAAGATTAACGGCATATGATTTTGCAATAGCGTATAGACTAACCTCAGTATTTGTTAATACTAGTTACATAATGATAAAGAAAAAATGTTGGAAATTTCATTTACGAAGAGATAAATAAAGTTTGATTAAAATATCTTTCAGCAGCATAGGATAATTTGGAGCTTTTAATACTGGAACATAAATTTATTCTCGATATTCCAAAATCCTAATAGAATAACAAGAAAATATTAAACCATTGAACAAAGCAAAGTGAACAGTGTTCAAATATGTAGTGAATTAAATAGAAAGACAAAAAAAGTGTATACTAATTCATTAATGTAAGTAAACAAGCTTTAATACACAAAAAATAAATTTAACCAAATAAAATAAGACTACATCATTGGAAATATAATACATTAAATAATAAACTTGTGTTGTCACCTGTCTGCTATTAACAGAATCATGTTCAAGGACTTAGGAAAACACCAATAATTTTGGTGACAGAAGTGAAGAAAACCTAAAGGTTATGTCTACTGTGTATTTGGCACTGAGTTCTTTAGATTTCGGAAGCTTTTCACCAGGATATTATAGATATAATTAAGTTAACCTTAGCATTGCAATATTATCGAACATAGTTCAAGTATAAAAAGGCCTTTTATATTTCAGGTATTCTAGTATGACCATAATACAACTAATAGGGTGTAAAATATTACCGGATATTTAAAAAAAAAAATTGATGTGTGCTCATGTCCCTCGCCGCCCAGACCTTTTGCTCGGCAGGGCAGCAGTCTGCATACACAGTGAGTACTCGCACGCTACCAGTGCAGTGAGTGTGTGTGTGTGTATGAGAGAGTGCATCAAGTCAGAGGTGCACAATAGTGCAAAGTTAGGCAAGTGTAGTTCAGCAGAAAAAGTAGGGTGCATTCACAAGGGCATAATGGTGACAGCTGAATATCCCTAAGCAAGATAACTGGTAAAGAAGTCTACAATAGTTCCTATGCCACAAAATTGTCCTCAGTGTTAGTTATAAGTATTTGTTAGGATTCAAACCCACGTGTTTTCATTATTCACCTCATCCCCAGTTGTTTGCAAGTGCTATATGTTTTGTAAGAAATATATAGTGATTTAGTGTACTGTTTTTGCAAGGGTTAAATAGTGTTTGCATATATTGTCAAAGCATAGTAAGTGAGGGTGCAAGGAAGTAGTTCCAGCTTGGTACGCCAACCCCACACTGGCAGATTCAAGTGCCAAGATGGAATATTAGTAGTATCTCGATTAAACAGAGGCAAGGCTGTGGTGGCTCATGCTCCAGGAGCAAACACTGCTTTCACACCAACCATGTTCACTGCAGTAGTAACATAATATTTTGGAACTTTTTGCTTCACCGCCCCCCGGAGACACCTGCCCTTCTCATCAGTGGCTCGCATTGTCCAGGGGAGCATAACTTTTTCTGCATAACCACTTTATTGGCTATGGGCCATTTTATGCAGTATTGCCCATGCCAGCGGGCTGTGCCGGAAAAATGTCACTTGTTTCTGTAATGAAATGGTAAATGCCATGTTAAAAATACAGTGGAAATGAATGCACATGTGTTATTTATTTTGTTCAGCCCTGCAGCTCTTCAGGGTATGAGTCCTTATAATAACTACCTCAGTGCTACGTGTCTTTATTCAAGTATAATTTCTTATGTTATTTTTGCAATATAAATGTGCTATAAGAAAATGTGTAATTTGCCTTGGTGTGTGATCAGCCAGAATAAATCACTAGGTAAGGATCAGTCAGATACAGTTTTATTACTTCTTGTGTGATCAACTCAATTTCGCAAGGGCCTGTGGTCGGTTAATAGACCACAATTTAGGAAATTGCATGATTCAGAGCACCAATGCTAATACTTATAAAGGGGCAACAGATGCCAATTGCGGAGAATTAGGTTTGGGTGAATGGCCTGTAGCTCCCCAAGAACACCCAGAGTCTCCAGCTCCAACTTCACCTTCATCACTGACGCCACTTTCGAGCGACATCTGGCGCCTAGTCTGGAAACACCATCAAAAAGCCTAACCTAAATTCTCACCATCTGTGAAATCTCACCTTAACAACTTTCATCCAGCCACATGGCATTAAGTGGATTGCCTGAACATGTGGCAGAATTCCTACTGCCTTCTGACACTCTGACTACCATCAAGTGTCACCCTTACATGAGGCATAATTTTCCATCACCAAAAATTTCCAGCCCCAAAATTTGCCCGAACAGCTCAAATTTTCCACATTGTTTCCTATGAAATTACTCATATCTTAGCTATTCCTGAAATATTTCCTGCCCACCCACAATAACAGAACGATGACGACAACCAACAAATCCAACAACACCACCATGATTTCCAGGTACCGTCAAGAGTCCGGTAAACTTGCCACGTGATCGAGCAGGAAAAGCATGCGGAAACAACAGGGCAGCCACCATTGCTTTGTTGAAGGTAAACACATGCAATAGATGCAATAGAGTGGCCAACTTGGGACATAGTGGTGACGTCAACCTGCTGGCCACCCCCCCCTCCCTCCTCCCCCGCAAACAGCAGGGCAGATGGGTGCCAGTGACCCACTTCCTCAGCCTGGCACTCAAGAACAGTTGGGAAGTATCAATCGATGGCAGCAGGAAGTGTCAGCAGCAACTGCTCACCCCCTCACTACTGGATGGTAAACTTTGGCACATGCGAGAGGAGTACAGCCACAAGAGGAGGAGGCACTCGCTCCCCTCCAACACCCACAGCTGCACCGCACACCATTCGGTCACCCATACCATGGGCATGTAGCTCTGTTAGTAAACAATGACTGATAAAACAGAGGTGTGTGCACCATTACAGTTGTGTTTTCAGCCAATACCTCAAGATGTGGTCGCAAAGCATGAACTCGGCACCCAGTACTGCAGATAAAACTAGAAGTCCCGTTCGACAAGCAACCGTGCCGTGAACAACTGTGAGGGTGAAACAGAGAATGTCAGTTCACAAATGAGAGTGCAAATTCAGGATAACCTAAAATTAGAAATGGTAGTTTTCCCAAATTACAATTTGCCAAAATGGTGCAGCAACCTTCGGTGCACTGGCCAGGGAACAATAACCCTCATGTGCCACCCTTATCGGATTAAATGCCACAGTGAGTGTGTAAACGAAGCCGAGCTAGCAACCATGACAAAATCAACATTTGTGTGTTTGGAGTGCAATGAGAAAGATAGAATGCCACACATACATAACAGTTTGCAAAATATATTAATGGGAAGTGAACAACCCGAGAATATACACAACACAGTGGACTGCAAAGAATGCGAGAGCAGCAATATTCAGTGTTGCAATTGTCAAATGAGGGTGCAAGAAGATCAGAACTAAAATAGCACCAAGAGGGCCACTACACAGAGGAAAGGATGCATGTGTAACGACTGTACATAGTAAACCAGCACAATATGCTTTTATTAGTTTGGGGTGTTTCCATTCCTTCAGGCACAATGTAATCTCACTTTAGAATACCAGCAACCGCATGAGTCACTGACCACATTCGTTACACGGAAAACACATTTAGTTGACCAATTTCATTTGCAGTTACCAGAGAGAAAAGTCTTGGAAGTCTTCACCAAGACAGCGCTACCAGAGTACCATACCACTCTGATTCCGCTTTTGGATGGTATGTTAGAGGATCTTATGCATGCTGCCATCATCCTAAAGTTGATCTGTTCCTGATGTCCATGTATCCTTGTGCCCGTTTGTTCCATTGCAGATGCATCGACTACACAGCAACACTTGACCGCTCGACATTAGGTCGCGGTCTCGATCAGTGCAGGTCGACAAGAACTGCATTACACTTTTGTTGCCGCCCTGGAACTCGTGGCCGCAGGTCATAATATCTAACATTCACCACAAAAGGTAACTCTCATGACGAACGAATATGTGACCTAAACTAGTGTGTCCCGTGAAGCCGTGGCCATTAGACGCAACAGCTATTTGAAGGAACACTGGGGTAAGCAGCGCCGCTTATTCCCACGACTTTCCAATGTGCGCAATATCGACGGGCCCCGTGGCCGAATCTGGAGTGCGATGTGGTTCCGAGTGGTTTCAAAAGATGGGGAAACAAATTACCACAGGAAGTGTGAAGTGGCGAGCCGTTCCCTAGCAGAATTAATTAATAGGAGAATTTTAAAGCATAATTCATGGTGATTACACCATACTTCACTAGGGAAACTGCCTGCTCCAGAATAGAAAGTCGATTACATTCCATAGAAAACCGGGTGTAGCTCCACCCTTAGTTATGAAATCCGTGTGTCGTCACATCCATACACATTCTTGAAATTAATTACATAATGGCACATGTCGATACAAATTTGTTAATTATAAGAGTGTATGTGTAATCATATATCGAAAATCACCCCCTGAGGCATCATTTCATTTAATATCACCCTTCAAGTGGGGTGACATTCTTCTGACGTCACTTTCTTAGCCATATCTGGGGATGCAGCATTCATGCATATGTCACTAATGTGTTTTAGATTAGGAATCTTAATTATGTATAACATCAATTTCACTTATCGTGTTTTTTATTTAGTTCAGTTTTTTTTCATGTTTTCATTTTGGTGCTGGATTCACCGGACAAGTCGCGAAACCGACGCCATGTCGTTAGTCATACTTCAGTACTCCAGAGAACCGGCAGGGCATACCATAAGCTCCGCGTACCCCCCTCTGCAATTCAATATTGGCTGCATTTTTCTTCATATCCATAGTTTATGTAATTTAAGAATTCTTTTAGTATTTTTATTTAGCCGAGGGGAGGTATACCTGCATCCTTACGTAACATACCAGGACTTCATGTGCGGGACACATTTCACGTAATTACAATCTAAGGCCCACCCCTTATTTTCCAGCAGTAGCGACCACCGGCAGGTCCAGAGTGCCGGGTCTGCTCAACTAAGGCATGCATTAACAAGTGCAGCTACATTCAATTGTACCTTTACTGTAATAAAACAGTCATACAGTCATAAATTGACAAGTGTATTTTAGTTTATGTTTTTCATTTACAGGGTCTGCCTCCTTTAAGCAGGGTAACTTCAGTGGTAATATAGGAGTGCGAAGTAGCCGACAGCTTTGCCCACAGGCAATATTTAAATTTACATAATATAATGGACAAATTCACTCAGATCTCCTTCATATTGACTGTCTATCCAGAGTCACCGTAGGCCGTCGGCCGTACGACCCCCATCAACAATCGTTCTCTATACCGAACGTGGCGCCAGGCACATTATTAATTCCTGTTCCTCACCTGCTCTCAGGCGGGACACGAAAACACCACCAGCACCTCTGGAGGTGCAGCACGTCAATTGACTTTGCCAACTCGAGCGAATGAAACGTTAGTCTACACCAGCGAGCCATATTCCTACGCCAAGTGGTTTGCCCAACACGGGCGAATCAACCAACAGTAGAACATCGGAGTGCAGGAGAGCATCAACACGTGAGTAGTCTGCTCAATGCAACACGTGTACAACAGGCTATGCAACAAAGGTAACAGTGCAACAGTGCTTCAAAACGAACAGCTACAGTCATTGGTGAGTAACCTGAGACCTTCAGACACCTCTCTCTAACAACGCAATTAAGAAAGTACAGTCAACATCGATAAAATCAAGGGTTCGTTTTTTATTTGTCACACCAATAGTAAAAATATTCATTGGTCAAGTTGTCAGAATTGTTTACACTGTAGAGTACATAGAGTACATCAACAGACATATAGTGAATCGAGTGCGAAATAACGCATGCCAACTGACGTCTAGTGAGGGCCTGCATCTGTCAAAACAATCAACTAATCTGGGTTGTTTACTTGTAACATAATCAGACGTTTTAACTTTTGTAAACCTACAATGGTTAGATGTGACAACACGTTTTGCAAATTGTAAGCCAAAACAAATGCAATACGAACACACCCACTGGACACTGCAAGTGTAAATTATATGTAAAAGTGTACCTGTATACAACACATCACAGCAAATGTGCATAAGTAGGTGCGAGAGTATTTTGTAAACAAATGCACGAGGCATTATTAATGTGTACAGTAATTTTTAACAGGTATCACAACAAGTAAAGATAGTATTATGAAGCAATACCAGTCAACAATTAAGAAACAGAACAATCAAAATTTAATTTCATTATTCCGAAACTTTAATGGAATATTTTGAAGCATTTTTCAGTAATAGAATTTTCAAACTTTTTCAAAATAAATAATAAAATTTTTCAGTGTACGAACCTAAAGTGCAATGGTCAGTTAAATCAATTTTTAAAACTTTTCTGAGCAGTTTCCAAATTAATTTACAATTTTTAGTATTTACCACAGACTTTCAAAAGTCAACAAAATTTTTAGTAATTTATCAAGAGAATTTTTGCAAAGCTTTTCAAAGCTGTTGTGCGAGAATCATAAGTCAAGAGCCCACAACAAATTTTCAAGAAACTTTTCCAAGTAATTTTCCGTTTCAAAGCAAGCAGTATATTGGGAAAACACAAGCTTCATGAGCGCAGCTGGAACACATGTTCTCAGAGGGAAAATATGCGGCGCGAGAAATGGTAAATATCCCCATCCCTTTGCGAGGAGTGACCGAGGGTCAGCAGTGTAACAATACAATGTTTGACCTTGAAGCAAACGCTTCACAGCACGCGGCGATACGAGATACTGTCCGGCAGCATTTGAATTGGTGTACAAGCACAGTACAAGCGAGACTGTTGTGTTTGGCATTTGTACAATCGACAATCAGTACAAACCCCTTTGAAGAAATAATATGTCAGCATAGGGAAACACGGAATTTAAAAATTCGCAAAGAAAGAATAACAGTAGGAAACAGAGCCCGAGTGGGCGAAATGTGGAGTTGTACATCAGTTGATACACCAGTAATTTTGTGTGCCGACTGTGGCAAAGTACAACCGACGCGAAATGAGCAAGGTTTGCCAAGCCAATTTGTTTGTCAATGTCAACAACAAAACTCAATCCATTTCAATTACACAATAAATGTAATTGTGCATTGGTAGAATGGCAGGAGTGTGATACAAATTTCATGTGCAGGAAGGGGAAACAGAACCATAATCTGTGTACAGTATGCGCGTAGGTTTCATCCGGAATGTTTGAGCGAGACTGAAAAGGCCACCATAAATCAACAAGGCCACATTCCCTGTGAAACGTGCGCATGCATTCTTTTCCTAACTGATAAAATTTACAAAATTAGTAAAAATAAAATATTTACAAGCACATGATCAGTGTCAACAGGAAATTCGTTGGCAAGGGACACAAGAAACCAAGAGGTGTGAGGCATGTGGACGCAAAACGCACTGGCAAAGTCTGACTGGGAAAGATATGGCAAATCAAGCACCAGGAGATTCCGCTGCGGACAATGTTCATTTCCATCGCAGCGGTCAGAAGTCATGTCGGTAGTAGGGGCGGAATTGTCTAGCGGACATCATTGTTCACGAAAACATTCGGAATTGGCCAGTGTGTACCAAAGCCCACTGACACATGCAGCGCTCCTACCCAGAAGAGCAGAAGAACAGCAGAAGCAGATGTCACAACCAATGTGTGTCACATACCCGCAGCAATACGATTGTGATAATACGGAATTATTTACAGCAATCACAAGGGCCATAGAAGCCGGTACAACTCCGACCCGATCTCAACAATTACCAATGTTTTTAGGCCTAGCAAGTGAGAACCCGCAGGTTTTTCTAAACGACTGCACAACGTGTTTAAAGATATACAGGATGTGGCAACAAGAGTGGCCAAATTGTATAGGGACACAATTGGTCGGCGAGGCGAGTAATTGGTGGAAAACAAACAGTCATTACTGTATTGAGTGGGTAGAATTTCGTAACAGCTTTCAAAGTCGATTTGCCAATACCTACTCCTCATTGCAAGCACAGAGTAGGGCTGTGCTAGAAGTGCATAAAGCAGGTGAATCCCTGACCACGCTAGCAATGAGGAAGATAGAACAAATCTAAAACTTTCATCTGCACACGAGCGAGCATGAGATCCTCGAAGAAGTTGCGTCAACTGTAAGAGCGGAAAACAGGCTAGCAATGGCACCATTAATTCACAGTAGTACGGAGGACTTCATATGCTCTGCCGCATTGCTGGAATGAGCTAGCCAGAAGCAAACCGTCGCGACTAAAGAGGATAATGGGTATTATTCGCATTGGAGAAATGATGCAGAGCAGAGGGAGCGGACAGAGAAGCAACTGGCAATGAACAAGGTAGTAGGAGCAGATGCATTTCAGACAAGAACATACCCCGAACCCAGGATGGCAGCACGGACATCACCAACCACGTGCATAGTAGGAGGCCCATGTGAGCCTCCTTTTGCATGCCAATATTGCAAGGGAGAAGGCAGAATGCATTGGCACAGTTTGTGCTAAAATGCAACCAACGGCAGAACAACAAACTACCAACGGGAAACAGATCATTGGGGTTGGTGAGCTGGACGCTCACTAGCCCAGGGAAAAGGGCCCCAGCAGTACAAAGCCTCCTCAACAAGTAGGGCAGGCAGGAATCGGAAGTCTGCAATCCAGCATAAAGCAGTCATAATTTAGTGTGCGTCGGATTCGTAGACACAAGCGAGATTACACACAGTACACAGGTACTACACCTCGGGACAAAGCAGAACATGGGGGAATCAATGGGAGAGACACTGATTACCGTCCGAATTAGAGATGTGGACACCATTACCACAGCCCTCATGTCTGCGGACCTATGGGAGGATGCCATCTTGGGTATCCCCTGGCTCAGCGAACAAAAGGCCACTGTTGAAACAGCCGCTCGTAGGATTCATTTCGGCCTGAACGAAAGGCGAACGGTGAATGACAAGGAATCCCGACCCACTGGTAACGAGCCCAGAATGAAACTAGATGAACTCAATGATGCTGTCCCTCTGGAATACATGGAGAAGTTCCAATGCACCACCAGCACCTCTGGAGTTGCAGCGATCGAAGTGCAAAACCAAACAAACGCAACATGATCCGAGCGCTGTATGATGGCAACAAGAGCCACCACCGTACCAAATTATCGGAAAAGTTCGGGACCCACTTAACAAAAAATTCAAGACACAGGAAGCCAAAAGAAGATAGTGCTAAGAACAATGCAGGAAAACAGAAGCACATTTAGAAAAACAATCGGCCACCCAGATTCCCGTGCCGGTATTGTACCAGGGAAATGTAGCATTGCCATAGACAAATCCTGAATAAACTGCATTTGATTAAGTACAAGAATGCTGAAAAAAAAATTAAAGCAGCAAAATGGGAAGCAGTTGTAAGAGCACCTGGCATTCCAGACGCTCTGGTCACATCGCATCAGAAACTACATAAATTAACACCGTAAAAGGCACTTGTTAACCAGGTCAGTGGTAGTACATAAAAAATAATTCGCATATTTGTCAATGTAACTCATCAACAATGTCATGTTTTTTTAGATACAGCGGAATCTCAATATTTCATCTAACCTCATTTTGTGATTGAAAGTGATGTATTAACGTCTATCCATTTTATCAGGATTTACAGAAACAACAATGATGTAAAGCGCTGGGTCAGACAACAATTACTGTGCGTGTGAAGGACATAGAAACGACGACCATGGCAATAGTTTCGCAGAAAATTCGCGAGGATCCGCATACTATCGTAGAGCAGGCGGCACGGCGATTTCACTTTGGTGCCAAAGAAAGATGCACGGTGTAAAACCTGGACTGACGTCCTTATAAATAGTTCGCCCCAAATCTGACTGGGAAATATAGACCATGACAAGTCGCCCGAACACCAGGCATACTTTCAACAACTGTTGAAAGAGTGCAGAGTTGTGTTTGCTTTACAGGACACCTTGAGTAGAACCACCATATCAGAACACATAATTTCACTAGAGAGAGAAGGGCCAATTCGTTCGCCACCCCGGAGCTGTTTGCTGCACCAAGCGCAGATAATTAGGAAGCAGATCTAGGAAACGCAAGATGACGGGGTTATCGAGCCAACCAGTAGCCAGTATATTTCTGCAATAACCTATTGCCAAAGAAATTACATCTACACGCAATTAGGCTGGACCATCAAGGAGTAGGGTTATGTGGATAAGATAGAAAATAACCATCGTTCTTCAGGGTTTGTGCCAATTCCCTCAGTGGAGAGCATGAGATGGAGTTGAATCTTGTGGCCGACGGCCTTAAGTGGCCTCCTCGATGTCCGATGTCTCTGAAGATGTAATTGTTGCAAAAGTCATACTTACAATATCTATCTAATATGCCTGGGCTAGTGGGGATTATCTGAGATGCCCCAGATGCTCGAGCTCTCTCCAGAGAGGTTGTTATAGATCACCTTATGCCTTAAAGGTTACACAGTTATATTTCTGGTAAAGTGGTCGTGAAGCAATCGGATAATAAATTAGTGCATTTTAAACAACTAAATTTATTCACATCATTCCCTCAGAAGAGGCACGTACAGGACGATTCTCACCAATATAATAGGTGAACACTTATTCTGAAAAAATGGCACTAGGCCTATATGGAATTACGGTACATTGCGGCCCGATCAGATACAAAATGACCCGGGCGCACAGTTGCTCACTCCCCAGACAGCTAAACTATACACAGTTCCGGTAAATTAAATAAAGTTTAAATATTATAGTAACCTACATGATTAGACAAAAGTTGAAAAGTCCGGGGAGGACGTCACTTGTGCTTCCGCTCCATTATATCATAATGATACCACTGAAGTAATGTTGGCGGGGAGCCCGCTAGTTGGCCAGGTCTCCCGCCACATGTCACATGATTTTTTGTAGACAACATTTAACTTTTAGTTTTAAAATTAAATGACTGATGATGAAGCATGTGAGAGATGGTGCACAAAAACCCTTACATTAATTACTAAACAAATCGCTGAACACAAAAATATATAAATTGAAATATATGCTGTTTGCAGTTTTTCCACGAATTACATGTATGTAACTTTCTGGGTTACTACAAGTGGAGCTGGAGCTCCCCGGGAACCTTCCTGGATCAAACTTAATATCTTAACATAAATTAAAACCTCGATAAAAGACAACAAATATACAGGAATGGTATAAAACACTCTTAACTTATTTTTATTACATTTTTAGTTTAACTAACGATGTGCTGGCAATGTTACCTGGTGCGTTGGCTAATCGCCAGTTAACAGATCATAGTACTGGCACAGCCAGTATCCAATACTGTATTATTTACTTTACCGTATCGGTTAATTTATATACCCATCGTGTACGTTAAGAAAGCTTTTAGGTAATTCTGAAATAATATTTGTGATGTGATTTGGTCATGTACTTGAAGTGCGACACTGGTACTTGACTTTGATGTTATGAACTTGGCGTGGAAACACAACACTTCATATCTACACAAACACAACCTTCAAAAATAAAACACACTAGACCTAGACACGACAAGGCAAGGCCTTGGCATACCTATATTAATAGGTATCATAGAGCATTAATTAACAATCGTTACGTGAATTTTGCACTGGCAAATGTCACATACATAACTCTGAAATAACCCATTAAAAATTTTAACACCCAAATGTAAACAATCACATTAGCAATATTTATTTACAAACGTCATGACATTATTACGTGGCATTCCTGTTGGCCAACAAAATACAACACACAATCAATTACCCTGTTTTGCTGGAGGAAGGCGTGGTGAACGGGTTAGCATTAAGCTGCACACAGCAACCACCCCACGCCCCTTCATCAATTTACCAAACCACTCTCCCACCGGATGCTGTTCACACATCTGCGTTGTTATTTCTTCGTTCAAGTGCATCAGTTGCCCGGCGCCCGAAGTTCCTGCTGAGGCCGCAAGCTGTATCCGTGACACTGATGCTATGGTGCTGGTGGGCGAGGCGACTGTTGCTCCCTCGCATGCAGCGGCGATATCCTGACGTCTGTGATTGGCACAGGAGAGTGCCCGCAGGTCGTGCACATGCCATGCTATTTACCTAATCTTTTTGAGTGGTGCGGGGAATAAGAGACTTCAGATTCACCCATCTCATCCCCGTTCCTCTTGATCCTCTCCACCGGGTGAAGACTAAGTAGACTGAGGTGATGGGTGTCCTAACACTCTGCCTACCTGTGCCCCTCAATCTTACTGACGATCCCTCCGAAGAACTGTTGGCGAGTTATAACTGGCGTCACGACGACCTCAGGCGGTGTCTGCATCCTGTGGCATCCTCAAGTGCCCCCACCCCCCAGCCTCGTCTGATGTTATGTAATGGGATTTCAGTGGTTCATTTGCTGAACTACTCTGCCATTGCTTGTGTATACTATCACCAGTTGAAGTTACTGAAGACGGAGTAGCGCCTGGCATCGCAACTTTGTGTTCTTGCTGTTCTGTGCTGGCAGGTGTTGTTGGTGGGCTAACTGGAAAAAATGTTGGCAGGACAACAAATTTATTATTTCTCCCAGGCTTTGGTGGGGAAATTATTTCATCGGGTGTTATGACGAATTCCTTGGCAACCAACACAGCGTTCCGATGGAAAACAGTTATGCGATGCCAGTTCAGTCATATCGCATACCAGGCTTCTCCCTTGGCACTCACTACAGGTTGTGGTCCACACCAGCATGCTGCAAAACAAGTGCAGAATGCTTTCTGTGTGGCAAACTGTACAGCACGCACCACGTGCATGTATACAAGTTGCCAGGTGTGGGTAGGAGGTGGGATGCGTGCGGAATCCGGCCGCCACTGCTGGACGTAGTTGCATTGTTGTTCCCTCACCTCTCTCAGCTCCATCACTCTCTTCCCCTCCCTAGTTTCCCCTTTGCTTGTGGCGTGCTTCCACTCTCTGCTGCGAATTCTCCAGGGAGGGGAAGGTCACTGCCCTGGAAGAGCTGGGCTGGGGTCTTGCGATTTGCCTGGTTCACATGGGTTCTCAATGTAAACAATGCCACAGAAAGTCGTCCTGCTCATGATCAGTGATTATCACCCATGTGCAAGCGTAGTTGGGTCTTCAGATCTTGAATTCTAAATTCAGTAGGATCTGCATGTGAATGTTACATTGCCATGGTGTGGTATCTGATACTCCAATGTGTGCAAAGGTATCGCCATGCTTTCCATGAGAACTGGGTCCTGTTATCAATGAGTAACACATGGAGATATTCCCAATGGTAATAGAACTCACTTTGCAAGGTCTTCCCTATCATCCTCGCACATGCACATGACAGTGGGTACGCCTTATTCCAGCTGGATAACAAGTCTGTGGCTACCAAAATGAAACATTTTCCACTCGACGTACGCGGATATAGCTCCATAAGATCGATGGCGATCGTGTCAAAGGGTTCTATTGGCTCGCGGGGTTGTTGATGTTGTACTCCATCTTGGTGGTGGCTTTTGAAACAGTTGCACAGTACGCACGTGCATATGAATGCCCTGGAATATGTTGCCAACCCCAGCCAATGAAAATATTTCAAGATGTTTCGTTTTGTTTGCGCAATGCCTGGATGTCCTGCAATGTCACTGGTGTGGGCGTAACTTAATAAGGCATCCCGTGCTATAGTGAGTATATATGCACGCCACTTTTCGCTGTTTTCACTCACGTACGATTCAAGACAGTTATCAACATCGCTCCATTTCATACCACTTCCTGCACACATGTTTCTTTCCACTTATGTGAGGTCGGGGAGGTTGCTTGTTCTCTGATTATCAACTCTCGCAGCGTGGGCAAGGTGATTGTGTCTCCGGATATGTTTATGTTGCTGCATTGCACTATTGTTTTGTAGCTGAGGTACTACAGCAGGGAAGGTGGAAAAATATTATCCCACTTCTCCTCGTCTCGTGCCACTTCTTCTCCCTGCATGCGTAACAAATAGTCAGCTAACTGGTTGCCTTCTCTGGCGACATTTTGTACCTGAAAATCAAATGACTACATTGAAAGCGCCCAGGATGTCAGTTTATTGCGGCTTTCCTGGATGTTATGCAGCCACAACTAAAACACCGATTGTCAATGCAGAGCGTAAAATTCTAGTGCTCCAGAAGTTGCCAGTACTATTTCAAACTGCATACCAAAGCCAGTCATTCACACTCGTTGACATCATATATTCTTTCTCTAGCATTGAATTTTGTGCTGCCGAAGTCAACAATATGGCGTGTTCCATCTTCGGACATTTGAAACAACACCACTCCCAGACCTCTATCGCTGGCGCCTGTCTGTACCTACAGGTGTTTTGCCGAGTCGTGTCGTTCAGACGCGGGGCACTCTCGAAAGTTTCACTTCAGGTCTTCAAAACTTTGTTGTTGACTAACCATCCACTTGAATTGGACATACGGCGACCTAAGCTCGGTTAGTGGTGACGCCACAATGGCGAATTTGGCAATGTATTCCCATGACCAAATAACGAGCTAGAAAATTTTGGTGTTGCTTCCTGGTTGTTGGCGTGGGGTAATACTGAATGGGTTGTATTTGTTCGAGCATTGGTCGGCTGCCCTACTCGTCAATGATGTTCCCTAAAAACTGAATGCTAGCCTTACCAGATGCATGTTAGCTTGTTGATGACCAAACGCTCCAATACAAGAGACTGATGGTCGATGTGCTCATCCCAGGACTCCGACCAAATGATGAGGTCATACAGGTACATCAAAGAAAATTTCCCAATAAACCCATTCAGGATATGCACCATCATAACCTGGAAGGTTGATGGTGCACACTTCAGTCCAAAGGGCATGGCACAGAAGTGGAACCATCGTCCATCCATTCCAGTGAATGCTGTTTTGTGGCGGTCCTCTGGTCTGATGGATACTTGCCAGTAGCCACTTAACAGTTCGATGGTAGTCATCATATTAGTACGTCCCAGTGTGTTCAGGGCATCTTAGACGTGGATGTGCGGGGAAGTGCGTTCTTGGTTACCAAGCTTAGGCGACGAAATTTCACACAGAACCTCCAAGACTCATCTTTCTTTGGTGCTAACATTATAACCGAGTTGAACTCGCTCTCGGATCGCTCGATCACTCCTCTTGTAACAATTCCGTGATCTGTTCTATTATTATACAGCATTAATGCGGGTAATACTGTCGTGGCGGATTGTAGACTGATGTGTCCACCTCGAGGTGAATGCAGTGCTCTGCTACTGTGGTCTGGGACAATGGGTCCGCTGCAGTGAAGACATCGTGCTGCTAGTTTAGTAGGCGCTGCATCGCATCCCAGAATGCAGGAGGTACCCCATGGTCCAACCCGTCCAGAGAAACTTCAGGTATCTCATCTGCTGGCTGGGGATTGAGGTTGTAGACAGTTCTTTGCTCCTTTTTTTCAAAATGAATCCAGTGAGCTGCGGGCTATACCATGACTCCCTGCTCTGTAAGTCACGGTACCCCAAGTATGGCGTCCCTTCGGATTTGTCAGACATGAAAGCCTACATCGATGTTGTAACATCCATATGCATACTTAGATATTTAATTCCCCTTTGATATTTCCGTATGTTGCTGGGTTACTAGCTGTATTTTTGCGTTGTACGGGCTTAACGTGGTAAGCAATTACAAACTGGGACCTCAAGAAAGTACGTGATGCTACTGTGTCAATTAATGCTCTGCACGAGTGTCCGTTAACACACATCGGAATTTGGATGAAATTGTTAGGCTTCTCTGTTACTTGAATTATTGTGATAGATTGTGGCGTTGCTTCTGTTAATTTAGTGTCGGTCCTGGGGTAGGTGACATCCAGTCGCATTACCCCCTTATTCTCATTTCCCGACATCGGCCAGTTCTGTCCCAACCCTGCTCCATAATTCTCCCACGTGGGACAGTTGTTGTCCCAGTGCGATGCATCATACCAGCAGCAGGGACAAGAGGATTACCTACTCCAGCTGTTGGTGGTCTATGCGGCCATCTGTCTCAACCAGTCCTGTGGTTCTACTTGCGGGTGTTGGGAGTGTTGCCGCAGCAAGGCGGGATCTTTCGGTGCTGTTTCCTCGACCTTGGTACTTCGAGTCTTTGGATCTAATGTTCTCCAAGGTTGTTGTGGCTGGATACTGACATCCAGTAGCATGATCGTTTGGATGAAATCCTTTTCCGTCACATGGATCACCGGTGCTAGTGGTGGTCGGTATATGGTGCGTGAGGTGCTCGCGATAACTTCCAACATATCTTTTAAAGCCAAAGTGAGGTAGTGCGCCTTCAGTAGGCTGAGATTCTTAATTACGAAGTTATACTAACTTTCTTTGCCTTGCTCCTCTAATATAGTTTGGCTCCTGGCATGTAACTTTGTGAATGTCTTGGTGAACCTACATGTCAAAGAATTATAGAATTTGCCCAACGGAATTCCATAATGGGCCACACAACGCCACAAGAACATAGCATCTCCAGATAAATATTCTCAAATGTAGTTTCACAAATCTGCATGATCAACTCCATACCAGCATAAGTGGTCCCCATAGTCTCGAAGGAATAATACCGGGACCTCACTTATTGCGCCCGCCTATGTGGGGAGGGATTGAAACCAGGTCGGGATGGTTTTTGATTGTTAGTAGATGTGTGGCCTCTCTATTATACGTTGCTTGGAAATCGCCAACAGAGCGTCCTCTGACTGGTAGTATGCCGGTTGAAATTTTGGCAGGAACTGAAGTATTAGTGGTGATGCGTAAATTTTTGGCTGTTCTGAGTTGTGCAAGATTTCCTGCACGACTGTGTCGATCTCCTGTTGCGGCGTAAATACATCATGCGATATATGTAGTTGTTCGATCCAGACATGCAGGATTCTCCTTAGATCTTGTTTAATTGACTCAAGCCGACATAAGGTGCAGTGGATGAAATTTGGCTCTCGCCAAATTGCACGTTCTTCCGCCATTGTGCAGTCTCGGTGGTATGTGCGGAAACATTGGCCATAAGCCATGGTAGCCACTTCTATGCCATTGTGGAGGCTTCTATTTGAGCATTTGTTCTGACGTCTACAGCGCCTTGGCTTCAGGCCATTCCCCACATCGTGCCAGCTAGAACGTCAGAATGTACAGCAACACCACGGAGCAGCAATTCTGCCACCGAAGCAGTGTAACTTGTGGGTCTGTCATGTGCAGCATTAAGCAAGAAAGTGTAGAAAGAGTATTTTTTGTGATCTTTTAAATATACTAGGAAGTTTGTGAGTATTATGTTCACCATGTTGTTATGTGTATATTTATTTTGCAATGCCAACTTCTCAGTGTTTGTTTAGGTTAGTGATATTCAGTGCAATGTAATTAAGGTTAGATATTTTGAGTTTTCGGCATCAAGCATTATTGCACACCTAAAAGTATCATGTGTCATATTAATTCAGGTATGTACTTATTCAACATGCAAAGGCATTCCGTACGTCAAAAGGAAATATCATATATCCATGTTGATATTTTCAGTAATATATTTGAGGACAATGTTTTTTTTGTCAAGTGTTATATCATAATAGTTTTAATTTCCTATATTACCCTGTCCATCACGTAAGTACTAAACAAACTGTCTGCAACTGTTATGTTTATTAGTCTTAATTAATTCTAGTGCAATTTAATGTGTGTTTAAATATTTGACGTGTATTTAAAGTTCGTATACTCGAGGCTCTATCTTCTGCAAGTATCCAAGTGTCCACACGCAAAGCAATTGTGGCACATGTTGGGTTTAATAATATTTCTTGTTATTAATTACGTAGTTTTGTGTTTATATTCAGTGTTCTTTAGGTATTGTATAATTTAGTTAGCTTTTATCAAGTAATAACAGTACGACCAGAACTAAGATACTAATCTTATCGGGTTACATTCCATAACCACACACAAAGGTACACCAGTGCACACAACCACGTGGTCGAATAGACACTTATAATAGTAAATAATTTTAGCAGTGTTAATTAATGACCAGATATGAACTCACACAATGTACCCAGAGTAAAGGATATAAAGACTTAATTGCGGAGAGCACCTGAAAAGATATTGCAACATTGAATTATTTTTATGTTTCAAATATATTCATTTTTGCTCTGCTGATAGGAGCTTATTAGAGGTCTCATCCCATTGGCATTGCAGCATCCACATAATTTAATTTAATCTCTTTCATTGTGTTTTAATCACGACATGTGATTTAACAATTGGGAATCTCGGACAACGAGCGAACTCATCACCAAAGGAGAGAGTAGTAGCATCTTGAGACTGGTGAGGTGACCTCCACGTCGCGGTTCTCTGGGCACATCAACTTTTACAATTTATCATCATGTAATTCTGTCATATTTAATTTGATTTACCCGGACCATTTCGTTTTGCTCACCTGGAGTACGTGTCACCTTACTTCCTGGTCCGTCTTTTATACAGCCAGGATATAAATCAACTGTAACCAAATAGGCCATAGTGCCATTTTCTCAGTATAAGAGCCCGGTCTGCTATAACCGTGGAAATAAAAATATGAATGCCCCGTTGTGGAATTAAGATGCAATAAAATATGTGACGGTAAAACCTGCATTTTTTATACTAGCCGCTTCATGGATACTTAACCTGTTTCATGTTTACCTGTTTTCTCACGTGTCTTAAATATTGACATTGGGTAGCCAGAGTAACCTACTGGGAGTCAGGTGGCATATAAGCGAGGACAACAGCCCTTACAAGTCGAGGCATATTGGATGTAGTACGTGACTGGAGGAGAACTTCATCATTCTGGTAACATTATCGGAGTCAGAGTTCAGGAGGACATAACCAATGGTCGTTGGCGTCATGACCCCAAGATATTCTACAGTAACATTATCATTGTGCATACATCCCGAGCTGGTGCCCAAACACTGGCAAGTTATCAAACAGTACCATTCCAATCCACACCATCTCATTATCCTGCTGGTCCAGAACATGTTGCCATCAGTGCAATGTGTGAATTAACTGTGGACGGGAGTCGTTTCTTTCCTTTCGGTGAGTTGGCGCATGTACACATCGCCGTGGCAAACATGGAGTTGGTAAATCCCTGGTCCATGAATGGTCGAATACAGGTATTGCAAATGTTCCCGGGTTTTCCATCGACGATTTTCCCAACAGCATTTTGGGAAATAATGGTATTTATGTTTTCAATGACTCTCTTTAACTGGCATGTGGTGACAGGTTCGTAGCTTATGCACGTTTTGCCTTGTAAAAAGTTTAGCGAAAATGGGTCTGGGCTATGCATGTGGCATAAACACTTGTTACACAGGGAAGAATTCTGTCCATTGGTTGTTAGCCACCCTAGACATTACTGTTCGGGGTAGCTACACGGTTCACCTGAGAAGTCCATACTGAAGTCCATGATGTTATTATTCTGCCAGGCCACATGGCCTTGTGGCTTGCGGCTGTCATCCATGCATGCATCGCAGTAGGGGTTGTCCTGCCTCACTCCGCTCAGCTTTGGATTGGTCTAAGATGCTGGTGTCCCTGATGTCATGGGTGCTCCCTGGGCACAAGATGGCAGACTCCAGTGCTCTCATTCACCTCTGGCGAAATGGCACCAAAACTTCCCTTTGGTTGAAACTCTTCCTGTTTTTCTTCTGTTCCTGTGGCATGTTGACCCATATCGATGAAATTTCTTGTGGGTTATTCGCCAGTAAAAAAATAAAAGATCTGGATATCAAAGCACCTTACACTTGTGTGCACATGTGGTCACACATGCCCTACAAAGGCATTGAAATAGATAAAATTTTGAAGAAATGGAATTTGGATTTTGGTCTGTAAATACTCGGGTATTCTGGCATTAAGGAATTCCACATTGATGGGTATTAATGGATCAGCCACACAAGTTGGGAAAACCATACAACATCTTGTGTATTTAGGCTGGTGCATCGAGTAGTAGGGTTTTGTGAATAGGATATAAAATTTACGACGTTTTTCCGGGCGGGTGCCAGCTCCCACAGTGGAGAGCATGAGATGTACTTTCGTCGTGTGGCCGACAGCTGTAAGTGGTTTCCTCGATGTCCGATGTCTCTGAAGTTGTAGTTGTTGCAAAAGTCATACTCACAATATCCAGTGTGCCTGGGCTAGTGGGGGTTACTGAACTGCCCCCAGATGCTCGTGCTCTCTCCCAACATGTTTTTTTATAGGCTACCTTGTGTCTTAAAGGTTACATAGTTATATTCACGGTAAAGCAGATGTGAGGTGACCAGATATATAAAAGTGTGCATTTTTAACAACTAAATTTATTTATGTAATTCCTTCAGTAGAGACACTTACATGATGATTATCGCCATTATAGAATGTGAACAATTATATTGAAAAATGGCACTAGGCCTACACAGAATTACAGTACATTATGGCCCAGTCATATACAAAATGACCCGGTAGGTTGAGTTTCTCACGCCTGGACAGCAAAATTTTACAAGGTTCTGGTAAATTAAGTTTAAATACTATTGTAAGCTATATAATTAGAAAAAAGTTGAAAAGTATGCTGGAACATTACGACACCACTGAAGTCACGTTGGCGCAGAACCCACAACGTTGTCCACAATATTTAACTTTTAATTTTAAAATAAAATGGCTGATGATGAAGCACGTGAGAGATGATGCACAAAAACCCTTACATTAATTACTAAACAAATCGTTGAATACAAAAATACATAAATTAAAATGTATGTCGTTGGCAGTGTTGCACAATCTACATAACATCACTTTCTGGGATACTGAAAGTGAAGCTGGAGCTTCTCGGGAACCTTCATGTATCAAACTTAATATATTAACACACAGTACCCCTGATAAAATATAACAAAAAAACAGGAGCACTGAAAAACACTCTTAGCATATTTTTCTTATATTTTTAGGTTAGCTGGCCTTGTGCTAGCCATGTTGCCGGGTGCATTCGCTGGTCGCCAGTAAATAAATCATTGTAGTAGCACAGCCAATATCCAATGCTGTATTATTTAGTTTCCTGCATAAGTTAATTTACATATTCATTGTGTGTGTGTTAAGAAAACTTTTAGTTAATTCTGAAATAATATTTGTGACATGATTTGGTCACATACTTGACGTGCATCACTATTATTTGACTTTGATGTTACGCCCTTGATGTGCAAACACAACAATTAATATACACACAAATATACACTTTATAACTAAGCAAACTAGACATAGCCTCAACAAGGTCAGGCCTTGGCATACCTATGTCAATAGGATCAAAGATAATTAATATACAAACATTATGTGACATTTGCACTGGGAAATGTCACACAACACAACCCTGAAATAACCTGTTAAAAGTGTCAACGTCCAAATGAAAACAAACACACGTGTATACTCTCGATGCACATAACATCACACTAGCAATATTAATGCTCAAACGCCATCACATTGGCATGTGGCATTCCTGTTGGCAAACAAAATACATAACACACTCAATTACTCTTTTATTAGAATCTAACATATGCATCATGCAGTAAATTGTGCCTAAGTGCATGAAAGAAAACACATTGTTTCAACGTACACATCACAAGTGTCAAAGATCACTTTCAACACAATAAACACTATACATAACCGTGAATAACAACAACATGTATATGTAATCAAATGCACATGGCGTACATATCTAACTTGTGTTACATTACACTAATGATTAAGGTAAATACAGGATAATTACACATGTGGCTCAGAATTTACCTACTTGACTCTATGTTGCATGGGTTGACACCTAATAATAAACAAAACAAAACATTTCTCTCTTACCAATTAAAGTGTCCATTTAAAAACATACATGTTCACTTAATTACAGTGAAGCACTTATGCTGGGACGATTAACACTGGGGGACTGTGTGGTGCTAATGCTCTACTATGTTGTTGTGTAGCCTGTTGTGCTAGAGGATGGCATGGTGAGTGAGCTAGCACTGAGCTGCACACTTCAGAGATACTGTACCTGGAGGTGTTACATAGACTTCAGGCCGGTAAACCAAGCGAAACTTTGTAGACTCCCACCCTACACGAATGTCAAGGATGCCTTAAGTTTACTAGGCCGTGCCAAAATACTAACATTTTTGGGCCTTAAGAGCAGGTACTGGCAAAACCCAGTAAAATTAGAGGATCAGGAGAAAACCGCCTTCACTGCACCAGATAGGAGAAGGTTCCAGTTTTGCACAGTGCTGTTTGGGCTTAAATGTGCTCGCGCAACATTACAATCAACAGTGGACAGAATCTTGATCTGTCTTATTAGGGAATACACCTGGGCGAATTAAGATAATGTTGTATGGCCCACTAGCTGGGAAGAGCTTTTAAAACACCTATCTATCATGTTGGAATGATTGGCCATACACGGTCTAACCTATGCCACAGCAAAGTGTCGTGTGGGGAAAACCAGTCTCGAATTCCCGGGACACAGTGTAGATGAAATGGGAAATAGACCATGCCCAGAACAGCTGTAGTTCTATGAAAGCTACCCGACCCATGTACGTGTAAGCAAGTTCGGAAATTTTTCGGTCTTAGCAATTGGCTGTGAGACCACATTGACCTACTATCGCCACAGCATCGATCCATGTGGACTAGCGAAGCACAGAAAGCATTCGAAGAAGTACAGCTAAAGATCAAGTCCTGCCCCATGCTCGTTAGGTATGATCAAAGCTGGCATCTATACCTGCAGATGGACGCAAGCCAAGAAGGCATATTGGCCGAATTTTATCAGTGCAGTGCTAGCACCAATCCGGACACCACCAACCGTCATTACGATGTAAACGAAAGTGAATGTTTAGCAGTCGTATGAGTTGTTAAGAAATACCGTCTGTACTTGGAGTACCGGCAGTTTTTCTTAGTTCTGATAGCCGATGTTTGGTATGGCTCCACACCACCCGCAAAGCATGCAGTAAATCTACAAGATGTTCCACACCTCCGACTTTGTGATGGAACATGTGACAGGGAAAGAAACCGAGCTGGCAAATGCACTCTCGCACTTTCGCTGCACTGACGTTATAGTACAGGATGACACAGAATGCGAAGACATCCTGTCCCTGGCCACACAAGAGCCATTTCACGAAATATACATTCAGAAAGTTGACTTGGTAAATACAGGTGTTCTTATCAATAACTTTTACTGCAATGTCGAACACATGCAGCAGGAATGTGCACTCACCAAAGACAAAATAAACACGTGTGCAACACAAAATGAAGAGAAATGGCATGTAGTAGACAAACGGCTCGAGACATGCTCACCAACCAACTTCACTAGATGGTGTCTATTTGTCCGCATGTGTAGATGGGGGAGTGTGTGAGCCCATTCGCATGTGGCAGCACGGCAGGACATCCCGGGGTTTGAACAGAAAGTGCAGAATGTCGGGGAGCACTTATTTTGGTCTGGTCTGGCAAGCAATTCACACGAGAATGTGCACAACTGTATGAAGTGCAATCTAGTCATGGCCAGGCATACTAATGGAAAACAGCAGCCGCAACCACATGCCCCGCAGAAACTGTTCGTAACAGTGTGCTTAGATCTCATGGGACCTTGAGCCAGGACTAGCAGAAAAAAGTGTTTTATCATGGTCGTCACTGATAATTTTTCGAAGTGTACAGAAGCGTATGCATTTAGAAATGCATGGATGGCAAATATTGCTAAAGTCTTTAGCAAAGATTTCTTTACAGGATGGGGCTACCCCAAAATCAGTTTAATCGATACTGACTCTAATTTTTACTAGGAGAAAGCGGGGAGACCTGTGCATTCTGTGTGAGGTTAAACATCTAACGACGACAAACTACCACCCAAGGGTACATCCCATGTAGCGTCAAAACCAGGAGTTGATGGTGCAGTTACAACTCTATGTGTGTCACCAGCATTCCACATGGACAGATCACCTGCCAGCCATCCTCTACACCCTCTGTCGACGTGTGAAAGAAGCAACAAGCCGAACTCCAACCGATGTCCACCTGGGACACAACCTGCACCTACCAGGTGAGGCACACTTACCAGAGGTGGAAGAAAGCAGTGAGCACTTCAACAGTGATGCATGACACAGGCAATACCATCAGCGACAGCAGGAAGTACGGCAACATCAGGCGCAGTAAACCACAAAATGGCTCCCAAACACCACACGGTTACCACAGCCAATAAGTGCAGGACAGATGCTTTACGTGCGAGATCACCAGCAATCCACCGCCCAAAACGATTTCTGCACTAGGTTTGTGGCGAAATGGAGTGGGTTGCACAGGATCATCGGGAACCATGGACAAACAACTTACTCAGTCTGACTTGGTAGGAGAATGGTTACAGTGCATCGGGATAACATCCAGGTAGCGCCAGATGACAATGACGAAGTTTCGCCTGACACCCTGCAACCCCATGACGGTGATGGCCATGACGAGCACCACCAAGGGGCAGGAGGAAAAACAAGTGTGTCGGTACTTCCCGCACGAAGGTCTTCAATGGACCAACTGGTGTGCGACAGGGAAAGAGTTGTAACCCTGGTGAGCCTGGATGGTGACATATCTGCCGAACAGGCCCAAACGGGTACCGAATCAGAGTGTACACCAGTACCTCCAGCAGGAACACAAGCAATGGAGGCAGGAAGCCCGTAGTCGCCTGATGCAGCAACGCCGGACAAGGAAATTTGGAACCAGTGCCCCAGGTGCCTTCGACACATGATGATCACTCATCGACCACCGGGTACCAGTGCAAGTGCCAACATTTCCAGTGACACATGTAGCAGAGGTTGTCATGATGCCCGATGTTGTAGTGTCACCAGCATCCGAAGCAACCTCCTTGATGCCGTCCACACCAGGTGATATCCCCGGATCCTCTGTCGCAATGTCAACACTGTCAAGCTAGATTCACATGTATGCCGATCACTCAAACAGACAGAGCAAGCAGAACCGATGGTTGTTCACATTTAAACAGGTTGTCTTGTGTAGCCATTTTGCTGTTGAATTATTGATTTTTAAAGACAAAATTTTAAAACAAATTATAGATAACAATCTAAATGCCGTCGTCTTTCTACTCTAGTTTATTTATTCCTTATAGTGCGAATTATTTAGTAAATGATTTTTCAAGAGATTGTAATATTAATTTTTACTCCCAAATTATTTGAAACTTTAGTGGTACGTATCGTTATATTTTCAAACTAAGTTTAATTAACACAAAATTTTAACAACATTAATGTTTATATTCACGTATTTCATTATAAATACATACATTAAACTATTGTATACATTTACAGCTATACAGATCGATTATTCAATACATCAGTAGCATAAAATATGTGAACCAGTTGACTTCTGGGAAATATCGGTGAATTCTGCTCTTTCCGCGAGCAGAAAATTTCGGTGTGAGCTCAACTTTACCGTGGGGCTCGTGCGGAAACCAAGGACGGCTTCTTATTGGCTGTTTCCAGTCTTCCGCTCTGTCTGTTCGGCGTGATCGGCGTACATGTGAATCCGGCTTCAGGGTGGTTATCTGGTTTGACCACCGCTGGCAAAGAGAGAGATATTAGGGTAAGTAAGAAGCAGTAGTACCATCACCAGCTGGAGGACATCAGCATGAGAACAGAGCCCTTCAGTTGCTGTTCACCTGGGTAGCTCCCGGAGGCAGCATGCTCAGCAAGGTGCAGAGAGCAACTAGGAAACAAAGAGAAATGAGGAAGCAGAGAGCAACAAGGAAGCAGAGAGGAATGAGAAAGCAGATAAGGAGAGAGCCAGTAGTGATGGCGGGAGCTAAGGAATGAAGTCTGCTGGCTTGCTCTGCCTCCACCGGTCATGTAGGCGGGTCTATCTGCAAGTGGCATGTCCTATGTGTGGAAGTGCCTGCGCACCATGCACTACAGCGGGCCAGTGTCAGTACCAGCACCAACATCTAGCACAGCCTTGTGTGGCACTGTCAAGAAGTCTGTACGTCCTGTGGCCACAAGGAAAGTTGAAGGAGATCACCTGCTGCAAGTAGCAGCATTCGGGCTGTAAACAGTATCCTGCTGGGTGGGGGGCATTTGATGTATGCTCCTATCCCTCGCCTCCCAGACCTTTTGCCTGCCGCACAGCAGTCAATGCTAGGCAGTGAGTACCTGCACTCTAGCAGTGCAGTGCATGTGTGTGACAGTGCAACAAGTCAGAGGTTCAGAGTAGGGCAAGTGCAGTGCAACAGAATAGTAGGGCGTTTTCACAAGGCTATAACAGTGACAGCAGAACTTACCCGAAGCAAGGGAACTGGGGAAGACGTCTGCATAGTTCCTATGCCACCCAAATTGCCCCAGTGTTAGTTATAAGTATATGTTTGTTTTTCAGTCCACGTGTTTTCATAGTTCACCTCATCCACGGTTGTGTGCAAGTGCTATTTGTTAGAAATATAGTAATTTGTTGTATTGTTTTTGCAAGAGGAAAAATTGTTTGCATATATTTTACAAGCATAGTTAGCGAGGGTGCAAGAAAATAGTTCCAGCTTGATGTGCCAACAACCACCCTGGCAGGTTCAGGTGCCAAGCTGTAGCATCAGTAGCATCTCGATCATACTACGGCAGCGGACCTTATGGGATTGTTCCCCCAAGAATAAAAGTAGTGAAATGAGGTTATTAAATAATGATGAGGATAAACCAGGAACATCCAAGTCTTGTGTTATTTTTGGGAGAAATGATCATTTAGCTAAAGATTGCTACCATCAAAAAAAAATTTCTGGTAAATCAGGATAACGGCAAAGTAAAAGTAAAATAAAATCGCGGACTTCGTATACACAGACAGAGGAAGTAGGAGAAGTAACATCTGAGGTAGATAGGTTTAGCAAAGTGATGTGTTTCTTTTGCAAGTAAAAGGGGCAAATGAAAAACAAATTTCCGAACAAGAAATAGGTGATCGGTAGTCTCCCAGTGAACAGTTTTAGTCACGAACGAAGGTTCGGGTTACGTTATGTTCCCGCAATAATAGCGGATCAGGTCAAGGTAGATGTGCTGTTTGATTCAGGGACAACTTGTTCAGTAATAAATCATGAATTTTGTAACAATCTTGTAAAGAAAATGCCAAAGGGGCTTATAACGATTTATAAAAGGGAGAAAATAGGGATTTTTTTGCCAATGGTGGCACGATTATCTCACAGGGATAAGCAATATTCAAAATTATAATTGAGAACTTCTCATGGAAGATTGAATTTAGGATTTTGCCTAATCAAAGTCATGAGTTGTTGCTAGGAGTGGGTTTCCTTGGTAAGACATGTGCTAGTATTGATATTTTTCAAAGGTAGTTAATCTTTTTTTCCAAGACACAGCCAGTTCGGTAACATCCGAAAGGTTTATTTTTCAAGTAGTGACTTAAACCACTGGAATGGAAAATTCCTTTTCTTGTAGTGTTAAGATGAAAGGATTTTGTCTAAAGTGTATGAATAAGTCTTGTAATCATCAATATTTTTAAGGTTTTTATTTGTGTTTGTTTTTAGGTTGAAGTATAGGCCCAGGGTGGCATTTTTTTCACTCATGCTCATTTCATCATATAGTGTCTCATCATCATGTAGCAATTAGGATGTTGTATTGTCCTTTTGTATTTTGCTAAGATTAATTCTATCCATGCTTGTTAGTTAGTTAGGTGGTAGGGACTCCTGGGAGTTGCCATCTATTTGCCCCCTCTGACGAGGTTGAGGGGTAGGAATTCGACTCTGGATGTTATCTACTTTTGGATGCCTGTGATACTCCCAAATGCTGTTCGGTTTGTTCCGAGCTTGGAGTGGAAGCTGGATGCTGATAGAAAATAGTCATCTAGTCCCTGGTGCCTTCCTGGAGGAATATCTGGTCTGGGGCCTTTGCCAAGTCTGGCCAACTCGACGAAGATCCTGTCAGCTGCCTTTGGATTCTCACCGGAACCATTGCTTCACGAGGAGAGGATGAGATGTGTCGTCTCAAGAATGGAAAATTTCGCCTCCCAAATTACGTTTGCCTGCTCTGACTGCATCCTGACCCGGCTCGCTTGGCCGAACTATGTATCAACATCTGACAAAACTTTACTGCTTTTGTACAAAATCCCTACAAGATCTACGTGATGTACCATGAAATTCTACATGGGCGGGTGTTGAAGAATACTTCCTTCCTTAATCTGCTTCACATGGAAGTTCTGCATGAAACTTTGTTCGCGGACAAAGTTGTCAACTGGCGTGGTTGATCAGCTGGCCAGCAGAATGACGTCCACGCCTAGCCAACACCTCCCTCAGACTGACGGAGCCGCCTTGGCCGTTCCTGGGAGCACCACCACGCAGCGCTGGCATGGCGACCACTATAGTAATGTGGCATTTTGAATCAACTGTAGCGCTCTTCACTCGACCACAGAGCTGGAAGTGATATTTTCCCACCTGATTTTTTAACTGCATCAAACCGAGTGAAAGTTTGTGTATAATGTGATTGGCTGGACTTTCAAAGATCCCTACCTAGCAAAGGGGGGAGGGGTTTACTGTAACTGAAAATGTGTAGTATAGAAACCCGCTGTTCCTGGGTCTAGACATTAAAGAAAGTTAAGTATGCATTTAACATGATATCGACCCTTCAGATCATAATAAGGAAACTATAGGATATTGCAGATCCCTTAGATGGACAGAGATATTTTTCTCATAATTAAAATGCATGGTTGGGATTTATCAAAGTCAGCTGTTTTACAGTAAATAAAATGTTTGTTTCTCTTGGCAAAGCTGAACATAGTGAAAATTTTTAGTATTACGGAGAAAGTTAACTTTTAGCTTTTGTGAACAAAATGCTAGTCAAACTTGTAAGAATTCACTTAAAAAGAACAGGTGTATTGAAAATATGTTTAATTAACATAGATGTTTTCTAAATACATGGCATTTATACTGTATGTTTTATGAGTAAGTTACAAATTGTGAACGAAACAATCCAGATTTTAATATTAGACATTTTAGTACTGGTTTCGATGAATGATTAAACTGAGATTTTTAAAACATTGTCAAAAGATAAGGCACGATCTTTTAGAAAAGTGCTGATTTTGGATTTTGGAAATACTCAAGTATTTTGAATAGACACTTTTATAATGTTGTTTAATACAGTTAACACAAGTTTGCGTATATTATGGCTGGTAATATTTTATATTGTATTTTATGAGAATAGCCAAATATACTTTGGCAGTATTAGTCTTTTCAAATATAAAGCTTAAAAAAAGCAGGTGCACATGCTCATAATTCTCAGAGTATTTTCTATGAGATTTTATAGGTATGTTAAATATCATGGACCTGCAAAAATTAATGTTTATGATACGGTTATGTTTGAAAATATTTGAAAAACAAAACAAACAGAAATACATTGCAAAATATTTAATGTGTGTTCTCCTTTCAGGTATTTATGCCAGAATTTGACTCCCAGCATTGTCAAAAAATTTTCTTGTTCTTGTTAGTCAAATTTTAGACTGGTTTGTACCCCTTTACTACGGTTTTGTTTAAGGGTGTAGCAATTGTTTCTTTGTCACAATTGGTTTCTTAATTGTAGCCAAAGGTGAGGGAACTCATATTCCTCACTCTCTTCCTGTTTTAGAACTGGTATTTGTGCCTATGATATAAGCAGTGAAGGAGGTGAGGAAGAGCGGTCCTCACACATTCAAAACCAATACTTTCGGGTAAACATGTTCAGCCATCTTGGTTGTTGGTGTCATCCAGATCATCTGCATCATTAAATTCTACACTCAGACTGCATCTCAGCCCCCAGACATCAAACTCCTCACTCCGTTTATCCAGTGTGGTCAGGTGCCTGATGTACTTAGGTGCCAATATCTTGTCCCTGAGCATATGCAGGAGGTATATAGGTCCATATTTCCCCTCGAATTCTGTTCAAAGATCCTCGACCTTCGGGCACTCATTTACTATGTGGGTGGAGGTATCAGGTACCTCGCACACCACACAGTCGGGATGATCAACCATTCCCAGAGAGAACAGCTTTGTCTTAAAATGTCCATGTCCGGTCAAGAACTGCACAGAGCAGTGGCCTATATCAAGCCACCCCATGCACAGCCTCTACCGGACATCTGGAAAGATCTCATGGGTAATCATTACCTTATCCGAACTATCCCACCGAGTCTGTCAGGCTCTTATCGTTTCTTCTTTTATTGCCTTCAGATCCTCTAGGGGCATTACTTCCGGCCATTTTCTCCTAGCGATTTCTCCTCTCTCCTTTATCAAAAGATCCAGTAGGAGTTCTCCAGCATATGCCTGTAAGGAATCGTCCGAAGCCATTCTATAGAACTTGGTAATCCCCAGCAGTGCTGCTCTCTGGGCACTGATCAATTTTCGCTTTACATGGACCTTGATAACCTTCTGGGAACCACACTCCACAGGCATAAGTTACCACAGCCATAAACACACTCTTATACATGAGCTTTAACATCCGATAACCGAGCACCCAGTTCGCAGGAGCCCCAGCTCTCAACTTCTGGTACAACATCGCTGCCTTGTTCACGGTGTAGCGAATGTAACCATGAACACAAGACGAGTTTCTAACACAACTCCCAGATATTTTATCTCGGTGACGAGCTTTATAACCCATTCACTGAATCTGACAGTTGGAGCTCATTTTAATTTTCCCTTCAGCATTATTTTGTTCATATTCTCTATTGAGAACTTCAATTTGAGGTTCTCAGCCCATTCTGCAATATTTCTCAGGCCACTTTCCACCTTCTCCTTGATCTCTTATCTGTTCCATGCTGGTACCAATAACAACTCGTCGTGTGCGTAACCATATATCACACAGCCATCCGGGAGATTCAGCCTAAGCAGTCCTTCAAATATAATATTCCGCAAGATAGGAGCCAATGAGCCTTGTGGGCATACTTTACTGAGCACCTTCTCCTCCCTGTTGTCCTCTACTTCCAGCACACAGGTTCTGTCGTCCAGGAGATGCTTTATTGTCCTGTAGATATTCTTGGGACACTCCAGCAACTGAAGTTGCCACATTATCTAGGGCCACCAGGCATTGTCAAATGCCCCCGAGATATCCAATGATACTTCTAGAACGTATCTCTTTTCATATGCTTTAACCTGGTTCACCATATACATGGTTGATTTCTCGGATACTTTTTCCCTTAATAATGCCATACTGATTTGGATTGATACCTTGAACCATGTCCAAGTATTCCATTAACTCTTCATTCAGTAAATACTATATTGTTTTACCCATTACTGACAAAAATGTTTTGGGTCTATGCGATTTGGCTTGTCTCGTGTTCTTCCCTCCTCCTTGTGTAGTACTTTCAGTGCCCCTTTCTTCCTCACCTCAGGGAAGGTCCCTGTTTTCAGGCAGTCACTGAACAGGTCTAACCACCTCATTCCTTATCCTTGGATATGCTCGGAGGATAATTTCCCCAGTTAGGGCATCCAGCCCAGAAGCTTTCCTAAGCTTGGTTTTCCTGACAATCAGATCCAGCTTTTCCAAGAAGAAATGTGCTGTATCCTCGCTATTCATCTCCAGGTCCATTATACGTCTCACATATTGATGACACTCGATATTCCTTATCCGTGTATCATCAGGCAACAAGACTTCCATCATATGCCTTGCATTTTCCTTGAAGGACTGCAGGAGATGACCATCAGATTCGAGAGCTGGTAGCTCCTCTGAGTATATCTCTTTCCTGCCACCAACTGATAGACCAGGCCTCGTGGATTTTTATTTTCCGTATCCGAAACAAACTCTCTCCAAGCTTGTTGTCTTTTCTTCCTAAAATTTCACATGTATTCCCCTCTCGCGACATTGTACTGCTCAACTGCTCTTTGCCATTCTTCAGGCCTGTATATTCTCTTAAATAGTTTTCTCAAGGTTCTTATGGATTTCCGTAATCCTTCGAGTTCGTCATCCCACCAGGAATGATGGGGTACTTTTCTGAAAACCCGAGGAATTGCTTCCCTTGCCATCTGTTCTACTCGTTCTTCTATGGTCGTTGCATCGCAGTTTTGCCTATTGTCCATTATTATTCTGAGCAGTACTCTGTCGAAAAGGAGCCAGTCAGCTCTAGCTGTCACATATCATGGTTTTGTTGGTCTAGTTCCCTTATCACTACCCATCCAGATGGCGAACAGGATCATCTTATTGTCGTTGGTATCACTCTCCAGCCCCCACTGTGTGATGTAGGAAACTTGAAAATATACGCTCCCTTGTGGTTTGATATAAATATAATTAATAAAGGAGAATGAAACTGTTACGACACATCAAATTATAACGGCGTTATAAATATCTGTGAAAAAATCGAGGCCCCTCCTACAATCGACATGGCGCACATAATACGCATAGCATTAAAAAGTAAAAACCTGTATTTGAGAATGCAACGTCCACATCTATTACCTATTTGGTATGACTTACTTGGCATCATTTGCGTAACTTGGTGTTAAGATGGTCATCTCTCAGTAGGTATCTTACGGCCAAGCTTTTAATGCCAGCCAATGAGAATATGAAACGTCATAAAACAGCTTTAGTCAACTTATGCATGTAAAAAAATTCTTGTGCTGGAAAAATTATTTCCTATTCGTTTGCTCCTTCTTATTGGTAAGACAAGGGTTTCTTCTTTCACGTTAACGCCGATTGTAGAAGGATAATTTCGCTTGTTATACTTTGTAAGAAATGTTATTTAAGCCAAGTCGGTTGTGGACGGGGCCTAAACAAAGTTATGTTTGTAGTACCACGAATATCATGTAAAAAATAACACGAAACTGCTGAAACGTAAAACAAATTATGTAATCAATTCTGTAAGAAAAGCAGCAGCTGTGAAAAGTAGGTATTACTGTAAATCAAAACGTAATAAATTTGTTTTGGACAAAAAATATTCATGAAAAATTTCTTATAGTTCACAGCCCTACCTGGAATGTTAAATCAATTTTTTTGTAGTGGTCCCATTTACACCAACGAAATATAAACTGTAGTAGTGTAGCTATTTAATTCGCATTTTATTATTTTTATACTGTATTAAAGGGTTTCACCGTTCTTTCTTGAATATAGTTATGGCAATTTAACTATAATATAAAAGTCACTTAGATTATAGGTATATTTTTTATTAATTACAGATACCCCTAGCTAACAGTAATATGTGTTAACTCTTAACATGTTCTTTCGAGGGCTTAGTTATTTATTTTCTTTGGAAATAACCATCATATTTATATCAGTGCGAATTCTTTTAAATAAAAGCATATCTGCATGATAAATAAAAGCACCTGTGGATTACCTATGTCTAACTTAATTATTTAGACATTTATCAGTTACAAAACTTGTTGCCACTGTTGATAGTTTGGTATTTTTGTACGGTAATTTCATTTGCTTATTCCGGATTATCTAGAAATAAATAGAATATATGTTTGTGTATTTTAAATCAAATATTCCTGCTACAGCAGATTCAACGTGATTGGTTCAGCTTCGGTGATGACACAGGGTATGCAACGATGCCAAGTTGTCAAATATATACTTCAAGCATTCCCACACTCGCTACCGAAATGGAAGTATCGGATCAATCCACTAGAGAATTGATTCCGATAGTTTCTAAAAAGGGTCCCAAGAACGCATAGCGCATAGCATAGATAGGAGCTGTTTGCAGTACTATCTAGTATAGGCTGTTCACGGTAAAATTAGCACTTTTGAAAGTCCTGCTTAAGATCTACTTCTAAGCACGTTGTGTCTTCTTCCGCCTTATGTAAAAACGCCACGTAGTTAACAGTGATGAACGTGTTTATACCTTACTTTTCAAAAGATAAACCCTTTTACATACAGGATGAATCATCTAAAACTTGTAATGCAAATGCTTCTGAAATGGAAGGTTGTATTGATATGCTGATTTCACAGACGTGAAGTTTATACAAGAGCTCGTAATTTCAGCCCAGGCACAGATTTGAAAAATTATTAGAATGTGTATTACTTGAAAAAAAAAAAGTAACTTTTTTTTTTTCAAATGGAACAATGCCAAATCACATCAAGAAAATAGAACTAGATGAATTTGAATGCCAATGGTGTTTTTTGCAGGATTCTCGTGCAGTTAGTTAACGTGCTGTCGTAAGATGACAATTCTAAATACCTAAAGTAGTCTACGACATTGAACAGCTTAATTACTACAGGCTACGATGTTCGTATGTTTGTGTTGAGTCTGTTTCCTTAACATTGATTGCATTGGGACCTCCTTGTCAGTACTTTGATAGTTCATATTAAGACGTAGAAGTTAGAGGACCTTCCACTGCAGACTAGAAGGATCCTGTGGTACCAACATGATGGTTGCCCTGCGCATAATGCAAGACATACTACAGTTTGTCTTCGCCGATTGTTTCAAAATCGTCGGACAGGACGAAGGGGACCTGTACGTTAGCTTACCATTTCACCAGACCTAATCCCATTCGATTTTTATCTGCGGGGAACGCTGAAGGTCACTGTCTACAAGGACAAACCGACTACAACCTGAATATATAAAACAACGTATTACAGCTGCCTGTTCTGAGATTTCTGCTGGAAGACAAGAACATGTGCAGCAATCTTTGACTGACAGACTGGAACACCTTTTCCTTCTTCAGAATTCACAGAATTCGTTTATTTTCTTTTTTAATTTTTAATAGTGTGCTGATACGTGGTACATTAAAACCACATAAATGTACAAGAGGTTACATGTGTTCTATTGCGCATTTAGAAAAAGATCACACTTTAAGACAGAAAAGTAAACATACGAACATCAAAGCTTATTAACTAACCAGTTAAACGTAGCAAAAAATGTAGGCATTTAAAATTGTCGTATTAAGTTTGCAGGTGAACTACTCGCACTATGAATCCTGCAAGAACACCATATTGCCATTCTAATTATCTCTAGTTTTATTTTACTGGTGTGAATAGGTATTGTCCCATTTGAAAAATAAATGTAACTTTGTTCAAGAAATAAACATTCCGTAATGATCAAAATCTGTATCTGTTGTGCGATTATGAGTCCTCGTCTAAACTTCGCTTCTGTGAAACCAGCACATCCATAGCAGCTTTATTTCAGAAATATTTGCGGTGCAAGGTTAAGGTGATTCATCGGTATATAAAATATTTTTAGCAATTTGAATTTAATCTAATTGCATTAAAAATTGGCCAGAGGAAGTACAAAAACATCCCAGAGCACTTTTATACACGAATAGTGTTCTAACCACGTCGTTTGTGATAGCCGTGTCGGCAGTGTAGTAAGCAGTCCGATGTTCGATACGGAGACTACGGATCCGTCCCTCTGTGCAGACATGATTCAAGTTATAAAGGTTATTGGTCTGCGTTAAACCAAATCTTTATCATGCTTCGCTGACGAAAATACCAGAAAATCCGATGATAACAAAATCGGGGGATACAGTTTGGCATTGCAGCTCCGAATCTATCGTCTACATTACAAATTTAATTGCACCACTCGATTGCCAAAGGATCAAAGAATATGTCACGTTGAGTGAGGACTGCGAAGCATCGGGCGCGACGGAATTGGGAGGTGGGGGTTCAATTTTGAGCTAGTTTCTCCGCGTCTCATAACTTCCGCGTAGTATAACTTTTGACTAGGAGAAGCTAAGACGCTAGTTTAAGTTTAACTCGACAGATATCGTCAAAACCAATCGATTGCGTGTACAAAAAGATTTGTGTGGCGTGGTTATGGTAAAATTGTATGCGTTTAATGTAAGAAATAAAGAAAACGTAACACAATGTCGGCCTATACTCGTCAAAAAGCCAAGTTGAAATATAGAAATCGCATACAGTTGGAAAGAGTATCTCAAACGCAATCCAATGATACCCATAAAACCCCATATGATCTAGCGAAGTGGTACCGGGAACGTAAAAAAAAAAAAAAAAAAAAAAAAAATCAATAATGTCTAAAGAAAACTGATTAAATAATTTACATTTTAAAAAAGTGCCATGACCATTCCTCTAGATATTTGTACAGTAACACAAAGAAAGGTCTTTCTTTACTTATAAGGGATGTTGAAAGTGAATACATTTTTATTTGTTTTTTCATGTCTTTACTTCTTAATAACTTTTGATAATCACTCCTTAGGATGAATAAAAAACAATGCCTTTCACCCTCTACTTTTTAATTGTTTGCGGGTATTTTGGTGTAGTCTATTTGCGTAACAGGAAAGAAGGAAAATATGTGTTAGTTTTTCTTTGCATTTTCTGGATACCATATTGCATGTAATATCAAGACGCGTAATATAACTTGTGAATTTTTTTTTGACGGATTACGTTTTCGGCCTCTTTCGTTAACTTGTGACACTGAACATCGTGTTACTTCTGGAAAAAAAGGGAAATAGCACGACCACCGGAGAATCTGCAACAAGTAGAACACGATTGCGGCAACATCGTATTTAGGTTCGCCGACGCACGGTAGCGCAGCGTCCCAAGGTCGGCGAGGAGTAACCTAGGAAATGTTTCCGAAGACATGGCCCATTTCTGCTGGAGGCTTCAAACAACAGCCACACGACACGCGTCCTCAAGGACGCCGACGGACCTGACACCCCGCACAACACGGAAGGCGGTGGAGAGAGAAGTTTCACGTTTAACCGAGGTCGCGACAGGAATGCGTGTTCCCGGGGAGGGATGGTGTTACCTTGAAGGGTGTCGGCGTTTACGGTGCGGGGAGAGGGGTGGTTGGAGATATAACGTGGACGGTAGTGACTGAGGCAGGCACATCGACGCCATGAGACACGCCGCCGCGCTGCTGGGCCTCCTCGCGGGGGTCGTCGTCGCCTATCCCCAGTACGGCGGGTACCGCGCCGCACAGCCGGAGTACTGCGTGAGGCGGAGGACGCGCCAGGAGGCGCCGCAGCCACAACACCGCCGCGAGCTGGAGGACCTCGTGTCCCAGGCGCTGCTCGCCCGCGACCCCGAGTATCCGCAGCACCGCTTCTTCCGCCAGCAGGACGACTACGGCGAGGCGCGCCTCTGCCGGGAGCACCCGGAGATGTGCCGGCCCCGTGTGAGGGTCGAGCGCGTCATCTACGTCGACTACCCGCCCGAGCTGGAGGGCTACTACGTGGCGCCGACCAGCCTCTTCCGCCGCAAGAAGAAGAGGGTGGACGGTGCGGTGGAGCGGCCGCCGGTCGCCTGGGACGGCCCGAGGCTGGCGGGGAGAGACGAACAGGCCGCCGGCGTCGTGTCGGAGGTCGTCGCCGAGAAGGCCCCTGACGAGCCCGCGCCGCAGCCCGCCAGGCGAGAGGCGGCCGACGAGGCGCTGCCCACGGAGTCCGCCGCCACGCAGAACAGCGAGTAGACCAGGTCAGATTCTTAGTTTCACTGCCGCAAGACTAGCCACAAGGTGCCTCATATGCTAAAATATTTTATCCCGGGGTTCAAAGGGGGCTGCATGTTGTAGTGGTTAGACTACTCGCGTCCCACCTAGGCGAACCCGGTTCGGTTTGCGGCGGGGTCGCTCTCGGATATTCGCACGTGGGAATCGTGCCGGATGATGCCGCTGGTCGGCGGGTTTGCTCGTGGATCTCCTGTTTCCTCCACCCCCTTCGTTCCGGCGCTGCTCCATTCCCACCTCGCTTCACCCTCACCGGCTCTCAAGACCTCGATGTTAAGAGCCGCCCAAATCTCTTCACTCACTCACCCGGGTTTCAAACCCGTAACCTCGGCGACCTCGTCACGAACGTCGCATTCGTGTCAGGCCTTCTGACCAGTTCGCCCCCCCCCCCCCCACGTGCTCCCTCCCACCCAGATTGATCTGGTTTGGAGCTGTCACCATGAACACCTAAGTAACATAAGCTGCGCGAGAAGGGGGCTGGGGAAATTTCCCTAACAAAATGGCAACAAGGAAAACATGACCCGCATTTCTAGAATGCACGGGTTTTGAACAGTAGCAAATCACTTCAATTTTTATTGCTTATTGGTAAACCTAGCATATACTTACGACTAAAAACGACACGCACACTCGGGCCTGACCTGATGTCTAAGTATGGCCGTGGTGGTCGTGTATTAGCCTGTCGGTGTATCGGGTTCCACTGCCGCGAAGTCACACTCCGATTTTCGTGTGCGGGGAAGGTGGCGGGCGTTGACGTTGGCCGCATGCCTTGTGCCTCAGCTGCACTGCAAAGTGTTCATAATACAAGTTTTCCCACGAAACTATTGAACATCCGTACAATGTGCTGATCTACGAAAAGAACACACACACACGCTTCACACGCGGCCTGCAGTTGAGTGCTTTTAAGACGCCACGCATATTACAAACACCATTTCACAACGCTCTAGCATAGTTAAAAACGGTCTTTTTCAGAGAGCTGACTGCATCTCAACACGGGTGCGTCAGGTACATGCAAGAATACTCGAGAGATGTGCGATGGACCTTGCTACACACTTTCCGTCATTGCAATGATAGGACGACCGCTAATTCCCACAGAGGGGCGCTGCACGACCAAAATACTGCACGTCAGTCGCCACTTTATTTACTTCTGTATGATTACGCCAGACATGGTATTACCCAAAAGACCGATTCGAATTGATAATAACATGGAGCTCGTTGCGTAAACTTTGCGTTGTCGTTATGTTCAGGTGGTGCAACAGTGTACTCACACTGAATTACGAGCGGCGTAAAGTTTGTTTTTCCATGCGTAAAGTTGTCCGATTTCAACACAACGTAACGATAACGTAGTGCCAAACAATCGGATTCAGGGTGTGTGTGTGTATATATATATATATATATACACACATACACACATACTGTATATGTTTATACATTATACATGCAAACCTATACATATACGTACGAGGCTATTCCAGTTCCCAGCTACAGCACATTTAGTTCCAATGCATAAATGTTTATTACAAAGGCGAGCCTTTTTTAACTCCAATGGAAACAAAGTAAATACTAAAAAAAAATTGGCATAGAGTTAATGTGAAGTTAACATAACGAGTATATTTCAATTTGAATCGTCCTTAATGGATACGGAACAGGCACAAGTCCGTATTTAGAAACTCTACCGACAAAAAATAGAAAACGTATAGCGGAAAACCACTTCCGGTGCGACCGGCCATGACGACCTGATTGCGCCACCAAACACTCCCCTGTACACCCTGCTCGGAAAGGGGGGGGGGGGGGGACAACGCCGAGAATGTTTCGGTGTAATGGTCAAGAGCGGGCGGGGAACACGGTCACTTCGCACAGGCGAACCCCGACCAGAAGCGAAGCCTTTGTATTTCAACGCTTTGTGACCGAACGCTCGGCTAAGTTGAATATTCGCGCATGCACCCTCCCTAATGCAGTGATAAAAAAAAATTATATTGGAATCAGAAATAAATATTGGTAAAGGCTGTTCACGATCAAATGAGCACTTTTGAGATGAACCTTAGAAAAAACTCACTGCTCTTGCCTGCATTTTAACAGGCGCACTAAGGGACATACGTCCAGTTAAGTTGGTAACGATGAATGGAAAGCAGTTCCGTATATTAACGTCGAGTAAAAAGTTTTTGAGTAGGAATTTTTGACAACTCAATTAATTAATTTTTCTTTATGTTTTTTTTAATGCATCAAAGTGTAAAAATAAGCAGATTTGTAAATTATTTACTGTTCTAATAATTTCAGAGTTTCTCTTGGCCGACGCATGAATAAAGTGATGAGGCCCTTGGCAACGTTAGTTATATATAAGGCGGAAGACTACACAACGTGCGTACAAGTAGATCTTAAGCAGGGCTCTCAAAATTGTTCATTTTACCGTGAACAGCCTATAAAAGAAAATATCCAGGAATGTTCCTAAAATTAGAGATACTTAATTTTTTTTTAACTAACAGACCCCGTGAATTTCACAAAGCTGTCTCCGTATTTACGGAGAATCCGTACAAGATTTTTGAGTATTGCCATCTTATATAAAGATATTACGAAAATTAAAATGTTAAATTTTCGTTGTGAAATTTTTTTACAGTTTATAAAATAATTAAAAATTTGAAATATATATATATATTTCAAATTTTAAATATATATATATATAAATAAATAAATAAATATATATATATTGTTTAGTAATGTTGGAGTTTGACATGTTGTTAACTGTTGCAGGTGGCTCGTGCTACTTTTTGATGTCCGAAAGAATATGTTTAAGTTGCGTGAGTATCCTGACAGACACAGAAACGATAATTTTCTAGTCACCGTGGCGAATAATTATTCGTCTAGCCTCGGCATTGAACGTTCCGAAATCCCGGAGCTGTCGGAAACACGGAGATGTTCCGTATTTTGTATACATGAGGATCAGTTCCGTTTAACATCACTGCCGAGCGGCTTTCGATGTATTAAATGTACATTTCCGTAAATATTGCCGTGAATATTGGACGGAAATTTTTAACAACGTGTATACCAAAAGTTCGCGCTTAAATAAGCATTTTATTTTTATTTACCTTAGAAAAGTCCCTTTTCGTAAATACACACTCTATAACGCTCACGCCGATTGTGAAATGCATTACCATGTTTTAACGTCTAATTGACAATATGATGTTCAGAATTGGTATCTGTGAATCGGGTGACCTGGCCGTGGATTGAAACCGGTGGGAGGCGAGCGTGCTGATCTCTCAGCCACTCAGGATACCATGTTTCTTACAAACGAGAGTACAAGTTTGTTTATTACCGACACATTTATTCTCCTAGAATTTCCACCGTTCCACTTGGATGACGAATGAATACAGTACAGAGATGGCCAATGGCAACGTTAGTTTCACGCATGGCGGAAGAGTGCAAAATGAGAAGGAAAGTAAATACTATGAAGGTCTTTCAAAAGCGCTCAATTTGCTGTGGACGGCGTATAGCTTTCGGCTGCCTCTCGGGCAATCAAACCTCCAGGTACTGACGTGGCGAACAAGCGCATTTTCATAGCCGCAGCTACTGCCCATGCGCTCCTGACAAAAAAAAAAGACCCACTTTTTTATTTTTTTATTTTTTTTCCCCACAAAGCGTTCTACGTTAGTTTGAACTGCGAAAAATATTTTATAGAATATTCGCGGTTTCATCACACTTTTTTGGATCAAACCTTTGAAGAACCCCATGAATGACGTGTTTGATTATTTCTTAAATATACCCCGTATCACAATCGGCTTATACTTCTGTTAAAGACTGTTCACGATAAAGTATGCACTTTAGAAATGAACCTTGGAGAAAAGTCACTGCCCCTGCATGCATATATATTTAATGGGCACACTGAGTGGCATGCGCCCAGTAAAGTTGGTAACGATGGATGTAAAGTAGTTTCATATCTTAACGTCTAATAAAAAGTGTTACGTAACCATTCGTGATTACTTAAAAATAATTTCTTTCGCTTTCTGTTTTTTTTAATGCCTCGAAGTGTAAAAATGAGCAGATTTGTAAAGTATTTACTTTCTTAATAATTTCACAGTTTCATTTGACCGACTCATGAATGAAGTGGTGAGGCCCGTGGCAATGTTAATTTGACATAAAGCGGAATAATACACAACTTGTATACAGGTAGATCTGAAGCAGGTCTTTCAAAAGTGCTCATTTTACCGCGAAGAGCCTATAACACAAAAAAAAGCTTTATTTTTTGGTTAAATTGAATTTTGAATTATAATATTTTATTTATAATTAATATGATTGAAAACAGTAAGAAAATAGTTTTGTTGGTAATGCCTAGAAAGAAATAGTTTTTATGCAAAATATTATTATACTGAGTGCGCTCGAATGCGGTGCGTTGTCCCTTTGGTAACTTTCCAGACTAGGTTAAACATTGTTTGGATGAGGCGGAGAAATATCCTGGAAGTAAGACTTTAGTAGGACCTCAGAAAATTTGGAAGTAACTGAGAATGGACCACAACTATCATTATAGATTACGTTAATTAAAAATATAAATGCACCCATTCACCTGTTACCTTAGGTGAGTTTTGGTAGTCATATTGTGATTGGATACTATTTCGAAAAATGATGGGTTGAAATTATGTGTGTGCGTATTCATATGATGGCCGGCCACAGAAACGTGCACAGTAATCACGGGCAGTGGTAGGCAGACACTCGGGGCGAGCGACATCCGGCCATTTTGCTAGCTCGTGCGGCCGGAGTTAGCGATGCACTTGCCCTTCTCGCTTCTGCGTTCTCATATTCTCCGTGGCAGTGCTCAGCGGAGCGCTTTATTTACACCGCGAATCTGCTATATTCATGTATGAGGTGGCACAGTTACAGGTCGCTGCCCCGGCCTCCCTAGGTTTTCGGGTTATGGAATTCCGGGTTCGAATCCCGGAAGAGCCAGAAAATATGTGTTATTTTTAAAAGGTAAGGTTGTGAAGAACTATCACATAAGCCGTTGCGCGAATAGTTTTGTAATTTACAGACTGTTTGGAAACTCACCGAATTATTTCTGGAGGTGGTTCCTTGTAGAAAATGAAGTTTACACAAGTAATGCAACTTATGTGTAGCCTAACCCAACTCTCAATAGAGATATACGCCATTGTATATCGAGTTAAGAAATATTTTTTTTTTTTTTTTTACAAAATATATGATACGGCTTGGTATTAAATTACGATTCTCTACATAGGCCTAATGTTTAGTGTTATCGATATCTTAAACCTATGAAAAAACCGACTCTAAGACTTTCAGCCTTCATAAAAAATAATGTGGGTGACAACCCTCTAATGACATTGCATTTTTTTCCCTTCAGGTTTTACGCCATTTTTATGCTGTGTTATCGAGCACTACGCCCTACTTAACTAAAAGGGTACTAATGCTGCAAGTGCCTAGTACCCACCGTTTCTTTCAAAACATAAAAGTTTTCAGCAAAGACGATACAACGCCTGGCACGTAGGCAATACTTCGTATCCATGGAGGTAAACGCTTCGTAAGCAACCGACTTACTATTCGGAAGTGGACTTAAGTGGGATATGTACTAAAGTAACACAATCATACGTTGTGCATACGTACTATATGCCTGTGACCTCACTTAGATAGCGTAAAGGTTCAAGTGAGTCAGAAAGTATAAGTACAGTACACTGATGGTCAATGTACATGTTTCCCTTAAGGGGTTGGTCAACTACGACAAACGTTAATTATTGAGGGATCACGTGATTTGGGTAATTCTGCTGGTAGAAATTACATGCTCTGGACCACTGTAGCCTGTCGCACCGTACATCAAATGCATGTCGGCCCATTCCTCCCACATAAACCTCGGCATATTGTCTACACTGCAGCGCTACAAACACGTAAGCCCGGCAGGCTTGTTCTATACCGCTAACGCTAGTTGCTTCTTGAAGCTATTTGTTTTACTTCTGCTGTAGAGATGGGGTTTCATTTCCCTTGAGTGGTTCTGTACAAAGACTGTTCACGATAAAATGACCAATTTTGAAATCAACCTTAGAATAAAGTCACTGCCACTGCCTGCATGCATTTTAACGGGCGCATTGAGTGACATGTGCACAGTAAAGTTAGTAATGATGGATGGGAAATAGTTCCATATCTTAACGCCAAATAAATAGTGTTAGGTAACCATTTGTGCAAACTGGAATTATTTATTTTCCTCTCTGTTTTTATAATGCGCCGTAAGTATAATAATGAGCAGATCTGTAACGTATTTACTTTTCTAATAATTCCACAGTTTCACTTGACCGATGCATGAATAAAGCGATGAGGTCCATGGCAATGTTAATTTTACATAAGGCGGAGGAATACACAACGTGCGTAAAAGTAGATAAAAAACAGGGCTTTCAAAAGTGTTCGTTTTACCTTGAATAGCCTATACACAAGTTTGCTTCTGCGCAAACTAATGCTTGAAGAAAAGAACTTCTGAGGTTTTGCTTCGACGGTAGCCGTAGGTGGCTGCCCTTTTGTTGCAAAATATCTCGCTTGTAACATAACTTACGTGTGACCACGGGCTCACGACGATCAATGCCAATAGCGGTCACAGAGCTTCAAGATATTGCTGTCTTGTATATTTTTTTCTGTGGATAATGTTTTGCTTGAAAATAGCATTATCTTAGCTGTTTTTTTTTTTTAAGTTAGTCAGCTATGTTGCTTCCTTTCGGTTCTCGGTATTCTAGAGTACTGAATTAATAAGAAGTATCTTCAATTAATACTAGTCGAGCTACCCGAAAACACGAAGTTACGCATCAAATTTGCTTAACTGTAAATCTGAACATTTTAATTTCTAGATTCCTCACTTCTCGTTATAATTTAGTGTCCGTTAGCACTTTACAACCAGAGGTCATGGAATAGTTTAATTTATACAGACTGAGCTACTGATGGCAATGACCTAGGCTAAAGAACGATATTTTCACTGAAAAGTTCAATTAAAACAAATATCGGAAGATGTTTGACTTTCGTTACACTTCCTGCATTAATCAGAAGTTTCACAATACCCGCGAATGGGAAGGAAAGGCAGATAGAGAGATATCATTATATTTCACACTTCACAACGAAAATGAGAAACATAATGATCCACCTTATCCAGTTATCTATCAGCGTTGTTTTTTCCTCAAACAGATTTACATTGGTATGTTTTGTAAACAATAAAAAATACTGAAGTATAAGACTTTCGCAAACGTGTGCTGTAACACAGATTAAACAATCGGATTGCAAGGAGTACCTTATCAGTAATTTACAACACCCTCATAATCGGCACATACCTTCAGTACCATATTACATACATAATTTTTAGGGTTGATTTAAGAAATGGATTTGTTTCACAGTAGAAACTGTATTTTGGGTTACGTTTATAGACTCGCAGTTGTATGTTGCAATGATTTAAGCCTACAATAGTAAGTATTTGCTACGCTATACGATTCCAATTTAAATTACAGCACGTTTGTGGCGCGTGTTTTGCTTTCTACTGGAAAATCCTCTGTGGCAATCATGAGTCCACTGCAAAAACTGGAAAATGCAATTTTAAATTCTTATATGATTAATTAAGGATTTTGACGGTGTAAGATTTTTGCGAATAAGGTTACATTATATTCTTTGTGTGTGCAGATGCTTCTTCCTTATTTCGCAAAAGGACAACCTTGAGTTCATCCAACACTCAAAATAACACTTTTTGTGTAGATGGGGAATAAACTTTGTTTCAGATGTTATTCAAATTAATTTTCATATTTTTTGCTTTATAATTGCCTTTATCATTATATCCCTACCCGTTTTCGTGAAACAGGAAGACTTAAAAACACCCTTTCGGGAAATAAATCTTTAAGTGCCTTAAAATACCACTGCATTTTATATGAATCCGCGTTTTTAAGAACATTTTAACATCGATTTACGTTTATCGTTTCAGGCATCAAAACGTCGAGACTATTGTCAGACACACTAAACTGCGACAAATAAAAGGTTTCATGTTTTATACGTATGCGTTTTTTTAAATTACGAAACGTAATTATTTAAATATAGCATTTCTCAATAACATAATATTTTCTTCTGCCTTTGTAATCTTCGAGTCAACCTTCAGCACGCATCGTTTCCCATTTCCCGGATTACACGAAATAGTAATCGAAAACTCATCTCGGTCGTTGTTAATGGGTTGCTATACCCTTTTTAACGCTTTGCCACTGAATACGTATCTGCAGTTGTACGAAGAGGTCAGCCATATTACGCCATTTACCAACGCTAGGTTATGGATGCTACCCGTATATTTACAGATCACATGAAACAAATACGAAAACACATTTCAAACTAAATAAACGCATGTGAGCGACGTTATGAGTTTCAGAATTATTCTACGGCCGTTTAGAAACCACGGAGATTATTTAGTGAAAACAGTACAACAAGAAAAGTCAACGATCCGTCGACTTTGAGCAGCCTGCGAGACTCAAGCATGTTTGCTTCGGTCTGCGTTTCGCTTCCGCGTCCACACAAGGGAACGTTAACGCAACGCGGTGGTACAGTCACCTCCGAAGCAAACTTGACACGAACACGGTTTGCGCACGCAGCAAACTAACGTTGGCGGCACCGCGTAAGATAGCAGCACACACTTTCTGTCTCGTTTCACTTGCGATGCATTCGCGAAGTAGTCAGCTCGATATCGGTTGCTCACGATATGTATTTCCACGAGCGAGAGGCGTTGCCTACTTGCCAGGCGCTGTATCGCCGCAGCTGAAAACTTTGAGTGGGGTCTAAAAGGAAACGGTGGGTCCCAGGCACTTGCAACAAGAGATCATTTTTATTTAAGTAGGTGGTACTGCTCAATATATCAGCATCAAATTTCCACAAAACTTGAAGGCAATAAAAATTGTATGCAATAAGAGGGTGGGCACCCATATTGATTTATGAAAACGGGAGGTCTTAACACCGGTTTTTTCATAAGGTGAAGATCTCGGTAACACTAAACACTATCCCGAGAATCGTAGTTAGATTCCACTATATTTCTTATAAATTGCAAAAATTCAATTCCTAAACTCGATTCTCAAGAGTGCGTATCTCCCTTAGGAATTGAACTACGCTGTAAGTTGTATTGCATATGTATACCTCATCTATGGCAAGAGATTATCTCCAGAAATATTTGGGGTGAGATTCCCAACATTCTGTAAAAATAGGGCGTGATAGAATAATAAAAGTTTGTATCGGAAAACGGGTAGGATGTTTTCGATAGCTAGTAGGATATCTATGGGTATTTCCGTCCCCTTCCCCTTCTCCAAGAACTCATTTAATGTCATGCCTTAAAGGCATTTCAGTGTTTTTTAGATGTAGTGGTTATTTAATATTTTGTAACATGGTATTAACAGCAATTCATTATAAATATCAAAACCACGGGAAAAAATTATTTACCAGTGTTAGTTACTACGAGAGTTTAACTTATATTTTGTCTATATGTATGTTCTACCATAGAACTTGAAACGAATCAATAAACGAACCACTTAATTGATTTCGAAGTAATTTCTGTATGCTATTCTAGTAACACAAAAAATTATTGTGAGCTGCGCTCAAAAATATTTATGGTACCCCATGAAATTAATTGCTCCATTCTTACTCTTTTAGTGGACTCATAATTATTCGATATTACGAAAATATAAAATACGCTACGAAAAATTAAAAATGAATTTATTGAACAGCATCAAGGCTCCCATCAGCCTGGCGCTCGAACTGACTTACAGTCTTTCAATGTATGTATGTATGTATGTATGTATGTATGTGTATGTGTGTGTATGTGTGTGTGTGTTTTTTGCCGTACTCAGTTTAGTACTGCACATAACTGATATGTTTCAATGCATATATGTTGACGTGCACAGTTTAGTACTGCACATAACTGATATATTTTAAAGAATATATGTTGCCATACACAGCTTATTACTGCACATAACTGATATGTTTCAATGTATATATACTGCCATTCACAGTTTAATACTGCCTATAACTGATATGTTTCAATATATGTATGGTGCCATACACAGTTGATTACTGCCCATAACTGATATGTTTCAATGTGTATATGTTGGCATATACAGTTTAATACTGCACATAACTTATATGTTTGGGTACAGTTAAAAATAATGTTGACGTCACCAGAGTGCTACAATGAAGTTTCATGGAAATTCGTTATGTTCCTCATGCGTAGTTTTATTTAAATTTTATATTGTGTTTGAATAATTTTTCCAAAACTTGTTTGATACGAGATATGAGGTTAAAACTTAAAATACTAATAACTATGCTAAAATGTAGCTAAAAAGTTACTTGTTAATTGATTAAACATTTTTATCAAGTTCCACACGCGTCATTTTATAAACCGATAGAAGTTTTCAGAACATGAATAAATAATTAATAATTGACGGTTGCCTATGAGCCCATGCAAAATTTTGTAACACTAGTCGGTGTTACCGTTTTTGATAACCTAATATAGATTTTCCTTGAAAAAAAAAAACACAAGGTTCTTATTTTAACCCATGTAGAGTTCCCAAAAAGAATCTGAACCTTATATAACTCAAAGTCAACATAATTCCAGTAAACTCTCGGTAGCTGTGAATACCAAAGTGTAACACTGGTTGTGGTTGGCGGCCAAATCAATGACAACAAGAAGTGTTTAATTAGTACGAAATTTTATTCGTGTGATTTTCCAAAAATAAGGAAATTAATATAATTCTACGGCATCAGAAAAAAGTTTCGCTTACCCACGATGCACAAGACAAGGTAGCTTTTTTTACCTTGCTAGATTGCATCGTGTTTTTGTATACATGTGTCAATACTTCGAAGCATTAGATAAACAAACGTAGTATTTTGTACAAAATTGTCCAAACAATGAACATTTTGGCACGTAGGAAGCTGGCAAGCTCTTCCGGTCACACAAATGTTCGATGGGCGACAAATCAGGTAAACGGGCAATCCACGGCGCTACTACCTGGACTCTCTCAAACTCATTCACTTGTTCGCACGATTATCTCGCGCATCTTATCGTCAACACTACCATCATTAACGTTTACTAGTATCGTGCACATATCATTACATAAGCTGTTCTATACCACACATGAAGAGCGTGGGCGCCGCCCTCGTACGACGCACGTCCATGGTCCATGTGCCATTGCATGAAACTTAAACCGCCTGCAACGGTGTGCCCTTTTACTAGCTTCCGCGGTTACCGAATGATTTCTACTGCTTGCGCAAACTTATGTGGCATTGAGCGCACATGTTAGCAATCCCATTTTTATGTAGCGCAAATACGTAGAGTATCAAAGGGTACGTCTTTTTTTTATATCTTGAACAAAATTAAATAACCAAAACCCGGAAATGCAGTTTTCGGAACGACAAAGCAGCTTAAGCTCCAGTCATTACCGTGGCTCAGTCTTTCTTAACGTCAGGTCTTAAACTCTCTTAATCGCGGGTGCTGGCAAACAATAACTTAGGCACAATTGGGTTTTTTAAGGGTAGGATATAATGCATAACTTCTTACTAACAGTGAAGTACGCTATAGGCTGTTCACGGCAAAGTGAGCACTTTTCAAGGCCCTTCTAAATATTTCCTTTCATCCAATTTCCATCATCCTGCTGCTTTCTAATATAAACATCGCACTGTGACTAATAAACATAGTATATACATTTCACCACCCTCAAAATTTAATGCCTGAGGCTGCAATAAGATATATTTATTAGTGGCTAACGTATGTTGGAAGGGCCTTAAAGAGTGCTCACTTTACCGTGAACAGCCTATAACCACTAATATCTACAAGCGTCATACAAACTACATTACGTGAAACGCTATTATAAAAACAATATGTTGATGTTAAAAATTCTGGGTGCATTATATGGAAAATTCGGAAGTCAGGTTGTTCGTTGTGCAGTCTTGTTACACTTCCTCGTGACAAATGCCTGATTACATTAACGAAACCCTGGAGTCAATCTTCAGTTTCAGTTTTGTTTGATATTTATTTCTTATCACTTCGTGAACAATTACTCTCTTGATTTACATTTGAAATGAGATTTGTAAATCTTACAATGTGTTTGATTTCAGTGTTATGTTTCTTTGTTACAGATCAGCTGACGTGAGCGACAGAACCGTCACAAAACTGGACGAAACTTCAGGGCCCGTACACCGCCGTGAACAAACGAAGATAACAAGCCCACGGAGACACGCGAGAGGATTTTATCACACTAATTACCATCAACTTTCTAATATTAAGTGCAGATACTCGGTTCCAATATATCAGTTACAATGAGTTAAATCTTACTTTCTCAGGTTTAAATAAATCATGCTGTAGTTTCGTATAAAGATTTTTGGGCTTTTTAACCTAGGAGTTGTGTTAACTCGCACAGAAAAAACAATAAGACGATTTATGTTTGCCACCAACGTGTTAACTCTGTTATGCAGTGAATAAAATGTGTATATATGTTTTTTTGTAATTGTAGGTAATAAAGTTACTTTATATTATAACATTAGCTGTTTTTTTATTAAATTGAGCACTTAACGCAACAAACGCAATACCATAGAAAATAGAAAAGCATAAATTGAATTATCGGGCTTATTTCCACAATCCCCAATCCTGCACTCTAGTCTTGTGTGAGAGGGGATCAAGGTGGCCAAGCGGTTAGCCTGCTCGCTTCCCACCAAGGCGAACCGGACTCAATCCCCGGCTGGTTCACTCCGGATATTCGCATGTGGGAATCGTGCCGGACGATGCCGTTAGTCGGCGGGAAAATCAAGTAATTTTTTACCTGTGATTGTAAAACAGTAAAATTAAACTTTGATAGTTCTTTACGCATAAAACTTCCAACAAAAAATCTCTTGGAATACGAATTGAACATAATAAGATAGCTGTAAAAAATATAAAAAAATTTTCTACTGAGCACTCTTTAAGAACATCTACAACGCAGGTTGGCTCTGGTAGCCTGCCACTAGCCATGCAACTACGGGATCAAGTCCCACATCCAGCGTGGGGGTACATATTTTTATTGTAACTGATTGGTGTCTCAGATGATAATTTGCATACTGAACTAAACTTACAGTCCAGAGTGGTAAAGGCTGATCACAATAAAGTGAGCACTTTTGAAATCAACCTTAGAAACATGTCATTGCCCCCTACCAACATATTTTTTAACGGGTGCAATGAGTGACATGTGTCCGTTAAAGTTGGTAATGATGGAGAGGAAAGTAGTGCCATATTTTAACGTCGAAAGAAAGTGTTAGGTAGCCACTTGTTATAACTGAAATGATGTCTCTCGCTTTCTGTATTTTTTTAATGCATCTAAGTGTAAAAATAAGCAAATTTGTACAATTACTATTCTAATAATTTCACACTTTCACTTGACCGACGCATGAATTAAGTGGCGAGGCCCATGGCAATGTTAATTTGTCATAAGGCGGAAGAATACATAACGTGCATACAATTAGATCTTAAGCAGGGCTTCTAAAAATGCTCATTTTACCGTGAACAGCCTATACACATTCGAACAACTCACCTCAGCATCCATAACTTCGCTATACTGACCTTGACCACGGACATCGCTGCGCTGATGTGTATTTTTTTCACACGTAAATTTGGTTTTTTAAGTTTGTAACTAATACATCCCGCATAGCCTTCCAGGTAGCAGTTAGATAAGTCATCAATCAAATGGTAATGAGTATTGACTATAAATGCTTAGTAAAATTATTTTTCTCTCCTTGTGCCTAGCGACAGATCGGACTTACACTGTAATATAACGGGATATGATCTGTTGGTGTCGCGGTCAGGGGCACAATTCTCACTCACTTCCCCGTTTATCGACAGCAGAGTCATGTCATGGAAACAATACGCAGGACGGAAGTTGCCATGGCACGTTGTGTAGCGGCCGCTAGCCTGCCTGTCACATTATCCAGCGTTCAAATTGTTCTGGATTCCCCCCCCCCCCCCAAACTTCTGCATTCCTGTGTTCACTCACAGTCGGGGAAAGAATATTTTTGTATCCCGTAATACGATTTTATGATTGATTTGTGAAATATCTGACCCAAGTTCTGTCTCGGAGGACCGCACCATGGTTTTTCCTTAGGATCTTTCGTTCTTGTTTCTCAATGTCATGAATTTTAGTCATTTCCCTGATCACTGTGGTTTCTGCCGCATATAAGGCTTCTGGTAAAACAACTGTGTTGTAATGTCGTAGTTTCGCATTACGAGATACTGCTCTTTTGTTATAGTGATTCCGTGTAATTTTGTACGCCTTTTGTAGTTTGACTATTATATATATATATATATATATATATATATACATACATACACACACACACACACACGAGAACCCCCCGTTTTTCTACATTTTAACCAATCCGAACACTGGTAATATCGTGAACTCCTCTTCGTCTGGCTAGCGATGCTTACGTAGGGCGAAAAAGTTAATGATAATTGCTTCTCAGGGCATCTAATAGTGCGCAGTAACTTTGGGCTTAAGATTTCTGGCTCGGGGCGATACATTTTCTGGCAAGGTAAATGCTCTTCCCGGCTCAGGACCAGGTGTTGTGAGAAACATTCTTGTAACTCTACAGCTGAAATACTGTATATTCACAACACGCTACTTTATAAAACATGCAGATATTATCATGTAGCTCAGCGTTTATAATATACATGAAGTCTACGACACTTGCTTGGTAGAATTCAACATTAGTTTTAGGTCTACAGATTCCACACTAAGAGCTTGTGAAATTTGCTCTAATTTATTTGTAGTGTAACAAAGATATGCTTGCCAATTAATTTCCAAACAATTATTTTTACATGTACAAAAAAATTCATTGTAGCATGCTAAAGGCTGTTCAAAATAAAGTGAAAACTTTTGAAAGAAGCCTCTGAAAAAAGTCACTGCCGTTTTAATGAACATAAGCGTAAAAATGAGCAGATTTGTAAAATATTTACTTTCCTAATCATTTGATAGTTTCACTTGACCGACACATGAATAAAGTGATGAGGCCCATGGCAATGTAAATTTTTCATAAGGCGGTAGAATACACAACGTTCATACAAGTAGATCTTAAGCAGGGATTTCCAAAATGTTCATTTTACTGTGAAAAACATATATATAAACGCTGTTCACGGTAAACTTAGCACTTTTGAAAGCTCTGCTTAAGAGCTGCTTGCATGTGTATTGCGTATTCTTCCACTACATGTAAAACTAACATTGCAATGGGCCACATCACTTTACTCGCGCTTCGTTCAAGTGAAACTGCGAAGTTATTAGAAAAGTAATTATTTTACAAATATGCTAATTCTTACATTTTGATGCATTAAAAAAATAGAAAGCAAAAGTAACAATTTCAGTACTCAAAAATGTTTCCGTAACACTTTCAATTCAATTTGAAAGCATGTAACTATTTTCCCTTCGTTGTTGCCAACTTCACTGGTTTGTCGTGAACAGCCTTTAGACGGTTACACCGGCTTTCAGCCCACGTAGGTGGAGCGGAAGCCAAGATCCGTTGCACTCTTATTTGTTTGTAAGAGTGCTGAATCGAGCCCACGTGAGTCTTATGCACGCTTAACGCATTGGCAAACGCTTTGGATACGGATAATTCTGCGTGTACTATAGATTAGTCGATGAAAAATAACGCGAGCTGCATTTCGTATACTGTCGTGAATCGTAAGCGACGATTGTGAAAAGTGCGCAGTAAGTTGTCTGGCGTAATTCGCCGACTGAGGACTGTACTTGCTGACTGGACACGCTAGCACAAAGAACTTGGCGTCGACATAGGGAAGGAGAACGCAGATTTCTTGCTGCGAGCCTTTGCCAGAATAAAAAAACAAATCACATCCCGCCCTCATTTTTATTGTGTGGCTAAGGCACGCACAGCCATTGTATTCAACTGTACGTACACAACTCCATGTTGTAATAAACGTGTCCATGAACTCAAATTCTAATACTTCAATGTGCACACAGTCCTCGGAATTCTTAGAATATATTCTCAACACTCGCCAGTAAATGTTATGCTTAGAAAGATGTCGTTTATAATAAGTTCTGCAAATAAAGGTAGGCGAGATGCTCGAGATCCACTCTAACATTCTGCTGAGCCGGCTTTGATGAAATATTGTATTAGTTGTTGTATGATTGGTTCATTAACATCCCTAGTTTTCTGCCAGAAGGCTGAATGCGAGAAATGAAAATAAATCTGGAAACACTTCATTGATAGATGGGTTAACCGGAATTGGAACACAAATCCTTGGTGCGGATGTTGTCGTCAACGGTATTGAAATATTTACGAACACTTTGCCAAGGAATAACTCAACAAAAATACTGTAAGCAACCCGATTGTACACAGTTAACAACACAGGTAAATACTAACTTTAATAAGTTTCGTTAAACCAGTATTCTACAAAACTAATTCATCTGCAAAACTTATCGTTAATGTTAATCTTTAAATCAACATTTTAAAAAGTTAAATAAATTCTTGTTTCTTTCTTTAACGAAACATGAGTGAACAATATTGATTTCCTAATGATTTATAACTTAATATCGATTGAAATATTCGATTTACTTTCTAAAGGTCGCGGGTTCGAGTCTTGCCGGCTACAACGGAGCCAGTGTTTCGAAAGTGAGATACTGCTCTTGCGTTTCTATGCAATCTATTACAAGAAGAAATCTAAGGAATGTAGTGATTTATTTTCACTTCTTCACTCAATTTAAATGTTATTTACCCGATTGTGCTTTGTTCACTTCAAATAGCTTCCGTACTCTTTTAAGCTCAGAGAACTACTACATAAATTGATTATCTTCATAACCTTATTTTTTTCCAGTAATTGTTCGCCATTTTAAAGTTTTATGGTGCCAGAAACAGCCATTAATTTCATGCAAGATTCTGATTGGCTGAGCCCGTAAAGCATCAAAAAATTGTTAGAACCGGTCCAATATATAGATGTTTGATGGAAATTGGAGACATACAACTCTTTCACACAAATTTTTCTATGACATTTCCAATTTTATTTGTCCAAACTTAGTGGAAGCGATTTTACGGAAAAATTGTATAGTGAGACAGGGACTTTATAGGACTTAAATAGAGTCAAACGTACCCGCCTCTAGGGTGTGAGGGGGGAGGGGGAAACATAAGAAGCTATGTCTAATGTAAG